>CM046008.1:17398915-18598915 GCA_025175895.1 Wurfbainia villosa | reverse complement strand
AAACTGAATTTTCATATTTAAGGAGAGAGCTTGGTATGTGCTTTGTAGAGTAAAAATTCTAGATTTGCATGATCCCATATTCATATGTTAGCTTTATATCTTGATGCATCTCACAAAAAGCCTTAAGAAACCTTGATTTTTGTATTGAGACACCTAGAAATATGTGAGATGATAGGGAAGGTGTACTTGGCTCATCATGCTTGTTATGATGCATTACTATGAGCCAATGACACACCTAGAGACATGAATACCTTATGGACCAATCATTGGGAAGGCTTGTATTCAAGTAATGAATACATAGCTCTAAGAACATGGTTAGAAATTCCAAATCATATATATTTTAAACTATATTCATCATATTTTGAAAAACAGTTTTCAATTGGAACACAAAAGTGATACAAAGTTTGCAAAATCTTTATAACTTTTGTTAGTTTCCAAGTTTGTATCAATCTCGAAATCTGGAAAACAATTATTTTTCAAACTATTTTTCCTTGATAAAGTATGATTTCAGAAATGGATACGCAAAATTTCGTGATTTTTTGAGATTTCTGGAATTTCTAACGCATTTCTGAATTTGGGATGAAAAGGCTAAAATTCGGATTTCAGGCTTATCAGTCGACTGATTCAGAAACTAGTCGACTGATACACTGTGTTTTCCGACAAATAGCTTCACTTTGTGATATTTAGTGTATCCTTGATGCCCTAACACTCTAGCATGATAATATTGGGTATATTAAAACTTGTGTAACTGTTTCATGCAATGTTCTTGGGGGAGTCTTCATAATGTATATCTTTTCATCCCCAAACTTACATTGTTGGTGCAAAGTTAGGACTTAACCTTCAAACTTTTGTTATGCTTTGCTTCAAATGTTCGTCACACATCACATAGCATATCTTGGATTAAGGGGGAGCTTAATTTCAATCTTATACCTTAGTCCAAGATACAACTACCTTAATTCTATCAAGAAATCTATGAATTCCTCTCTTTTCGATGTATGTCAAAGGGGGAGAAGGAATGGTTAAGTTAGAATTCATATTATGTGCATATTGAGAAGACCTAACTTATATAATTGCCAAACATCAAAAAGGGGGAGATTGTTAGTGCAACAATGCCCCAAGCATTTATATGTTTTGATGTTTGGATAATCATCTAAGTTAGGCAATGCTTTGTGATCTAATTGTGAATATGTTTGAGTGACAGGGAAATCCAAGTATGAAGACTTGGTAAAAGAAAAGTCCAGGTATGATCTTGGCAAGGGAAGTCCAAGGGATGGACTTGGCAACTAAGACCAAGCTTGTAGTCTTGGCAGCGTAAAGTCCAAGTGAACCTTGGCAAAGAGAAGTCCAAGGGATGGACTTGACAGTGTAAGACAAAGCTTGTAGTCTTGGCAACGTAAAGTCCAAGTGAACCTTGGCAAAGGAAGTCCAAAGTAAAGTCTTGGCAGCATAAGTCCAAGCTTGTAGTCTTGGCGGCGTAAAGTCCAAGCATTTGGCAACCCAAGACATGACGAGGCCGAAGGAAACTCTTGAAGGAAGGCGCAAGGCTGAAGGAAGAGTTAGAAGGTCAAGTCTAGGTCTAGGGGGTGGAATCAAGTATGAAATATTCATACTTGATGAGTATCAGTCGACTGATACGATGTATCGATCGGCCCGGTTAGGCGTTCGCCGAGTCGTGGTGAAACCTTGGCGATCGATCATTGCCTTAGTCATGGCGATCGTGATGTTGCGATCGATCGGCGCTCTCGATGTTGCGATCACCAACTACCAAAGGTAGCGATCCGATCAAGGGAAAATTTGCCACGAATGCAATCTCACTCACTTCGCTTTGATCACTCGGTGATCACTCCATCGATCGGTGATGGAGGATCGGATCGGTGATAGGCCTCCCTGTTGGAAATGGCGGCCCTCGCGGATCCACATTGTCCAATGGGAAAAACAACCCCTCTTCTATAAGAAGGGGCCTTTGGGAGCTTGGTGAAGCTAGTGCTCTCATTCCTAGCTACACCCCTGTGCTCACCAAGCTTTCTCCAAGTGTTTTTATGATTCTAAACCTCCTCTTCTCTAATCTTAATCTTCCATCATTGTAAAGAAGAGGAGTGCATTGTAAGACAAGATTTCTCCACCTTGGTTCATCCAAAGGAGGTTTTAGTGAAGATTGGCTAGGGCTAATCCATCTTACGGATTACCATGGAGTAGGAACGTCATCTCCGAACCACGTACATCGGGTGTTAGCATTGTTTTCTTGTTTCGTATTCTTATTTACAGTTGTATTTGTATTGCTTCCGCTAACATATTTTGTAGAAACGAAGAAAGGCTAATCACCCCCCCCTCTAGCCATTACAAAGATCCTAACAAGTACTTGGCGAATTCGAAGGCCAAGCACCACCTCTACAATGTACTCCCCCAACAAGAAGTAAACCGGATAGAGGAATGTGCATTGCCAAGGAAATGTGGGAGAAGCTCATAGAACTCCATGAAGGCACCTCCGAGGCTAAGCTTGCAAGGAGAGACCTTTTTCGCTCCCAACTAACAAATATCAAACTTGAAAAGGGAGAAAAAGGTAACTTCTTTACACTCTAGGTTTAAAGAAATTTTGATTGGTCTAACAAGTGTAGGGGAGAAACTTTTGAACCGGGATATGCTCATGAAAACAATCGATGCTTTTCCCCGGTCATCGAAATGGAGCTTAATGGTGAACTCCTTCTACATGTCAAAGAACCTAGAAGTGAGCACCTTGGAGGAGTTCTTCTCAACCATGGAACTCCATGAAACAAGGCTTGAAGGAATAAATGAAGAATCAAGTATCAAGCCATCGAGAGGAGTAGCCCTAGTAGCAAATAAGGGGAAGAAGAAGAAGATAGAGACTTCCTCCTCCTCCGATGAAGCATCCTCCTCCTCCTCCTCCATGGATAGCACGGAAGAAGCATACATGGTAAGGAAGGTAAGACGTGCTTTGAATAATTTTAAATTTAATAAATCTAATGATAGGAGAAGAAGACCAAGGGGGAAGGTAATTTGCTATAATTGCCAACAAGAAGGACACATAAGGGATAATTGTCCACTCTTAAACAAGAGCAAAGAAGAGAGGAGAAATAAAGAAGAAAAGAAGAAAAAGGGGAGCAAGAAGAAGGAAGAGGAGAAGAAGGCCAAGGAAAAGGGGAAGGTCAAGGCACTAAAAGCAAGGACATGGGATGATCCCTCTTCATCATCATCATCGGAAGAGGAAAATGCTTTTGTCACCAACCTTGCTTTGATGGCGTTTGATGACCTAGACACCTCCTCCTCCGAACAAGAAAGATCAAGTGCAAGTGAGGAGAGCTCTAGTGAAGGGGGAGGCTCATCACCATCCTCATCCGAAGAAGAAGAAGAAGACATGGAGACTATGATAACGAATCTCTCACCCCATAAAATAGTTTCCATGATTTCTAGCCTTACTAAGGATTTATTTAGGGCTAAGAAAAAGAACAAAAGCATGCTAGATCAAATTAAGGCCTTAGAAAATAAATTAGAACAAGCATGTTTGAATGCTAATAATGGTGATGCATGCTCACATGATTATATGCCTTTTGATGTAAATGATTCATGCATTGAAGAAAATAGGGCTTTAAGAGAGAAAGTAGATCATTTAACCAAGGCCCTAGAAAAATTCACCATAGGCTCCAACACTCTTTATATGATCATAGAGAGCCAAAGGGCTAGCTTTAATAGGAAAGGCCTAGGTTATAAGGAAAATAAAAATAAAAAGGCCTATAAATGCTTAATTGCTAGGGGACAAGATAAAAAAAAACAATAGCTAGAAAATGGATCCCTAAGGAATTTTTAGTGAACCCCATAGGAAAGAATTTGTTTTGGGTTCCTAAATCCATCCTTAAGGGTTAGGAAAACCCTAGGATAGTCGACCATAAGGATTTCACCTATATCTTATGCTTTGGTTGACTTAGGATGGTGGGACTTAATTTTAGAAATAGTGTTGGGTGATGATAATGCACCCATAAATAGTTTAAATCATTCTCAACACTTAGTGTTATTTGATACTCATGACCTATACATTTTTTTAGCATAGTGTTGGGTGATGATAATGTGTCCATAAATTGATAATAATTCTTAAATCATGATAGTTAATGTAATTGTTATATATGTTTGCAATCATGATTTATGATCTTGATATTTGGCACATGGTCATGGGCAATAGGGTTTAAATCATGCCTTGGGTCATGCTTGAATTATTATCATGATTTTATACCAAATGCATGATTACAAATTGATTGATACATGTGTTTCATGATCATAATGTGAAATTAATTCATATATGTCTTTATGATCATGTGGGTTGTTAGGATGACACTTAACCTTGTGTAGAATTGCATGAAATTAATGGTTAAGTATATACAAATACCTTTAGGATACATCTCACACTCACTATAGGCTACCTTGATTGAAAACTTAGCATGAGTGAGATGATAGGATGATACAAATGGTCCACTAATGCCTATGACATTTAGATGGTCATTTAAAATGTCAAAATAGAAATAATAGACCAATCATGGGGAAGGCTTATGTTTAATTCATAGACATATTTCCCAAAGATCATGGTTGGATATTTCATATGTTTTCAAAACAATTTCTTACTTTAAAAACAGTGTGTTTATATTTTGAAACAATCTAAAGCAAAACTAGGTGTTAAAATTGATACAAACTTGATCAAAAACCTAGTTGATTTTGAAACTTTTGGATTTTTTGCAAAATCTTGGAAATACAAGTATTTGTCATGAAAAACTATTTTTCATTGATAAATGACCTTAAAATAAATGTGTTTCCCAAATTTCATGATTTTTCTAATTTTGTAGAATTTTTAATGTATTTCTGAAATTCACCCTGAAAATCAGAAAAATTCGAAATCAGAGTGTCAGTCGACTGGTAGTCTGAACCAGTCGACTGATCGACTAAAAACATGCCTAGTAACCTCTTTTATCAGATTTTAAGGCATGTTTTGGTAATTTTTGTTCCCTAGATTTGATGTCATGCTTATATAAACTTTGTTTAAATATTTTTGATGGTGTCAAAGGGGGAGAAATATGCATGTTTAAGTAAGGGGAGAATTGCATTTAGGGGGAGTTTCATGTATTAAGGGGGAGAGTTGATAATCATGTTTATTTACATGCTTTCTTATCTTAATATTTTTATCAAATGTTTAACTAACTTAAACGGATTGCCACACATCAAAAAGGGAAAGATTGTTAGGGCAATCAACCCATGATATGGTTTTGATGTGTGTGACAAAGGGTTTAATTAGGATGTTTGGATTTGATATGTGCGTTGGAGTCTTGCAGGACTTAGTAATTCACACATGGAGCATTGGCGAGTTTCACCTCTCATGACTCGGTCCTTGAGTCGGTGAAGGATGGCTTTGCGGAAGTCGTGCGTTTGGAGCATCCGAGGGACCGCCGGACGAGGAGATTGGAGTGAAGCTAGAGGAAGTAGACTTCAGGGCGAGAGGCGAAGGATGGCATTGCAGAGTCTTTCTCTTGGTGCATCCGAGGGATGTGGCTAGATGAAGACAACTTCAAAGGCGAGGGACTCCAAGGGATGAGAGTGAGCGAATGTAACCCGGGAAGGGGTAGTGCGCTTAGGTGGAACTTGGCCAATTGGCTAAGTGTCGGATGGGATTTCCCAACACTGGTCGACTGCCATGTAATGGGAGACGACTACTCTAAGTCAACTGTGACTCAACTAGTGTTTGAGTCCAGTTCATGTGCCAACAGTCAAATGCCATGGATTGGCAGTCAACTGAGAGACCACCACTCGACTGATGAAGGCATCAGTCGACTGGTCGCAAGGGTTTCGGGCACAGAATGGAGTGTTCTCTTTCGACACTCGACTGATAACTCCATCAGTTGACAGATGGTAAGATCAATCGACTGATGTGAGAGCCGTTGGATGGAATCCAACGTGGAAGAAGCTGTTATTGTGCAACGACTACGGGATCAGTCGACTGATCGGGGTATCAATTGACTGGTCCTGTGTCAACGGAAAGAAACTCTCTTCTTCTATAAAAAGAAGGGATGAGGGAATTTGGGAGCCTAATGTTTTAACTCCTAACAACTCTCAAAGTGCCCTAAAGGATTCCCACTCTTCTTACTTGCTATTATTCCATTCTATTGTAAGAAGAGGGATTGTAAAGAGGTTACCTCCACCTAGCTTGGTGCAAAGAAGAGATCTAGTGGATTTGGCAAAGGAGTGATTCACCTTGGATGAATTGAGTCGTGGATTAGCGGCGAGGTCGTGAACCACGTTATATTATCTTGTTAGCGAATTGCTCTTTACTTTGCTTTATCTTTATTGTTGTTTAGTTGTATTTTCCGCTTGCGCTAACGATAGTTGTAGATGATTAACGAACGACTTCCATCATACGACGAAAGAGAGCTATTCACCCCCTTCTTGCTAGCCACCATCGACCCTACAAAAGCGATTAGTCGACTCTAAAACCTTCTGTGCCCGAACTCCCCTCGATCAATCGACTGTCATCCCTTGGCAGTCTACCGATGGTCGAGTAGTCGACTGTCAAACCCTAGCAGTCGATTGTTGGACCAGCAAAGGTTCAGTTGAACACCGATCGAGCACCAGTCCAGTGCCATCGACCCAGAGCAGTCAACTGGTGTCGGGTAAAACCTCAAACAACAATGTTTGAGCATCCGACGGTCGAATAAAACCTCAACCCACTTGGTTGAGCATCTGACACTTCCACTTCATCGGGTAAAACCTCAAACCCTAGTTTGAGCGTCCGACTTAACCATACGTCGGGTAAAATCTGAAACCCTAGTTTGAGTATCTGACTTATCGGGTAAAACCTCAACCTACTCGGTTGAGCATCCGACACTTGACTTAGCCATTCGGCCAAGTTCACCTATGAGCTACGTTACAGTTCGCTCATTCTCTCATCTTCCATGAAGTCTCTCACCGAAGTTCTTTTCTTCCGACCACGTCCCTCAGATGTACCAAGCGCATGACTTCGCATTGTCATCCTTCGCGTCTGGCCCTGAAGTCTACTTCCCTGGCTTCACTCCAATGTTGCTCGTCCGGCGGTCCCTCGGATGCACCAAGTGCACGACTTCGCAATGTCATCCTTCATCGACTCAAAGACCCAAGCCATGAGATGGTGAACTCACCAATGCTTTTGTCAAGTCAATCCCATGTGTGAATTACTAAATCCTGCACGACTTCAACACACATATCAAATCAACATAACAACCTAACTTAAACCCTTCGCCACACACATCAAAACCACATCATACATGGGTTGATTGCCCTAACACAAACCACGAGGAGGATGACTAGTGCCTTAAAAAATCAAAACAAGCTCACCAATTGGGGAGGAGGAAGGAGACTCAAAGGCGACGACAAACCTTCATCCATCGAAAGGCTGCCAAGATGCTTCTCCAACCAAAGCAAGGCATATTCTCTTTCATCTTGATTTCTCTTTGGTTGTAAACATTAAACGAATAATGTCTTGTGTTTATTGTTCATATTCTATAGAGTAGAACCTTTGATTCTAGGATTAGGGAGTAGCTTATGCGTGTTGGGCATGTTTATGCAAGTATATTTTGATTTCTTCTGTTTATATTTGTATTTTATGTATTATAGTTCTGTGATAATGATGACTTGCTTTTGTTTCTACTATGTGTAGTCGATATAGATGTGAAAAGCATCTATATCGAAGCCTAGGAGAATTAAGGAGGAATCAAAAGGTTGACCTCTATCCCAAAATTGTAGATAATAGGACGTGAAAGAGTAGGGCATGAAATATGGTCCACCTATTCATGGGGAGAACACAAGACATCTTAGAACCCTATGAACCTATTTTATTTACAGATCGCGAAGTAGGAGAAATCAACTCGGAGAGGTTGTGGGACTCGTGATTGGGACAACCCATTGATAGCAACCTCCTGATCTATGTGGATCTGAAAGGAAAGCTCTAGTTATATTAGGTAATTCCCACGTAGTACAAAAAATTCACCAGGATTAAACTTGATGATCCTGTTGGATCGTAAAAGCGTGCTAGAGGGGGGGGGGCGGTGAATAGCGCACGAGAAACTTTTCACCGATTCGATTAAAACACAAGTGTAAGAGTAAAATGCACAACGAAAAGTAAATGGACACGACTTTGTTTTACTTGGTCCACAGCCTACCGACTGCTAATCCAAGGCCCTAGCGGTCCGAGACCACATACGGAGAGAAAATCAGTAAAACATCTCTTCCTCGTTGGAGGTAGGAGACAACGATTACAAAATCACGAAAACACTCGAGGTAGAGAGACAACCCCCCTTTCCTCGATATGATAAAATCTCGATAAAAAGAAGTTTACAACAATTAGAAATTAGAAGTAATATGAACTGATACCGATGACTCGAAGAGTGGAGGTCGAGCTTGTGTCGTCGGTGTTTCTACAGTGCTTCGGCATCGTATGATCGTCGTAGAGTAGCGATGTTGTGGAAGCTTTTGGAGAGCTTGAATGATGACCTAAATGGGTGAAACCCTCCGTATTTTATAGCCTTCCAACCCCCTAGACATTGAGTTCAAGTTTTATCACCAAAGGCCACCTCACCCTAAGATAAGGGGATGAAGTTTGACTCTCCTCGAAGCTGGAATTCAAAAAGCAGTTGAATTGATGCCCCAACAGTTGAATTGATGCCCCAACAGTTGAACTGATTCGCCAACAGTTGAACTGATGCCCTAGTAGTTGAACTAATTCCCCAACAGTTGAACTAATGCCCAAGGTTTTCGACTGCAATAAAAAGTTAGCTAAAAAATGCAAGTAATACAAGTGAATTTGACTGCCACTTACCGTCCGATCTTGACCTAGACCTTCCATGGGAAGTTTTAGTCGGATCGTCGCCTAAGGACGTCCCCATATGGAGGACTCAACCTTGCATTCACTCACACACACGAGCTTACCTCGAGCTTAACTTAGGTCCTTGTGACTTGTAACTTTGCTTTAGGTCTCCACCTGGGTTCTTCGGCTCCCTCCAAAGCCCTCCCGGTGTCGCCCGAACACCATGGTTTCTCAACACGAGATTCTCCAGGTGTCGCTGACCTTCAGCTTAGCTTAACATTCTTGCACACTTGGTTCAGCTTGTCAGACAACAATATGACCTTAGCTTTGGGTCTTTGACATAATCAAAACTTAGGTTCGATTATCTGGTGCCTACTACACCAACAATCTCTCCCTTTTTGATTTATGACAAACCAACACAAAGTTAAGGGTAATTAAGGCATTAAGTAAGTAAAGTAAAAGAGATGTTTAACATGAAGCATAAATCAAACGAATATTGAATATGCATAACTTAATAAGTTAGTGTGAGGTTTTAGTAAGTTAGCTTCAATAGGAGTAATAGTAAAACTCTTTTCCAAGTCCTCCCCCTTGAGGTAACCTCCCCCTTGACCTTAGGTGAGTACTTGAGAAAGGATCTTAGTTCTCCCCCTTAATGGTTGCTACTTAATAAGTTAAGTAATGAAGATTACTTAACATAGGCCTAAAAGTTTAAATTAAGTTTTAAGTTAAGTTATCAAAAGTTAACTTTTAATCTGTTAACTTTGGCCTTTCCCCCCCTTTTTAACCATTCAAAAAAGATTGACAAGTAACTGAGCCTTTCTTAACTTGGGGCCATTAAAATAATTGATTTATTTTTAAGTTAAGTTATAAAAAAAAATGATCCCTTAACTTTGGCCTTTTCTCCTCCTTTTGCCATAAATCGAAAAGAGCGGGGGTTTGTAAAATAAATTTTCTAGAAAGATAATGATTCATTTTATAAGTCGAAGCATGTTCCAAATAGATTTTGAAAATAATAGTTTAAACATAAGGTCATCTAATAGTATGTTCAACTCTATTTGACTTGATTGATATAGAATGATCAATAAGTTTGAACTAGAGTTGGTTAATTTAGATGATTATATTCCATGGTTCACATCGATGCACTAGATCTACATTTGGAACCAGGAGTAAGGTCCTAACATCTCATGCCCGTCTACGTGGCTAAGTACACAAACACATTAGTTCTATGTGTTGTGAGATGCATTGGCTCCTTAAATCTATAGGTGCATGCTTTCTAGGGTAAGCCCTAGGCTAGTTCCATTTTGAAAAATAAAATAGAGTATAACAAAAATATAAGATTTAACTCCAACTCTATTACGCACATATCTAATTTACGTCTGAGCAGACTAAACTCTGCTTCGGGTAAATGTTTTGTAAATAGGTCTGCCAGGTTTGACTTGGATTCCACGTATTCGAGTTGTATGGTCCCATTAGCTACATGTTCTTGAATGAAGTGGTGTTTGACCTCTATATGTTTGGTTCTAGAGTGGCATATAGGATATTTGGTTAAGTTAATTGAACTAATGTTATCGATGTAAATTTTAGTGTTGTTAAAATTTAAGTTAAGGTCTTGGAGAGTGTGTTTCATCCAAAGAAGCTGAGCCACACACTCACCCATCGCGACGTATTCAACTTCAGTGGTAGATAAGGCAACACAGTATTGCTTTCTACTGCACCAACTCACTAGACTCGAGCTGAGAAGTTGACAACAACTACTCGTGCTCTTTCTATCGGGTTTACTATCGGCATAATCCAAGTCGGAGTAGCTGATTAGTTCGAACTCTTTAGATCTAGGTACCAAATTCCTACGTTTAGTGTACCCTTTAGGTATCTAAGAATACGTTTAACTAACGTTAGGTGTAACTCCTTAGCACAAGTTTGGAACCTTACACATATACTTACTGCGAATAATATATCGGGTCGACTCACAGTTAAGTATAGGAGACTACCTATTGCGCTCCTATAGTATTTTAAGTCTATTGATTTTCCTTCTAAGTCTTCTCCTATATTAACATTTGTGGGCATTGGTATATGTATACTGAAAAGTCTATCTTTTCTATGAACATATTTATTTTTGAAATAAGAATCACATGATCATTGTTTGCATATTTTTATGGTTATGCATATTGTCTAATACATTACATTGTAGATAACATGGTGTGTGGTGTCACACGGGAGATCATGTTATCGACTCCTTGTAAAGTATAAGTATAGGCTCACAACCGAGATGACTTTGGACAAACCATTGGTATAGTTGTAGTGTGATTTGGTATTGGTTTGTCTTGACCATAAAATCACACTAGTACACTTTGTGTGTATTGAGTAGGATCGACTTGGAGGTGATTCGATTTATTGCTGACTACATAATCAAATCGGACCTTAGATATTATATTGTACATACTCTTAATCCCGATATAATAACTGACACATATAATTAGTATTCATTTCTTTGATTTACCAATGGGCGAGATTTATAGATTAAATCGATAGGCTCGGTAAGTTGGGAAATAATATTATTTATATGGTGTGCTGTTGATTATAGGAGGAAACCGTGTCCTATATATTAGGATGATGATGTCCCCTTGAGGAGCTCATAAGGTTCATCATGTAAACCCTGCAGGTGGACTTGGTCCGACATGATGAAAAGGTTGAGTGGTACTACTCATGGAGTTAAATGTTGATTAATTAATGGTCAGTAAATTAATTAATCGATGGACATTCGAGATCTTAAACATGAGGAGAAAATGTACAAATAATATATGGAGCCCATATTAACTTATGGGGATTGGTGAGGTAGATCAATGATAATCCTTTAGTAGATTGGATTATCATTAATGGATTGGACTTTATGTGGGCTTGATCCATTGGGTGGCCAAGATCCAACTCCTCCTCATGGTCCCTATTGTAGCCTATTAATACCTCATGAAGCTTAGATCCAATGAATGAAAACAAAACTCTATATCCAAAGGTAGAGATTAAATCTCTAGATCTGACGGTTGAGATTAAATCTCTAGATCCGACGGTTGAGATTAAATCCCTAGAACCAATGGTGGAGATTAAAACAAGGCTTATCCCTAACTCTATAAAAGGAGACTTTAGGGTTGGCGTGGAGAGCAATTAGAAGCAAGGGGAGGTTTGGAGTTGGCGGCAAGAGGCTTGGAGTTAGGGTTTGGAGCTTGGCGGCACCAAATAAGGAAATTCTTTCCTTGTCTTCTTCTTCTCCATTGGTGGCCGGCGCCCATACCAGCCTTTCCATCCCTTGGCCAGTGTCCAAACCAGCTTCTTCTCCTCTCCTTGGCTGGTGGAAACAAGGCTTAGGGTCCTCCCTTGGAGCTCTTGGCCGGCATCCATCTTTCTCCATCTCCTTGTTGGCCGGCGGCAAACAACTTGCTTGTTGCTTGTTGGTTGGGTAAAGGAAGGAGAAGGGTCTTGTTTCTATTCTTCCTCTTTCTCGGAACGAGCAAAGAAGGAATATTGGTGATCTAGGAGCTTCAACTTTTGGTAGATCGTCACCCACACGACGTCCGAAAGGAGGAAGGTCATACGATAGAAGATCGAGAGGTATAACACTTATCTATCTTCATATGTAACATGTTTGTAATTATTTTCAATTATATATGCATGATATATTCTATTTTGTGGCTAAATATACTTGGACCCTGAACATAAACACAAAAGTCGGTGATCCGTACATCGTCTATTTCGCGGCTATTCGTAGAATAGAGGTTGGTCGCTTGAACAACAAGTTTATTCAAGTAACCACTCTAATCGAATAACACGACGATGAAACGGTTGCTTGGATGTTCCCTTTTTGTCTAGGATTAATTTTTTTTAATCCGGCGACATCGATGGGATCGCCATGAACAAGCGACCGAGTTGAAGTGGGAAGCGAAGTTTCCTACCTTCAATTGGTGTATTTATTATCTTAGCATTTTGCATTCTGAATCTATTAATTAATTCCTTAGCGTATTTATGTTGATGTAGGTAATTTCCTTCTTTAGTTTGTTTAATTTGTAAGCCTAGAAAGAATGTTAATTCTCCTACTAAGTTCATTTCAAATTCACTTTACATTAGTAAAATGAACTCGTTTAGTAGAATTGAGTTGGTTGTTTTAAAGATTATATCGTCTACGTAAATTTGGGAAATAAAGATTTCTTTACCTATAGATTTTACAAAGAGGGTTGGGTCAACTAAATCCTTTAGACTTGAGATAAATAGAGGGCCTTTCATACCAAGCTCTAGGAGCTTGTTTTAGTCCATATAAGGCTTTCTTAAGTTTAAAAACATGGTCAGGTTTGTCTAAGCTTTCGAATCTTGGGGGTTGGCTAACATAGACTTTTTCCTGAATGTAACCATTTAAGAATGCTGACTTGACAACCATTTGAAATAGTTTAAATCCTCGATGTGTAGTGTATGCTAACAAAATTCTGATTGATTCTAGTCTAGCTACAGGGGCATAGGTTTCATTGTAATTTAACCCTTCTACTTGACTAAAACCCTTAGCGACTAGTCTTGCCTTATTTCTAAATACTTCCCCTTGGTCATCGAGTTTGTTTCATAATACCCACCTTGTTTCGATAATCGATTTATCTTTAGGTGGGGATACTAATTCCCAAACTTTGTTCCTAGTGAATTGAGCTAGCTCTTCTTGCATAGCAATAATCCAATCGGGATCAAGAAGAGCTTGTTCAGTTGTTTTGGGTTCAATTTTTGAGATTAAAGAGATTTGACTAAGGTTTCTGTATGATGCTCTAGTTTGGACCCCCTAGGTTGGGATCACCTATTACTTTATCAATAGGATGATTTGATTGTAACCTAGACTGACTTGAGTTAGGACTTATACTAGACTCATTTTCATAGTCAGATTCGGGTCTAGTATTAATTGGTTCATCAATGGGTTCTACTTCGGGTTTTGTGGGTTCATCTCCTTCATTAAATACAACATTAATGGTTTCTTTGATCTTAAGGGTTTCATTATTGTAGGCCCTATAGGCTCTACTTGTGGTTGAGTATCCTAGGAATATTTCGGTGTTTGTTTTAGAGGTGAATTTTCCTAGGTAGTCCTTCGTATATAGGATATGTACCCTACATCCAAATACCCTAAAGTATTTAATGTTTGGTACTCTATCATGGTAGATTTTGTATGAGGTCTTAAGGTGTCTCTTGACTAGTAGAATTCTATATTGGACATAACAAGCTGTACTAACGGCTTCTGCCCAAAACCTATCGGGTAGGCTATACTCGTTTAACATGGTTCTAGCGGCTTCTTGCAGGGTTTTGTTCTTTCGCTCGACTAGACAATTTTGTTGTGGGGTTCTAGGACAGGAGAACTCATGGTGGTATCCATTTAGGTTACAGAAGTCGGTGAACCTATGGTTTTCGAATTCACCACCATGATCGCTTATAAGTCTTTTAATCTTAAGGTTCTTTTCGTTTTCTATTAACTTACATAAGTTGGTGAGTTGATCTATGGTTTCACTTTTGTGTTTAAGGAACCTAACCCAGGTAAACCTAGAGTTGTCGCAATTATGACTAAACAAAATTGACTTCCGTTTAGTGACTTGGCTCAATGAGAATCGAATAGGTCCAAGTGTTGGAGCTCAAGCACACTTTTGATTCATTCTTGGTTAGTTAGTTGATGTTTTGCCCTAGTTTGTTTACCTTGTTGACAAACATTATAGATTTTATTATCCAATTTGTTAAGGTTAGGCAAGCCTTGTTAGGATCTTTGTAATGGCTAGAGGGGGGGGGGGTGATTAGCCTTTCTTTGTTTCTACAAAAACGTTAGCGGAAGCAATACAAATACAAATAAGAATACAAATAAGAAAACAATGAAAGCAATGCTAACACCCGATGTACGTGGTTCGGAGATGACGCTCCTACTCCACGACAATCCGTAAGGTGGATTAGCCCTAGCCAAGCTTCACTAGATCCTCCTTTGGATGAACCAAGGTGGAGAAACCTTGTCTTACAATGCTCTCCTCTTCTTTACAATGATGGAAGATTAAGAACTAGAGAAGAGGAGGTTTAGAATCACAAAAGCACTTGGGAAAGCTTGGTGAGCACGAGGGTGTAGCTAGGAATGAGAGCACTAGCTTCACCAAGCTCCCCAAGGCCCCTTCTTATAGAAGAGATGTTGTTTTTCCGTTGGCCCGATCGATCTACTTACCATCCCGATCGCGGCCAACAACGCGAGATCCACGGAGATACGTAGCCGCAATTTCCAACGGCCAAGTGATCAGTCGACTGATCCCTCCATCAGTCGACTGATGGAGTGATCAGTTGAGTGATCGTAGGCCGCAGTTGAGTGACTGATGGAGGGATCAGTTGAGTGATCGTAGGCCGCAGTTGAGTGCGACTCCACTCTGTGCTCATATTTGCGTTGATCAGTGGACTGCCACTATTGGCGATCGATTGCAACATCGATCGGCCGACCCATCCAGCGATCGACTGATGGTCAGGGTTTCACCCTGACCCAGTCGAACACCTGACCAGTCGATTGATACATCATATCAGTCGACTGATACTCATCAAGTATGATTAATTCACACTTGATTTTACACCCTAGACCTAGACTCAACCTTCTAGCTCCTCATTAAGCCTTGCGCCTCCAGGATCCCTCCGAGTCCGTGACTTGTTCATCCTTTGTGCTTTGGTTCCAAGAGCTTCCTTCGGTTTCGTCATATCTTGGCTTGCCAAATGCTTGGACTTTACGCCGCCAAGACTACAAGCTTGGACTTATGCTGCCTAGACTTTACTTTGGACTTCCTTTGCCAAGGTTCACTTGGACTTTACGCTGCCAAGACTACAAGTTTGGTCTTACGCTGCCAAGTCCATCCCTTGGACTTCCTTTGCCAAGATCATACTTGGTCTTCCTTTGCCAAGGTTCACTTGGACTTTACGCTGCCAAGACTACAAGCTTGGTCTTATGCTGCCAAGTCCGTCCCTTGGACTTTCCTTGGCAAGATCATACTTGGACTTCTCTTTTACCAAGTCTTCATCCTTGGATTTTCTTGTCACTTAAACATGTTCGTAATTAGATCACAAAACATTGCCTAACTTAGATGATTTATCCAAACATCAAAACATATATAAATGCTTGGGGCATTGTTGCACCAACAATCTCTCCCTTTTTGATGTTTGGAAATCATTTAAGTTAGGTCTTTACATAATCATAATATGAAATCTAACTTAAACATTGACACGCATCAAAAAGAAAAGGATTTATAAATTTCAAGAAAGAATTAAAGTTGTTGTATCTTGGACTAAGGTTTAAAATTGATATTAAGCTCCCCCTTAATTCAAGATATGCTTCATGATGTGTGAATAGCATTGGAAGCAAAGCATACAAAAGTTCGAAAGTTAAGTCCTAACTTTGCACCAACAATGTAAGTTTGGGGATGAAAAAGATATATTTTATGACACTCCCCCTAAAACACTGTATTAAACAGTCCTAAAAATTTGTTTATACTCAATATTATCATGCTATAGTTTTAGGACATTAAAGATACACTAAATATCAGAGAATGGAGCTATTTATCATTTACGAACTGATAAATCGCTAGGCTGAAATCCGAATTTCAACCTTTTCAGCCCAACTTCAGAAATGCGGTAGAAATTCCAAAAATCTCAAAAAATCATGAAATTTTGCGTACACATTTCTAGAATCATACTTTATTAAGAAAAAATAGTTTGAAAAATATATGTTTTCCAGATTTCATGATTGATACAAACTTGGAACATAACAAAAGTTCTAAAGATTTTGCAAACTTTGTATCACTTTTGTGTTCCAATTGAAAATTGTTTTTCAAAATATGATGAATATAGTTTAAAATATATATGATTTGGAATTTCCATCCATGTTCTTAGAGCTATGTATTCATTACTTGAATACAAGCCTTCCCAATGATTGGTCCATAAGGTATTCATGTCTCTAGGTATGTCATTGGCTCATAGTAATGCATCATAACAAGCATGATGAGCCAAGTACACCTTCCCTATCATCTCACATATTTCTAGGTGTCTCAATATAAAAATCAAGGTTTCTTAAGGCTTTTTGTGAGATGCATCAAGGTATAAAGCTAACATATGAATATGGGATCATGCAAACCTAGAATTTTACTCTACAAAGCACATACCAAGCTCTCTCCTTAATGATGAAAATTCGGTTTCGGGAAGAGCTTTGGTGAAGATATCGACAAGGTTGGACTTAGATTCTACATAATTAAGTTCAATGTCCCCTCTTGCCACATGATCTCTTATGAAGTGATGTTTCACTTCAATGTGCTTGGTCCTAGAGTGATGTACCGGATTTTTGGTCAAGTTGATGGTACTCACATTGTCACAATAAACTTTAATGTTAGAGTAGTGTAGCTCATAGTCCTCAAGGGTATGTCTCATCCAAAGTAATTGAGCTACACAACCACCCATAGCCACATATTCGTCTTCGGTGGTTGATAAAGCAACACAATGTTGCTTCCTACTACTCCAACTAACTAGGGAGGATCCAAGAAATTGACATCCACCACTAGTACTCTTCCGACATAATCAGAATCGGTATAACCAAGCAACTCAAAAGACCTAGTCCTAGGATACCAAAGTCCTACATTTAGGGTGCCTTTAATATATCTTAAAATTCTCTTAACGACTACTAAATGTGATTCTTTGGCACAAGATTGGTATCTTGCACACATACCTACCGCAAATAAGATATCGGGTCTACTAGCGGTTAGGTATAGTAGGCTACCAATCATACTCCTATAAAGTTTAAGATCAATTGATTTACCATCATGATCACTATCTATTCTAGTGCTAGTGGCCATAGGAGTGGTTACAATTTTAGCATTTTCCAAATCAAATTTCTTGATCATTTCATTTGCATATTTGGTTTGATAAATGTGAATCCCTTCATTGGTTTGTTTGACTTGTAATCCTAGGAAAAAGTTAAGCTCTCCAACTAAACTCATTTTAAATTCATTTTCCATGTTTTTTATAAAGTCTTGAAGAAGATCATCATTTGTTGACCCAAAAATAATGTCATCAACATATATTTGGGCTATAAAGATATCCTTTAATGTTGACTTTATAAACAAGGTTTGATCTACTTGGCCTCTCCTAAAATCCTTAGAAATTGAGAAAGATGACAATCTTTCATACCATGCCCGGGGAGCTTGTTTTAACCCATATAGTGCTTTCCTAAGCTTATATACGTGGTTTGGATAATCTATGTTCTCAAACCCGAGTGGTTGCTCTACATATACTTCCTCCTTAATATAACCATTTAAGAATGTCGATTTAACATCCATTTGGTAAAGTTTAAATCCCATATAGGAAGCATACCCTAAGAGAATTCTAATAAATTCTAATCTAGTAACTGGGGCATAAGTCTCATCATAGTCAAGCCCCTCAACTTGATTGAATCCCCTAGCAACCAACCTAGCCTTATTTCTAGTGATATTTCCTTGGTCATCTAGCTTATTCCTAAAGACCCATCTTGTAGTAATTATAGTGCTATCATTGGGTCTAGGTACTAACTCCCATACTTGACTCCTTTCAAATTGAGCCAATTCATCTTGCATTGCCAAGATCCAATCCGGATCATGTAATGCATCATTGATCGATTTGGGCTCAATTTGTGAAATAAGAGCAACTTGACTAGTAGGAGGTCTATGAAATGACCTAGTTCTTACTCCTTGAGATATATCTCCTACTACTTGGTCAAGTGGATGATCTTGATGAATTCTTAGGGTTCTAGAAGGGGTTTCAAATTGATCATTGTTATCTTCCACCCTTCTTTCATCATCGAAATCTCCTCTTCCTCCCCCTTGATCATTACCCCTTATGGTCAAATTTTGAAGTTTTTGGGTAATGTCTTGATTATTTTCATTAATATCCTTATCAATGGAGGACTTTCTAGGGTAGGTACTAGTGGTTTCATCAAATTGAACATTAGAGGACTCCTCAATCCCTTGGGTTCTCTTATTGTAGACTCTATATTCTCTACTTGTGGATGAGTATCCAACTAGGATTCCCTCATCCGCTTTGGATTCAAATTTTTCTAAGTTATCTTTGGTGTTTAAAATATAAACTTTACATCCAAAGACTTTGAAATAATGAATTATGGGAATAGTCCCATTCCATAATTCAAATGGTGTCTTTCCTTAAAACCTATGGATTTGAACCCTATTTTGGATATAGCAAGCGGTATTTACCGCTTCCGTCCACAAGTAGCTAGGTAAAGAATATGCATTAAGCATAGTCCTAGCCGCCTCTTGTAGGGCACAATTTCTCCTTTCCACCATTCCATTTTGTTGGGGTGTTCTAGGACAAGAGAACTCATGCTTGTACCCTTGCTCTAAACAAAATTGTGAAAATTTAGAATTCTCAAATTCACCACCATGATCACTACGGATCCGGTTGATTTTGAGACTCTTTTCATTTTCAACCCTTTTACTAAATCCTATGATTATTTCTAAGGTATCATCCTTATGTTTCATAAAGTAGACCCAAGTATACCTAGAAAAATCATCTACTATAACTAAACAATATTTTCTACCATTTAAAGAAGGAGTACTATGGCAATCAAATAAGTCAAGATGCAATAGTTCTAATGGTAAGGGAGTATTAGTTAAGGTTTTACCTTTGTGTGATGCTTTTGTTTGTTTTCCTTCTTGGCATGCATCACACATTTTGTTCTTGACATACTTAATCTTTGGTATCCCTTTGACCAACTCCATCTTGGCTACCTTGGCTATGTTTTTCATGTTGATGTGCCCCAATCTCCTATGCCATAACCAACTTTCTTCTTCTTTTGCAACAAGACACTTAGTAGAAATGTTAGAAGCATATGAAAGATCAACATAATAGATATTTGACTTCCTATATCCAACTAACATACAATCATTTAATTCCTTGTGTCTAATCATGCATTTAGAGGATTCAAAAGAAACATGATAGTTTGCATCACAAAGTTGACTAACACTTAATAAATTAAATTTCATATTTTCAACTAGTAAAACTTTGTGAATGATAATTTTGGGGGATACCTTAATTGTACCTCTACCTAATATCTTGAGTTTTCCACTATTTCCAAAAGACACCGCTCCCTTCTTCACATACTTAATTGTTGAGAACTTGCTTACATCCTCGGTCATGTGTGTTGAACAACCGCTATCCACGATCCACATACCTTGCTCTCCTACCTAAATCACATGATAAACACAAGCTTTTGGTACCCAAACATTTGGACCGGTAACATTAAGTAAAAACTTCTTAGGTACCCATGATTTCTTAACCTTACCCTTAATGGTTGCTTTTCTATTTATTAATGAGATATAAGCAACTTCTTTTTCTTTTGGCTTGTATCCTACACCGGCCTTGTTGTAAACGGCTCTTTGTCGGCTAAGGATCATGTCAAGGTATTTTGAGCCATTTGTAAATTTCTCTAAGCATGCCTTTAACTCACTAACCTCATCCTTAAGTTTGTCATTCTCTTCCTTAAGCATGCAAGAATCAACATGTGAAGGTTTCTCATTCCTAATGGCCTTTAGTTCTACCTTCATGCTTTTAACCTTAGATTTAGACTTATCTAGAGCCTCTTTAAGATAAGAAATTGATTTATAAAGAAGCTTAGCTTTGGGAGAGTTCATTACCTCATCGTCACTAGATGACGATTCATCACTTGAAGAGCCTTCTTCTTGGCTTGATGTACCGGAGTCATTTCCTAGGGCCATGAGTGCCACATGGCGTGTGATGTGGCAAAGTTCATCATCGGAGGAGGAATCTTCAATATTTGGTGTGTCCCATGTGGTTTGAGCCATCATGGCCTCCTCCTTCTTCTTCTCCTTCCTTTCCTTCTTTTTCGTTTCTTTTTCTTCTTTCTTCTTTAGTTCCGGGCAATTTGGCTTTATGTGCCCCTTCTTATTGCAAGCATGGCAAATCACATTTTTATTAAAATTTGAATTACCAATAAACTTACCTCTTGAAGAATGAGACCCCTTCCTTGCTTCTCTATTCTTGAACTCCTTTGATTTTCTAAGGAACTTCTTGACAAAATGGGCCATCTCACTAGACGAGTCTCCATCACTACTTGAATCATGCTCCGACTCGGATGATGATGACACCTCTTTCCTTTCTTTCTTCTTCTTTTCCTTCTTTTCAACAAATAGAGCTAAACCCTTTTCCATAGAAGACATGTTAGTTTGCTCATGCAATTCAAACTCACAAAATAATTCATCAATTTTAATTTGAGAAAGATCCCTAGTTACCTTAATAGCATCAACTATAGAAGTCCATAGAGAAGTTCTAGGAAATGCTTGAAGAATATACCTTACCAAATCCCGGTTGTCAACTCACTCACCTATGATGTGAAGTCCATTCACAATCTCCTTAAACCTTCCATGCATTTGTCTTACGATTTCATGGGTCTTCATTTGGAAGGCTTGAAGTTGTCCAATTAGCAAGTCTTTCTTGGCCCTCTTTGACTCCTTGGATCCTTCATTTAGCTCAATGAGCTTTTCCCATAACTCCTTGGCAGATTCGAAAGGCCCCACCTTGTTGAGTTGCTCCATTGTAATGCCGCATTGGATGGTGAGTACCGCCTTTGCATTTGATTCGAACCGCCTATTCATTTCCCTTGTCCAATCCTTGCTTGGAATAGGGTCTCCATGTTCATCCACCGGTTCTTCAAAGCCATCTACAATGCTATGCCAAATTTCATCCTACCTTTCCAATACGCAAAATGACTCCCATCGAAGAGCGGTGGCTTGGCGGTGCTATATCCCTCTTGAAGAGCCATTGATGCCTTGGTTGATGGTGAAATCTTCCAAGCTATCCGGGCTCTGATACCACTTGTTAGGATCTTTGTAATGGCTAGAGGTGGGGTGATTAGCCTTTCTTTGTTTCTACAAAAACGTTAGCGGAAGCAATACAAATACAAATAAGAAAACAATGAAAGCAATGCTAACACCCAATGTACGTGGTTCAGAGATGACGCTCCTACTCCATGGTAATCCGTAAGGTGGATTAGCCCTAGCCAAGCTTCACTAGATCCTCCTTTGGATGAACCAAGGTGGAGAAACCTTGTCTTACAATGCTCTTCTCTTCTTTACAATGATGGAAGATTAAGAACTAGAGAAGAGGAGGTTTAGAATCACAAAAGCACTTGGGAAAGCTTGGTGAGCACGAGGGTGTAGCTAGGAATGAGAGCATTAGCTTCACCAAGCTCCCTAAGGCCCCTTCTTATAGAAGAGATGTTGTTTTTCCCATTGGGCTTCGATCAGTCAACTGATGCTTACCATCAGTCGACTGCCGCCGAAGCCAACGACTTCTAAACCAGCAGATCCGCAGAGATACGTAGCCGCAATTTCCAATGGCCAAGTGATCAGTCGACTGATCCCTCTATTAGTCGACTGATGGAGTGATCAGTCGAGTGATCGTAGGTCGCAGTTGAGTGTGACTCCACTCTGTGCTCATATTTGCATTGATCCGTCGACTGCCACTATTGGCAGTCGATCGATCAACATCACCGATCGCCATCGTCAAAGCAAGCGATCGATGGTCGTGGTTTCACCGACTCGCCGCCTCGAACAGATCGATACATCGTGACACGATCGATACTCATCAAGTATGAGTAATTCACACTTAATTTTACACCCTAGACCTAGACTCAACCTTCTAGCTCCTCATTAAGCCTTGCGCCTCAAGGATCCCTCCGAGTCCATGATTTATTCATCCTTTGCGCTTTGCTTCCAAGAGATTCCTTCGGTTTCGTCATATCTTGGGTTGCCAAATGCTTGGACTTTATGTCGCCAAGACTACAAGCTTGAACTTATGCTGCCAAGACCTTACTTTGGACTTCCTTTGCCAAGGTTCACTTAGACTTTACGCTGCCAAGACTACAAGCTTGGTCTTACGCTGCCAAGTCCATCCCTTGGACTTCCTTTGCCAAGATCATACTTGGTCTTCCTTTGCCAAGATTCACTTGGACTTTACGCTGCCAAGACTACAAGCTTGGTCTTATGCTGCCAAGTCCGTCCCTTGGACTTTCCTTGCTAAGATCATACTTGGACTTCTCTTTTACCAAGTCTTCATCCTTGGATTTTCCTGTCACTTAAACATGTTCGTAATTAGATCACAAAACATTGCCTAACTTAGATGATTTATCCAAACATCAAAACATATATAAATGCTTGGGGCATTGTTGCACCAACAAGCCTTTAACTAAACCACTCTAACTCATTTTGTGAACGAGTCTTGGGTGCGAGTGGCCGAGTCATCAATGCCACAACCAGGATTCCTCTTGCTGTGTTATAAGACACTTGGTTGAGGAGTTGGGTAAATTAATTGTATAGATGCTGCTATTACTAGTTCGTTTAAGTATTATTTTAGAGGTTTCATTAATTTTAATTAAGCATTCATTTTCTAAGAATATAACCTTATAGTTGTTGTCACACAATTTACTTACACTAAGTAAATTGTACTCAAAATTTTCGACTAATAAAACATTTCAAATTGTAAAGTTAGAGTTTAGCTCAATATCACCTGATTCGATGATTTTGAGCTTGCCATTGTTTCTAAAAGCTACTGATCCATGACTTTTGAATCTAAGCTTCGAAAATTTCAGTCGGTCCCCGAACATGTGTCAGGAGCACCCACTGTCCAACATTCATTGACCCTACACGTATAGTAGTTGGATCGGATATTAGAATTTTAAAAGTTGGTTGAAGTTTATTAATCCTAGGAATCATCTCACCCTTTCTACATGATCAAGCATGTTATCCTTATGTGTTTTGTGAGATGACTTCAATTTTACTTGTTTAGATTTAGTGAATTGAAACTAATCAACCTTGGATTAGATTCGGATTTAACCCTTAGTTAGTCAAGTAACCTTTTCGAGAAATTGGCTTCCAGGTCGTGGCGAGGCACAGAGGCCTTCTTTGATCGGAACAACGACCACTTCCTTAGACAAAGCCAAATTCAAGAAATTGATTACTTGAGTCACTTAAGATTACTTCCTAGTTTAACTAGTTAAGGATACGGTGAGGTATCTTGAGCTAGTTCAACTCAGTCGAGTGCACCAAGCTAGATACGTCTTATCTAACTTGGACACACAGGACTTCATTTTTCTAACGTACTATCATCTCGCCACGTCCTAGTACTATGTTGTCAAGAATTGACTAGTTATATATCCTATCTAACCGTTCTAAAAATTAAAACAACATACCAAACCATGCAAAGTCTAATTTCAAGGAATAGCACAAACAAATTTTGTACTGGCTCCCCCTGGACCATTGAATCGATTCGGTCTCTCCACATAGTGGATTTGGTCCTTGGGAACCCAGTACTTGTTAGATCCTACTTGTGAAATTAAAGCGGCCTTAGGGACTTATGCTTGGACTTGTTTTCTATTACGGTTCACGATTGACATGTATGATTTGGTAGTCGTATTTGACCTAAATCCTAGTTCGGACTTGTTGTACATGACCCTTTGTGATCCAAGTAATAGGTCAAGTCCCTTGGATCCCAAAGCAAACCTTTCCAACGTTTGCCTAAGATCTTTGACTTGTCCTTTCAAGAGTGATTTCTCAACTTCGAGTTTTTCAACTCGAGTTGAGTCCTCCTCTTGAACTTGACTAGTCGAAGAGGATAGGGAGACCTTGGAATCGGACTTAGCTAACTTTCTAGTTAAGAACTTAATTGGACCATATAATGTATTGATTAGAGAGCGACTCACCTTGAGTGAACCTTTTGAACTGGATACGGATCCGTGGCTTGTCTTGAATTGAAGCTCGTCTTCAGATCCGGAGTCGAACCCTTCATCAGGTTTGGATTCTTCCTCGGGTTCGGTCGACTTAGCTATGAAGACGAGATTGTTGAGCTCGTCTTCCTCCTCCGACGATTCCTCCCATGTAGCGTTGAGTGCTTTCTTGGACTTTGGTGCCTTGTTCTTGAGTTTTGGACACTTTGACTTGATGTGTCCCAACTGTAGGGGATCGATGGTCGGCTAGAGGGGGGTGAATAGCCTTTATTGTAGACGGTGGAAGTCATTCGTTCGTTGCTCGTCTACAAACACTATTAGTGCAAGCGGAATATACTAATACAAACAATTAAAGACAAAAGCAAAGGAAGAATAGAAACACAAACGCTAACACCACAATGTAACGTGGTTCACGGCCTCACCGCTAATCCATGGACTGATTCGTCCAAGGTGAATCACGCCTCAAGCTTTCACTATTCTCTCCTTTACACCAAGCTAGGTGGAGGTAACCTCTTTACAATCCCTCTTCTTACAATAGAATGGAATAATAGCAAGTAAGAAGAGTGGGAATCCTTTAGGGGACTTTGAGAGTTGTTAGGAGTTAAAGCATTAGCCTCCCAAATGCCCTTACCTCTTCTTTTTATAGAAGAAGGGGTTTCTTCCTGTTGACACAGGACCAGTCGACTGATTCCCCGATCAGTCGACTGATCCCGTAGCCGTTGCCCAATAACGGCTTTTTCCACGTTGGATTTTACCCAACGACTCTCACATCAGTCGACTGATCTTACCATCAGTCGACTGATGGAGCTATCAGTCGAGTGTCGGAAGCGAACACTCCATTCTGTGCCCGAAACCCTTGCGACCAGTCGACTGATTTCTTTATCAGTTGACTGGTGGTCTCGATAGTCGACTACCAATTCATGGCAGTGGACTGTTAGCACATGAATCGGACTCGAACACTAGTCGAGTCATAGCCGACTTAGAGTAGTCGACTACCATAACATGGCAGTCGACTGATGTCGGGAAATCCCATCCGACACTTAGCTAATTGGCCAAGTACACCTAATGAGCTACTTACATTTCACTCATTCTCTTATCTCACGTGAAGTCTCTCGCTGAAGCTCTCTTCATTCGTGACCACGTCCCTCGGCAACATCAGGCACACGGCTCTGCAATGCTCCTTCGCGTCTCTTGCCTTTGAAGTCTTTTTCCTTGGCTTCGCTTCAAGTCATCTCGTCTGGCGGTCCCTCGACAGCATCAAGTGCACAACTCTGCAATGCTCCTTCTCTGACTCAAGCACGAGGTTGTGAGTGGTGACACTTACCTAAGCTCCATGTGCGAATTACTAAGTCTTGCAAGACTCCAAGGCACATATCAAATCCAATCATCCTAACTTAAACCCTTTGCAACACACATCAAAACCATATCACGGGTTGATTTCCCTAACAATCTCCCCCTTTTTGATGTGTGGCAATCCGTTTAAGCTAGGTAAATATTTGATAAAAAATATTAAGGTAAGAAAGCATATAAATAAACATGATTATCAACTCTCCCCCTTAATACATGAAACTCCCCCTAAATGCAATTCTCCCCTTACTTAAACATGCATATTTCTCCCCCTTTGACACCATCAAAAATATTAAACAAAGTTTATACAAGCATGGCATCAACTCTAGGGAACAAAAATTACCAAAACATGCCTTGAAATCTGATAAAAGAGGGTTACTGGGCATGTTATCAGTCGATCAGTCGACTGGTTCAGACTACCAGTCGACTGGCACTCTTATTTCAGGTTTTTCTGATTTTCAGGGTGAATTTCAAAAATGCATTAAAAATTCTATAAAATTCGAAAAATCATGAAATTTGGGGAACATATTTATTGTAAGTATCTTTATCAATGAAAAATAGTTTTTCAAGAAAAATCATTATATTTTCGAAAAATAGCCAAAAATCCAAAAGCTTCAAAAACAACTAGGTTTTTGATTAAGTTTGTATCAATTTTAACACCTAGTTTTTCTTTGGATTGTTTCAAAACATGAACACACAGATTTTAAAATAAGAGATTGTTTTGAAAACATATGAAATATCCAACCATGATCTTTGGGCAATATGTCTCTTAATTAAACATAAGTCTTCCCCATGATTGGTCTATTATTACTCTTTTAATACTTTAAAAGACCATCTAAATGTCATAGCCATTAGTGGACCATTAGTATCATCTTATCATCTCACTCATGCTAAGTTTTCAATCAAGGTAGCCTATGGTGAGTGTGAGATGTATCCTAAAGGTATTTATATATATACTTAACCATTAATTTCATGCAATTCTAAACAAGGTTAAGTATCATCCTAACAACCCACATGATCATAAAGACATATATGTATTGATTTCACATTATGATCATGAAACAATTGTATTCATCAATTTGTGATCATGCATTAGGTATGAATTATGATAATAAGTAAAGTATCACCCAAGGCATGATTTAAAACCTTATTGCCCATGATTATATATTAAATGTCAAGATGATAAATCATGATTGAAAACA
Source organism: Wurfbainia villosa (assembly GCA_025175895.1). Lineage (NCBI taxonomy): Eukaryota > Viridiplantae > Streptophyta > Magnoliopsida > Zingiberales > Zingiberaceae > Wurfbainia > Wurfbainia villosa. The sequence continues at coordinate 18,571,740 of CM046008.1, read as the reverse complement.
TATATAACAATTACATTAACTATCATGATTTAAGCATTATTATCAATTTATGGCCACATTATCATCACCCAACACTATGCTAAAAATTTATAGGTCATGAGTATCAACATATATAACACTAAGTGTTGAGCATGATTTAAACTATTTAAGGGTGCATTATCATCACCCAACACTATTTCAAAAATTTTGTCCCATCATCCTAAGTCAGCCAAAAATATGATGTAGGTAAATTCCATATGGTTGACTATCCTAGGGTTTTCCTAACCCTTAAGGATGGATTTAGGAACTCAAAACAAATTCTTTCCTGTGAGGTTCACTAAAAATTCCTTAGGGATCCATTTTCTAACTATTGTTTTATTTTTATCTTGACCCCTAGCAATTAAACATTTATAGGCCTTTTCATTTTTATTTTCCTTATATTCTAGGCCTTTCTTATTGAAGCTTGCTCTTTGGCTCCCTATGATCATGTTAAGAGTGTTCGAGCTAATTGTGAATTTTTCTAGGGCCTTGGTCAAATGGTCTACCTTTTCCCTTACTATTTTCATCCATACATGCATCACTAACATTAAAAGGCATATAGTTATCATGTGAGCATGCATCATCAAGGCTAGAAGAAATGTTATCATTAATATTTAAGCATGCTTTTTCTAGTTTTTCTTCTAAATCCTTAATTTGATCTAGCATGCATTTGTTCTTTTTCTTAGCTCTAAACAAATCCTTAGTAAGGCTAAAAATCATGGAAACTATTTTATTGGGTGAGAGATTCGTTACCATAGTCTCTATGTCTTCTTCTTCGGATGAGGAGGATGATGATGAGCCTCCCCCTTCACTAGAGCTCTCCTCACTTGTGCTTCTTTCTTCTTGCTCGGAGGAGGAGGTGTCTAGGTCATCAAATGCCATCAGTGCCAAATTTGTGACAAAGGCATTTTCTTCTTCTTCGGATGATGAAGAAGAAGAAGAGGGATCATCCCATGTCCTTGCTTTTAGTGCCTTGGCCTTCTCCTTTTCCTTGGCCTTCTTCTCCTCTTCCTTTTTCTTCTTGCTCCCCTTCTTCTTTTCTTCTTTCTTTCCCCTCTCCTCTTTGTTCTTGTTCAAGAGGGGACAATTATCCCTTATGTGTCCCTCTTGTTGGCAATTGTAGCAAATTACCTTCCCCCTTGGTCTTCTCCTTGTTGGTGCAGTGGGCACCAAAGTCGAACCGGTATTTTGATTATGGCAAAAGGCTCAATAGTTAAGGGTATATTTGTTATCTTACGAGCTCAATTAAGTGTGCAGAAATGCTAAAGTTGAGCGGAAGGTCTGCGACACCCGGTGGGAACCGAGGTGGTCGGGCAACGCCAGAGGGACTTCGGAGGAAGCCGAGGTACTCGGGTGAAGACCGGAAGCGAGGCTACAAGGTAAGCTCGTGTGAAAGCGAAGCAAGGTCGTTAAGCGTAGATCCGACCCAATACCTCCAATGGAAGGTCTAGGTCGAGATCAGATGGTTAGAACCATCGTACTTTATATTTTAAGCTAACTTGTACTGCAGTCCAAAACCCTTTGACCAGTCGTCTACTACAGTCAACTGCTAGTCTAGTTCCAGCCTCGAGAATCGCTGGACAGGGGGTGAATTTGGACTTGACTCGTGTTTTGGTACAAAGGGTGATGTGGCATCAAGGTGGACATCCAAACCATCACCAAGCTTGGACCTCATCCTTGAGTTGGCGTGAAGGCCTCCTTGAGGTGGCACAAGATGGTTGGCTCCCATGATGTGGCACAAGTTGGATGGCTTCTTCGTCTTGGCGTGAAGGCCTCCTTGAGGTGGCACAAGATGGTTGGCTCCCATGATGTGGCACAAGTTGGATGGCTTCTTCTTCTTGGCGTGAAGGCTTCCTTGAGGTGGCACAAGGTGGTTGGTTGAAACACCTCATCCTTGTGTTGGGATAAGAACCTCACCTTGGACACTACCTATGTCTAAATTCATAGATCAATATCCATAAATAGACATGTTCACTCCAAGCAAATAACAAGAATTCAAGAGCTCTCAACACGCCGTAACGCCGCTTACTACTACTCACATTTGCTACGACGAAGGCGTCACGACAACTAAAGCTACATCTTCTACTTATAAGAGTTGTCGGTATATTTATTTAAGTTCTACTTCTTTAAATTGTCTTTGTGCTTTAATCGTAACAAGGAAAGGGGGAGTGTCCCTTTGCCTTGATTTCTTTTTGTAATCGTTGCTCCTACTTCCAACGAAGAGGAGTGGTTTTAGTGAATTGCCCTCCGTACGTGATCAAGGATCACTAGGGCCATGGATTAGCAATCGAAAGATTGTGAACCACGTAAAAATATCTTGTCTACTTTATATTTCCGCTGTGCACTCTCTACTTGCTTTTTACTTATTGCAAAAGTTTTTTAACGACATCGTATCGCTATTCACCCCCCCCCCTCTAGCGCCACTTTCGATCCAACAATTGGTATCAGAGCCGGGGGCGCTAAGATTCGGTGAAACCACCAATCTAGCTTTGTTTTTCTTTTTTTTACAGATTTTTTATTTATTTATTTCTGTTTTCGTATAATTATTTCACTTGCTTATCTTCTCCTACATATAGAATTGCATTAGAGGCTTTAGGATCCGGATAAGGTTGTCCTTCGGGTTAGATCCCGAGTAAGGTTGTCCTCCGGAACTTCAACGACATTCGCATTTGATTGTTTATTTCTTTTTGCAAGTTACATTTTATATATCTTTTTTTACTTCTCAAGATTACTAATCCAAGACGAAAGTCTTGGAATATTCTTTCGTGTGTGTTTTGCAAGATTCTTTTCCGTTCTTCTTCTTGTTTTTAAATGACCATCTCGAAGGGTTTAGCCCGACCCGTTTTACAACGGTAATGACTTTCGTTATTGGAAGGGTCGGATGGAATGCTTTCTTAAAACCCAAATCGAGATGTGGATCGTAATCCAAACCGGGTTCACACTTCCTATTAATGAAGATGGTGAATCTTTGGGTTACGATCAATGGTCAAATTCCATGAAAAAACAAGTAGAAGCCGATGCCAAGGCAACTCAAATCTTGCAATGTGTGTTGTCCAAGGAAGAGCTCAACCGCGTCGGCCCCTTCATTAGTGCAAAGGACTTATGGACCAAGCTAGTGGAACTACACGAAGGCACCGACGACACGAAGGTATGTAAAAGAGATTTACTTTTAAATAAATTGTATAACTTGAAAATGCAGGAAAACGAGTCCACAACTCAACTACATGCTCGTATCCAAGACATCGTCAACCAACTCCATGCCATCGGACAAAAGGTCGAGAATCGCGACCTTATCGTATTCTCTTAACTCGCTTTCCTAGGACCACCTTGTGGGCATCCATGGTCGATGCCTACAAGGTCTCCAAGGACCTTTCTAAAATTAGGTTAGACGAATTGTTTTCGAACTTGAATTACATGAGCAAACTCGAGAAGAGTATTGTTAGTTGCGAGGTTCCAAGAAGAAGAAGCCCGCAAGCAAGCCACCCCGAAGGAAGAAGACGAGTCCGAATCGGAAGTAGACTCGAATAGAATCCGAACTAGTCAATCTAGTTCGAAGATGACTAAGAAAGCGCTAAACGCTACTTGGGAGGAGTTGTCGAGGAAGAAGGCGATATCCAAGCTCTAATGGCCAAGCCGATCGAGCACGACTCAAACCAAGAAGAGTCCGAGTCCGAATCCGATGATGAGCTTCCATTCAAGACAAGCCACGGATCCGTATCCGGTTCAAAAGAATCATTAAGGGTAAGTCGGTCGTTACTTAATACTTTGTATGGTGCAATTAAATTTTTAAATAAGAAACTAGCTAAGTCCGAGTCCAAGGTCGAGACCCTAATTGAGGAGGTTAACCTTCTCAAACATGAGGTCTCCCTAACCTCTTCGACTACTCGTATTCAAGAGGAGGACTCAACTCAAGTTGAAAAGCTTGAAGTTGAGAACTCGCTTTTGAAAACACAAGTCGAAGACCTTAGGAACACGTTGGAAAGGTTCACTTTGGGATCCAAGGGACTTGACCTCTTACTTGGATCACAAAGGGCCGTGTACAACAAGGCCGGACTCGGGTTTAACTCAAATACAACCAATAAGTCATATATGTCTATAGTAAACCAACATAAGAAAAATGTCCAAGCATGGGTCCCTAAGACCACTTTGATTTCAACTTTAGGATCTAACATGTATTGGGTTCCCAAGGACCAAATTCACTATGTGAATAGACCCACTCGATTCAATGGTCCAGGGGGAGCCAATACAAAATGTATTTTTGTTAAGTCTTAGAAATTGCATGCTTAGTTTTTCCTTTATTTTTAGAATGGTTAGATAGGACTCATAACCAACTAAAATCCTACGAAAAGATTGAGCCTCGGGGAGCCTCTTTTCAAAAATAAACCAACTAAAATCCTCATTTAAAAGATTGAGCCTCGGGGAGCCTCTTTTCAAAAATAACTAGTTAGACCAAGACTTAGTCTCAAGTAAGTCGAGTTATCAATTTCTTGAAATTAGCTTTGTCTAAGGAAGTGGTCGTTGTTCCGATCAAAGAAGGCCTCTGTGCCTCGCCACGACCTGGAAGCTAATCTCTTGAAAAGATTACTTGATGAGCTTAGACTAAATCCGAATCTAACCTAATGTTGGTTAATTTAAATTCATTAAAATTAATCAAGTAAAATTGAAAGTCATCTCACAGTAACACATAGGAATAACATGTTTTGATCATGTAGATATTAGTGAGATGATTTAGGTTTAAAAACTTACAAACAACCCTTTAGTAATTCCATTGATCCTACACATAAGAGTCGAAGAAACCATTAATATAGTTTTCGACGAAGGACACGAACCCGTTCAATCCTTAACAAAACCAACTAGCAAATCAACTTATAGCGAACCCGACTCTGATCTTGAACTTGAATCTCGTCCTAACCCAAGTCATCCTATCGACCAAGTGATAGATGACTCTAACCCAAGTCAAACTAGAACTCAAACAAATCATCCTATCAATCAAGTTATAGGTGATCCAAATTTAGGGGTTCGAACTAGAGCTTCATATCGAAACCTTAGTCAAATCTCGTTAATTTCCAAAATCGAACCCAAAACTATTGAACAAGCACTTCTTGATCCCGACCGATTATTGCTATGCAAGAAGAGCTAGCTCAATTCACTAGAAATGAAGTGGAATTAGTACCACCACCTAAAGAAAAATCAATTATTGGTGGGTATTTCGAAATAAACTTGATGATAAAGGTGAAGTAGTTAGAAATAAAGCCAGGTTAGTCGCAAAAGGGTTTAGTCAAGTCGAAGGTTTAGATTACGATGAGACCTACGCCCCCGTAGCAAGACTAGAGTCCATCCGAATGTTGTTAGCATATGCTGCACATCGAGGTTTTAAATTGTTTCAAATGGATGTCAAGTCGCATTTTTGAATGGATACATTAAGGAAGAAGTTTACGCTACCAACCTCCGGATTCAAAATCTAGATAAACTGACCATGTCCTTAGACTTAAGATTTGAAACATTTATCTTGGTAGATGTAAAGAGAGATATAGTAGATTTTCTTTGCTCGATGTTTAGTATGCGAAGAGTTAGTGCAGGGAAGCATTGCGTTGCCTTATCTACCACCGAAGCCGAATACGTTGCGATGGGTGAGTGTGTCTCTCAGCTCCTGTGGATGAAGCACACTCTCCAAGACTTTAGCTTAATCTTTAACAACATTAAAAGTTAGGTATGTGCGTAATAGAGTAGGATTTAAATTTTTCTATATATGTAGTCTATTTTTGCTTCTTTTTATGAAATTAGCCTAAGTCTTACCTTAGAAATCATATTGGGAACTTGCTTGGACTTACAAACCCTAAAATATATTTACAAACTTTTTGAGTTAAGGCAAAAGGGGGAGAAAGTCACAAAAGTAACCAAAATTAACCAAAAATAAAGGGGAAGAAAGTAAACAAAATTATTACCTTTTATATTAAGTAATTCCGTTTACTTAAGCAACTATTAAGGGGGAGTAAAAATTATTTTTCAAGAACTCACCTTCGGTCAAGGGGGAGGTTACCTCAAAGGGGAGAACTTGGAACAATAATATTTCTCACTCATACTTAATCATTATGCTAGCTCATTCATACTTAATCATTATGCTAGCTCATTCATATTTAATCATTATGCTAGCTCATTCATATTTAATCATTATGCTAGCTCATTCATGCTTAATCATTATGCTAGCTCATTCATATTTAATCTTTATGCTAGCTCATTCATGCTTAATCATTATGCTAGCTTACTGTTATGCTTAATTTTTCCTTAACTTTTGTGTCGGTTTGCCATGAATCAAAAAGGGGGAGATTGTTGGTGCAGTGGGCACCAAAGTCGAACCGGTATTTTGATTATGGCAAAAGGCTCAATAGTTAAGGTTATATTTGTTATCTTACGAGCTCAATTAAGTGTGCAGAAATGCTAAAGTTGAGCGGAAGGTCTGCGACACCCGGTGGGAACCGAGGTGGTCGGGCAACGCCAGAGGGACTTCGGAGGAAGCCGAGGTACTCGGGTGAAGACCGGAAGCGAGGCTACAAGGTAAGCTCGTGTGAAAGCGAAGCAAGGTCGTTAAGCGTAGATCCGACCCAATACCTCCAATGGAAGGTCTAGGTCGAGATCAGATGGTTAGAACCATCGTACTTTATATTTTAAGCTAACTTGTACTGCAGTCCAAAACCCTTTGACCAGTCGTCTACTACAGTCAACTGCTAGTCTAGTTCCAGCCTCGAGAATCGCTGGACAGGGGGTGAATTTGGACTTGACTCGTGTTTTGGTACAAAGGGTGATGTGGCATCAAGGTGGACATCCAAACCATCACCAAGCTTGGACCTCATCCTTGAGTTGGCGTGAAGGCCTCCTTGAGGTGGCACAAGATGGTTGGCTCCCATGATGTGGCACAAGTTGGATGGCTTCTTCTTCTTGGCGTGAAGGCCTCCTTGAGGTGGCACAAGATGGTTGGCTCCCATGATGTGGCACAAGTTGGATGGCTTCTTCTTGGCGTGAAGGCTTCCTTGAGGTGGCACAAGGTGGTTGGTTGAAACACCTCATCCTTGTGTTGGGATAAGAACCTCACCTTGGACACTACCTATGTCTAAATTCATAGATCAATATCCATAAATAGACATGTTCACTCCAAGCAAATAACAAGAATTCAAGAGCTCTCAACACGCAACGCCGCTACTACTACTCACATTTGCTACGACGAAGTGCCGCCGACAACGAAAGCTACATCTTCTACTTATAAGAGTTGTCGGTATATTTATTTAAGTTCTACTTCTTTAAATTGTCTTTGTGCTTTAATCGTAACAAGGAAAGGGGGAGTGTCCCTTTGCCTTGATTTCTTTTTGTAATCGTTGCTCCTACTTCCAACGAAGAGGAGTGGTTTTAGTGAATTGCCCTCCGTACGTGATCAAGGATCACTAGGGCCGTGGATTAGCAATCGAAAGATTGTGAACCACGTAAAAATATCTTGTCTACTTTATATTTCCGCTGTGCACTCTCTACTTGCTTTTTACTTATTGCAAAAGTTTTTTAACGACATCGTATCGCTATTCACCCCCCCCTCTAGCGACACTTTCGATCCAACAATCCTCCTATCATTAGATTTATTAAATTTAAAATTTTTCAAAGCACATCTTACCTTCCTTACCATGTATGTTTCTTCCATGCTATCCATGGAGGAGGAGGAGGATGCTTCATCAGAGGAGGATGGAGTCTCCATCTTCTTCTTCCCCTTGTTGGCCAATAGTGCCACTCCCCTTGATGGTTGAAATTTTGGCTCTTCTACTACTCCTTCGAGCCTTGTTTCGTGGAGCTCCATGGTTGAGAAGAATTCCTCCAAGGTGCTAACTTCTAAGTTCTTGGAGATGTAAAAGGAGTCCACCATTGAGCTCCATCTTGAGGACCGAGGGAAGGCATCTATTGCCTTCATGAGCATGTCCCTATTTGAAAGCTTCTCCCCTACACTAGATAAACCGGTTATTATTTCTTTAAATCTAGCATGTAGAGATGTTACCTTCTTCCTTTTATCGAGTTTGATGTTGTTGAGTTGGGAGCGTAGGACATCTTTCCTTGCTAGCTTGGCCTCGGATGAGCCTTGATGAAGATTCACTAGCTTCTCCCACATATCTTTGGCACTAGAGCATTCCCCAATCCAGTTTACTTCTTGTTGGGGGAGTACATTGAGGAGATGGTGCTTAGCCTTTGAATTTGCAAGGTGCTCCTCTCTTTGCTTTTTAGTCCACCTTAATTTGTCTAGTATTCTCCCCTCTTCATCCCTAGACATCTCAAAACCGTTTTCCATTATAAGCATAATATCAAAATCGGTTTCATAGAATACCTCCATTCGCTTCTTCCACCAAGAGAATTCCCCCCCGAACTTCGGCGGATGAATGTTAGAGCCGGCCATCCTTGATGTAGTGCTTGTTGCGGCAGTTAGTCCGTTGACAAGCGCCTTAGCTCTGATACCACTTGTAGGGTCGATCAATGGTCGGCTAGAGGGGGGTGAATAGCCTTTATCGTAGACTGTGGAAGTCGTTCATTCGTTGCTCGTCTACAAACACTATTAGCGCAAGCAAAATATACTAATACAAACAATTAAAGACAAAAGAAAAGGAAGAATAGAAACACAAATGCTAACACCACAATGTAACGTGGTTCACGGCCTCGCCGCTAATCCACGGCCTGATTCGTCCAAGGTGAATCACGCCTCAAGCTTTCACTATTCTCTCCTTTGCACCAAGCTAGGTGGAGGTAACCTTTTTACAATCCCTCTTCTTACAATAGAATGAAATAATAGCAAGTAAGAAGAGTGGGAATCCTTTAGGGGACTTTGAGAGTTGTTAGGAGTTAAAGCATTAGCCTCCCAAATGCCCTTACCTCTTCTTTTTATAGAAGAAGAGGGTTTCTTCCCGTTGACACAGGACCAGTCGACTGATTCCCCGATCAGTCGACTGATCCCGTAGCTGTTGCCCAATAACGGCTTTTCCACGTTTGATTTTACCCAACGACTCTCATATCAATCAACTGATCTTACCATCAGTCGACTGATGGAGCTATCAGTCGAGTGCCGAAAGAGAATACTCGATTCTGTGCCCGAAACCCTTACGACCAGTCGACTGATGCCTTTATCAGTCGATTGGTGGTCTCGGCAGTCGACTACTAATTCTAGCAGTCGACTATTGGCACATGAACCGAACTCGAACACTAGTCGAGTCACAATCGACTTAGAGTAGTCGACTACCATAACATGGCAGTCGATGTCGGGAAATCCCATCCGACACTTAGCCAATTGACCAAGTTTACTTAATGAGCTACTTACATTTCACTCATTCTCTCATCTCACATGAAGTCCCTCGTCGAAGCTCTCTTCGTTCGTGGCCACGTCCCTCGGCAACATCAGGCGCACGACTCTGCAATGCTACTTCGTATCTCTTGCCTTCGAGGTCTGCTTCCTTGGCTTCGCTTCAAGTCATCTCGTCCGACGGTCCCTCGGCAGCATCAAGCGCACGACTCTGCAATGCTCCTTCTCCGACTCAAGAACGAGGTCGTGAGTGGTGACACTTGCCTAAGCTCCATGTGCGAATTACTAAGTCCTGCAAGACTCCAACGCACATATCAAATCCAATCATCCTAACTGAAACCCTTTGCCACACACATCAAAATCATATCATGGGTTGATTGCCCTAACACCAACATGTTACACTCATAGCATCTATAGTTGGAAATTGATTTGGATTTACCTTCATTGGATTGGTTGATGGGTCGTCTTCGGCTTTTGATAATCTTTCAAACTAGATTCACTAGTTCAGTCTCCATCTCATCATCTATCTCTGACTTGTACTCGTCTTCTTCTTCTGGAGGTGGTTTGCTTTTGGCCTTCTTCTTCGGTTCTGCAAATAAGACAATACTTTTCTCAGCGGGGGCCAAATTAGACTGTTCATGAAGTTCAAATTCAGAAAACATTTCATCTAGTCTAATCTTAGGAAGGTCCTTAGAGACCTTGTAAGCATCAACCATGGATGCCCACAAGGTAGTCCTAGGGAAAGCGTTATGCGCGTAGCTTATCAAGTCCCAATTTTCGACCTTTTGTTCGATCGAATGTAGATTGTTGACTATATCTTTGATTCGTGCATGCAATTGGGTTGTTGTCTCATGTTTCTGCATCTTAATATTGTACAGTTTATTAAATAGTAGGTCCCTTTTACATACCTTAACAGTGTCGGTTCCTTCGTGTAGCTCGACGAGCTTGTTCCATAGGCCCTTCGCAGTGATGAAGGGGCCAACACGGTTGAGCTCTTCTTTAGACAAACCACATTGTAGTATTTGTGTAGCTCGGCATTAGCTTCCACTTGGCATCTCATGGCATTTGTCCATTGATCGCAATCCAACGATTCACCAACTTCATTAGTAGGAAGCGTGAACCCGGTTTAGATTACGATCCACATCTCTACTTGGGTTTTTAAATAGCACTCCATCCGACCCTTTTAGTAATGGAAGTCGTCTCCATTGTAAAACAGAGGTCGGATAGTGCTAAACCCTTTGAGATGGGCCATTTAGAAGAAAAGAAAAAACCTCGCAAACACAAAAACAAAAGAAAATACCAAGACTCTCGTCTTGGATTAGTAGTGCGGGAGATAGGAATTTAATGAAATGATAAATGCTATGAATCGAAAAACTAATACGAAAAGAAACTTAATCAAGATGCTAGATTGGTGGTTACACCAAATTGTAGCGCCCCCGCTCTGATACCAATTGTTGGATCGTAAAATTGCGCTAGAGGGGGGGGGGGTTAATAGCTCACGAGAAACTTTTAACCGATTCGATTAAAACACAAGTGTAAGAGTAAAATGCATAGCGGAAAGTAAATGGACACGACTTTGTTTTACTTGGTTCATAGCCTACCGACTATTAATCCAAGGCCCTAGCGGTCCGAGACCACGTACGAAGGAAAAATCACTAAAACATCTCCTCCTCGTTGGAGGTAGGAAACAATGATTACAAAATCACGAAAACACTCGAGGTAGAGATACAAATCCCCTCTCATCGATACGATAAAAGCTCGATAAAAAGAAGTTTACAACAATTAGAAATGAGAAGTAATATGAAATGATACCGACGACTCGAAGAGTGGAGGTCGAGCTTGTGTATGATACCATTAGCCATCAATGCCATTATCTCCCCATTAAGAACTCTCTTAATACCAAGACCCTTGGTATTCCCTTCTTTAATTCTCATCATGAATACCAAGCCCTTTGGTATTCCTATGCATGATTAATCAAATTAATCATGCATGATGAAGAATCATCTTCCATGGTTCAACTTGAGTCTAACTCAAGTTTAACCAGTTTGAGTCTAACTCAAATCTTGGCCATATGCTCAATTGTCCTTTTAGTCCAACTAAAAGAAATCATCTCCAAAATAGAATGTCATTTGTGTGTGACCCTATAGGCTCTTGTAACGTTGGCAATGTATCTAAAACCATTTTAGATACATAAGCAATGAGCAGCATCTAGCAATACATCATTGCTACCCAAGTTACAAGATTGTCGAGATCTGACAATCTTTCCGTGACTATTGTCATGTATGACGATGTCCTTCTATCTCTGATATCTTAGATCAATCAATGAGGCATAGACCGTGTCATCCCCTTATTGATCTTTATGTTTCTTGATCCCCAAGTAGACTCACTCAAACAAATGAGCTCAATATCTCATATTGACTTATTTGAGCATGACCATGCATTTCGTGGTCCTACTCTATCAAGAGGCCAAAGATATCACTCCCGTAATATGGGAGGGATAGATCCCATCTACATCACTCACATCCCTCCGCATAATTTGTTACATACCCATTGATCGCCGTTATAGTGCACCCTATTATGGCGTGACGTTAGACGATACCAAAGTACATAACTTCTTATGTAGGGAACCGTAGTGACTTCAGGTCTAAGGACTATTAATACCAATAGTCATATGAGAAAGTATATGACACTCATATAACGATCCATGATACTTTCTCATGGCGGGTCAATTCAGTATATATATTCTCTAATATATATACTCATGTGTCAATGTGATATCACATATGTTGGGGATCGATTGGCCGACTAGAGGGGGGGTGAATAGCCCTCGTTCGTTGGATGCCGTATTTTGCTCGTCTACGAAAACGTTAGCGCAAGTGGAAGCAATAAACTAAGACAAGCAAATAGAAATAAAACAAAGACAATACAAACACGGAGATGTAACGTGGTTCACGGCTACGCCGCTAATCCACGGTCCGATTCATCCACGGTGAATCACTCCGCAATCTATCCACTAGATCTCTCCTTTGCACAAAGCTAGGTGGAGGTAACCTCTTTACAACAACACTCCTCTTACAAATATAATGAAAATAAGCTTGGGTAAGAGGATGGAAAGCTTTAGGGAACTTTGGGAGAGTGTTAGAGTATGAGCATTAGCCTCCCAAAGCCTTACCCCCTTCCTTTTTATAGAGGAAGAGGGTTTCTTCCCGTTGACACAGGATCAGTCGACTGATGGCACCCATCACCGATGGCTATAGCCGCTGCCCAATAACGGCCACTTTCCACGCTGGATACTATCCAATCCAGATCGACATCGATCCGATCGATGGCACCATCACCGACCGGTGCTCGATCGGTCGAGTGCCTAGTCGAAGTCGACTCCATTCTCGCGTCTGCGGTGCACGCTGCCACCGATCGACTACCATTCACCGAAGTCGATCGCGCCGACATCACGACCGCTACCCATGGTATGGTAGTCGACTGCCAAGCACTTGACCGGTCTTATACCAGTCCATCGACTCAGAGCAGTCGACTGCCATGACATGGCAGTCGACTGGTGTCGGGAAAAACTCATCCGACACTTGGCCAAATGGCCAAGTTTCACCTAAGAGCTACCCTTCCTGGGTTACAATCGCTCACTCTCATCCCTCGGAGTCCCTCGCCTTTGAAGTTCTCTTCGTTCGCGGCCACGTCCCTTGGCAGCATCAGGCGCACGGCTCTGCAATGCTCCTTCGCGTCTCTTGCCTCGAAGTCTACTTCCTCTGGCTTCACTCCAAGCTCCTCGTCCGGCGGTCCCTCGGATGCTTCAAGCACACGGCTTCCGCAAAGCTATCCTTCACCGACTCAAGGCACGAGTCATGAGATGTGAAACTCGCCATGGCTCCATGTGCGAATTACTAAGTCCTGCACGACTTCAACGCACATATCAAATCAACATATCAAACTAACTTAAACCCTTTGCCACACCATCAAAACCATATTACGACAAGAGATTGCCCTAACAATCTCCCCCTCTTTGATGTGTGACAATCCGTTTAAGTTAGGTAAAAACATTTGATATATAAATTTTAAGGAAAGAAAGCATGTAAACATAATCATGATATAGCAACATGCAACTCCCCCTTAATCCATGAAACTCTCTATGTAAATTTCTCCCCCTATCATAAATTTATCATAAATTTCTCCCCCTTTTATAATTAACTTAAACATAATATTTTCTCCCCCTTTGACACCATCAAAAAGATTATTACTAAGTTAAAAACACATGGCATCAAGTCTAACAGAAGGAAAATACCACAAGTTGATTTAAAATCGATATTTAGCCATCGATCGGAGATTCAGATATACCGATCGCACGTGAATTTCGGGATTTTTTGATTTTCAGATCGAATTTCAGAAATGCATTAAAAATTCCAGAAAATTCAAAAAATCATGAAATTTGGGGAACACATTTCTTTTAAGTATATATCTATCAGTGAAAAATATGTTTTCATGAAAAATCATTATATTTCCACGTATTTGTCAAAAATCCAAAAGCTTTAAAAACTACTAGGTTTTTTATCATAAGAGTATCCATTTTAACACCTAGTCTTGCATCCAGTTGTTTCAAAACATGAATACATATATTTTAAAGTAAGAAATTGTTTTGAAAACATATGAAATATCCAACCATAATCTTTGGGCAATATGTCTATGAATTAAATATAAGCCTTCCCCATGATTGGTCTATTATTGCTATGTTGATACTTTAAATGACTATCTAAATGCCATAGGCATTAGTGGACATTTGTATCATCCTAAAATCTCACTCATGCTAAGTTTTCAATCAAGGTAGCCTATGGTGAGTGTGAGATGCATCCTAGGGGGTATTTGTATATACTTAACCAATATATTCATGCAATTCTATCATTGTTAAGTATCAACCTAACAATTAACATGATCATAATGACATATATGAATCAATTTCACATAATGATCATGAAATGCATGTTTTCATCAAATTATAATCATGCATTAGGTATTATATGATGATAATAACCAAAGTATCACCTAAAGCATGATTCAAACCTATTTCTCATGATAACGTGGCAAATTTCAAAAACATAAATCATGATTGCAAATATACATAGGAATTACATCAATCATCATGATTTAAGAATTATTATCTATTTATGGGTACGTTATCATCACCCAACACTATCTAAAAAAAATGTTGTCCCGTCATCCTAAGTCAACCAAAATATGATATAGGTTAGGTCCATGTGGTTGACTACCTTAGGGTTATTCTAACCCTTAAGGATGGATTTTGGAACCCAAAATAAATTCTTTCCTATTGGGTTCACTAAATATTCCTTGGGGATCCATTTTCTAGCTATTACTTTCTTTTTATCTTGTCCCCTAGCAATTAGGCATTTATAGGCCTTTTCATTTTTCTTTTCCTTATATCCTAGGCCTTTTTTATTAAAACTTGCTCTTTGGCTCCCTATGATCATATTTAATGTGTTGGAGCCAATAGTGAATTTCTCTAGGGCTTTGGTTAAATAATCTACCTTTTCCCTTAAAGCCCTATTTTCCTCTATGCATGCATCATTAACATCCAAAGGCATATAGTCATGTGAGCATGCATCATCATGGCAAGAAGAAACATTATCATTTAAGCATGCATTTTCTAGCTTTTGTTCTAATTCCTTAATTTGACTAAGCATGCTTTTACTTTTCTTTTTCATGCCAAATAACTCCTTAGTTAAACTAGAAATTATGGAAACTATTTTCTTAGGAGAAACATTCGTTACCATAGTTTCCATATCCTCTTCTTCTTCTTCGGATGAGGAGGATGTGGAGGCTCCCCCTTCACTTGAGCTTTCCCCACTTGAGCTTGATTCTTCATTTGAGGAGGAGGAGCAATCCGAGTCATGAAGAGCCATTAGTGCTAGGTTGGAGTAGACATGCTCTTCTTCTTCGGATGAGGAGGCGGAAGCAACGTCATCCCATGTCTTGGCTTTGAGTGCCATGGCCTTCCCGTTTCCTTTTGCCTTCTTTTCTTCTTCCTTTTTCTTGCTCCCCCTCTTCTTCCTCTTTTCTTCTTTCTTGCTCTTGTTTAGGAGGGGACAATTATCCCTCATGTGCCCTCTCCTTGGCAATTATAGCATATGACCTTCCCCCTTGGTCTTCTATTCCTATCATTAGATTTATGAAAATGAAAACCTTTTAAAGCCCGTCTTACCCTCCTTACCATATAGGCTTCTTTGGTGCTATCCATGGAGGAGGAGGAAGACGCTCCATCGGAGGAGGAGGAACTTCCATCTTCTTCTTCCCTTGTTTGCCATCAAGGCTACTCCCCGTGAATTTTGGACTCTAGGCTCTTCTTGTATACCTTCAAGCCTTGTCTCATGAAGCTCCATGGTTGAAAAGAATTCCTCCAAGGTGCTCACTTCTAAGTTCTTGGAGATATAAAATGAGTCCACCATGGAGCTCCATTTTGAGGACCGGGGAAAGGCATCTATGGCCTTCATTACCATATCCCGGTTGGAGAGTTTTTCACCTACACTTGTTAAACCGGTTAGTATTTCCTTAAATCTAGAGTGTAGGATTTTACCTTTTCTCCCTTTTCAAGTTTGATATTGGACAATTGGGAACGCCTCTTCTTCTTGCTAGCTTTGCTTCGGATGTGCCTTCATGGATTTCTATTAGTTTCTCCCACATTTCCTTGGCACTAGCACACTCTCCTATCCTATTGATTTCTTGTTGAGGGAGGACATTGTATAGGTGGTGCTTGGCCTTTGAATTTGCCAAGTATTCTTCTCTTTGCCTCTTGCTCCACCTAGATTTCTCCAATGGCTCCCATTTTCGCTTCTAGGCAACTCAAACCGCTTTCCATTATTAAAAGGATTTCAAAGTCGGTTTCAAGAATACCTCCATTCTCTTTTTCCACCAAGAGAATTCTAACTCGTGGATGGATGTTTGAGCCGCCATTTTGAAAATTGCTTGTTGTGGCGGTTAGTCCTCGAAGCTTTCCTTTGCTCGATACCACTTGTTGGGGATCGATTGGCGGCTAGAGGGGGTGAATAGCCCTCGCTTGTTGGATGCCGTATTTTGCCTGCTCGTTTAAAAGCGTTAGCGCAAGCGGAAGCAATAAACTAAGACAAGCAAATAGAAATAAAACAAAGACAATACAAACACGAGATGTAACGTGGTTCACGGCTACGCCGCTAATCCACGGTCCGATTCGTCCACGGTGAATCACTCCGCAATCTATCCACTAGATCTCTCCTTTGCACAAAGCTAGGTGGAGGTAACCTCTTTATAACACTCCTCTTACAAATATAATGAAAATAAGCTTGGGTAAGAGGATGGAAAGCTTTAGGAACTTTGGGAGAGTGTTAGAGTATGAGCATTAGCCTAAAGCCTTACCCCTTCCTTTTATAGAGGAAGAGGATGGCACCCATCTTCCGATCCGACCGCGTCAGAGCCGCTGCCCAATAACGCACG
Source organism: Wurfbainia villosa (assembly GCA_025175895.1). Lineage (NCBI taxonomy): Eukaryota > Viridiplantae > Streptophyta > Magnoliopsida > Zingiberales > Zingiberaceae > Wurfbainia > Wurfbainia villosa. The sequence continues at coordinate 18,554,915 of CM046008.1, read as the reverse complement.
CTTTCCACGTTGGATACTATCCAATCCAGATCGCATCACCGACCGATGGCACCATCACGATCGGGTGCTCGATCGAGTGCCCGATCAGTCGACTCCATTCGTCGCGCGGTGCCGCCATCACCGATCGCATTCATCCGGGCCATCGACATCGATCATTGCCGATCCCCATGGCGATCCGATCGCCAAGCACTGACCGGTCTTATACTACCATCGATTGAGCGGTCAAGCCGCATATGACATGGCGATCGGTGTCGGGAAAAACTCATCCGACACTTGGCCAAATGGCCAAGTTTCACCTAAGAGCTACCCTTCCCGGGTTACAATCGCTCACTCTCATCCCTCGGAGTCCCTCGCCTTTGAAGTTCTCTTCGTTCGTGGCCACGTCCCTTGGCAGCATCAGGCGCACGGCTCTGCAATGCTCCTTCGCGTCTCTTGCCTCGAAGTCTACTTCCTCCGGCTTCACTCCAAGCTCCTCGTCCGGCAGTCCCTCGGATGCTCCAAGTGCACGGCTTCCGCAAAGCTATCCTTCACCGACTCAAGGCACGAGTCATGAGATGTGAAACTCGCCATGGCTCCATGTGCGAATTACTAAGTCCTGCACGACTTCAACGCACATATCAAATCAACATATCAAACTAACTTAAACCCTTTGCCACACCATCAAAACCATATTACGGCAAGAGATTGCCCTAACAACATATCCATGACTTGTGAGATTAAGTCATCCATTGACCTACATGCTAGTCTCAATGTATTAATATTTCCCTTGTCTATTAATACTTGACTATGAATATTAAGAATAGTGTTCTCTAAAGCTTCTTATAATCAATTCTACCAATTGATATACTATAGATTAGAACCTACTATTCAAGGACATTATTATATTTATTTTAGCTGGCACATGCATAAAGTAAATATAATAAACAATCTTTGCCTTTTTATTAATGAAATATGATACACATGATCCCTAATCAATCATCTCATGATTGGCACTAATGGATGACACTAATAGATTTCTCAATACGAGATTCTCCAGGTGTCCCCGACCTTCAGCTTAGCTTAACATTCCTGCACACTTGGTTCAGCTCATCAGACAACAATATGACCTTAGCTTTGGGTCTTTGTCATAATCAAAACTTAGGTTCGATTATCTGGTGCCTACTACACCAACAGATCCTTCCACAAGATCGAAATTAGAGAACTTAGGAACATAAATTAATGACATATTCAACATCGCATAAGTGAAACTGAAATCCTGGAATCTTCTCCTTAGCCTTGAGTAAAACCCTTTCCTTACTCCGTGTGACACCAACCTAGAGCTTAGTTCGTGACCGAGAACTCTCAACACTAAGATCCTCTCCAAACAATCCGAGTTCATTGGACCAACCAATAATCGAATATCAATCCCTGTGGGATCGATAATATCTATTACTTGACAACAACCATGCACTTGTGGGAGGTGAGTGCAAGCCAATCTTTAGCCTCGCAATTAGAGATTCAGTTCACATGCATCAAATTTTTGGCAACTTCTCCAGGGATTTGAGGGCACATTTTCATGCATCATGTTTGTAGCGTCATTGCTGGGGACTGATCTATTTGATATTGGTTAGAAGACGAAATGATTGGATTGGACTAATTTCCTTTCTTAGTTTTGGTTTTAATTCAAATTAGTATTTTCACCTTTTGCTTTGGTTTGCTTTTCTTTTCAGAAGTTTCATTAGTACTTAATTCTATTCACCATTATTATGTTTTTCTTTTAAGCTTATTGCTTTTATTCGCCATTATAACTTAGTCTTATCGATTCGTTGCCGATGGCTTAGCATGAAAGATCCTTGTGTAGTCCATGTGAGTTTTGACTTTTAAGGTTTTGGACACCAATCCAAGTTTATATTCCTTCTACCATGTTCCTCGCATACCCGACATAAAGACACTTACCTGACAATGTGCTTAGATCATCCTCTCACTAACATACTTAGTCTCAAAGGAGCATTCAAGGTCAAGGAGAAGAAAATTAGGAAATAAACATCAAGTATTTTCCCAGTAACTAGTTAGCCTCAAAGGGGCACCTATATGGGTGTTTCCCCAGTAGCTACTTGGTCTCAAATGGGTACTTTAATGATATTTCATCTTTTCTTTTTATTCTCTTTTTTTTTAACTCCTGAGATGAATGTTTCTCTAGTAACTAAGTATTGCGAAAAGTCCCCATGAAAATTTGAGTACTAGTTCGATATAGGGACAAACCCTTTTTGGATACCTCTACCTCATTGGTCATGTAAAAAGTGAAACAAGGTTCTAATCAAGTAGACCAAAAGGACCTTTACCGATCTAACTAAGTTTAGTTATATTACTCTGGATAGAGGAACAACAAGTTATCAATCTAAGGAAATATACTAAGGAATTATGCTAAAAATGCAAGGAAATATGCACAGAAAGTAATACATGTTTGTGCAGGGGCACTAGTTAATCAAACATTTGTTTTGATAATGACAAAGATTCAAAGTTAAGCTATTTTGTTATCTCATATGTTATGTTAAGTGTGCAGGTATTGTATTGGACTATACCAAGGTCAACGACACCAGGAGAATCTCCGGACGAGAAACCTCGGTAGTCGGATGATGCCAGGAGAATCTCGAGATGAGAAACCTCAGTAGTCAACGACACCAGGAGAATCTCGAGACAAAAAACCTCGATGGTCTGGTGACACCAGGAGAATCTTGGAAGGAGAAATGTTGGTGGTTGGGTGATGCCAGGAGAATCTAGGAAGGAGAATCCTCGGTGATCAAGTGACTAAAAGCTAAGTGACAGGTCAAGGACCAAAGGTAAGCTCCGTGTGTGGAGCGGTGGTAAGGACACGTCCTCGGTTAAAGGACAATCTTAGGTGTTGATCCGACCAAGGCTTCCAGAGGAATACCAATGTCGAGATCGGACATTCAAAGGGCTGTCACACTGCATGGCATTATGCATCTCTTGTGCTAACCTTGTGTTGCAGGAATTCTCAAGTGTAGCAGTCAACTGGAGGTTTCAACAGTCTACGAGAGGTAGTCGACTGATGTCGATGAATTAACCCAATGCACATGGTCAAAGAGATATAGATCGATGTCGCCACCTCATGATAAGATAAGCCGCCACCTCAAGATAAGATCCATGAGTTTTAGATCTGGATCTGGACATATTTCAAGGTGACAATCTATAAAAGGAGGGGAGAACTCAAACCCAAAAGCATTCAATGAACTCCTAAGTGCTCCAACTCTCCGATCATAACTCTTCGTGCTACAATGCTACTCCGACTGTGCATCCGCTACAAGTTATTTGTCGGTATCTTGTTTACTTCTTAATTATTATTTGCAAAGAGGAGAGGTAAGGTTGTTACCTCTTCCTCTACATCATTGTATTCGCTTGTCTCTTACCTCCAACGAGGAAGAAATATTTAGTGTTTTTCCTTTCAGAAGTGATCAAGGATTGTAGGGCCTTGGATTAGCAGCCAGTAGGCTGTGAACCAAGTAAAAAAATACTTGTGTCTTTTGGTTGTGCATTGTCTACTTTCCGCTATTCACCCTCCTCTAGCGTTTTCCTCGATCAAACAATTGGTATCAGAGCGGGGGCACTCAGGTTCGGTGCAACCATCGGTCAAGCATTTTATTTTCTTTATTTTTAATTATCTCCCACACTACTAATCCAAGACCAAGTCTTGGGACTTTTTGTTTTGTTTTTTTTCCAAGTATTGAAAGATCGAGAAAACCTTGGAACATCATCCCACAAGTAAAGGTAACAATGTGAATTTAAATTTTAAATTCCATATTATCTATTTTAAGTGCAGGGAGAGAAGACACTATAAAAGTAAGTGTCCTACTCGTAAGACTCGGATGACACAACCGGCGGCAAAGGAGGCACCAATGCCAGATGTCCAGAGGAACAAGGAGCACATCATGTGCTTCAGGTGCAGAAGGTTCGACCATTACAAGAACCGATGTCCGGAGAGGAAGAATAGGTTCACAGAATTAGGGGATGCAACCCAGGTTAGTAAAAATGTTGTTAATTTAAGTTTTAAATTGGATGATGATTTAGGTAAATTATGGGTTAAATCTAATAATACTAAATCTAAGAATATAATTGATTGTTATTCAAATAATAAGGGTCAATCAATTAACACAGTTGATAATTCAACTAATAAAAACTTAATTAATTCAAATTTAATTAGTTTAAATAATAATAATATCATGGAAGAAAATTATCAAATTAATCTAACATTTGATAAAATTAACCAAAAGCTTAATCAAATCTTTAGTTTAATCAACATAGATCTAGATCAAATCAAGAATATAATCAACTTAGTTCTTAATCAAAATAATCAAAGTCTAGATCAGAATAATCAAAACTTATGATAGAATTATCAAATACTAGATCTAATTAATCAAGATAATTCCGAATTAAAAAATTCTGTTTTGAAAAATTCAACCATAAAAAATTCAAAATTAAATTTTAAAAATTCTGATAATTCTAATAATTTAAATTTAAAAAATTCCAAATCTAATCTGAATAATTATAAAAATTCTAATAATTCTACTTTTAAAAATTCTAATATTCTTATCTTGAATAATTCTAATAATAATTCTACTTTTAAAAATTCTAATAATCTTATCTTGATAAATTCTAATAATTCTATTAATAATTCTCCTTTTAAAAATTCTAATAATCTTATCTTGAAAAATTCTAATAATTCTATTAATAATTCTACTTTTAAAAATTCTAATAATCTTATCTTAAAAAATTCTATTAATAATCAAACTTTTGAAAAGTCTAATAATCTTATCTTAAAAAATTCTAATAATTCAATAATCTTTCTTTGAAAAAGTCTAATAATCTTATTAAATCTATTTTAAATTCAAAATCTAACTTATTTAAAAATTCAAAATTAAATAATCAAACTAATAAAATTAATTATAATAGAGTACCATTTGATTATAGAAAAATTAATATTTTAGCAATTAAACCTTCAACTTTTAGAAATTCAATAAAAAAAAGTTTACCTAAGATACAACCATTTCTTTGAATTGATTGAACATAACATGCTCATGCATACATATCATTTTAATTAATTACCATGCTTATTTTTGAAATGTCATACATCCTAGTCTTAAATTAACTCTCATAGAAAGGTTAGATAGAAAATGGTTAATTAACCTTGACAACATAGTATCAGGACGCGGTGAGATGATAATACGTTAGGAAAACAAAGTCTCGTGTATCCGGGTTAGATAAAGAGTATCTAGCTTGGTGCACTTGGCTAAGTGGAACTAGCTGAAGCTACCTCACCACATCCTAAACTAGTTAGACCAAGATATGACCCAAAGTTGATTAAGTGTACAATTTATTAAGATTAGCTTTGTTTATGGAAGTGGTCGTTGTTCCGATCAAAGAAGACCTCTGTGCCTCGCCACGACATGGAAGCCATCTTTTGAAATGTTCATTTAACTAACTAAAGGTTATATCCAAATATAACCCAAGGTTAATTAATCTCTAAGACATTAAACTTTACTAAGTAAAATTAAATTTATCTCACAACACCAATAAGGATAACTTGGTTGATCATGTAGAATGGGTGAGATGTTAAGGACAACAAAATTTTAAAATAGTTTTGAAAATGATTTCAAAATTTATATATACATAAATAGATTCTTAAAACTATTTTTATTGGTTGTCATGATTATTATGTGTAGTTATACGTAGTGTTTAAAATAACTATACTTTTTAAAATGATGGTTGGTTGACCAATACTGAACGTCTAGATCCTTAGGTCAACATTAGACACTTAGATCCTCTAGACACTTAGGTAAGCCTTCCTTATGGCTAACAAGGATGTCCTAAGAGTTTGTCAGACAAAGGCAGAGGCCCTCTAGATAAGCCTTCCTTGTGGTTAACAAGGATGTTAGGATAAGGGGGAGGTTCTAATTGGATAATCATTATTTTTAGAAGTTGTTAAAATATTATTATATTTCAAAAAAAGAAATTATGCCAAGGGGGAGAGAAGACTTAAGTTTAGCATAAAACCTAATAGATATGAGCCTCTAATATCCTGTAAATATATTCTTTTCAAAATTCTATAACAATGTTAAAGGTTGGACGGTCACATCCTAACCCAGGATATACATTGTTGGTGCAGGATCTAGAAACCTAAGCTCATAAATGTTAAAGGGAGTTGAACATGCTAAGTAAAATTGATTATAATGTTTTAAAAATTCTATTTTTGGTAAAGGACTCATGCTTGAAATTATTGTTAAAATGTTAACCTTAAAAATGCACCGCTTATGAAGTTATTTTGGATATATGTCAAAGGGGGAGAGAGATTAAAGTTAAGAGGTTACCTACTTTTTTTTTACAAAAAGTAATTATTTTTCAAAATTCACCTAGGGTTAAGGGGGAGGTACCCTTAAGGGGGAGGTTTTAAAAAATGCTTGCTTAATGCTTAATGCTTATCTTCTCTTAACTTTGAAATGGTTTGTCATATATCAAAAAGGGGGAGATTGTTGGTACAAGGGCACTAGTTAATCGAACCTTTGTTTTGATAATGGCAAAGATTCAAAGTTAAGTTTTTTTGTTATCTCATATGATATGTTAAGTGTACAGGTATTGTATTAGACTTTGCCAAGGTCAACGACACCAGTGTAGGATATTTGACGCCGCTAGAGGGGGGGTGAATAGCGTTTGACCGTTCGTAGATGGAATTCGATTGCGTGTTCGTGTCTACAAGTTTCGTTAGCACAGCGGAATATATATATAATAACAATAATGAAACACAATCACAAACACAATAACACGAAGATTTAATGTGGTTCAGAACCACACGGTTCCTACTCCATGGATCGAGCTTTAACGAGCTCTAGCGATGCACACGCAATCACTAATCTATAAACTCCTTCTCGACAACAAGTCGGAGGCGAAGAAACCTCGTACAAACGTTTACAACAATAAATGAAAGGAATACAAGCAAATACAATAATACAATGCAAAACTAGTAAAGAAAACAACTTTACAAATGCCTTTGGATTGCTTGCTTGTTGATCGCTTGAACCGTGGTTGAAGACCCTGATTTGCAACAGCAAATCGTCTCAAAATGTCCAAGAAATCGATGCCAAATTCCTCCATCACGAGCTCCTTATAAAGCTTCAACCTGTGCTGGAAAAAGTCGATCAGTCGACTGATCGAGACCATCAGTCGACTGATGCCACTGTTGTCGTGAGACAACGGCTAGATCCATGCTGGATAAGTCCAACGGATCTACCATCAGTCGACTGATCAAACACATCAGTTGAATGATGGTGTCCTCACTCGACTGCTGGTCCCAGCGGTCGAGTGAGACTATACTCTGTGGCCGAATTCCCGAGCACCAGTCGACTGATCATGCAATCAGTCGATTGCTTGAGCCATCAGTCGATTGCCATCTTCTGGCAGTCGATTGCTAGGCCACTTCCCGCAGTCAAACCCTAGTTGACTTGGTCCAGTCGACTACTACATGGCACCAGTCGGCTAGCACACCTCAAACATGAGGTTTTAGCCCAAGTATGGTGCCCCCATACTTGCTAGACCACCCTTAGCCTAGACCTAAGCCTTCTAGCCACCTCCATCAGCCTCACGCCTCTCGGATCCCTCCAAGTCATCCATGACTTGTTCATCCATCGCGCTAGCCTTCAGGTGCTTCCATCGGCTATATCATGCTAATGGTGTCTACACCGCCAAGGCACATTGGACTTATGCCGCCAAGACTCCGCTTGGACTTTACGCCACCAACCATTGGACTTATGTTGCCAAGACTCCCGCTTGGACTTTACGCAGCCAATATCAAACCCCTTGGACTTCTCATGCTAAGACTCAAGCTTGGACTTTCCCTTGCCAACCCATGTTGAACTTTCCATGCCAAGACCCATGCTTGGACTTTCCTTGCCAACTCATGTTGGACTTTCCATTGCCAAGACCCATGCTTGGACTTTACCAAATGCCAAGTGTCCCACTTTGACTTCCCATGCCAAGTACTCAAGACTTGGACTTTCCCATGACAATTACATTGTCATATGTTTTTGTCGAAACATCAAAACATCACTCGAGTCAAACTCGAGTCCTGGTCAATCGTGACCTGGGCCGATTGCACCAACAACCAGGAGAATCTCCGGACGAGAAACCTCGGTGGTCAACGTCACTAGGAGAATCTCGGGACAAGAAACCTCGGTGGTCTAGTGATGCCAGGAGAATCTCGGGATGAGAAACCTCGGTAGTCAATGACACTAGGAGAATCTCGGGATGAGAAATCTCGGTGGTTGGGTGACACCAAGAGAATCTCGAAAGAAGAAACCTCGATGGTCAATGAAATCCTAAGTTCTCCTACTCTCTGGCCATAACTCTTCGTGCTACAACACTACTTTGACCGTGTATCCACTACAAGTTATTTGTCGGTATCTTGTTTACTTCTTAATTATTATTTGCAAAGAGGAGAGGTAAGGTTGTTACCTCTTCCTCTACATCATTGTATTCGCTTGTCTCTTACCTCCAACGAGGAAGAGATATTTAGTGCTTTGCCCTTCGAAAGCGATCAAGGATCACAGGGCCTTAGATTAGCAGCCAGTGGGATGTGAACTAAGTAAATAATACTTGTGTCTTTTGGTTGTGTTTTCTACTTTCCTCTGCATACTTTGGTTTAACAAAGAAAAGAAAAAGGTTTTTTAAACGCTATTCACCCCCTTCCATCTAGCATTTTCCTCGATCCAACACTACAAAATTATGGTAAACTGAAAAAATAACATGCAAAGCTACTTCAAGATGAGTGTGAATCACATGCATATTTTAGGGTTTATTTAGCATGTTTTTCTAGCATTTCATTCGCATAGCATGCATACAAACATAGCATTTATTTTCATATTGCACTTTTAGTTTGGATAACTACGGTTTCTATGTGTTTACTCTAAGGAGAGACAAAAGAAGGCATAATAGAGCCTTGGTGGAACACCACGATGAAACAAGGAGTGAACAGAGCCACAATGCCTATTTTCCGGACTTCCCAGTGTCCAACATGCCCAAGGTGTGCCCCCTAGCACACCTGTGCCCAAAACCATTCAATACACCCAATTCCGGAGTGTGCCAGGTCTCCACAACACCTGGTGTTGGACTTTCTGAGCCGCAAAAACCTCTTTTTGCATTGCGGAAACCCCAGAAGTCCGACCACGGATCCGTGCGAAGATGTATTAAAACTAAAACATGTATGTGCTTGTATAAAACCCTAGATCTACTTTAGATCTACATGATAAGGACGTTACCCTCGATGCGACGCCCTTCGCAAATCCCGCTCGTCCAAAAGGTTCGTCGGAACTCGAGAGTGTCAAGTGCACACTCTTCTATTGGTATCCACACAAGCAATAGGTGGAGAAAACACACCCTTGAGTGTGCTAGCACTCTATGGATGGTTCAACCAAGGAGGTTGGGAGAGGAGGAGAGCTTGAGGGAATAATCCAAGGAAGAAGATGATGTTGTGAAGAAGAAGATGGAGTTACCCAAAATCAATTCACCCCCATCAAGAAGTGGCCGACCACATTATGGAGAGGGGGTTACATGCATGCATGTAACTCCCATGACCCTTGGTCTCCCTCATGAGGTGGCACCATATGACAAAGTCAATGATGATGTGGAGCATCATCATTGGCCTGCCATGCCAAGTCATCATCATGACATGGCATTTGGTCAAGTCAAACTTGACCTTTCATCTTCCCTCTCAAGTCAAGTCAAACTTGACCTCTTATTGTTGGGATGTATACTGAAAGCCTAGCTCTTTTGTATGAACATCTTTATTTTGAAATAAGAATCACATGATCATTGTTTGCACGTTATATTTATATGTGTGCATATTGTCTAATATTTTACATTGTAGATAACATGGTGCCTGGGTGCGGCACAGAAGATCATGTTATCAGTCCCTTGTAGAATATAAGTAGAGGCTCACAACCAAGATGGTTTTGGACAAACCATTGGCATGGTTGTAGTGTAGCTTGGTATTGTTTTATCTTGAACATAGAGTTACACTAGTACACTTAGGTGTATTGAGCAGGACCGACATAGAGGTGATTCAATTTATTGTTGACTGCATAATTGAATCGGACCTCGGATATTATGTTGTACATGCTCTTAATCCCGATATAATAACGGGCACATGTACTTAATATTTATTTCTTTGATTTACCAGAGGGTGAGATTTCTATGGATTAAATCAATATGCCCGGTAAGTTGGGAAATGATATTATTTACATGGTGTGTCGTTGATTATAGGAGGAATCCGTGTCCTATGTATTAGGTTGATGATGTCCCCTTGAGGAGCTCATAAGGTTCATCATGTAAACCCTGCAGGTTGACTTAGTCAACATGATGATAAGGTTGAGTGGTACTACTCGAGGAGTTAGATGTTAATTAATTGATGGTCAGTAAATCAATTAATTGACGGACATTCGATATCTTAAACACGGGGAGATGGATGTACAAATAATATATGGAGCCCATATTAATTTATGGGGGTTGGTGAGGTAGTTAGATGATGATCCTCTAGTGGAATGGAACATCATTGATGGATCAAGTTTGTGTGGTTCCGATCCATCGGGTGGCCAAGACCCAACTCCTCCTCATGGTCCCTATCGTAGCCTAATATAAACCTCATGAAGTCTAGATCAAATAATGGAAAACAAATCTCTAGATCCGACGGTTGGGATTAAATTCCTAGAACCGACGGTTGAGATTAAATCTCTAGATCCGACGGTTGAGATTAAAACCCTAGAACCGACGGTGGAGATTAAACCAAGGCCTAAACCCTAACTCTATAAAAGGGTGGCTATGGGTTGGGCGGCAATAAGAAGTTTTAATGGTTCATGATGGATGCTAAGGAAATTAGGGTTTAGCCTAGCATTACTTGGGCGGCAAGCAACCTCAAGGAGGAAACCCTAATTAGGGTTTTGGCTCCTTAGGTTGGGCGGCCAAGGTGGTGGAGCTAGGGTGGACGGCAACTTGTGGAAGAGCATGTCTTCTTCCTTGTAGGTGGCTAGCTCCTAGATCTCTACTTTCCACTATGCTTAGGCGGCAAGAAACCTATGGAGGAAACCCTAATTAGATTAGGGTTTGGCTCTTTGGATTGGGCGGCTAGGTTTGGAAGTTATGGTTGGGCGACAACTATAAGGGAAGGGCTCATCTTCTTCCTTCTAAGGGTTGGCCGGCCACTACCTTCTCTTCCTCTACCTTGGGTGGCAAGAAATCCAAAGGAAGCTTGGTTGGGCGGCTAGGGTTTGGAAGGTAAGGTGGGTGGCAACTATAGGGGAAGTGTTCTTCTTCTTCCTAGGATGTTGGCCGGTTCCTATCCTTTTTCCTATACCTTTGACGGTGCCCAACCTATTCCTCTTTTTCTCTTCTTTTCCTCTTGGCCGGCGGCACTAGGAGCTAGGGTTTGTCCCTAGTTTGGCTCCTTGGTTGTTTCCATTTTGTTCTCTCTATTCTTGGGGCCGGCGGCATCAATCCTTTGTGGATTGGTGGTTGGCTCAAGCAAGAAGGGAAAGAGAGTTCTTCATTCTTTGGATTGAAGAAGATCTAGGAAGCTTCAACTTGTGGAGGATCTTCGCCCACACGAAGTCTACAAGGAGGTTAGGACATACGATAGAAGATCAAGAGGTATAAAAGTTTCACAACTTTTATTATTGTTCTTTTCATGTTCTTATTTGATATGCTAGCTTATGTTCATTATGTTAGTATATGTTGATTATACTAGTTTGCATTTGCATGTATTTGTATAATCATGGACCCCGATAAGAAACACAAAAATTGGCGATCCGTCCGTCGTCTCTTCCGCGGCTAACCGACTAGAAGAGTTGTGTTGCTTGAACAACTAGTTTGTTCAAGCGATCGCTCAAGTCGTTAGCACGACGACGAATTGGTTGTGCTTAGGAAACTCATCCCATCCGGATTAGTTTTCATTAGTGAAAATTTTAATCCGGGGACATGGGAGCCTATGAGCATTCCGAGAAATAGCACGATTGCCAACAATTGGTATCAGAGCTTCTGGGCAATACCAACAATTGGTATCAGAGCTTCTGGGCAATACCAACACTTATCTCCCATGGTTGATCAAATCCAACCATTTGATTCAAGTCAATTTAATTTAATGAATCTCTATTCATTAATTTAAATTGATTTGATGAATCAAATCTAAATTAGACTCATTCAACACTTGAATCAACTTGAGTCTAACTCAATTAGTCTAATTTGGATTACTCTTAATCCAATTTGGTTCATCCCATGAACCTAATCGTCATGATTCATCATTTGAACCTAATCTCCATCTAATTGCCCTTATGTGTGTGACCCTATAGGTTCTTGTAATGTTGGCAACGTCCCTAAACTGATTTAGGAACATAAGCAATGAGCGGTATCTAGCAACACATCATTGCTACCCAAGTTACAAGAATGTTGAGCTCCAACATCACCTTTGTGACTACTAATTGTGACTCTCACAATATGTGACAATGTCCCTCTATCCTTGACATCTAGATTGACCAATCGAGGCATAGACCGTGTCATCCTCAGTACAATCTAAATCTTGAACTCCAAGTAGACTCACTCTAATCAAATGAGCTCAATATCTCATATTGACTTATTTGGGCATGGCCATGCACTTCGTGGTCTCACTCTATCAAGAATATCGATGTCACTCCCGTCATATAGGAGGGATAAATCCCATCTACATCACTCACATCCCTCCGCATAATTTGTTACATTCCCAGTAATCGCCTTTATAGTCCACCCATTTACGGGTGACATTTGACGAAGCCAAAGTATGCAACTCCATATGTAGGGAACCATGATGACTTCAGGTCTAAGGACTAATAGTCATACTAATAGCCACATGAGAAAGTATATGACACTCATATAAAGATCCATGATACTTTCTCATGGCGGGTCATTCAGTATACATTCTCCAATGTATACCCATGTGTCAACTTGATATCTCATATCCATGACTTGTGAGATCAAGTCATCATGTTGACCTACATGCTAGTCTCTACGCATTAACATTGTCCCTGAATGTTAATACTCGACTAGGAATGATTAAGAGTAGTGTTCTCTATATCATCTCATTATCGATTCAACTAATCGATTGATATAGATAAGAACCTACTACTAAAGGACATTATTATATTTAGTTATTTGGCACCAATACAAGTAAATATAATAACAATGCCTTTATAAATAGGAATATGAAACAATAAAGTCCATACAACAATCATCACATGATTGACTCTAGGGCTTTCACTAACAATCTCCCACTAGCACTAGTGCCAATCACCGTAGTATCTAATACCCAATGACCTAGTGTGACCATCATGCTTTTTCTGTGCCAAAGCCTTGGTCAAGGGATCTGCGATGTTAGCCTCTGTGGGTACTCTACAAATCTTCACATCTCCTTTATCGATAATCTCTCGAATGAGATGGAAGCGCCGTAGTATGTGTTTGGTCCGCTGGTGTGAGCGAGGTTCCTTAGCCTGTGCAATCACTCCATTGTTGTCACAATAGAGCTCTATAGGATCTGCAATGCTAGGAACCACCCCAAGCTCAATAATGAACTTGCGGATCCAAACTGCCTCCTTTGCTGCTTCAGATGCAGCGATATACTCGGCTTCTGTTGTAGAATCAGCAACTGTGTCCTGCTTCGAACTCTTCTAGCTCATAGCGCCACCATTCAAGCAAAACACGAACCTTGACTACGATCTATAATCATCCTGGTCAGTTTAGAAGCTAGCATTGCTGTAACCCTTTACAGCTAGCTCCTCATCGCCTCCAAATATCAAGAAATATTCTTTAGTCCTTCTCAAGTACTTAAGAATATTCTTGACTGCTATCCAGTGATGCTCACCTTGATCTGACTGGTATCTACTCGTCATGCTCAAAGCATACGAGATATCAGGATGAGTACACAGCATGACGTACATGATAGATCCTATAGAAGATGCGTAAGGGATCTTATCCATGCGGTCTCTCTCCTCTCTAGAAGAGGGACTTTGAGTCTTCGAAAGACTCACACCATGTGACATCGGCAGAAGTCCCTTCTTGGAATTCTGTATGACAAACCGTAGTAATACCATGTCAATGTATGTACTCTGACTTAGGCCAAGCAATCTCTTAGATCTATCTCTATAGATCTTGATGCCTAGAATACAGGCTGCTTCACCTAAGTTCTTCATTGAGAAGCACATCCCCAGCAACGTCTTCACAGACTATAGCGAAGGGATGTCATTCCCAATGAGCAGTATGTCATCCACATACAATACAAGGAAGACAACTGTGTTCCCATTAACCCTCTTATAGACACAGGGTTCATCTTCATTCTTGATGAAACCAAACTGTTTGATTGCATCATCGAATCGAAGATTCCAGCTCCGAGAGGCTTGCTTTAGCCCATAAATGGACCTTTGCAGCTTGCATACTTTCCCAGTATGCAGTGGATCTTCAAAACCCTCAGGTTGTGTCATGTACACATCCTCGAGTAAGTTTCCATTTAGAAATGCGGTTTTGACATCCATCTACCAGATCTCATAATCGTGGTATGCTGCAATAGCAAGCAAGATCCGAATGGACTTAAACATCGCCACTGGAGAAAAGGTTTCATCATAGTCAACACCATGAATTTTCTTGAAACCTTTAGCCACCAATCGACCCTTATAGGTATGCGTAAGTCCATCCATGTCAGTCTTTCTCCTAAAGACCCACTTACACCCAATGGGTTTGACCCCTTCAGGTGGCTCAACCAAAGTCCATACTTGGTTGGTGTACATGGATTCCATCTCGGATCTCATGGCCTCTAGCCATTTCTCAGAATCTGGGCTCATCACAGCTTTCTGATAGGAGGTAGGCTCATTCTCAATGAGCATTACGTCATCATGGTCAGACAAGAGAAATGAGTATCTCTCAGGTTGACGACGTACCCTATCAGATCTACGAAGAGGTAGGTCTACCTGAACAGGTGGTTGTTCCACAACTCCTTGTGCAACAACCTCATCACCCACAACACTTTGTGGTTCCTGTTCAACCTCCATCAAGGCCTCAGTGCTATGGTCCTTATCTTGAATTTCTTCAAGATCGAACGTACTCCCACTATTTTTTCTAGAAATAAAATCCCTTTCTAGAAAAACCCCAGTCTTTGTCACAAACACTTTGTGCTGACTGGGAATGTAGAAGTAATATCCCTTTGTATCCTTGGGATATCCAACAAAATAGCACCAATCAGATTTTGGTCCCAGTTTGTCTGAGACTTGACGTCGAACGTAAGCCTCACAACCCCAAATCCTCATGAAAGACATCTTGGGATTTCTCCCTGTCCATATCGTATATGGTGTCTTTATGACAACCTTGGATGGTACACGGTTAAGGGTAAAGGCTGCTGTGTCTAGAGCATATCCCCAAAAGGATATAGGAAGATCTGTGTGACTCATCATAAACCGTACCATATCTAATAGGGTACGATTCCTCCTTTCGGATACACCATTCCACTGTGATGTTCCAGGAGGAGTGAGTTGGAATAGAATCCCACACTCAGCTAGATAGTCACGAAACTCATGGCTAAGGTATTCACCACCTCGATCTGATCGAAGTATCTTAATACTCTTGTCAAGCTGGTTTTGTACTTCATTCTTGAATTCTTTGAATTTTTCAAAGGATTCTGATTTATGTGTCATAAGATACACATAACCATATCTACTGAAGTCATCAGTAAATGTAATGAAGTACCTGTAACCACCTCTAGCAGCAACATTGAAAGGACCACATACATCACTATGTATAAGTTCTAACAAATCTGTTGCTCTTTCGCTGTGTCCACTAAAGGGAGTCTTGGTCATCTTGCCTAAAAGGCAAGACTCGCATGTCTCATATGATTCAAAATCAAATGAGTCTAGCAGCCCATCCTTATGGAGTTGAGATAAGCGACTCTCATTTATGTGACCTAAGTGATAATGCCAGAGATAGGTTTGGTTCAACTCATTTGACTTGAACCTCTTGGTACTTATGTTATAGATAGGGCTCTCTAAGTCTAGAAAGTAGAGTCTGTTCATTAGAGGTGCACTACAATAGAACATATCATTTAAATAAACTGAACAACATTTGTTCTTTATTATAAATGAAAATCCTTTCTTGTCCAAACAAGAAATTGAAATGATGTTCTTAGTTAAGGTAGGCACATAACAAAATTCAACTAATTCTAGTACAAGCCCAGAGGGCAGAGATAGATTATAAGTTCCTACAGCAACAGCAGCAACCCTTGCTCCATTGCCTACTCATAGGTCCACCTCGCTCATTGTCAATGCCTTGCTATTTCTCAGTGCCTGCACATTGGTACAAATGTGAGATGCACATCCGGTATCTAATACCCATGATGAAGAAATAGATAGATTGACTTCTATAACATTTATACCTGAAGTAGAAGTCTCACTTCTTTTCTTCTTAATATCTTCCAGGTAAGCTTTGCAGTTACGCTTCTAGTGTCCAGCTTCCTTGCAGTGGAAGCAAGCCCCTTCCTTGGCTACCCCTCCTTTGGGTTTAAGTTCTTTGCCTTTACCCTTGGCTTGGGACTTTCCCTTACCTTTAGGCTTGCCCTTGCCTTTCTTCTTGTGCACCATCAAAATGGTGTCAGATTTTCCCTTCTTAAGGTTAAGCTCAGCAGTTCTCAACATGCTGAGCATCTCAGGCAGTGGCTTATCAATTTCATTCATGTTATAATTCATGACAAATTGATTGTAGGCTTGTGGCAAAGATTGCAAGATTAGGTCAGTGGCCAGCTCTTGGCCAAGTGGGAATCCCAGCCTTTGTAGGTTTTCTACGTACCCAATCATCTTGAGTACATATGGACCTACGGGAGTCCCATCTTGCATTTTGGACCCAAATAATGCCTTAGAGACTTCATATCTCTCATGCCTTGCTTGTCCTTGATATAGTTGACGAAGATGTCCAACCATATCATAAGCATTCATGAACTCATGTTGCTTCTGAAGCTCAGAGTTCATGGTCGCGAGCATTAGACATGACACATCTAATGCATCATCTTGATGCTTCTTGTAAGCATCTTTGTCAGCTCGCGAGGCAGTGGCAGGAGGTGCCTCTGGAATGGGCTGCTCTAGGACGTACAACTTCCTTTCTTGGGTGAGAACAATTCTCAGGTTCCTGTACCAGTCCAGGAAAATTGCTCCATTGAGCTTGTCCTTCTCAAGGACAGAATGCAGAGAGAGAGTGTTCGTGTTTGCCGACATAGTTATCTACAACATACAATGCAGAGAATTAATATCATATTCCTTTTATTATTTAATTAGGCCTTTAATCAAATGATGCTCCCACTGAATTATAGGAATTTTGTAGAATCGAGTTATGGATGTGGTCAAACCACATTACTAGATTCATACAAACTAGCTATAATTCTTGCGGGACAAGATCCAAATCATACTAAGCCTTGAGTTAGCTTTGGCTAAATCGCCCAAGACTTAGTACGATCAATGGGTAACACATTACTGGTTACATCTCTATGCAACTCTTGTTTATAGGATCAAGACCCACATTTACAAAATACCTTGAGTTAGCTTTGGCTAAATCGCCCAAGATTTAGTGTAAATGTGATCTTAACCTATCTTTCCAACGATTGGAATATGCCTATAGTTCTACTCGATCCAATTGAGTTAACTAGTTTTGCTCAATCTAATTGAGCTTACTCTAACCCAAGCGTGATAGGCGGGACCAAGATTGTCCCTCCGCACCCTACCAAGATAATATGCATTGCTCTGCTTTGGCAGATTCAACAACAACAAATGATCGAGGTAGTGATGGGTATCAAGGCTCGGTAGGCATTTTCGAGTTGATTCGATTATGATCTAATCTAATCGTAATGTGTATCTTATACGCATTTAGGCATTTATTATCCTATATTAGCATGCATCACATACATACAATCATTATTCTAGCATGCATCATATACATACAAGAAAATTATCCTAGCATGCATCATATACATACAAGCATTATTCTACTAGCATGCATCACATACATACAAGCAAAATCAAATATATATATATATATATATATATATATATATATATATATATATATATATATATATATATATATATATGTTTAATTGTGATGTAGTCATGGCCCTACTACGATCTTCTCAAGCCAATGAGAAGATCGGATGGTCAACCTAAGGTTAGCGGCTTCTCCAAGCGCTTCCTTTGACCGCCATGTGTCGTCGACACCCTTCTCGTAACCTCGTCTTCAAGTGGACTTTCCACCGCTCTATTTTGTACATTACAAATATGAAACTCGAGTTACATTCGAGTCTAAAATATTTACAACTAGAATATCATAAGAAGAGGTATGACGCGCAGGTCACATACACTGTACAACACGCACAATCACAAAAACGGCACGCAAGCCATATTATGAATTACAACACATCATCCAATCAAATTGGGTTTATTGGACCATGACAATCACAGAATTATACATAATTCTAAATTATGTATTTTTATAGAAAATTTCTATAATTTTTCCTATTTTGTTTTTCAATTTTATGAGTCGCCTCCCCGTAACGGTCCCGCTAAGCGGTTTCCGGGCGCGATCGCGGGACAAGGCCCCTTTCGGGGATAGGGGAAGCGCCCCTATTCACAAAATAAACTTTGCGAGTGTCCCTACAATGATCTTACAGCAACTTAAGTCACTGTCCCAAAAACCTAAAGCGAGAACTCGCCGTTTCGGAGAGTTTTTCTCGACGGTTGAAGCCTACAAGTGTCCTAACACTCGTTGCTTCGATTCTTCGAGAAAAATACCCAAAATATCTATAAAAATAGGAAATTTACAGAAACATATAAATCTGTAATTTTTTATATCTAATACAAAAATTACAAAAACGAAACACATACATGCTTCGCACGTGGCTCTGATACCACTGTTGGACTTTCCGAGCCGCAAAAACCGCTTTTTGCGTTGTGGAAACCTCGGAAGTCCGGCCACGAA
The DNA here is from genome assembly GCA_025175895.1 of Wurfbainia villosa. Classification (NCBI taxonomy): domain Eukaryota; kingdom Viridiplantae; phylum Streptophyta; class Magnoliopsida; order Zingiberales; family Zingiberaceae; genus Wurfbainia; species Wurfbainia villosa. Next base: position 18,535,853 of record CM046008.1, on the reverse strand, counting down.
TCCATGCAAAGATGTATTAAAACTAAAACATGTATGTGCTTGTATAAAACCCTAGATCTACCTTAGATCTACATGATAAGGACGTTACCCTCGATGCGATGCCCTTCGCAAATCTCGCTCGTCCAAAAGGTTCGCCGGAACTCGAGAGTGTCAAGTGCACACTCCTCTATTTGTATCCACACAAGAAATAGGTGGAGAAAACACACCCTTGAGTGTGCTAGCACTCTATGGATGGTTCGGCCAAGGAGGTTGGGAGAGGAGGAGAGCTTGAGGGAATAATACAAGGAAGAAGATGATGTTGTGAAGAAGAAGATGGAGTTACCAAAAATCAATTCACCCCCATCAAGAAGTGGCCGGCCACATTATGGAGAGGGGGTTACATGCATGCATGTAACTCCCATGACCCTTGGTCTCCCTCATGAGGTGGCACCATATGACAAAGTCAATGATGATGTGGAGCATCATCATTGGCCGGCCATGCCAAGTCATCATCATGACATGGCATTTGGTCAAGTCAAACTTGACCTTTCATCTTCCCTCTCAAGTCAAGTCAAACTTGACCTATTATCTCCCATAGTTGATCAAATCCAACCATTTGATTCAAGTCAATTTAATTTAATGAATCTCTATTCATTAATTTAAATTGATTTGATGAATCAAATCTAAATTAGACTCATTCAACACTTGAATCAACTTGAGTCTAACTCAATTAGTCTAATTTGGATTACTCTTAATCTAATTTTGTGACCCTATAGGTTCTTATAACGTTGGAAATGCCCCGAAACCGATTTAGGAACATAAGCAATGAGCGGTATCTAGCAACACATCATTGCTACCCAAGTTACAAGAATATTGAGCTCCAACATCACCTTTGTGTCTACTAATTGTGACTCTCACAATATGTGACAATGTCCCTCTATCCTTGACATCTAGATTGACCAATCGAGGCATAGACCGTGTCATCCTCGGTACAATCTAAATCTTGAACTCCAAGTAGACTCACTCTAATCAAATGAGCTCAATATCTCATATTGACTCATTTGGGCATGGCCATGCACTTTGTGGTCTCACTCTATCAAGAATATCGATGTCACTCCCGTCATATAGGAGGGATAGATCCCATCTACATCACTCATATACCTCCGCATAATTTGTTACATACCCAGTAATCGCCTATATAGTCCACCCATTTACGGGTGACGTTTGACGAAGCCAAAGTATGCAACTGCTTATGTAGGGAACCATGGTGACTTCAGGTCTAAGGACTAATAGTCATACTAATAGCCACATGAGAAAGTATATGACACTCATATAACGATCCATGATACTTTCTCATGGCGGGTCATTCAGTATACATTCTCCAATGCATACCCATGTGTCAACTTGATATTTCATATCCATGACTTGTGAGATCAAGTCATCATGTTGACCTACATGCTAGTCTTTACGCATTAACATTGTCCCTGAATGTTAATACTCGACCAGAAATGATTAAGAGTAGTATTCTCTATATCATCTCATTATCGATTCAACTAATCGATTGATATAGATAAGAACCTACTACTCAAGGACATTATTATATTTAGTTATTTGGCACCAATACAAGTAAATATAATAACCATGCCTTTATAAATAGGAATATGATACAATAAAGTCCATACAACAATGATCACATGATTGACTCTAGGGCTTTCACTAACACCTGGCACAACTAGGCCATGCTAAATGGCATGGTCGTGCCGCTTAAATTTCTTAAACCAACTTCCGAATTTCTGGCAACTAATTTCTCAATTTTCTCTCTAGAAAAATCTATGAAAAGGCTCCCAAGCGACCAGATTTAGGTACAGATATTCAGGGAGGAATTCGAATGAGAGAAGGGGATTCAGAGGTGTTGGGGAATTGATCGTCGCTAGAGGGGCGTGAATAGCATTTTTTGTCGGATGATAGAATTCGATCGTGCTTTCTACAAAATGTTAGTACGCAGCAGAAATATGAAATATACATTGAAAATAAAACACAAGCACAATCATAAATGCACAAGGATATAACATGGTTTGGAACCTCAAGGTTCCAACTCCACGGGTTGGGCTCGAACAAGCCCTAGCGATGCAAACGACACCACTAAACAATAACGCTCCTTCTCGACAACACATTGGAGGTGGAGAAATCTCGTACAAGAGATTACAATAAGTAATACAATGAATACAAGCAAATACAAATATGAAATACACTACAAGTAAAGAAAAATACTTTACAAGAGATCTTTGAATGCTTGCTTTTGGTTGCTTGAGAATAGCCTTGAAGGTCTGGATTGCAGCAAAAAATCCCCTCCAAATCACCTCAAGAAAACCTTGCCAAATCCCTCTCCATGAGCTACTTTTATAACCTGCATTCGGGCTGGATTTTGCCTAGCAGTCGACTAATCGAGATGATCAGTCGACTCCTCCTATAGTCGTTGTCTCACAACGACCCGAGACACGTTGGATAAGTTCCAACAGATAGACCATTAGTCAACTGATCATGCCCATCAGTTGACTGATCGAGTCATCACTTGACTATCAAGCCCTAAAAGTCGACTCTAGAACCTTCTATGTCTACGAGATCGACCATCAGTCGACTGCCAGCAATAGCAGTCGAATGATCAGGCCATTAGTTGACTGCCAAGACATTTCATGTAGTCGAACTCCAGTCGACTCCCATCAGTCGATGGGTCATAGTCCCAGTCGACTGATACAAGTCGACTTGGCTGCCAAGTGTCAAAACACTTGATCAGTCGACTGGTCCATAACCCCAGTTGACTGACAAACCTCAAACATGAGTTTAACCCCAAGTATGATGCCCTCATACTTGTTAGACCACCCTTAGCCTAGACCTAAGCCTTCTAGCCACCTCCGTCAATCTCATGCCTATCAGATCCCTCCAAGTCATCCATGACTTGTTCATTCATATGCTAGCCTTCAGGTTCTTCCATCGGCTATTGTTATGCTAAGCTGGTATATATCGCCAAGGCACATTTGGTCTTACGCTGCCAAGACTATCACTTGGACTTTACGCTGCAAAACCATTAGACTTATGCTGCCAAGACTCATGCTTGGACATTACGCCGCCAATATCACCCCTTGGACTTCCCTTTCCAACCCATGTTGGACTTTCCATTTGCCAAAACTCAAGCCTGTGTTACAACCTATGCGCCCGCTAGAGGGGGGGGTGAATAGCATGTTCGCTTATCGATGGAATTCGCTCGTGTTTGATCATCTATAATATTGTTAGCACAGTGGAATAATAATAACAAAGAAAAATAACAAGATACACAACCACAATGCAAAAATGTAACATGGTTCGGAACCTCAAGGTTCCTACTCCACGGATTGGGCTCAAAAGAGCCCTAGCAATGCCAAACACCACTATAATCACAAATACTCCTTCTTGACAATAAGTCGAAGGTGGAGAAACCTCGTACAAGAGTTTACAACAATAAACAAAAGTACAAAAGGCAAATACAAATACAATACACAAAAACACATAAAGAAAACTTTACAAATGCACTTTTGGATGCTTTCTTGTTTGGTTGCTTGAGCTACACTTGGAGACCCTGAATTGCACCAGCAAATCGCCCCAGATCGCCCTAGTAACCGCTTCCAAAAATCCTTCCTTCGTGCTCCTTTTAAACCTACAACTCAGGCTAGATTTCGCCTAGCAGTTAACTGATCGAGACCATCAATCGACTGCTCCTGTAGTCATTGTCTCACAACGGCCTGAGCCACGTTGAATAAGTTCCATTGGATAAGGCATCAGTCGACTGATCATGCCCCATCAGTCGACTGATTGAGCCATCACTCGACTGTCAAAACCTAACAGTTGACTCGGAAACTTTCTGTCCCCAAAAACTCGACTAGCAGTCGACTGATCACCATATCAGTCGATTGCTAAGGCCATCAGTCAACTGCCCAATGCTAGCAGTCGACTGCTAGGCCATTTCCTGTAGTCGAACACCAGTTGATTGCACATAATATCAGCCGACTGATAACCTCATCCATGAGGTTTTAATACAAAGTATGATGCCCTCATAATTGCAAGACCACCCTTAGCCTAGACCTAAGCCTTCTACCAACCTCCGTTAGCCTCACGCCTATCAGATCCCTCTATGTTATCCACGACTTGTTAATCCATACGCTAGCCTTCAGGTGCTTCCATCAGCTATTGTCATGCTAATATGGTCTACACCACCAAGACACATTGGGCTTATGCTGCCAAGACTCCCGCTTGGATTTTGTTGGTGCAGGGGCACTAGATAATCGAACCTGTGTTTTGATTATGGAAAAGACACAAAGTTAAGTTTACATTGTTATCTCACAAGCTAAATCGAGTGTGCAGAAAAGTACTAAAGCTAGAGCTGAAGGCTAGCGACGCCCGGAGGAAGCCGCGGTGGTCAGGCGACACTCGAGTGACTTCGGAGGGAGTCGAAGGAATCGAGTGGAAGGTCGGAAGTGAAAGCGACACAGTAAGAATCGAGGTAAGCTAATGTGAGTGAGAGATGGTAAGGTCGTGTCCTCTATATGGGGACGACCGTAGGCGGCGATCCGACTAAGACTTCTTGTGGAAGGTCTAGGTCGAGGTCGGATGGTTATAAACCATCGTATTTATCATTTTCCGAGCTAACTTCTTACTGCAGGGAAGTGGCCAAGCTTGCAGTCGACTATTGGACATTGGGCAGTTGACTGATGCTCATCAGTCGACTGATGGGAGTGATCAGTCGACTAATGGCGACGAATCAACCCTTGCGCTAGGTCAAAACGGATAAGATTTGACGCTGCCACTTCACGATAAAATTTATACAACTTCGTGATCTATTCCGAAATATGAGGAGACAAATTTAGAGGCCAAAGTCTATAAATGGAGGGGAGGATTCCAACTCCAAAGACAATCAAGTTTATTCTCAAGTTCCCTACAACGCCAACGCTCCAACGTCGTCATAACGCCGACGCGATGACAAGTTCAAATCTCCTTCGTCGGCAGCAGTAGCAAGTAATTGTGTTTATTGTATTCTTTGTTTTAATCGTAACGAGGTGAGGTAGGCTTGTTGCCTCATCCTCGTACTTTTGGTTTTGTGATCGTTGTCTCCTACCTCCAACGAGGAGGAGACGTTATAGTGCTTTGCCCTCCATACGCGGTCTAGGACCGATAGGGCCTTGGAGTAGCAACCGCTGGATTGTGAACCAAGTAAAAATAAACGTGTCTTTTTATTTTCCACTGCTCTTACTCATTTAATTATCTACTCGAACGAAACCTCGAAAAGATTTACGATCGCTATTCACCCCTCCTCTAACGATGCTTCTCGATCCAACAATTGGTATCAGAGCAGGGGCGCTAAGATTTGGTGAAACCATCGATCTAGCACGTTTTAGTTTTTTGTTCGTATTTTTCGATTCATATTATTTTAGGTATTTTTCCTCCCGCACTACTAATCCAAGACGAAGTCTTGGTATGTTTATTTTGGTTGTGTGCTTGCAAGTTTTCTCTCTTGGAGTAGCTGACGGTAAAAGGGCCATAACTTTTCGCACAAGTGGACTCACATAACAATCTACCTACCAAATCAAAGCTCTCTGAGAGATCTATATTTCTTATGAGGGTTTACCCTTGTAAAAAGCTATTTCTAGCCCAAAAATCCAACGTCTAGTACACTTTCAGGGACATCGAAGGTAATAAGTTGTTAGTTTTTGTTAGTTTCTTATTTTTCTCATTTAATTCTATTTATTTCCTATTTATTTCCCGCATTACTAATCCAAGACCAAGTCTTGGAATTCCCTTTTGTTTTTATTCATGTTTTGCAAGATACTTAATGGCTCACATTGAGGGGTATAGCACCACCCGACCTCCGTTCTTTAACGGAGATGATTTCCGTTATTGGAAAGGTCGGATGGAGTGTTTCTTGAAAACACAAGTCGAGACTTGGATAATAATCCAAACCGGATTTGCTCTACCCACCAATGATCAAGGAGAGCCCTTGGATTTCAACAAGTGGACAAATGCAAGAGCAACCCAAATATTTCAATACGGCTTGTCCAAGGAGGAACTCAACCGCATCGGACCATTCATTAGCGCCAAGGACCTATGGAATAAATTAATCGAGCTACACGAAGGAACGTCCGATGCTAAGGTATGTAAACGTGACCTTCTTTTCAATAAGTTGTATAACCTTAAGATGCAGGAACACGAGACGGCAACGCAACTACACGCCCGCGTCCAGGACATTGTCAACGGCCTACACACCATCGGACACAAGGTCGAAAACCATGACCTACTAAGCTACGTTCTTAATTCATTTCCTAGGACTACCTTGTGGGCATCCATGGTCGTTGCCTACAAGGTCTCTAAGGACCTTTCGAAGCTTAGGTTAGATGAATTATTTTCCGAGTTTGAACTTCATGAGCAAACTAACGTGGTCCGAGTCGAGAGAGGTATTGCTCTACTTGCAGGACAAAGAAGCAAGCCACCTACCAGGCAAGAAGATGGACTCAATCCCGACGACGAATTAGAGTCCGAATCCGAAAAGGTAGAAGCAATAGTGAACATAGTGCGGAAGATTGTTCGGAGGGAAAGGAGGCTACTAAAGAGTCAAAAGAGGGCACAATTCAAATCAAATCAAAAGAAGGCTTTTCATGCAACATGGGACAACGAAGAAGGCGGCGGCATAGCATGCATGGCAAGACTCAAAGAGTCCGAGTCAGAGTCCAAATCCGAATCCAATTACAACACTGACTCCGAACTCAAGGACTACTTCGAGAAGCAACTCAAAGCCGGACCAAAAGAGAAAATTAAGGTTAGCTGCTCACTAATTCATACTCTTTACAATACAATTAAAATGCTTAATAGAAAATTAACTAAGTCCGAGTCTAGGGTTGAGTCGTTACTTGAGGAGGTTGAAATCCTCAAGCAAGAGGCTACTCTAACCTCTTCAACTAGTCAAGTTCAAGAGGGAAACTCAACCCAAATTGAAAAACTTGAGGAGGAGAATTCTCTCTTGAAAGACCGCGTTCAAGAGATTGAGGCTATGTTGGAAAGGTTCATGTTGGGATCTAAGAATCTTAACCGACTACTTGGAACCCAAAGAGCCGTGTACAACAAAGCCGAACTCGGATTTAGGTCAACGACTACGAATAGGTCATATATGTCTATTGTAAATCGTAGTCATCAAAGAGTCCAAGCATGGGTCCCAAAGGTTTTATTGAACTCACATATAAGGACTAATAAGTTTTGGATTCTCGAGGATCAAGTTCATTATTTGAATAGACCATATTGGTTCAATGGTCAAGGGGGAACTAACACTAAAATAGTATACCCGCTTACTTAGCAAAACCATTGAATATTTTACTTTAATTTGTAGAATGGCTAGATAGGGAAAATAGTTAGTCAACTCTTGACAACATAGTATCAGGACGCGGCAAGATGATAGTACGTTAGGGAAACAAAGTCTCATGTATTCGAGCTAGATAAGGCGTATCTAGCTTGGTGCACTTGACCAAGTGAAACTAGCTGAAGCTACCTCGTTGTATCCTAAACTAGTTAGACCAGGAAGTAACCCTAAGTGACTTAAGTGATATTTTCTTGAATTTGGCTTTGTCTAAGGAAGTGGTTGTTGTTTCGATCAAAGAAGGCCCCTGTGCCTCGCCACGACCTGGAAGCCAGTTTCTCGAAAAGTTACTTAACGATCTAAAGGTTAAATCTGAATCTAACCCAAGGTTGACTATCTTTAATCAATTTAAAATCATCTCGCAAAACATATAAGGTGAACAAATTCTAAGACACATAGAATGAGTGAGATGTTAAGGATAATTGAAATATACTTAAAACAATCTTCAAAATACTACTTATTTTCTCAACTATTGTACTTAACAACTCTTAGGCCAAAGTTTAGTGCCCCCTACATATCTTATACTTCATATATTTGTTTAAGGGGGAAAGCAAACTAACCCTAAGGGTTATATTACAAACGTTTAGATTATTGGTGCAGAGGGACACACCTCGAACCAATCTATCTAATTACTGCTAGACGCATGCTTGGACTCAAAGTTGATTTATCTTGATGCATGCATATACCATATTGTTTTTAAACCCCTATTTTATATAACAAACTTCAATTTTACATAACAAACCCCAACATTTGTTTTGATTTATGGCAAAAGGGGGAGAAGAGCAAAAGTTAAGGGGGAGTAACACAAGAACGAAAGTTAAGGGGGAGTTAAGGGGGAGTAACACAAAATTTATTTAATTTTGAAAACTAAAGTATCTCTTTCAAAACTCACCTAGGGTTAAGGGGGAGTTTTGGTTAAGGGGGAGTATTTGAAAATGACATTCATCATCTACTATACTTATTTTATGCTTTAATTTCCCTTAACTTTTTGTTGGTTTGCCATAGATCAAAAAGGGGGAGATTGTTGGTGCAGGGGCACCAGATAATCGAACCTGTGTTTTGATTATGGCAAAGATACAAAGTTAAGTTTACATCGTTATCTCACGAGCTAAATCGAGTGTGCAGAAAAGTACTAAAGCTAGAGCTGAAGGCTAGCGACACCCGGAGGAAGCCGCGGTGGTCGGGCGACACTCGAGTGACTTTGGAAGGAGTCGAAGAAATCGAGTGGAAGGCCGGAAGCGAAAGCAACACAGTAAGAATCGAGGTAAGCTCGTGTGAGTGAGAGATGGTAAGGTCGTGTCCTCTGTACAGGGACGACCATAGGCGGCGATCCGACTAAGACTTCTTGTGGAAGGTCTAGGTCGAGATCAGACGGTTAGAAACCGTCGTATTCATCATTTTTCGAGCTAACCTCTTACTGCAGGGAAGTGGCCAGGCTGGCAGTCGACTGTTGGACATTGGACAGTCGACTAATGCTCATCAGTCGACTAATGGGAGTCATCAGTCGACTGATGGCGATGAATCAGCCCTTGCGCTAGGTCAAAACGGATAAGGATGACGCGGCCACTTCGCGATAAAATTTATACAACTTCATGATCTGTTCTGAAATATGATGAGCCAAATTCAGAGGCCAAAATCTATAAAAGGAGGGGAGGATTCCAACTCCAAAGACAATCAAGTTTATTCTCAAGTGCCCTACAATGCCAATGCTCCAACGTCGTCATAACGCCGACACGACGACAAGTTCAAATCTCCTTCATCGGCAGCAGTAGCAAGTAATTATGTTTATTGTATTCTTTGTTTTAATCGTAACGAGGTGAGGTAGGCTTGTTGCCTCATCCTCATACTTTCGGTTTTGTGATCGTTGTCTCCTACCTCCAACGAGGAGGAGACGTTATAGTGCTTTGCCCTCCATACGCAGTCTAGGACCGATAGGGCCTTGGAGTAGCAACCGCTGGGTTGTGAACCAAGTAAAAATAAACGTGTCTCTTTATTTTCCGCTGCTCTTACTCATTTAATTATCTACTCGAACGAAACGTCGAAAAGATTTACGATCTCTATTCACCCCCCCTCTACCGACGCTTCTCGATCCAACAGATTTTACGCCGCCGACCATTAGACTTATGCTGCCAAGACTCCAACCTTGGCCTTTACGCCACAAATATCAACCCTTGGACGTCCCTTGCTAATCCATGTTGGAGTTTCCATTTGCCAAGACTCAAGCTTGAACTTTCCCTTGTCAAGACCCATGCTTGGACTTTCCATGCCAAGTACCCATGACTTGGACTTCTCCATCATATGGTTAATCCCATGTCAACCATATAGTCAAACAATGGTAAAACCATTGTCAAACAGTCAATTATGACCTGGATCGATTGCACCAACAATCTCCCCAACACTTTGTCAAACATCATTGTCAAACATCAAAACACTACTATAGTCAAACTCGAGTTCGATCAATCGTGACCTGGGTCGATTGCACCAACAATCTCTCCCTTTTTGATGTTTGACAAAAACCACAAACAAAACATTGAGTTAGGCCACCTAACTCAAATCTCCTTACCAATTGTCCCAAATTGGTAGTTTCACTTTCTCCCCCTTTTTGACATACATCAAAAAGGTTCTCCCCAAGGGTGTCAATGTCTCATATTCCAATGAGATCTTACAATCTCTCCCTTGGTCCAAAGACACCTAGGATGCCTTCACTCTTCCTAGTGATAAGTCTCTTATCACTCAAGAGAGCCTTCCTATAAACTCTCCCAATTTTCAAATTGGGCATCTCACATTCTCCCAAAATTCTCCCCCTCATGAGAAAGAACACATCCATCATCCCATAATGGATACCTCTCCCTAAAGACTTACTCCCCCTTGACCATTGCACCAACAATGTCCTTGGAGTGTCCCTAAGCCTATAGGAACACTAAACCATCAAAATTAAGGTTAAAAGTTTAACCTAGAACTTTCCCACACCTTAAAATTAAGGGAATTTTGCTCCGGAAGCTCTCAAACCAATTTAATGGTTTTGCTTATTGAGTCCGTGAGGGAAAACTTCGCTTTCCATTTCACCTCGGTAGCTTCCTTCATGGTGATCCCTTCTATGTCCCCGGATTAAAAAATTTAATCCTCGACAAAAGGGATTGCCAAAGCAACCAAGCCATCGTCGTGCTATTCGTTTAGAGAGGTCACTTGAACAAACTAGTTGTTCAAGCGACCATCCTTTATTCTACGAGTAGCCGCGGAATAGACGATGTCCGGATTGCCAATTTTTGTGTTTATGCTCAGGATCGAAGTATTATTTAGCCATTTACAGATTTATAACATGCTTATAATTGAAAAACAAATACAAGCAAGTAACCATCCACACAAAACATGTAACATATAAAAATTAGAGAATCGATATACCTCTCGATCTTCTAATGTATGTCCTTCCTCCTTTCGGACGTCGTGTGGGCGACGATCTACCAAAAGTTGAAGCCACCTAGATCACTAATCTTCCTTTCCTTGTTCACTCCGAACAAAGGAAGATCCTAAAACAAAACTCATCTTCCTATCTAGAACCGGCCACCAAGTCAATAAACTCGATGTTGTCGCCGGCCAAGGAAGAGAACATGGAGTATGGAAACCAACCAAAAGAGAAACAACAAGGGCATGGGAGCCGACCAACACTTGGAGAAGAGAAAGGAAAACACTCCATCTCCTTGTTGCCACCCAAACCCTAAACTAAGATCTCTTAATTTCCAGCCAAGGATGAAGGGGGTAAGAATAGATTGAGCTTTGGCCAAGGTAGAGGGAAGAAGGAAGAGGGGGCCGGCCAACCTTAGGAAGAGGAAGGAGAAGCTTCCTCCCCTTGTTGCCTCCCAACACCAACACCCAAACCCTAACCCTAGCCCCACTCCTATTCCTATCCCAACTAGGATTGATTGCCTCCCATGGGAAGCAACCCTAAACTCATACATCACAAGCCATAGATCAAGGGGAGAAGCTTGGGCGCCGGCTAAACCTAGGAGAGAAGGAGGAGGAAGGGTTTCGGCCACCAAAGGAAGAAGAAGAAACAAACTTTCCTAAATTGTGGCCACCCAAAACCCTAACCTCCCTTGCTCTTGCCGCCCAAACCCTAGCCCCCTTTCCTCTCCCTTTCCTTGCCGCCCACCCTAGTCCACCCTTTTATAGAGTTAGGGATAAGCCTTGGTTTAATCTCCACCATTGGTTATAGGGATTTAATCTCAACCGTCGAATCTAGAGATTTAATCTCAACCGTCGGATCTTAGAGATTTAATCTCTACCTTTGAATCTAGAGTTTTGTTTCTATCCATTGGATCTAAGCTTCATGAGGTGTTAATAGGCTACAATAGGGACCATGAGGAGGAGTCGGGTCTTGGCCACCTGTAGCGCCCGCCCTTATCTGCTCTCAGGGCGGCGCTACTTGTGTCTCTATATTTTTTTTTTATTAGCATACTACATATGGATCCGTTCAAAGTCTACATGCTTAAACAGGTTATCATAACTGAAACCTTCTTTGGCACATGCATCACCTATCTTATTCATCATTAGCATGACCACATATCTTATCTTATTTCATAACATGCATAACGAAAGGATTCGTTCATGAGTTCTAACATGTCGAACCTCTTAAATTAAGGGATACTCATTAAACACAAGTCTTATAAGCGGAAGCAATGTCTTAAATTGTTCTTAGAGCATATAAATATAAGCAGATAGTGAAGGGTCTTCTTCCACCATGCCACTATCACACACGCACATGGCCCCTCCTGCCACTCCCTCTAGTGCAGACTTCCTTTATCTGCAGTATATGGACAACATAAACTATAAGCATATAGCTTAGTAAGATCCTTGCCTACTCACAAAACCACGATTTCATCAAACTATTATAACATGAGCATGCTGGCATAGAAAATGACCTAAGCATTTCATAGCAACACTAATCAACAACATATCCAGGTAATAGTACAAAAAGAACTAAGCATGGCATAGAATTGTTCATAAGAAGTTTAAGAATAATTAATCTAAGCAGTGCATACTTTGAACATGAGAATTATAACTGCATAAACTAAGCGTGCATGAAAGAACGTAATCCTAAGCATTTGGTTAACTTGAGCATAAACATTTGTAATAACATAAACCCTAATCATGCAGAAGGAACATAGTCGCAAGTATTCTTAACCTTACCCTTAACCTTCACCACATCATAAATTCTAAACTAGCATAAAGTACATAGTCACCACATACTTAGACTTAACTCTAAACATCATAACTTCATAACATCTAGCATGCATAAAGAACCTAGTTCGTAAGCATTCAGAGCATTTAACATAAGCATACACAATATCATAGAAGTCTTTTCTTTTCAAACATACACTTATAATTAATTCAATATCATCGTAACTTCATAACATCTAGCATGCATAAAGAACCTAGTTCGTAAGCATTCAGAGCATTTAACATAAGCATACACAATATCATAAAAGTCTTTTCTTTTCGAAACATATACTTATAAATACTTCAATATCATCATAACTTCATAACATCTAGCATGCATAAAGAACCTAGTTCGTAAGCATTCAGAGCATTTAACATAGGCATACACTGTATCATAAAAGTCTTTTCTTTTCAAAACATATACTTATAAATACTTCAATATCATCATAACTTCATAACATCTAGCATGCATAAAGAACCTAGTTCGTAAGCATTCAGAGCATTTAACATAGGCATACACAGTATCATAAAAGTTTTTTCTTTTCAAAACATATACTTATAAATACTTCAATATCATCATAACTTCATAACATCTAGCATGCATAAAGAACCTAGTTCGTAAGCATTCAGAGCATTTAACATAGGCATACAGATCATAAAAGTCTTTTCTTTTCAAAACATATACTTATAAATACTTCAATATCATCATAACTTGTTTGGGGGGCCCCAGGTTAAGTACCACATAATGCGCGTTCCCTAATAGGTCAGTAGCGAGCCACGATCCTATTAGAGCAAGACCTCTTACGTCTTACTGTGGCAAGACCTCTTACGCCTTCTTGTGTCCCTATGGATTTGATTAACGACCACTGACGGTGGGTACTTAACCTCTTGCAAAGTAAAATACTTAATTCTTTTCTTTTTTGGACATAATATAAAGAATGCTCTTGATCCCCATCATAAGAAGGGAAGCATCTTGATCTTATCTTGACATAAGGAGAGCTCTTGATCCCTACTTGAAAGGGAAGCATCTCCATCTTATCTTATCATAAGGAGAGCTCTTGATCCCTACTTGAAAGGGAAGCATCTCCATCTTATCTTATCATAAGGAGAGCTCTTGATCCCTACTTGAAAGGGAAGCATCTCCATCTTAGTCATTTTATAAGGACACATGCATTCATAACATAAGAGTACCCTAAAGGGGTCCTAAAGCATAAACGGGTTCATCACATAAGTATGTTTCATGACATATTGCATCGTAAACATGAAGCATATTTCCTAAGCATATTCATGACATATTAAATCACAAAACATATTCTTCACCTAGGTATATTTCATGGCACAATACTCCATAACTTGAAGCACATTCTCAAGCATATACATGGCATATTACTTCACACAACATGTTCATCATGGCATATTACATGGCACATTACATCATAACAGGAAGTATATTTCCTAAGCTTATTCATGGCATATTAAATCGTAAAACATTCTCATCACATAGCCTAATTTCATGTTGCATTGAATCATAACATATTCATCACCCAAGCAAAGTTCATGTCATATTAAAAACTATACACATAGCACAATTACATATAGGGTGTTTTCATGAAACCCTAACCCTAAAACCATGGGTTGGCCGAAACTTGTAAGGGGGCTCAAGCTTAGGTTTGGTCCCCAAAAATTCATTCATAAAGCATTATAACCTAGCTTAGCATCATGAGGGATATTTTCATGCAACCCTAACCCTAATTACCTAGGGTGGCCGAAACCTACAAGGGGCTCAACTAGGGTTCTTGCCACCTAATATTCATTCATGAGCATTATCATCTAGCATAGCATCATTAGGGATATTTTCATACAACCCTAACCCTAATTACCTAGGGTGGCTGGAACCTACAAGGGGCTCAACTAGGGTTCTTGCCACCTAATATTTATTCATGAGCATTATCATCTAGCATAGCATCATTAGGGATATTTTCATGCAACCCTAACCCTAATTGCCTAGGGTGGCCGAAACCTACAAGGGCCTCATCTTGGATGGTGGATACCCAAGGGTCTTACTTGAAACATACCAACCAAGAATATCACTTTAGGATCAAGTTCATGCAACCCTAACCCTAAAATCTTGGGGTGAACCATATAGGGTCATCACCTTTGCACTTTGGTCTCCTAAAGTTATCTACTTGAAACATCTCACCCATAAAAAACTCCCTTAGTAGCATTTTCATGAATACTAGCCCACCAACTAAGTTGGCCGAAACTTATAAGGCTACAATTTCATATTTCTTTCAAGCATCGAACCCTATCAAACTAATATCTGCAGTGAGGGGAAAACTTACATCCTTCGCTTTGCTTGGGAGATGACCTAATGGAGGTCACCTAGCTCTCCTAGCTTGCAAGGAGCTCGCCAAAGGAGGAAGAAGAGCTTGGGGTTTCGGTGAGAATGAAGAGAAGAGGAAGAAGGAAGGAAGAAGTGGCCAAGTGGAACTTCTCTCTTCTTTATAAAGGGGAGGAAGAGAAGTTTCTCTTCTCCTTGTCAAGCCTCTTCATTTACCCTCCTCCCATTTATCTATAGGTTTCCCCTTTCCTCTAATGATATGATTCTATTGGGCTTATGGTTAGTGGGTGCATCTATAAGGCTTGGCTATCTCTAGAGGTGGGGGGTTCAATTCCTAGGCTTTGCATCTCTTTTTGGCTTATTTTCTTTTATTTCTCCAAAAAGGCCTACATAAAGCCAATCCTCATAAAGCCAAAAATTCTCGTAAAATTGCTAGAATTTCACGGGCGTTACACCACCCATGGATCAAGCCCACATAAAGTCCGATAAACTAATGATGATCCAATCCACTAAAGGTTCATCATTGATCTACCTCACCAACCCCCATATGATAATATGGGCTCCATATATTATTTGTACATTTTCTCCCTGTGTTTAAGATCTCGAATGTCCATTGATTAATTAATTTACTGACCATTAATTAATCAACATTTAACTCCTTGAGTAGTACCACTCAACCTTTTCATCATGCCAGACCAAGTCCACCTGCAGGGTTTACATGATGAACCTTATGAGCTCCTCAAGGGGACATCATCATCCTAATATATAGGAAACGGTTTCCTCCTATAATCAACGACACACCATATAAATAATATCATCTCCTAACTTACCGAGCCTATCGATTTAATCTATAAATCTCGCCCATTGGTAAATCAAAGAGATGACTACTAAGTATATGTGCCCGTTATTATATCGGGATTAAGAGCATGTACTAAATAATATATGAGGTCCGATTCGATTATGTAGTCAGCAATAAACCGAATCACTTCTATGTCGGTCCTGCTCAATACACACAAAGTGCACTAGTGTGATTCTATGGTAAAGACAAACCAATATCAAATCACACTACAACCATTCTGATGGTTTGTCCAAAGTCATCTCAGTTGTGAGCCTTTACTTATACTTTTCAAGTGGTCGATAACATGATTTCCCGTGTGACACCACACACAATGTTATCTACAATGTAAAGTATTAGACAATATTGCATAACCATAAAAATATACAAACAATGATCATGTGATTCTTATTTCAAAAATAAAGATGTTCATAGAAAAGATAGACTTTTCAGTATACATCCCTATAATCTCCCACTTATACTAAAAGACTATGCTGTCCTCATACTGCCATACATCTGATTCCCCTTCCCTCCACATGCCTATCAAAGCTCTCGCTAGAAGGGCCTTAGTGAAAAGGTCTACCAGGTCATCCTCTGATGCAATCTAGGCGACAACAACTTCTACCTCCTTTACGATTTCTCGTATTAGGTGGTACTTGCGCTCTATGTGTTTACTAGCCTTATGGGCTCGTGGTTCCTTCGAGTTCGCAACTGCACCATTATTATCATAATAAATTGTGATAGTTCTGGGAAAATTAGGAATCACATCTAAGTCCATCAGGAAGTTCCTAAGCCATACAGCTTCTTTGGCCACCTCAGAGGCTGCCACATACTTAGCTTCCATGGTGGAGTCCGCCACGCATTTCTGCTGGACACTCCTCCATACAATGGCTCCACCTCCCAAAGTAAACATAAAACCTGAGGTAGACTTACTGTTATCCCTATCTGATTGGAAGTCGCAATCCATGTAACCCACAGGGAGTAATTGGTCTGCTCGGTAAACTAGCATATAATC
The DNA here is from genome assembly GCA_025175895.1 of Wurfbainia villosa. NCBI lineage: Eukaryota > Viridiplantae > Streptophyta > Magnoliopsida > Zingiberales > Zingiberaceae > Wurfbainia > Wurfbainia villosa. The sequence continues at coordinate 18,519,034 of CM046008.1, read as the reverse complement.
CCTAGTCCTTCTCAGGCACTTCAATATATGCTTTACCGGAGTCCAATGTCCCTGTCCTGGATTACTCTGATATCTGCTGACGATGCCCACAACAAAGCAGATATCGGGTCTCGTACATAGCATTGCATACATGAGGCTTCCTATTGCCGAAGCATAAGGAACCGCCTTCATCTCCTGTATCTCTTCAGATGATCTAGGACACATCTCCTTAGATAAAGGAATTCCATGCCTGAAAGGTAGAAAACCCTTCTTGGAGTTCTGCATGCTAAAATGCTCCATAATCGTGTCTATGTATGAAGCTTGGGATAAGCACAACATCCTTTTCCTGCGATGGCTTATAACCTTGATCCCAAGGATGTGTCCTACCTCTCCCAAGTCCTTCATATCAAACTGTTTGGACAACCATACCCTTACGCCCGATAACACTTTGATATTATTGCCAATCACCAAAATGTTATCTACGTATAGTACAAGAAATACCACTACGTTTCCGTCACATCTCTTGTATACACAAGACTCATCCGAACTTTGAATAAATCCATAAGACTGATTTACCTCCTCAAAGCGGATGTTCCAAGACCTCGAAGCTTACTTCAATCCATAAATGGACCGATTAAGCTTACATACAAGATGCTCTTTGCCCTTAGCAATGAATCCCTCTGGTTGCTTCTTATAGATATTTTCCTCAAGACTTCCATTAAGGAAAGCTGTCTTGACATCCATCTACCACACCTCATAATCCATATGAGCTGCTATGCATAAGAGCTCCCAGACCTGACTTGAATCCATAGATTCAATCTCAGTATTCATTGCACTTTGCCAAGATGCTGCCTCTATATCTTGGATTGCCTCGTCGTATGTCCAGGGATCGAGTTCATGTTACCCAAGAACATGAATCTATCAGGCTGTCTCACAACCCTCCCACTACGACGAGGTATCACCTGTGTATCCTCTGTGACACGCGGTGCAGTGACATGTGATATATCCTCTTATACCGGTGGTACTAAAGAAGTGACTTCCCCTTTTAATTCCTCCAGAACAATTTTACTCTTGGGCTTGTGGCTCATCACATAGTCTTCCTCTAGAAATATAGCATTTATGATAACGATCACCCTCTGATCTCTAAGACTATAAAACAATCAACCCTTCGTTCCCCTAGGATAACCAACGAACAAGCGCACTTCTGTACGAGGTTCCAACTTACCAGCATCTGCCTTCAGCACATGTACTGGACTCCCCCATATCCGAATATGGCTTAGATTAGGTTTTCGCCCAGTCCACAACTCTGTGGGAGTAGAAGGCATTGATTTAGATGGAACCAAGTTCAGAATGTACACCGCCATATCTAGAGCATATCCCCAGAACGAATCTGGCAAGTCAGAATAACTCATCATCGATCTAACCATCTTTATAAGAGTCCTATTCCTTCGCTCTGCTACACCGTTCTGCTGGGGTGTGTCAGGTGCAGTCAATTGGGATTGAATCCCAGCCTCTGATAAGTAGTTCCTAAACTCCCCCAAGAGGTACTCTCCACCACGATCAGATCGTAGTGTCATCCATATCTTGAATAATCGTCTATGAAAGAGACGAAATATTGAAGACCACCTCTTGCCAGGATAATCATAGGATCACACAAATCAGAATGAACCAATTCTAACACATCTTTGGCTCTATACCCCTTGGCCTTAAAAATGCCTCTTGGTCATCTTTCCCTCCAAGCAAGATTCACAGGTTGGGAGATCCTCCACCACTAATGAACCCAAAGGTCCATCAGCTATCAATCTTTGAATTCTTCTTAAGTTAATATGACCAAGCCTAAGATGCTAAAGATATGTTTGGTTCATCTTCGATGGTTCTTTTCTCTTATTGGAATTAGAAGATGAGTTATAAACTTTAATTTGCATCGTGGGAGGTTTTGGTTCAAGTGTATACAAATTTCCTATCAATGTACCTGAACAGATATTCTCCCTATTCCTTTTTATAACAGCTCTGTCATTAAAAGAAATAGAATATCCATCTATAAATAATTTAGAAACTGAAACTAAATTCTTTCTAAATAAAGGTACATAAAGGGAATTTTCCAGAACCAAAGTTTTATTTTTCTCAAAAGATAAATAAAACTTCTCCCACTGCAATAGCCGCCACCATTATAGTATTGCCCAAGTAAACGGTAATCTCTCCCTTAGCTCGTCGTCGGGTTTCCTGGAACCCCTACAAAGTGATGCAGACATGATTAGTGGCTCTTGTATCTACACACTAGGTGCCGGTAGATAACACCGCTAATCATGTATCAATGACTAGTTCAAAGGATATATCTTTTTTCTGCTTTGGATAGGGACAGTCCTTCTTCCATTTGTTAGTAATATATGAGAGATGTCCTAAGGCAATCGCCTTATGTATGAACCATTTATATGATAAATGAAGATTCACTATTTGAGTATACATGTTTTATGTATTTGATTGGATCTTAAACTCATTTACTGAATGTCCACGATACGATTCACAGCATGAGAGAATTTGTGATTGGATCACAGCTAATGAGTATCTCTGCATGTGTAATTGTAATGTATCGGAATTATCCCTAGTCGATGAATTGATGGATTTGGACACCATCAATTCTGTCGAGACTAGCACGAGGTATACTCCTTGGTGTATCCAAGCAGCTGATTCTCACTGGCTGGAGACATAGTGATGTCCGGAGTTAATCATGGATGCTAGTTATGGTAACTAGTTCATTGGAGTGACCAGCCGTAAGACTTCATATGGTTCTCTGCATATATAGATATGTCAATGAAGTTCTTACTGTGGCTTAAGTGCGATGTTCCTTTGACTTGCGGTATTCAAGTCATCTTGATCATAGAGACTTATGCTTTGACATCTTAAGCAAGCATCTCTAAGGAGATGTGGACCCGGGATGATTGGGTATAAGTCGAAGTGATCGAAGGTGTTTGAATAGCCTATAAAGGATTCACCACTTCTTGCGAGGAGATGTATACCTATGGCCTCTCGTCGGATTGTTACTAAAGTCTTTGGCCATAGCATTACATGTTTAGAGTAAGGTACTCTTCGATACATGTGGAGTAACTAGAATCTGTAGGATGAGGAAATGATACTTGGGCTAGGTGTGACGTAGTCAGCCTAGTGGGGACTGACACAATAGACCATATCCTGAACCAAGTGGGTATAAGATGAGTGAAGGGAATGGGGCACGATTCATTCGAGCTGCTGAAGGGTTTCAGAAATAGTTCTGGATCAACCGTTGATCTTTTCGGTTAATTGGGGATCATGATGTACTACTAGGTGCCACTCATGATCGTTCTATAATTAATGGTCAATTATAGACGGCCAACATAAACCGAGAACCTATTATGTCACACGCACAACGAGCGTAATCCAAAGGATTTAAAACGAGCTTGAGAATGGGATTCTCAGACCGAGAGAAACTAAGTTTGGTTGGACCAAACATGGAGCGAGCATGAAATCGTTTCAGTCGCAATGGAAGCGTGGATGGGCCGTGTCTTATGAAGACATAATGGATGGACCAAAATGGTTTGGTTCTAATCCAATGGAGGAGAATAAACCAAAGGGTTTGGTTTATTTTAAAGCGAATGAACCAAAAGTTGGTTCGTTTTTAACTTAAAATAAACCATCATGGTTTGGTTTATTTTAACTTATCTTAATGGAGCGGGTTAACGGGCCTAATGGTTATGATCCAATAACCATTAAGAGAATTAGTTCTCTATAAAAGAGGGCTTAAGGGATAATTAAGCCCTAATCCAAAAGCCCCTAGGTTAAAGTTGCCGCCCACCTCCTTATTGGAGTTTTCTGCGCCAACCTCTTGCCGCCGCCCATAGCTCCTCCAACCGGCATCCAGAAGGTAGCTTCCTTCCCCCTCGCCGGCGTCGAGCTGCTGCCGGTTAGTGATCCGGAGATCTCCTTCTGGTTTGGCATCAAGGTGAGCTCTATCTTCCTTGGTTGGCCGGAGCCTATCACCTCCACCAAAGCTGTCCAGTTTTCTGGACAGCTTGTTCTCCTCTCGTCGGAGCGTCGTTTGGACGACGGTTAGAGCTCCGACAGTGGCTAACTTACCAGGGATTTGATCTCCGGTAATCCTCTGAGGTGGAGGATGAAGGATTCGTCAATTGGTTGACGAATACCTCTCCGGAGAAGCGAGTTTTGAGAACTCGTATTAGGATCCGAATTTGGATTCGGATCGTGATCATCTCTCGATCACGTCGTCTTCAACACGAGGCTAGTAACCCGTATGAAGACGAAGCTCGTGGCTTAGCGAAGTCATCCCGAGGAACTCGGCATGGATACGGATAGAGACGATTCAAGCGAGGATCGTTTCGGTTGATGCCGTTCCCGCTACACGTCATACGACAGGTATAACGTAGATAAATTTCCTTTTATTGCAAATTTAAATTTACGGTTATGTCTACACTTGTTGTAATATGCATGCGTGTGTTGTGTGTGTTGTAATAAATATAGATTTATTATTTTTATTGCTTCCGCTGTGTTCATGTTTACGAAACGTGATCGAACACACACACGCCGCGGTGCCGGAAACCCAACAGTGGTATCAGAGCCCAGGTTGTGTTTCGACATAATCGTAAAAATGGTTTTGCGATAGTCATAATGTATTTCTGGAAATTTTCTAATTTTGGAAATTTAGAAGTATTTATGGAAAAATTTTCAATTTTGGAAAGTTTAGAAGTATTTATGGAAATCTTCCACTTTTGGAAAGTTGGATGTATTTATGGAAATTGATATTTTCCATAAATAAAATATTTGATTAGATTCTGGAAATTTGTTTCCTAATTTAATCATGATTTGATTTGGGAAATCAAATCTTAAAATATTTTATTTCCATAAGTAGTTTTAATGATTTAGGAAATTGGTTTCCTAAATAGATTTTCCTTAATCAAATAATTTCATAAATAAAATATGTGATTAGATTTGGAAATTTTTTTCTTAATTTAATTATGATTTGATTTGGAGAATCAAATCTTAAACATATTTTATTTCCATAAATAGTTATGACATATAAGGAAATATATACATGACATAATTGTATGCCATGTAATTGCATTAGATGCATAAGATTATGCCATGCGTGTCGTGACATGTAGATGTATGCCATGTATGTCATGCCATGTAGATAATAGTTATTTGCATGCAAAGAGGATGAGACATAAAACCCTTAAACAATATTAAAGCCTACACCTTCCATTAATATGGTTAGAACCAGAGTTCCGTTTCTTGTTTGGGTTGTTGGACTCTCTCCAAGCCCGACTCGAACCCGAACATGTTCAAACCATGGAATAGTTTAATACTAATATGGTAAGAGTCAGAGGTCAATCGTTAGCTTTGGTTGTTGGACTCTCTCCAAGCTGGGCTAATTGGTTGAATGCGTTCTAACCATATTAAAACTATTTCTCGATTAATGGGTTGGCTTTAACCTGGAGCATCGGCTTGTTGGACTCTCTCCAAGGTCGATGTAAAGGGAGGTGAAGTTGGGTGCTATGCATATGATGCATACTTGTTAATGTGTTAACAACCCAACATATGTGTGAACATTCAATTAGTTGATAGCATATTGTGATAGTTGCATATACGTGATATGCAATCGGTATAGATGATACCTACCGTCGTAGTTATGAATGGCTTGTTGGACTCTCTCCAAGGTTGTTCATAACTATGATGGATATCAGCCCATTCAGAGATGGACCTACGATCTCCCGAAGTGATTTTGGGGTTTTTGAAATTCAAAAAATGAATGGGATTTATAAATGTATATTGATGCATTTTTAAATCATTTTCTCATATATGCTCGTTTTGTATTTCTAGGTCAATAAATTGATCATGACGTCTTTGAATTTGTGCACTATTTTGGATTCGAACAAAATGACTGGGCCTAACTTCCTGGACTGGCTTAGAAACCTGAGAATTGTTCTCAAGGCGGAAAAGATTGCATATGTCCTTGAAGAGCCTCTTCCTGATCATCCTAAGGACGATGCAACTCCAGACCAAATGTTGGTCTATCAGAAGCATGTGGCAGATTATGAGCTGGCGAGTTGCATCATGCTAGCGGCGATGGTACCTGAGCTGCAAAAGTAGCATGAGCATATGGATGCTAATACTATAGTCTTCCATCTTCATGAGTTGTTCGATGAGCAAGCGAGATCCGAAAGGTTCGAGGTCTCTAGGCTCCTCTTCACCACGATGATGCAAGAAGGTTCATCTGTAGTGCAGTTTGTTCTAAAGATGAACGGGTACATCGAGCGGCTAACAACCCTCGATTTTGTGATGGATCATGAGTTAAGTATTGACTTAATTCTGCATTGTTTGCCCAAGAGTTTCTCACAATTTGTGATGAACTATCGGATGAACAAATTAGAATCCACCATTCCCGAGCTCCTCAATATGCTGAAGACTGTGGAGCCTTCTGTGAAGCATGAGGAGAAGGCGGTTCTGTTAGTTGATTCCTCAAAGAAAGGTTCTAAGAGGAAGGCAAAAGAACAGAAGAAAGGAAAGAAGAAAAAGGCAAAGAAGGCAGAACCAGGGCAAAAGGGCACTTGCCATCACTGTGGCAAGGAAGGCCACTGGCGAAGAAACTGCAAGATTTATCTTGAGTCCATGAAGAAGAAGAAGGCATCCGATGCCCCATCCTCTTCAGGTATCTTCGTTATTGATTGTCATTCTATTTCCTTAGACACTTGGGTATTGGATACTGGGTGTGGCTCACATATATGTAATGACATACAGGGGCTAAGGAATAAAAGAAGACTTGTCAGAGGGGAGTCAAATTTGCGAGTTGGCAATGGAGCAAAGGTTGCTGCGGTCGCCATCGGAACTTATTTGCTGAAGCTCCCTAGTGGACTAGTCTTAGAACTGGACAATTGCTATTATGTTCCTTCTCTAATAAAGAACATTGTTTCTATTTCCTGTTTAAATAGAAATGGTTTCCATTTGAAGTTTAGTAACAATTGTTGTTATATAACTTTGAATGGCGTACTTTATGGAACTGGAATCTTGAGTAATGGCATTTATACGTTGGACGTATCCAGTGACATTTTCAATATCGAAGCGAGCAACACACGTGCTCGAAAGGATAATCAAATAGATTCCTATATGTGGCATTGTCGTCTTGGCCATATAAGCAAGAAACGCATGTCCGAATTACACCGATGTGGAATTCTGGAATCGTTTGAATTGGATTCATACGATACATGCGAATCATGCTTAAAAGGCAAGATGACAAAGTTACCTTTTACTGGAAAAGGTGAACGAGTGGGAGAGTTACTAGGACTAATACATACTGATGTATGTGGACCTATGTCAACTCAAGCATTAAGAGGCTATAGCTACTTCATTACCTTCACCGATGATCACTCACGGCTTGGGTATGTGTTCTTGATGAAACACAAGTCTGAAGCCTTTGAAAGGTTCAAAGAATTCAGAAATAAAGTAGAGAAACAACATGATAAGAGTATTAAAATACTTCGATCGGATCGAGGTGGTGAATACTTAAGTCAAGAGTTTCTTGATTATCTAAGAAACAATGATATATTGTCTCAATGGACTCCGTCATATACACCACAGCATAATGGTGTATCTGAGAGGCGTAACCGGACCTTGTTGGACATGGTCAGGTCAATGATGAATCATGCGACTCTTCCTAAGTCCTTTTGGGGATATGCACTTCAGACAGCTGTTTACTTGTTAAACAGAATGCCTACCAAGGTAGTCTCAACTACTCCATATGAGATATGGAATGGTAAGAAACCTCATGTATCTTACTTGAAGATATGGGGTTGTCCTGCTTATGTGAAGCGGACTGTATCAGACAAATTGGATGCTAAGTCTGATAAATGTCTATTTGTTGGATACCCTAAGGAAACAAGGGGTTACCAATTCTATCATCCTGTGGAACAAAAGGTGTTTGTTTCAAGGCATGCTGTGTTTCTAGATAAAGAGTTTCTCTTGCAAGAAAATAGTGGGAGTGTCGTCGAGCTTGAGGAGGCTCGAGAGACTCAAATAGACATTAATGAGATACTTGGTGAAGCACAACAGCCGACAACTCATAGTGATGAGCAATCGGCTGGACCTATTGTAACACCACATCTTCGTAGATCTGGTAGAACACGCAATATTCCTGAGAGATATGGATTTCTCGTAAGTGAATCGAACGACGTGTTACTCATTGATGATGAGGAGCCTACCAGTTATTAAGAAGTGCTGACAAGTTCAGAAAGGGATAAGTGGCTTGGTGCCATGAAGTCGGAAATGGATTCCATGTACGAAAACCAAGTTTGGAACTTGGTTGACCCACCTGAAGGCATAAAACCTATAGGGTGCAAGTGGGTTTTCAAGAAGAAAACTGACATGGATGGTAATGTGATTACCTATAAGGCTAGATTGGTGGAGAAAGGATATCGTCAAAAGCAAGGTGTTGATTATGACGAAACCTATTCGCCTGTAGCTATGCTTAAATCCATTCGGATGCTCCTGGCCATAGCGGCACATTATGATTATGAGATATGGCAGATGGATGTGAAAACAGCTTTCCTTAATGGAAACCTGCTCGAGGACGTGTATATGATACAGCCTGAGGGTTTCACATCGGTTGATAAAACCAAGGTATGCAAATTGCGACGGTCCATTTATGGATTGAAGCAAGCATCCAGAGTCGAATATCCGCTTTGATGAGACAATCAAAAGTTTGATTTCTCACAAAATCCGCATTTAACCTTGTGTGTACAAGAAGGTTAGTGGGAGTGCAACAGATTCTAGTATTGTATGTCGATGACATACTACTTATAGGAAACGATGTTTCAATCTTACAGTCAGTGAAGGTTTGGTTATCCAAGACATTCTCCATGAAAGACCTGGGAGAAGCAACCTACATCCTCGGGATTAAGATCTATAGAGATAGATCAAAACGGTTGCTTGGTCTTTCGCAGTCTACATATATAGATCGAGTGCTAAAGAGGTTTAGCATGTCAGAATCCAAGAAAAGGTTTCTTACCCATCAGGCATGGGGTACACCTTTCGAAGTCTATGTGTCCTCGCACAGAAGACGAGAGGATTTGCATGAGTAAGATTCCCTATGCATCCGCAATAGGATCTATCATGTATGCTATGTTATGTACAAGGCGATGCGCTCGAGTGTCACGAGCAGATACCATCCGATCTAGGAATGGATCATTGGCATCATAAGACGATCCTAAGTACTTGAGAAGAACTAAGGATGTGTTCCTAATATATGGAGAAGGGACATGGCGGGTATACGGATGCGACTTCCGATAGACAAAGGATGATTCCGGTGTCTCACCGATATGGTTCACCTTGAATGGGGCACGTGAGTTGGAAAAGTTCCAAACAAGAGATCGAGCGGATTCTACCACTGAGGCAGAATACATTGCAGCTTCGGAAGCAACAAAGGAAGTGGTTTGGATCAAGAAGTTCGTTCATGAACTTGGTGTGATTCCGGCCATTATTGAAGCAATACCGGTCACCTGTGACAACAATGGAGCAATTGCACAGGCGAAAGAGCCAAGGTCTCATCAACGATCCAAACATGTGCTTCGCCGCTATCATCTTATCAAAGAGATCATCAGTAGGAACGAAATACAAATCGAGAAAATTCCCACTGAAAGGAACTTAGCGGATCCCTTGACTAAGGCATTACCTCAAAATAAAGTTTGAGGGTCATGTTCGAGCTTATGGTATTGGATACCGTAGCGATTGACATTAGGCCAAGTGGGAGTCTGTTAGTAATATATGAGAGATGTCCTAAGGCAATCTCCTTATGTATGAACCATTTATATGATAAATGAAGATTTACTATTTGAGTATACATGTTTTATGTATTTGATTGGATCTTAAACTCATTTACTGAATGTCCACGATACGATTCACAGCATGAGAGAATTTGTGATTGGATCACAACTAGTGAGTATCTCTACATGTGTAATTGTGATGTATCGGAATTATCCCTAGTCGATGAATTGATGGATTTGGACACCATCAATTCTGTAGAGACTAGCATGAGGTATACTCCTTGGTGTATCCAAGCAGCTGATTCTCACTGGTTGGAGACATAGTGATGTCCGGAGTTAATCGTGGATGCTAGTTATGATAACTAGTTCATTGGAGTGACAAGCCGTAAGACTTCATATGGTTCTCTGCATATATAGATATGTCAATGAAGTTCTTACTGTGGCTTAAGTGCGATGTTCCTTTGACTTGCGGTATTCAAGTCATCTTGATCATAGAGACTTATGCTTTGACATCTTAAGCAAGCATCTCTAAGGAGATGTGGACCCGGGATGATTGGGTATAAGTCGAAGTGATCGAAGGTGTTTGAATATCCTATAAAGGATTCACCACTCCTTGCGAGGAGATGTATACCCATGGCCTCTCGTCGGATTGTTACTAAAGTCTTTGGCCAAAGCATTACATGTTTAGAGTAAGGTACTCTTCGATACATGTGGAGTAACTAGAATCCGTAGGACGAGGAAATGATGCTTGGGCTAGGTGTGACGTAGTCAGCCTAGTGGCGACTGACACAATAGACCATGTCCTGAACCAAGTGGGTATAAGATGAGTGAAGGGAATGAGGCACGATTCATTCGAGCTGCTGAAGGGTTTCAGAAATAGTTCTGGATCAACCGTTGATCTTTTCGGTTAATTGGGGATCATGATGTACTACTAGGTGCCACTCATGATCGTTCTATAATTAATGGTTAATTATATACGGCCAACATAAACCGAGAACCTATTTGGTCACACGCACAACGAGCGTAATCCAAAGGATTTAAAACGAGCTTGAGAATGAGATTCTCAGACCGAGAGAAACTAAGTTTGGTTGGACCAAACATGGAGCAAGCATGAAATCGTTTCAGTCGCAATGGAAGCGTGGATGAGCCGTGTCTTATGAAGACATAAAGGATGGACCAAAATGGTTTGGTTCTAATCCAATGGAGGAGAATAAACCAAAGGGTTTGGTTTATTTTAAACCAATGAACCAAAAGTTGGTTCGGTTCGTTTTAACTTAAAATAAACCATCATGGTTTGGTTTATTTTAACTTATCTTAATGGAGCGTGTTAACGGGCCTAATGATTATGATCCAATAACCATTAAGAGAATTAGTTCTCTATAAAAGAGGGCTTAAGGGATAATTAAGCCCTAATCCAAAAACCCCTAGGTTAAAGTTGCCGCCCACCTCCTTATTGGAGTTTTCGGCGCCAACCTCTTGTCGCCGCCCATAGCTCCTCCAACCGGCGTCCAGAAGGTAGCTTCCTTCCCCCTCGCCGGCGTCGAGCTGCTGCCGGTTAGTGCTCCGGAGATCTCCTTCTGGTTTAGCATCAAGGTGAGCTCTATCTTCCTTGGTTGGCCGGAGCCTATCACCTCCACCAAAGCTGTCCAGTTTTCTGGACAGCTTGTTCTCCTCTCGTCGGAGCGTCGTTTGGACGATGGTTAGAGCTCCGACAGCGGCTAACTTACCGGGGATTTGATCTCCGGTAATCCTCTGAGGTGGAGGACGAAGGATTCATCAATTGGTTGACGAATACCTCTCCGGAGAAGCGAGTTTTGAGAACTCGTATTAGGATCCGAATTTGGATTCGGATCGTGATCATCTCTCGATCACGTCGTCTTCAACACGAGGCTAGTAACCCGTACGAAGACGAAGCTCGTGGCTTAGCGAAGTCATCCCGAGGAACTCGGCGTGGATACGGATAGAGACGATTCTAGCGAGGATCGTTCTGGTTGATGCCGTTCCCGCTACACGTCATACGAAAGGTATAACGTAGATAAATTTCCTTTTATTGCAAATTTAAATTTACGGTTATGTCTACACTTGTTGTAATATGCATGCGTGTGTTGTGTGTGTTGTAATAAATGTAGATTTATTATTTTTATTGCCTCCGCTGTGTTCATGTTTACGAAACGTGATCGAACACACACACGCCGCAGTGCCGGAAACCCAACACCATTGTCCATCCTACTTGCAAGTACATGCCTTTCGGCTTCTTCACTCCTCCCTGAGATCCTCCCACCACCTTTGCTCCACCTTGTTTCTCCTTCTTCTTGCCTTTCGGTTTAGAAGTATAAACCTTTTTGAGCAACCATGGCTTGAGGACACTCTTCGAAGAGTGCATACTTGTACTCTTTAGCAGATAAGACAATATTTGGATTCTTTTCCAATCAACATTATTTGGGTACAGTAAGTTTATTTCCTTTAGTATCATAGTAAGTGGACTGAAAGTCATTTTTGAAAATCCTAAGAATCATATAGAGATTTCAAAAAATTATTGATTTCTCAAACAATAAAATTTCAAAATCAACCAACACCTCAAAACACCGAGAATATCATATGCCATGATAGTGTGGACGTATACGAATTCTACATTTGTAAGAGGAGGTTTTACCCATTAATTTTACTATCTTATCAACCTGACTTTTTGACAAGTAAAATTAATAGTTGGTTTCTCTTCGGCCCTACAAATAAAAGCAGTGACTACGATGGGGAGGATACTTATATTTGTATCTAAGTGTTCACCATTACTTGGTACCAAGGTAATTATCTCGGGTTATGTGCCTTACGATGGGCAAGTATACACGCTCCTTAATAATTTTCTATAACCATATTCGACCTTGTGATCCGCAAACAAACTCATCCGATGGGGAGGAAGGCACTCAGAGCCGACGCGCAAGTTTGCTTGCATCACTTGTCAAATCGTAATGGAGGCCGTGGGAATTTATAAAAATATCCCTCTCCCACTTAGTAATTTGAAAATGAGGAATTTTCTAGGCTACGACATACATATCAAACAATAAGCAATAAATATGAAAAATAAATTATTTTCCAACTATTATGGCTTTTGTCTTCAATATGTCTCACGTCGTATAACCTTCTCGTCCGCTCCTCCTATGCCATCTACAAGCCATCCAGAGATCCGAGCCGAGACTAAAACCTATTTTAATTTACATCCATCGATCCTATACTCCACGAGGGAGTGTACATGAAATCTAGATCGAAAGTAAAATAAAATAAAGAGTGGCTAAACAATGCCATATTTAATTTACAAAAACTAAATACTAGCCTCGTCAACCCCGAGGATTCAACAAAATAAATATTTACACAAATACAATCACATACACACATATGACCATAATAGTCGGATCTTATGCCTGGAACCAAAGAGTTAAACTACGCATATCCTACTATTATCTGACACATATAATATATGAAAAAGTGCATAAAAATTAACCGAATCCTAAACACACAAAACCGGAAACCTTGGCTCTAATACCAATTGAAGGGAATTTTGCCCCGGAAGCTCTCATACCAATTTAATGGTTTTGCTTATCGAGTCCGTGAGGGGAAACTTCGCTTCCCGCTTCACCTCGGTAGCTTCCTTCATGGCGATCCCTTCTATGTCCCCGGATTAAAAAATTTAATCCTAGACAAAAGGGATTGTCAAAGCAACCAAGCCATCATCGTGCTATTCGTTTAGAGAGGTCACTTGAACAAACTAGTTGTTCAAGCGACCATCGTCTATTCTATGAGTAGCCGCGAAATAGATGATGTCCGGATCGCCGATTTTTGTGTTTATGCTCGGGATCCAAGTATTATTTAGCCATTTACAGATTTATAACATGCTTATAATTGAAAAACAAATACAAGAAAGTAACCATCCATACAAAACATGTAACATATAAAAATTAGAGAATCGATATACCTCTTGATCTTCTAATGTATGTCCTTCCTCCTTTCGGACGTCGTGTGGGCGACGATCTACCAAAAGTTGAAGCCACCTAGATCACTAATCTTCCTTTCCTTGTTCACTCCGAACAAAGAAAGATCCTAAAACAAAACTCATCTTCCTATCTAGAACCGGTCACCAAGTCAATAAAATCGATGTTGCTGCCGGCCAAGGAAGAGAACATGGAGTATGGAAACCAACCAAAAGAGAAACAACAAAGGCATAGGCACCGGACAACACTTGGAGAAGAGAAAGGAAAACACTCCTTCTCCTTGTTGCCACCCAAACCCTAAACTAAGCTCTCTTAATTTCCGGCCAAGGATGAAGGGGAGAAGAATAGATTGAGCTTTGGCCAAGGTAGAGGGAAGAAGGAAGAGGGGGCCAGCCAACCTTAGGAAGAGGAAGGAGAAGCTTCCTCTCCTTGTTGCCGCCCAACACCAACACCCAAACCCTAACCCTAGCCACACTCCTATTCCTATCCCAACTAGGATTGGTTGTCGCCCATGGGAAGCAACCCTAAACTCATCCATCACAAGCCATAGATCAAGGGGAGAAGCTTGGGCGCTGGCCAAACCAAGGAGAGAAGAAGGAGGAAGGGTTTCGGCCACCAAAGGAAGAAGAAGAAACAAACTTTCCTTAATTGTGGCCACCCAAAACCCTAACCTCCCTTGCTCTTGCCGTCCAAACCCTAGCCCCCTTTCCTCTCCCTTTCCTTGCCGCCCACCCTAGTCCACCCTTTTATAGAGTTAGGGATAAGCCTTGGTTTAATCTCAACCATTGGTTCTACGTATTTAATCTCAACCTTCGGATCTAGAGATTTAATCTCAACCGTCGGATCTTAGAGATTTAATCTCTACCTTTGGACATAGAGTTTTATTTCTATCCATTGGATCTAAAGCTTCATGAGATGTTAATAGGATACAATAGGGACCATGAGGAGGAGTTGGGTCTTGGCCACCCATGGATCAAGCCCACATAAAGTCCGATCCACTAATGATGATCCAATCCACTAAAGGTTCATCATTGATCTACCTCACCAACCCCCATATGATAATATGGGCTCCATATATTATTTGTACATTTTCTCTCCGTGTTTAAGATCTCGAATGTCCGTCGATTAATTAATTTACTGACCATTAATTAATCAACATCAAACTCCTTGAGTAGTACCACTCAACCTTTTCATCATGCCGGACCAAGTCCACCTGCAGGGTTTACATGATGAACCTTATGAGCTCCTCAAGGGGAGACCATCATCCTAATATATAGGACACAATTTCCTCCTATAATCAACGGCACATCATATAAATAATATCATCTCCCAACTTACCGAGCCTATCGATTTAATCTATAAATCTCGCTCATTGGTAAATCAAAGAGATGACTACTAAGTATATGTGCCCGTTATTATATCGGGATTAAGAGCATGTACTAAATAATATCTGAGGTCCAATTCGATTATGTAGTCAGCAATAAATTGAATCACCTTTATGTCAGTCCTGCTCAATACACACAAAGGGCACTAGTGTGATTCTATAGTTAAGACAAACCAATACCAAATCACACTACAACCATTCCGATGGTTTTTCCAAAGCCATCTCGGTTGTGAGCCTTTACTTATACTTTTCAAGGGGCCGATAACATGATCTCCCGTGTGACACCACACACCATGTTATCTACAATGTAAAGTATTAGACAATATTGCATAACCATAAAAATATGCAAACAATGATCATGTGATTCTTATTTCAAAAATAAAGATGTTAATAGAAAAGATAGAATTTTCAGTATACATCCCTACACTGATACCAATTGTTAGGACCTATGCACCCCCTAGAGGGGGGTGAATAGCGTTTTTGCTTGTCGATGGAATTCGTTCGTGTTTGATTGTCTACAATTTTGTTAGCACAATGAAATAATAATAACAAAGGCAAATAACAAGATACACAACCACAATGCAAAGATGTAACATGGTTCGGAACCTCAAGGTTCTTACTCCACTGATTGGGCTCGAAAGAGCCTTAGCGATGCCAAACACCACTATAATTACAAATACTCCTTCTCGACAATAAGTCGGAGGTGGAGAAACCTCGTACAAGAGTTGACAACAATAAATGAAAGTACAAAAAGCAAATACAAATACAATACACAAAAACACGTAAAGAAAACTTTACAAATGCGCCTTTGAATGCTTGCTTGTTTGGTTGCTTGAGCTACACTTGGAGACCCTGAATTGCACCAGCAAATTGCCCCAAATCACTCTAGTAACTGCTGCCAAAAATCCTCCCTTCGTGCTCCTTTTAAACATGCAACTCAGGTTGGATTTCGCCTTGCAGTCGACTGATCGAGACCATCAGTCGACTGCTCCTGTAGTCGTTGTCTCACAACGGCCCGAGCCACGTTGGATAAGTTCCAACAGATAAGACATCAGTCGACTGATCGAGCCATCACCCAACTGTCAAACCCTAACAGTCGACTCGAAAACTTTCTGTCCCCGAAAACTTGACCAGCAGTCGACTGATCACCATATCAGTCGACTGCTTAGGCCATCAGTCGACTGCCCAATGTCGACAGTCGATTGCTAAGCCATTTCCTATAGTCGAACCCCAATCAACTGCACATAATATTAGTCAACTGATAACCTTATCCATGAGGTTTTAACACCAAGTATGATGCCCTCATACATGCTACACCACCCTTGGCCTAGACCTAAGCCTTCTAGCCACCTCTGTCAGTCTCACGCCTATCGAATCCCTCCAAGTCATACATGACTTATTCATCCATATACTAGCCTTCAGGTGCTTCCATCAACTATTGTCATGCTAATATGGTCTATACCACCAAGGCACATTGTGCTTACGCTGCCAAGACTCCTGCTTGGACTTGACGCTGTCAACCATTTGACTTATGTTGCCATGACTTCACCCTTGGACTTTACGGTGCCAATATCAACCCTTGGACTTCCCTTTTCAACCCATGTTGGACTTTCCATTTGCCAAGACTCAAACTTGGACTTTCCCTTGCCAAGACCCATTCTTGGACTTTCCATGCCAAGTACCCATGACTTGGACTTCTCCATCATATGGTTAACCCCATGTCAACTATATAGTCAAACAATGGTCAAACCATCGTCAAACAATCAATCATCACCTGAGTCAATTGCACCAACAATCTCCCCAACACATTATCAAACATCAATGTCAAACACTAAAACACTACTTGAGTCAAACTCGAGTTCGGTCAATCGTGACCTGGTCCGATTGCACCAACAACTTGGACTTTTCCTTGCCAAGCCCCATGCTTGGACTTTCCAATTGTCAAGACTCAAGCTTGGACTTTCCCTTGCCAAGACCCAAGCTTGGACTTTTTTTTCCATGTACACAAGACTTGGACTTCTCCATCATATGGTCAACCCCATGTCAACCATATAGTCAAACAATGGTCAAACCATCGTCAAACATTAAAATACCACTCGAGTCAAATTTGAGTCTAGTCAAGCATGACACGGGTCGATTGCACCAATAATCTCCCCAAAATATTATCAAACATCAAAACACTACTCGAGTCCAATCAATTGTGACCTGTGCCTATTGCATCAACAATCTCCCCCTTTTTGATGTTTGACAAAAACCCCAAAACCATTGAGTTAGGCTATCTAACTCAAATCTCCTTACTAATTCTCCTAAATTGGTAATTTCATAAATTCTCCCCCTTTTGACCCACATCAAAAAGGTTCTCCTCAAGGAGGTCAATGTCTCATATCCCAATGAGATCTTACAATCTCCCCCTTAGTCCAAAAACATATAGGATGTCTTCACTCTTCCTAGTGATAAGTCTCATATCACTTAAGAGAGGCTTCCTATAAACTCTCCCAATTTCCAAATTTGGCATCTCACATTCTCCCAAAATTCTCCCACTCATGAGGAAGAACATATCCATCATCCCTTGATGGATAACCTCCCCCTCAAAGCTTGCTCCCCCTTGACCATTACACTAACAATGTCCTTGGAGAGTCCCTAAACCTATAGGAACACTAACCAATCGAAATTAAAGGCAAATATTCAAAATTGAACTTTCACCTCCCTTAAAATTTGATAAACACCCCAACAACTTGTTAGGGCAATCAACCCGTGATATGTTTTTGATGTGTGTGGCAAAGGGTTTAAGTTAGGATGTTTGGATTTGATATGTGTGTTGGAGTCTTACATGACTTAGTAATTCACACATGGAGCATTGGCGAGTTTCACCTCTCATGACTCGGTCCTTGAGTCGGTGAAGGATAGCTTTGTGGAAGTCTACGCTTGGAGCATCCGAGGGACCGCCGGACGAGGAGATTGGAGTGAAGCCAGAGGAAGTAGACTTCAGGGCAAGACGCGAAGGATGACACTGCAGATCCATGTGCTTGGCGCATCCGAGGGACGTGGCCGGACGAAGACAACTTCAAAAGCGAGGGACTCTAAGGGATGAGAGTGAGCGAATATAACCCGGGAAGGGGTAGTGCACTTAGGTGGAACTTGGCCAATTGGCTAAGTGTCAGATGGGATTTCCCGACATCAGTAGACTGCCATGTAATGGTAGTCGACTACTCTAAGTCGACTGTGACTCGACTAGTGTTCGAGTTCGGTTCATGTGCCAACAGTCGACTGCCATGGATTGACAGTCGACTGTGAGACCACCAGTCGACTGATGAAGGCATCAGTCGACTGGTGGTAAGATCAGTCAACTGATGTGGGAGCCGTTGGTTGGAATCCAACATGGAAGAAGCCGTTATTGGGCAACGACTACGGGATCAGTTGACTGATCGAGGCATCTGTCGACTGGTCTTGTGTAAACGGGAAGAAACCCTCTTCTTCTATAAAAAGAAGGGGTGAGGGCATTTGGCAGCCTAATTCTTTAACTCCTAACAACTCTCAAAGTGCCCTAAAGGATTCCCACTCTTCTTACTTGCTATTATTCCATTCTATTGTAAGAAGAGGGATTGTAAAGAGGTTACCTTCACCTAGCTTAGTGCAAAGGAGAGATCTAGTGGATTTGGAAAAGGAGTGATTCACCTTGGACGAATTGGGTCATTGATTAGCGGCGAGGCTGTGAACCACGTTATATTCTCTTGTTAGCAAATTGCTCTTTACTTTGCTTTGTTTTTAATTATTTGTATTAGTATATTCCGCTTGCGCTAATAGTGTTTGTAGACGAGCAATGAATGAACGACTTCCACCATCTACATTAAAGGCTATTCACCCCCTCTAGCCAGCCACCATCGACCCTACACAACTCTCCTAATCCATATCCAATGGATTTTCACCCTTTCCAATGCTTTCCAAAGCATATCCTAGGGTTAGGAGTAGTTAGTGTAATCTAACATAGCTGAAACATGGGTTAAACATCGTTGTTTACCTGAAATCAGCTCTGGCAATCGACTCTTACAGTCACCAGTCGACTGACCTATGCATCAGTCGACTGATATCTACAAAATGCAAAAATCAAAAATCAAAAATGATTTTCAGAAATACATAAGTAAATATATGTATTTTGAAAAATCTTGAAACTTCATACGTATACTACTTATAACAATCATTATGGGTGAAAAATTTGTGAAAAATAAAATACCCATAAAATAGTGAGATTGACACAAAGTTCAAAACAATTGAAAAATTCAATGTTTTGGCCCTACTTTGTATCAATTTCACCAATGGTGATTGCTATCAAAGGATAGACTTCACTAAGGTTTTCTAAAATAATTTTAAAATGTTTTTGAAAACCTATATTGGATCATGATCCACCATGGTCCACCATGGTATTAGATCAGTTTGAGTTCATCTAGATGCAAGAACTATACACCTTGAACTTAACTCATTTCTTAGCATCTCACATGTGTCTAGGGTGTTTGAAAACACACACATGTTAATTTGATGTGAGATGTGGGTTTTGGTTATCCTAATCTAAGGCCTCATGCATTTCCTAAGGTAACTCTACTTGATTCCCTTATACATAGGACTTCAAGTCATGTCAATTGTTCTTAAATCAATTTTAATTAATGCATGAATGATCATGACATAAATGATAACATAAATAAACATGGACAATGATCATGATGTCATGGCATTAATATAAACCTAAGCATACATGACATAAAAACAAACCTAAGAATGATCATGACATATTATATGATAAAAATAGATATGATGTCATGACATGACATATGGCAAATAAAAGGCATAGGTATAACAATACCTAAATTTTAATATTGATTTCCATTTGTTATGATTAATTTCATTTTGTCATATAATCACTCATCTCCTAAGTGTGCCAAAAACCAAAAATGGCACACCAAGACTCTAAGACCTAAATTGTGCCAATTTGATCGATTTATCAAACTTCTTAAATATATTGGCACATCCTAAAAACTTTTAGGATTTAAGTTCAAACCTATTTCCAAGGTATCCATAACCTTGAAAATGACCTAAAGTGCCACCTTTACCATGGTTAGGTTAACTACCAATCCATTTAAAGTTGGCACAACCTAACCCATTTAGCGTGAATCGATCACGCTCCTAGGAACCCAAAACCTGTTTGAGCTCCTTGGGTTTACTAGGTATTCCTTAGGGATAACTTCCCTAGATACCCTCCTAATGACCCTCTTAGGCTTGGTACCCTTGGTCATTTGGGTCTTGCCTAGGTTATCTCTAGGGGTGACTCTCCTTGTAACCTTAATGGCCTCCCTAGGTTTCTTCGAAATCTTAGCCACTAGGCATTTGCCATGGTTAACCTTAGGCATAACTTCCCTAGTAACCTTGGTTTTCCTAGACCTAGTACTAGTTCCATAATCGAATGGAACATTGTGATAGGTAGGCTTATCTACCTTGGACCTAGGCTTGTGGCTCAAGCCTTTCTTGCCCATAGATGAGCCTTGCCTCATAGACTCTAGACTTTGACCATTTGACCCTTTAATATGATTTTGCATCCTTGCAAGGGTCTTCTCCAACTTCTCAAGCCTTGAACTCAAGGCTTGATTTTCAAGCTCTAATTTCTCAAATTTTGTGGGCCCATTATTTCTTTGAGTAGGGTTGTTCTTTCTAGGCATATGTTGATCTTTCTTAGCATTAAAGCCTAGATAATCTTCTATTTTCCTAATACTTGCCTTAGGTAAAATTTTCTTAGGGACATTAGTCCCAAATTTCTCCTTATTTCTAAGATTGACAAGTTTAGCACCTAGGCAATAAAATCTATTTCTAGCATGCTTTTGTTCATGAGTAATAGCAATAAAATCCCTAGCATTCTTTTGCCTATTAATTAAGGAGGGAACATAATTAGAGGTACCCTTAGGGTTTGCCTTAGCTCCCCCTACATGTGTAGCTCCTCCTTTCCCTTTCTTCCTCCCCCTAGGGCATTGACTCCTATAATGCCCTCTTTGGTGGCACTTGAAGCACACCACGTGCTCCTTGCTCTTAATGGTTGGGGCTTCGACATCTTTGGTCTTTGGCACTGGTGGAGCCTTCTTAACCTTCTTAGGGCACTTGCTTTTATAGTGCCCATATTCCCTACACTCAAAAAACATAATATGATTTTTATTATTAATTAAAGTGTTTGTGTTACCTAGGGTGGTGGAAGTTTGGACTTCTTCATCTTCTTGACCAGAGGTAGATGGTTCCTCTTCTTCTTGCTCCGGCATGGAAGATGACCTAATCTCCTCCCCCTCAATCCTAGAGGTGGAGGATTCCTCTTCCATCGATGTTGACAACCTCTCAACTTCCGAATCTTGTACCAGTGCGGTCTCTTCATGGAGCTTGGCTAGCTTACTCCTTAGCTCCTTGGCATCCTTAAATTCTCCTATATTTGACAATAATTCATTAGGAAAAAAATCAACTACCATATCGATTACCTTGTCATTTGTTTTGGATTTTTGTAGTTGATCTTGAGTCCATCTCTTCTTCTTGAGATATCCTCCCTTTGGTCCTCTTGGCAATTCAAATCCTTCCATTAAGGCGGACCATAGCTTAATGTCCATCATCATCATGAAGTCTTCAATCCTTCCCTTCCATTGATTGAAGCCTTCTTGTCCATAAAATGTGTATGAGATCGGAGTGTTGATGTCCCACCCTAGTCTTTCTTCAAACTCCATCTTCTTCTTCACCCTCTAGCGGTGTTCTCTTGGCGGTTAATCCAAATGAAGAGCGGCCTCGCTTTGATACCACTTGTTGGAGAATTGATCGTTGCTAGAAGGGGGTGAATATCATTTTTTGTCGGATGATGGAATTCGATCGTGCATGCTACAAAATGTTAGTATACAGCGGAAATACAAAATATACAATGAAAATAAAACACAAGCACAATCACAAATGAACAAGGATATAATGTGGTTCAGAACCTAATGGTTCTAACTCCACGGGTTGGGCTCGAACGAGCCCTAGCGATGCAAACGACACCACTAAACAATAATGCTCCTTCTCGATAACATGTCAGAGGTGGAGAAACCTCATACAAGAGATTGCACTAAGTAATACAATGAATACAAGCAAATAGAAATATGAAATACACTACAAGAAAAGAAAAACACTTTACAAGAGATCTTTGAATGCGTACTTTTGGTTGCTTGAGAATAGCCTTGAAGGTTTGGATTGCAACAGCGTATCCCCTCCAAATCATCTCAAAAAACCTTGCCAAATCCCTCTCCACGAGCTGCTTTTATAACTTGCATTCGGACTAAATTTCGCCTAGCAGTCGACTGATAGAGACCATCAGTCCACTGCTCCTGTAGCCGTTGTCTCACAACGGCCCGAGCCACGTTGGATAAGTTCCAACGGATAGACCATCAGTCGACTGATCATGCCCATCAGTAGACTGATCGAGCCATCACTCAACTATCAACCCCTAATAGTTGACTCTGGAACCTTCTGTGTCAATGACATCGAGCATCAGTTGACTGCCAGCAATAGCAGTCGACCGTCATCGATCGATCGCCAATCTGTGATCATGCGCGCACTCATTTCCTACAGTCGAACTCCAATTGACACCCATCAGTCAACTAGTCATAGTCCCAGTCGACTGATACAAGTCGACATAGCTACCAAGTATCAAAACACTTGACCAGTCGACTGGTCCATAACCCCAATCGACTGACAAACCTCAAACATGAGGTTTAACCCCAAGTATGATGCCCTCATACTTGCTAGACCACCCTTAGCCTAGACCTAAGCCTTGTAGCCACCTCTGTCAGGCTCACGCCTATCGGATCCCTACAAGTCATCCATGACTTGTTCATCCATACGCTAGCCTTCAGGTGCTTCCATCGGCTATTGTTATGCTAAGCTGGTCTATACCACCAAGGCACAGTTGGGCTTATGCTGCCAAGACTATTGCTTGGACTTTACGCTGCCAAACCATTAGACTTATGCTGCCAAGACTCATGCTTGTTCTTTACACCGCCAATATCACCCCTTGGACTTCCCTTACCAACCCATGTTGGACTTTCCATTTACCAAGACTCAAGCTTGGACTTTCCCTTGCCAAGACCCATGCTTGGACTTTCCTTGCCAACCCATATTGGACTTTCCAATTGCCAAAACTCAAGCTTGGACTTTCCCTTGCCAAGACCCATGCTTGGACTTTTCATGCCAAGTACACAAGACTTGGACTTCTCCATCATATGGTCAATCCCATGTCAAGCATATAGTCAAACAATGGTCAAACCATCATCAAACATCAAAATATCACTCGAGTCAAACTCGAGTCCGATCAATCATGACTCTGGTCGGTTGCACCAACAATCTCCTCAAAACATTATCAAACATCAAAACACTACCCGAGTCAAACTCGAGTCTAGTCAATCGTGACCTGGGCCGATTGCACCAACAAGAGGGATCGAGGAGGTGAAACTCCAAGAAGCGAAGAAGCCTCTACGACACCGACTAGTCTAAGTTTTACTCTTATTCTCTTCTAGTATCAGATGTCTTTATATATTTCAATGTCTTCTTCTTCCCCAACTATGGAGTAATTTTTCTTGGTCCTAGGATTAGGGAGTAGCCCTATGTCATATTTTCTTGGATGATTCAATTTATTTATTGATATGTATTTCATGATTTGGTTCTATCATGTGTTTTTGGATTAACATTACGTAATTTCTAGCCACTCTTCCGTGGGTTCTTAGGGGTTAAGGGGTGTACTTAGCCATGAACCGAGACCCTGGATCTATAGAACTGAACGTGAGGAATTGTTACAAGTAACGATTAAAGTCACGATAACTTCGTGAGGTTCTAGTGACAAGTTCTTGCAATGGAAAAGGTTATCTACGAACAGGAATCGTGAAAGTAATTAAATCTCTCCTGGACTTTAAGATCATCAAAGATTTACTTAGCTACGTTCTTATAATTCACCGGTGGTAGAACTATGGTTTTGACTTGCCTGAATCTAGTGACAGGATTCTGGGCAACAAGGTCGTCTGAGTTCAAATACAGAGGAAGTAGGAATCATGTCTACATAATATATCATTACGACATTGAGAGAGGCTGATGATTAACTTAGAACATATCTCCATCATGAATACACAACAATACTTGAGAAGCTCTCCTTGATAATCGATATAGTGGCAAAACTAACATCCTAGGATACATCTCAAAAGCAATTGTTTACTCTGATCTTCCTTTTTTAACCATTACTCGACCAATTAATTCTTCTAGATAATCTTCCTTTGCAAACAACTAGTACTTGACCGAGTCTCTGTGGGATCGATATTTTTATTACTTGACGATAGTCGTGCGCTTGCGGATCATGACACATCAATTGTCCTTCATCATGATTTTTCTTTGGTTGTAAACATTAAGCGAATAATGTCTTGTGTTTGTTCTTCATATTCTATGGAGTAGAACTTTTTATTCTAGGATTAGGGAGTAACTTATGTGTGTTGGACATGTTTATGCAAGTATATTCTGATTTCTTCTATTTATATTTGTAGTTTATGTATTCTAGTTCTGTGATAATGATGACTTGCTCTTGTTTCTACTATGCGTAGTCGATATAGATATCAAAGGTATCTATGTCAAAACCTAGGAGAATTAAGGAGGAATCGAAAGGTTGACCTCTCTCCCAAAATCGTAGATAATAGGATGTGAGGGAGTAGGGCATGAAATATGGTCCACCTGTTCATGGGGAGAACACAGGACATCTTAGAACCCCATGAACCTATTTTATCTTTAGGTTGTGAAGGAGGAGAAATAAACTCAAAGATG
Source organism: Wurfbainia villosa (assembly GCA_025175895.1). NCBI lineage: Eukaryota > Viridiplantae > Streptophyta > Magnoliopsida > Zingiberales > Zingiberaceae > Wurfbainia > Wurfbainia villosa. The sequence continues at coordinate 18,494,036 of CM046008.1, read as the reverse complement.
TTGTGGGACCCGTGACAGGGTCAACCTCTTGAGTTCAGTGGATCCGAAAGAGATGCTCTAGTTAGATTAGGTAATTCTCGCGTAGTACCAAAAGTTCACTGGGATTAAACTTGATGATTCTCCCAGAAGATCAAAATTAGAGAACTTAGGAACATAAATTAATGATGTGTTCAATATCGCATAAGTGAAATCGAAATCCTGGAATCTTCCCCTTATCCTTGAGTAAAACCCTTGCCTTATTCCGCATGACACCAACCTAGAGCTTAGTCCATGACCGAGAACTCTCAATGCTAAGATCCTCCCCAAACAATCAGAGTTCACTGGACCAACAAATAATCGAATATCAATCCCTATGGGATCGATAATTTTTATTACTTGATGACAACCTTGCATTTGCAAAAGTTGAGCGCAAGACAATCTTTGGCCTCACAGTTAAAGATTAATGTGCCCTTAAATCCCTAACAAAGATGCCAAAAACTTGATGCACACGAATCGAATCTCTAACTGTTCATACTAATCAGATGTTTATACTTGTTTCATGTATATTTTCTTTATTTTACACTTATTTACTATTTTTTAGTTCAGAGATCTACTTTTGCTACTTTTATGTGTAGGATGTCATTTTTGGAGCTAAAATGGTTCGACAAAGGGAGCTCAAGGGTGGTGAGCATGCTTTGGCTATGTCCCCAAGACACGGGCTTGCTTTGGATGAAAAGATGACATCAGCTCAGAGTTCCAGAGGAAGACACGGTCGGCCGTGTGAATTTCACACGGTCTTGCCTTTTGCTAGAAGCATGGTCCAGAGCGCGAATTCTAGACTTCCAAATGGTCGGCCTTGTGGAATCCACATGATTGTGTGGCAACAATGCGACTTATGAAGATCCATTTTTACATGCAATTAAGGAAAGTTAGTTTCACCCCTATAAAAAGGAAGACACGCTTAAACCTAAGGGGGATGGGAAGGGAGCTACCCTAGGGCTCCCAAACCTAAGAGGAGGCTTGACGGCTAGGATGGCAAGAATGTTCCCTAAAAAGCATCGAAGGCTCGCAATTGGGAGAGAGGAAGCGACTCAAGGATTAGAATCGATGCTCCAACACATTGAAGGGTGGGCAAAACCACACATAGGATCCAATAGGGCATATACTTCATCTTTTTAATTCTGTTTGGATTGTAGTGATTGATAGAATGATGTCTTTTGTTTGCTTTTTCGTATTCATGGAGTAGATACTTTAGTTCTAGTATTAGAGAGTAACTTATGCAAGTTGGACATGCTAGTTTGAATATCTATTCATTGCCTTTTGAGTTATATTTGCAATTTATGTTATTTGGATCAATGAAAGTTACATCTTGAATCTATTTCTACTGTACATAGTCGATATAAGGGTGGAAATCTTTTATATTGAAATTTAGGAAAATCAAGGAGGAACCGTACAGTCATCCTCCCTCCCATAATCGTAGAAAGTAGTTTGTGAAAGAGTAGGACATGAAATATGGTCCATCTATTCATAAGGATCCATAGGGCATCCTAGAACCCCATGAACTTATTCCAGAAGAAGGCCCAAAGTAGGAGAAATCAACTTAGTGGTTGTGGGACCCGTGATAGGGGTACCCCAGTGACAACAACCTCTTTAACTCTGTCAATCCGAAAGAAAAACTTGGTTAGGAATAGGTAGTTCCTGGTAGAAGTAAAAGTTCATCGAGATTACATACGATCATCCTCTCACAAGATAGTAACTAGAGATCTTAGGAGCATTAAATTGATAGCATGTTCAATGACACATAAGTGAAACCAAAATCTTGGAATCTTTTAACCAACTTTGAGTCGACCCTTACTTTCTCTGAGTGATACCATAATTGAGTCAAGATCGTCGCCAACCACACTTCTAACTTGTAAGAGATTCACTCCGAATGACATACGATCACTGGACACCCTGTACTCGAATCACAGTTTCTATGGGATTGATACATAATTTATTACTTGATGACAATCGTGCACTTACGGGCATTGAGCGCAAGGGAATGCTTCAAGCCCTTTGTGATCTTTGCCGAAGATTTGAGGTCGTGCTCGCATGCATCAATATTGAGAAGAATGTTTTTGATAATTTAATAAATATAGTGATGGATATTACTGAATAAACAAAAGACAATCTAAATGTAAGAAAAGATAGACATTGCATTGTAAACGACCCACTCTTGATGTCGATAAAAATAGTAGGGGAGCAAAGTCAAAAGTGTTGGGGATCGGACATCGCGCTAGAGGGGGGATGAATAGAAATTTTTTGATTCGTTTGATTGCATTCGTGTCATATCTATAAAATGTTAGAAACAGAATATGAAACAATAGAAATACAAATATAAAGTAAGATGATGCACACAATACACAAAGAATTTAACGTGGTTCGGAACCCTAATTCCTACTCCACTGGTCGAGCTCTAGTGATGCACACCACCACTAATAAACTTCTCTTTCTCGAAACAATTTGAAGGCGAAGAAACCTCTTACAATGTTCTTACAACAATAAAAACTAAATACAAGCAAACACAATGAAATACAAGTAAAGAAAACTTTACAAAGAAGATCGCTTTTGCTTTCTTGTTGGTTGCTTGGAGATGGATTTGAAGACCCTGAAATTCACTAGCACTTCACCTTAAAATCGCCCAAGAACCTTAGTTGAAATTTTCCATGAGTTGCTCCTTTTATAACCTATAGTTGGCTGATTTTACGCCCAGCAGTTGACTGTCAAAAGGCCCCAGTTGGCTGCCAATAGTGTTGTTGTCTCACAACGGACTAATCCACGTTGGCATTCCAGCCAACTGATACCTTAGCAGTTGACTACCCTTACATGTAATCGACTGCCAAGCCCATAGTCGACTAGCTAGTCGACTATGGGACATTTTGTTCCTGTGTCCACAAACAGCAGTCGACTTCCATCGATGGCAATCAACTGCTCAAGTCCAGTCGACTGCCCATACATGGTAGTCGACTACCAGTGGCACACAACAGCAGTCGACCCTCCAGTCGACTACTTGTCAGTCGACTGATCATAATCCCAGTCGACTGCTACGAGTCAACTGAGCTCCCGAGTGTTGAACACTCGGCCAATTTACTGACCCAATGTCCCAATCAATTGGTAAACCTCAAAAGTGAGATTTATCCCAAGTATGATCCTCTCATACTTGATAATCATCCATAGCCTAGACCTAACCCTTCTAGCCACCTCCATCAACTTCACGCTTCTTGGATCCCTCGAGTCCATGACTCTTAATCCTAGTGTTAGCCTTCAAATGCTTTTGTCAGGCTAGTCATGCTAATTGGGTCTACCTTTACCAAAGTTCACTTGAATTTTTCGCTGCCAAGACTACACACTTGGACTTACACTGCCAAGACTTCACCTTTGGACTTTTCCCTTGCCAAGTACCTATACTTGAACATTCCTTGCCAACTCCATGTTGGATTTTCATGCCAAGACCCATGCTTTGACTTTCCAATTGCCAAGTACCCATGACTTAGACTTTCACATGCCAAGACCCATGCTTGGACTTTCCATGCCAAGTACCCAAGACTTGGACTTTCCATGGTATGGTCAAACCCATGTCAATCATATAGTCAATCCATTGTCAAACAATGGTCAAGCCACTGTCAAACATCAAAAACTACTCGAGTCCCATTCGAGTTTGGTCAATCATGACCTAGACCAATTGCACCAACAAATCTCCCCCTTTTTTGATGTTTGACAATACATTTAAGTTAGGCTATCCCATAAGCTCAGCTCCCCATGCTAAGTATCCATACTTGGACTTCTTATGTCAAAGCATCATGAAGGTTTATCTAACTTAAACCATTCATTTCTCTCCCTTTGGCATACATCAAAAAGCCTACAAAGGTTTTCAATGCCTCATCTCTCAAAGAGATCTTACATTCTCTCCCTTGGTCCAAAAACACCTAGGATTCCTTCACTCTTCATAGTGATAAATCCCATATCACTAAATGAGAGGCAATCCTCACTTTTCCAATTCTCCCTCTTTGGTGAGTACAATGAGGGTTTTAAACCTTTCATTTATCCCCCATTGAGAAATACTCATCCATCATCCCTTGATGGATAACCTCCCCCTAAAGGTTTACTCTCCCTTGATCATTGCACCAACAATGTCCTTGGAGAGTTTCTAAGTCAATATGAAACTCAAACCATCAAAAATAACGGTAAAAGTTCAAACTTGAACTTCAACCTCCCTTAAAAATCAATACTCCACCCTAAACACCTCTCCTAATCCTTTCAATGATATTTGACCCTTCCCATGCTTTCCAAAGCATATCCTAGGGTTAGGAGATGTTAGGGTGCCATAACATAGCCGATACATGGCTAAACAACCCTTATTCAGCCAATATTAGACACACTAGTCGACTGGTTTCAGCTACCAGTCAACTAAACTACCATTAGTCAACTACCCTCTGATAGCAGTCGACTGATTTCTGCAAACACAAAAAATAGTTTTCAGAAATGGATTTAAAAAATTCATAAGTAAAAATATGTATTTTGAAAAATCATGAAAATTCATATGTACATTACTTATTAGGAATACAATGGGTGAAAAATAATTTTATATTAAATTACCCATTAAATTATGAGATTGATACAATGTTCAAAACCATTGATAACTTTAATATTTTAAGCCTACTTTGTATCAACTTCATCAATGATGATAACTATCAAAAGATAGACTTCATCAAGGTTTTCCAAAGTGATTTTAATATATTTTTAAAACCTTATATTGAACCATGTTCTATGAACTAAATGTACATGACTTGTACATTAGTTTTACTCATGATTCCTTCATGGTATACTATAAGTTTGAGTTCATCTAGATGCAACAACTATGCACCTTGAACGTAACTCATTTTACTAACATCTCACATATGTCTAGGGTGTATCAATACACACACATGTAAATTTAATATTTTTGTGAGATGTGGGTTTTGGTTCTTCATTAAATCTAGGGTCTCATATATTTGTCTAGGCAACTCTATTTGATTCCCTTATAGTGGGACTTTAAATTATGTCATTGTCCTTAATTCAATTTTATTAACCTAAATGCATGAATGATGATCATGGCATAATAATGTGCATAATTTAATGTATTTGCTAATAATCACGATGTCATGGCATAACAATGACATAATAACTTAACCTTTTCATGACATTTAAATAATCAAATGAAATATGATATCATGACATGGCATATGGCAAACAAGGCATGTCATATAAATAAGGTCAAGGTATACAAATACCTAAGTTTTAACCCAAAATGCCATTTTCTAGGATTATTCTAATTTTACCATAATAAACCAAATTCCCAAGTGTGCAAAAAACTCAAAATGGCACACCATTGACTCTAACCTATCTTGTGCCAATTTTAATCCATTTTTCAACTTCCATAATATCAATTGGTACATCCTAAAATCTTTTAGGCTTAGAATCTAATTTCATTTTGAAGGTATCACATAACCTTGAAAATGACTAAGGTGCCACCTTTACCATGGTAAGATTAACTACCTATCCATTCAAGGTTGTCACACCCTAAAGCCATCTAGCGTGATGGAATCATACTTCTAGGAACCCAAAATCTATTTGAGCTCATTGGGTTTACAAGGCACTCAGTAGGGATAACCTTCCTTAGTACCTTCCTAATGACCCTCCTAGGCTTTTAAGCCTTGGTCATTTGGGTCATATCTAGGTTAACCCTAGGGATAACTTCCGTTGTAACCTTGTTAGTGGATTTCCTATGTTTCATTGAAACCTTAGCCACAAGACATCTACCATGGTCAACTCTAGGGATGACTTCTCTTGTGGCCTTGGTTTTTCTAGACCTATATTTGGTTCCATAGTCAAATGGAACATTATGGTAGGTTGACATTACCTCCTTGGACTTAGGTTTGTGACCCAAACCTTTCTTGTCCTTAGGTATGTCTTGCCTCCTGACTCCTACATTTTGACTCCTAGACCCTTTAATTGAATTTGTCATAATATGAAGGGTCTTTTCTAATTTTTCAAGCCTTGACATCAAGGCTTAGTTTTCCTTTTCTAATATCTCAATTTTTGAATTTCCATTATTTCTTGAGATATTCTGCTTCCTAGGCATGTGTCTAGTCCATTTAGGGTTAATGCATAAATTGTTCTCTATCTTCCTAATTGTTTCCTTAGGTAGAATAGTTTTAGGATTATCCTTAGGTACATTGACATGTTTGGCTCCTAAGCAATAAAATCTATTCCTAGCATGCTTTTGTTCATGAGCAATAGCAAAAAAATTCTTAGCATGCTTGTTCTTATTTTGAAAACTAGTAGGGGCATAGCTAAATGATACCTTAGGTTCGCCTTAGCTCCCCCTACATTTGAGCTTCCTACTTTGTCCTTATTGGAGTGACTCCCCCTAGGACATTGGCTTTGGTAATGCCCCATTTGTTGGCATTTGAAGAACACCACATGCTCCTTGCTCTTCCTTATCGGGGTTTCGGCTTCCTTGATCTTTTCTTTGGTCTTAGGTGTTGGTTGAGCCTTCTTGACTCTTTTTGGACACTTACTCTTGTAATGCCCTTGCTCCCTACACTCAAAACATGTTATGTGATTTTTATTTGTATTTATATTTAGCATGCTTGAGTTACCTAGCTCAGTGGTAGGTGAATTTTGGATCTCTTCTTCATTTCTCCAAGATGTCAATGTCTCCTCTTGCTTTTGCTCTGGTGTAGAATGTCTCTCCTCCCCCTCAATCCTAGAGGTGGAGGCTTCTCTAACCTCTTCGACTTATTCTCCTTAGGACGTTGAGCACCTTTCAACCTCCGACTCTACAAGCTCTTGCGATGATGATGATGATTCTTCCTCTTCGGATGTTGAGCATCTCTCAACTTCTGAGTCTTCATGAGCTTGAGATGAGGAGCACTCCTCTTCTTCGGGGTCCTTCTCCACCTCTTGGGTCGGTGATGGACTCTCATGGAGCTCAATCAACTTGCTCCATAACTCCTTGCATCCCTAAATTCTCCTAATCAAGACAAGGCATCATTAGGTATTAAATTTTTGGCGTTGCTCCTTGGTATATTTTTTGAGTTTGAGGGGTCTTCCCTTGTCGTCCATCGGTGAGTCAAATCCATCCATGATGTTGAACCAAATCTTTATATCCATCATCAATAAAGTATCCATCCTCACCATCCATGTCAGAAAGTCTTCTCGATCTTATTGTAGAGGAATGTTGATGGTGTACCCTAATCCATCATTAGGTAACTCCATCTTCTCTAGCGTGTTTGCTCCTTTGGCGGTTAGTCCTTTGAAGAGCATCCTCACTCTGATACCAATTAAGTAGGGTATCATAGAGATTTGATCTTTTGAGAGCCCCTGGCTCTGATACCAATTGTTGGGGAACGGGTGTCATTCTAGAGTGGGTGAATAGCAATTTTTCTATTCGTTTGATTGTGCTCGTGTTGTCTCTACAAAAAGTTATCAGTGGAATATGAAACAATAGAAATACAAATACAAAGTAAGGCAATTTACACAATACAAAAGGAATTTAACGTGGTTTGGAACCCTAGTTCCTACTCCATGGGTCGAGATCTAGTTGAGTTCTAGTGATGCATATCATTACTAATAAACTTCTCCTTCTCGAAACAATCCGGAGGCAGAGAAATCTCTTATAATGTTCTTACAATAATAAGAAATAAATACAAGCAAATAATATGAAATACAAGTAAAGAAAACTTTACAAAGAAGATCGCCTTTGCTTGCTTATTAGTTGCTTAGAGATGCCTTTGAAGACATTGGAATGCACCAGCACTTTGACTCAAAATCACCCAAGAACCTTAGCCAAAATCCTCCATGAGTTGTTCCTTTTATAACCTATAGTTGGCTAATTTCGCACCCAGTAGACAACTGTCAAATGGCCCCAGTCGACTGCCCACAGTGTCATTTGTTGGTGCAATCGGCCCAGGTCACGAGTGAACAAACTCAAGTTTGACTCGAGTGATGTTTTGATGTTTGACATGGATGTTTGACATTGATGTCTGATAATGTTTTGGGGAGATTGTTGGTGCAATCGACCCGGGTCATGATTGATCGGACTCGAGTTTGACTCAAGGGGGATTTTGATGGTTGATTGGGGTTGACCATGTCATGGAAAGTCCAAGCATGGGTCTTGGCAAAGGAAAGTCCAAGTCTTGAGTACTTGGCATGGAAAGTCCAACATGGGTTGGCAAGGGAAAGTCCAAGTCTTGAGTACTTTGCATGTAAAGTCCAAGCATAGGTCTTGGCAAGAAAAAGTCCAACAAGGGATGGCATTTGGAAAGTATAAGAGTGTAGTCTTGGCCACGTAAGTCCAAGGGTGTATGTAGTCTTGGCCGTGAAAGTCCAAGTCATGGGTACTTGGCATTTGAGAAGTCCAAGGGGTTTGATATTGGCGGCGTAAAGTCCAAGGGTCAAGTCTTGGCAACATAAGTCCAATGGTTGGCGGTATAAAGTCCAAGCGGAGTCTTGGCAGCGTAAGTCCAATGTGCTTTGGCGGTGTAGACACCATTAGCATAACATAGCCAATTGAAGCACCTGAAGGCTAGCGCATCGATGAACAAATCATGGATGACTTGGAGGGATCCGATAGGTGCGAGGCTGACGGAGGTGGCTAGAAGGCTTAGGTCTAGGCTAATGGTGGTCTAGCAAGTATGGGGGCACCATACTTGGGTTAAAACCTCATGTTTGAGGTTGGCAGTCGACTGACAATATGGCGGGTTCGACTACCATGAGTCAACTAGAGTTCGACTGTCGGTTAAGGGCTGAAAAGGCTCTGGAAGTCGACTACTCATTATAGCATTTGACTGATGGGCTGATCAGTCGACTGCCATGGACGACAGTCGACTGATGATTTGGCCGCGAGCACAGAATGCTCCGTAGCCGACTGGGCAGTCGACTACGGGCACTGGAAGTCGACTTCTAATGTTGGCAGTCGACTTCCAAGAGATCCGTTGGAATTTTTCCAGCGTGGATTGAGTCATTGTCTCACGGCAATAGTGTTGGCAGTCGATTAGGTGTTAGGGCAATCAACCCATGTGATATGGTTTTGATGTGTGTGGTAAAGGGTTTAAGTTTGGTTGTTATTGGTTTGATATGTGCGTTGGAGTCTTGAAGGACTTAGTAATTCGCAAATGAAGATTTGACAAGTTTCATCAACTCACAACCTCGTGCTTGAGTCGGCGAAGGAGCATTACGAAGCCGAGCGCTTGATGCATTCGAGGGACAGCCGAACAAGATGACTTGAAGCGAAGCAAAGGAAGTAGACTTCAAGGGAAAGAGACGCGAAGGAGGATTGCAAAGTCGTGCGCTTGATGCTGCCGAGGGACGTGGCAGCGAACGAAGAGAGCTTCGGCGAGGGACTTCAAGTGAGTTGAGAGAATGAGTGGAATATAAGTAGCTCATTAGGTGAACTTGGCCAAATGGCTAAGTGTTAGAGGATCGATCGTAAGGGTTAAGGTTTACCCGACCGCTGGATGCTCAAATGGATGTAAAGTTTGAGGATTACCCAACATCAGTCGACTGCCATGTCATGGTAGTCGACTGCTCCAAGTCGATCGTAAATCGACTGGTGTTTGGCTGTGGAACCAAGTCGATCAGTCGATGTATAAGGGAAGCAGTCGACTGATCGCACTATGAATAGGCACAGAAGCTAGTCGTCACTCGACCAAGGTCAACATCAGTCGACTGATGATCTGATTGTTGCAGAAAGTGACCGCGGATCTCGCAAATCCGGCCTGGTCAGAAGCCGTTGGAGTCGACATCAGTCTACTGATGAAAGCATCAGTCGACTAATAGTGTCCAATGGGAAGATTTTCTTCCTCTCTATAAAAAGAGAGGGTGGGGGCTTTTGGATGGGTAATGTTTATGCTCTAAACATCTTATTAAGTACCCCACAAAGCTTAAACTCCTTCTCCTAGTTTTCTTTCACATCTATTGTAAAAGAAGGAGTGTTCTCATTGTTGTAAAGGTTTACCTCCACCTTGCTTTGGCTAAAGGGAGAGACCAATAGTGGATTGGTTTCGGAGTGATTCACCGGAGACAAATTGGACCGTGGATTAGCGGCGAGGCCATGAACCACGTTACATATTGGTGTTAGCATTGTTTTATCTTTGTGTTGTCTTAATTTCTTGTTTAGTTTTGTTTCCGTTGCGCTAATAGTGTTTGTAGACAAGCAATTCCATCGTATGATGATTGAGGGCTATTCACCCCCCTCTAGCCGGCCACCAATGCTTCAACAAGTGGTATCAGAACCAAGTCGCTTGTCATTGGACTAACCACTGCAACAAGCACAACAAATACGATTGCCGGCTCCAACATTCATCCACCAAAGTTTGAAGGAGAATTCGCTTGGTGGAAAAAGCGAATGGAGGTATTTTTCGAGACCGATTTAGATATAATGCTCACTATGGAAAACGGTTTCGAAGTTCCTAAGGATGAAGAGGGGGAGCCACTAGAGAAGTCAAGGTGGACAAAGAAACAAAGGGAGGAGCACTTGGCAAACTCAAAAACCAAGCATCACTTGTACAACATACTCCCCCAACAAGAGATCAACAGTATTGGGGAGTGCTCAAGTGCCAAGGAGATGTGGGAGAGATTGGTGGAACTCCATGAAGGCACCTCCGAGGCCAAGCTTGCGAGAAGAGATCTCCTTAGCTCCCAATTAAGCAACATCAAACTCGAAAAGGGAGAGAAGGTAAATTCATTACACTCTCGTTTTAAAGAAATTTTAATTGGGTTAACGAGTGTAGGAGAAAAACTTTCGAACCGGGATATGCTTATGAAAGCAATCGACACTTTTCCTCGGTCATCGAAATGGAGCTCAATGGTGGACTCCTTCTACATTTCGAAGAACCTAGAAGTGAGCACCTTAGAGGAGTTATTCTCAACAATGGAGCTCCACGAAACAAGGCTTGAGGGAGTAATGGAAGAATCAAGCATCAAGCCATCAAGAGGAGTAGCCTTAGTAGCCAACAAGCGGAAGAAGAAGAAGATAGAGACTTCCTCCTCCTCCGATGAAGCATCCTCCTCATCCACCATGAATAGCAATGAAGATGCTTATATGGTAAGGAAGGTAAGACGTGCTTTGAAAAATTTAAAATTTAACAAATCTTATGATAGGAGAAGGCCTAGGAGGAAGATCATATGCTACAATTGCCAACAAGAGAGACATATAAGAGATGATTGTCCTCTTTTAAACAAGAGCAAAGAAGAGAGGAGGAAGAAAGAGGAAAAGAAGAAGGGGAGGAAGAAAAAGGAAGAAGAAAAGAAGGCCAAGGAAAAGGGGAAGGCCAAAGCACTCAAGGCAAGGACATGGGATGATCCTTCCTCATCATCATCATCGGAGGAAGAAAATGCTTTTGTCACAAACCTTGCCTTGATGGCATTTGATGATCTAGACTCCACCTCCTCCTCCGAAAAAGAAGAAGCAAGCTTAAGTGAGGAGAGCTCAAGTGAAGGGGGAGGCTCTTCATCATCCTCACAATCCGAAGAAAAAGACATGGAAACTATGGTAAAACATCTTCCCACTCAAGAAATAGTTGCCATGATTTCTAGCTTAACTAGGGATTTATTTAGGGCCAAAAAGAAAAATAAGAGCATGCTAGATCAAATTAAGGTCCTAGAAGAAAAATTAGAACAAGCATGCCTAAATATTAATGATAATATTTCTTCTAGTTTTGATAATGCATGCTCACATGATAACTACATGCCTTTTGATGTTAATGATGCATGCATTGAGGAAAATAGGGCTTTAAGGGAAAAGGTAAACCATTTGACTAAAGCCCTAGAAAAATTCACTATAGGCTCAAATACTTTGAACATGATCATAGGGAGCCAAAGGGCAATCTTCAATAAGAAAGGCCTAGGTTATAAGGCAAAGAAAAAATGAAAAGGCCTATAAATGTTTGATTGCTAGGGGTCAAGCCAAGAACAAGACAATAGCTAGAAAATGGATCCCTAAAGAATATTTAGTGAACCCTATAGGAAAGAACTTGTATTGGGTTCCTAAATCTATCCTTAAGGGTTAGGAAAACCCTAGGATAGTCAACCATAAGGATCTTAACTTATATCATATTATTTGTTTGACTTAGGATGGTGTGGGGCTTAATTTTTGAAATAGTGTTGGGTGATGATAATGCACCCATAAATAGTTTAAATCATGCTTTGGTTGATACTTGACTTATTATCATGATTTTATACCCAATGCATGATTACAAATTTATTGATACATTTGTTTCATGATCATAATGTGAAATCAATGCATATATGTCTTTATGATCATATGGTATGTTAGTATAATACTTAGCCTTGTGTAGAATTGCATGAATTTGAAGGTTAAGTGTATAAATACCTTTAGGAACATCTCACACTCACCATAAGGCTAACTTTGATTGAAAACATAGCATGGCTGAGATGATAGGATGATACTAATGGTCCACTAATGCCTATGACATTTAGATGGTCATTTAAAGTATCAAAAGAGCAATAATAGACCAATAATGGGGAAGTCTTATGTTTAATTCATCGACATATTGCCCAAAGATCATGGTTGGATATTTCATGTGTTTTCAAAATCATTTCTTAGTTTAAAATCTATGTTTTCGTGTTTTGAAATAATCTAAAGCAAAACTAGATGTTAAAATTGATACAAACTTGATCAAAATATTAGTTGTTTTTGAAGCTTTTGGATTTTTGGAAAATCATTAAAAATATAAGTAATTTTCATGAAAACCCATTTTTCATTGATAAAGGACTTTAAAAGAAGTGTGTTTTCAAAAATACACAATTTTTTGAATTTTCTAAATTTTCTGATGCATTTTTGAATTTTAGTCCGAAACTCAAAAATTGTTGAAACCAGCGTGCCAGTCGACTAATGTCTGATTCAGTCGATTGTTGGCACTGTTAACAGCCTAATTTCAGTATTTAGGATATTTTGTTTGGTTTTTGGGTATTTTTCCTCCTTAGAGATGATGCCATGTGTGTATAACATTTAGAAAATATTTTTGATGGTATCAAAGGGGGAGAATTGATAGGTTTAAGTTAATCATGCCAAAAGGGAAAATTTAGCATGTCTTAAGGGGGAGTTGCATGTTTAAAGGGGAGTTATTATACTCATGTTTTTACTTACATGCTTTCCTTGCTTATGTTTATTGTTATTTGTTTACTTAACTTAAATGGATTGCCACACATCAAAAAGGGGGAGATTGTTAGGGCAATCAACCCATGTGATATGGTTTTGATGTGTGTGGCAAAGGGTTTAAGTTAGGTTGTTATTGGTTTGATATGTGCATTGGAGTCTTACAGGACTAGTAATTCGCACATAGAGATTTGGCAAGTTTCATCAACTCACAACCTCGTGCTTGAGTCGGCGAAGAAGCATTGCAAAGTCGTGTGCTTGATGCATCCGAGGGACTGCCAGACGAGATGACTTGAAGCGAAGCCAAGGAAGCAGACTTCAAGGGCAAGAGACGCGAAGGAGCATTGCAGAGTCGTGCGATTGATGCTACCGAGGGACGTGGTCGCGAACGAAGAGAGCTTCGGTGAGGGACTTCAAGTGAGATGAGAGAATGAGTGAAATGTAAGTAGCTCATTAAGTGAACTTAGCCAAATGGCTATGTGTCGGAGGCTCGACTATAAGGGTTGAGGTTTACCCGACCGCCGGACGCTCAAACGGATGTAAAGTTTGAGGATTACTCGGCATCAGTCGGCAGTCGACTGCTCCAAGTCAATTATAAGATATGAAAAAAAAAACTTTGATTAACCCTTTAATTAATTGAGTGTAATTAGTAGATTAAGTGGGGTTAATTAGTGGGCTGAAATTGGGCTTGGGCTTTAATGGGCTTGGGCTGAAATCGGATTAGATTTGACTTGGGTCAAGTGGCTGAACCGGCTAAGCTGAACCTAATTGGATTGGGTTTGGATTGGGCTGGGTTAACCAGGTTTGGTCGAACGACACTTATAAGGGCTGCCGAATGAACAGAACACCCATTTCATCGCGATCTTCGTTCTCCGCCTCATTCCTTCGCTCCGCGCGATCACGTCGCCGGGATTCCAGATTGTCGGCATTCGGTGAGAGCCTCTCGACAGCGCCGCCTTAGTAGTTGATCCCTGGTCGGAGGTCAGTAAGTGGTTCACCTTAGGGGAGTGTCGGCGTTTCCTTCGCTCGGCGAGACGGTGGTGCTGTCGCCGCGGTAGTGAGCTACCTGGAAGGTAAGGATAGATCATTTCCCTTCCCTTTCGAGTGGAGATTTGGATTTTTGAGTTGTATTTAGCTGAGATCTATGGATGGCAGTGATCGGAGATTGGATTGATTCGGCAAGCAGCCGGGATTGGGGAAATCTAGCCACCGGTGGAGTTTAGAGCCGGTAAGTTGGATTTAACCTAATATTGTCATCTGCGGTATCTGTTGATTGATGTCCTATTATCATGATTTTGGTTTTCGTTTAATTCGGATGTGGTTGTGTTGTTGGAAATCGCGGTGAACTGGTATGGTTGGGATTCGATGGATTTTGGTCAATTGCCAGCATGAAGAAATGTTTGTTTCTCCTGGTTATTGTAGTTACAGTCGATCATTCAGATCAATATGATAAGTTGCTGTGTTCACCTTAGCGTAGCAATAGTCAAGCAGATTAAGTTGCTGATGTTCGAATTATTGGAGATCTGGAACCGGTAAGCTTGGTTATTCCTATGGTTCTTCTGTGATTACAGTGACTGATTTTGGGATTAAGTGTTGCGGTGTATTTACTATATGGTGTTGGTGCAGTGAGGCACCGAAATCGAACCTGTGTTTTGATTATAGCAAAGACACAAAAGTTAAGTCTATTTTGTTTTCTCACGAGCTGAATCGAGTGTGCAGAAGATTGATATAGCTGGAGCTGAAGGCTAGCGACACCCGGAGGAAGCCGTGGTGATCGGGCGATACTCGAGTTACTTCGGAGGGAGCCGAAGGAATCGAGTGGAAGGCCGGAAGCAAAAGCGACACGTAAGTATCGAGGTAAGCTCGTGTGTGCGAGAGTAAGTAAGGTCGTATCCTCTTTACGGGGATGATCTTAAGCGTAGATCCGACCAAAGACATCTTATAGATGGTCTAGGTCGAGATCAGATGGTCGACGACCATCGAAATTATGTTTTTATTGAGCTAACTTCAGCATCCGATCCGCTTGACTTGAGGACTCGACCGCCGTATCCCGATCGCCGAGAAGGTTATCAATCGATCGATGTCGCCATCACGATCGATGATGGCCATCAGTCGACTGATGGTCAATGATCAGATTCGAGGAGTCAAGGCTTATCACTCCACCTCAAAGCGGTTTGGTGTCCATTTGTGATTGGTTGAAGACCCACTCGAAAAGGGGCTCAAAGGCTATAAAAGGAGGGCCAAACCTAGGGTTTCATCAACAATTCTAAGTGCTCAAAAGCCTCGAATTCTGTTGCAACTCTACGACAACGAAGTCCTTCCATTCCGACGTCTAGGTTTAACTTTCTTTATTATTGTACGTCGGTCTTAGTTTTTGTTATCAGTTTGTCATTTATATTTTCGGAGCTTTTATCGTATACGAGGAGAGGGGGAGTGTCCCTCTACCTCAAGTTTTTTTGTATCGATTAACTCCTACCTCCAACGAGGAGGAGTTTGTTTAGTGATTTGCCCTCCGTGCGTGGTCAAGGACCACTAGGGCCTTGGAGTAGTAGCCTTCGGCTACGAACCAAGTAAATATCTTGTTTCTATTGTCTCCTTTACTTTTTGTTTTGCTTATCTTTCCGCTGCGTATATTTCTTTTGAAACGAATTCGAAAAAGTTTTTTTCTTTCGCTATTCACCCCCCCCCCCTCTAGCGAACCGCATTGATCCAACATATGGTTGTGTTGAGGCAGCAATAGAGTGGGATGCGGATAATCCCTGTTTCCTCTGATCGATCTGTGTCGAAGGTAGATAAGTTGTGATGATAGAATTTTGATACTATGATTGTGGATTTGGTTTGTATTGTGAATTTGAGTTGCCGATGAGTGTTTGGGCTTGTTGTTTCGGGTATTGGTGCTTGGGTAATATTAGTTGATGTTTGACCTATTTGGATTTAGAGATCATGGTGTATTGGATTGTATTGGTTATACTTTGTTAAGGAGATGTGATGAGGGTAGTCTATATTGTTGGGAGTATTGTTTGGATCTATATAAATTTTAAATGATCTATGTAGTGTATCGGAGTGGGATAGTTGGAGTGGAAAAGAATACGAATATAAAATGAACTAGTATTTTGTTCGTATAAGTATCGGCGATTAGCACTTAACCGTAATTGGTTACTATTGTGCAGGTTTGGGATACGAAGCAGGTCCGCGGCCGTGAGGATTATTCGAGCTTCTTATCAGGTGGGTAATATCTACCTGGTCCGGAAGTTTTAATCAAATTCTAGTGCATGATCTTGGATTTATGTTTATACCTGTTTACCATAAATCCACTCTTATTTAATCATATGCTTGTACTGCCTTGACCTTTGAGATATATACTCTGTTACTTCATTGATTATCTAGCACGGATAGGAACTATAAACCCTATTATGTGTTAGCCGATGGATGTTCAGTAAATACAGGTGGTTAGGATTATCCTTGTGACCTCAGATTTGATTATTGTGTTACATCACTAGGTTTAGGTGATGGTTTGGGTTATGGAGTCGATTGTTGTATCGTACACATATTAGTTGTGCATCTATGGTGGATTTAGTTGTTTGTGCATAGATAAATGTGTGTGGTTGTCAGTATGTGGTTATGGACTAGAGGTCCTAGCATGATTGTATATCCATTATGGATCGTATATCTGTGTATGGTTATATGGAGGGTCGATAGTATCTCGCTACTGACTAGAGGTCTTAGCGTGGTTGACTGTCAGATGAGTATGACTCTTTGTACGATAGAGAGAGTCTTGTGGATTGTAGTCCTTGCATAGTTGACTTTTGGTTGACCAGGACTCCCCGTGAGATAGAGAGTGTTGCGAGGATACTTGTGTGGATCTATGCATCATTACACTGCATGCATGCTGTAGACTGTCTCTCTTGTGGTTGAGACGGGTCATCAGTCATCCTGCCTCCCCGGCCACTCGGGGTAGTGGTTGCAGGGTTGAGGGCAGAGCATTGTTGTGCGTTCCATTCTCGGCCACTATGGATGGTGGTAGCTGGAGATGCGCACTTGGCCACTGTGCGGAGTGGTAGTTAGCGCACTCACCCACTATAGACGGTGGTCATGTGATGTGTAGTTGTCCTGGGTGCGGTGCTCGTCTACTCATGAGTAGCGACGGAGCGGCTAGCAGCAGGGACCCCCGTGTGGGTAGCATATAGCTCTATAGCGGGCTAGCTACTGTTTCATACTACCCAACTCGATCACTCGAGAGTGGTGGCGGCTGGAGTCGGGATAGTTGTCATGTCGTGCCACCTAGGCCACACTGGGGTCATGGTAGCGAGTTGGGTGCGCAGACATGACCATGCATATGCATTGCTGATATATATGTATGCATGTATTTGATATATGTTTTACATATGCCTGTGAGATGTTGCATTTGATTGAACTATGATTTCTGCATATGGTTGTTCATCATGATGCATGCCATTTGCATTTTATATACTGTTATGTGTTGAGCATGATACAGGCATTGATTCAGACTATTGTATGCATTTGATTAGCATCATGTCATTGTGTGGTACAGACCGGGTTGTCATTACAGGTGATCATATACTATTCATATGTTGGAGTATTGGTCAGGTATGAGATTGACTTGGTACGTTATATGGGTTATGTTATTGTTTATCTGTTTAGGATGATATAGCTTATGGTGTTGCGGACCGTCAGGTACGTTGGTACATTACTTCATGTTTCAGTTGATCAGTTTAGTATATATACACTGAGTATGACTTTACTGTAGTTACTTGTTATTAGAGTTGGATAGGACTGTATGTCTATTGGACTCATGCTGTATACCTGTAGATCTTCACATGTATACTTGTAGATCTCTTTACCCTATATGTTCATGCACTTTCTATATATTACCCCTGGGTTTATACTCACCACCCCGGGACCCTGGGTTTCCTATCGCCCAGATAACTGGTAGAAGATTCCTTGGACGTTCAGAGTTCTGCCAGCTGATCCCATCTCACACCAGACGAATGGATATGTTTTTCCATATTGTTGTATTACTATGGATTGTTGGTTTAGGTTTTTTACTCTGTATTGTTTCCGTATTTGTGATATACGGATGTGATGTACGTATTTGGTCTTTGATTCGATTTCTGTTATGATTCTTGTCGTGTCAAGTCACTCCGGAGTGCACAGTTAGCCCTTGTATCTTGTTTTATCTGTCTGTATTGTTTCCGCTGTGTTTGATATATTGTTATCATTATGTTATATTGTTGTTGTGGTCCTACGAGCCTTGTATTAACCCGATATGTTGCCACGTACAGGGGAGATGTTGTCCGTTTGCTTTTCGGCACGGTATACTCTCGGGGCGTGACAATTTTATTGGTATCAGAGCCCTAGGTTGCGAAGTCCATTTTCGGATTTTATTTCATTCGGACATCGAGTTTTGCTTTACTCGGTTTTGATTTGTGAGTTCTGGGATCTGGCAGTTGGGGACATCTCCGAGCTACAAGGATTAAGGTATGTTAACTGTTATTACATATCCTTCTGTTGCCTATGCATTTAGTTGCTTATAACATGGTTGACTGGTAGGGTGTTGGTTAGTATTCGTAATCGTGGTTTGAGTTGACCACAGGAACGATATGTGGAGGTTATTAGACATGTACCTACTGTCGAAAAGGTGAATTACCTTTGAGAGCCGACTGATACCGAGCCGGAAAGTAGGTATTAGTAGTCACATCTCGTGGAGATCAAGGATTACGGTCCTAAGATTTTCACTAATTAGGTTAGTTAGATCATTACCTATGGGGTAATGGATTAAGCGAGTATACTATTGCTGGTGCAGATAGTAGAAAATTAGTGGATGATATTCATGGGATTTTGATCCCCGGACTTGTCGTTTTAGGTTTTATAACTTTGAGGGTACTTTTGAGTACTTAACTCGTGTTATACGAAGATAGTGGAGTTGGTTGCATACCATTATCGGAATCAAGCCGATACTTGGTGGAAGAGATAGGAAATAACCTATGGAAAATAATATATCACTTGGTCACAGTTCAGTGATGTTGTGAGATAGTATTTCCCCACGTCATCTTCTTTGACTTATCGTCAGAGAATTCTTGGGCATCAAGTAGGGTGATCGTTTGGTAACGGAGGTACCAAGCAGAGTCGTTAGACTTGCGAGGGTTACGACCACCTAATAGCCCAAGAATGTGATTGGGTTGGTTTTGGCCACCCACAGGTTATTGGCTGACATCTTGATCAGGATGTTTGGATCTCCTTCCAGATCCTACCGGAAGTCCTTAGACCGAGTCATGTGTATAGAAATGACTCCGTAGCAAGCGTTGTAAAGAGTTGGAGATTTGATAAGCAGATATTGCAAGTCAAATTATTGGAATCTGAAATCTCCAAATGTTGGATAAAAGGAGCAAGATTTAAGTCATGAGTCACGAGCGACTATTGGAGAGTTTTCCGATTATAGAAGACCGATTGCAGATCGTCAGTATTTTCTTATATTTATCAGTGAACTCAGAAGAAAGACTCCGAAGGGATTATGTGTGTGCAGTGCGGGATACGACGAGACATAGAGCCAGATTATCCGATGGACCATTGTATCTGTTTCTACTATAAGCAGCTGGTATCTACGAGGAGGGTATGTATTTTGAAGACTCGGTTGAAGACTATGGATGATGCTTTTGAGCGGACGATCCACAATCTCGAAAGCCGAGATCATTACAGAAGATTGGGTTATCACGTCAGCAGCGATCTACTACCCCAGATATAGTTGGAGCTCTTTGATACTTTCATCCGAAAGAAGTAAGTTACCCAGCAATATCAGCCGAAGACATCTCAGAAGACTCAGACCTTCGGACAACAACTGTTACCTTTCCAGATGACGACAACTGTTACTTTCCCAGACGTGGGTATGCTTTATACAGAGGAGAGATTTTACGATGATGGTCGTATCTACGTTGTATTCTCCAATTGCAGCTATACCTTTCACAGAGATGGAACGTGCTATGATGTTGATAGTTCTTTAGTATTATACAACCGGATGTGTATCCTTTGCCAGTACAACAGTGTTCACCATCTCCATTGCAGTTGTTTCAGTTGTACCTCAGTTCCAGCAGTTGATTTCAGTTCCTCCATCATAGTCTTTGCATCTACATGAGCTCAGCCATCCAGAACAGATGTTGGACAAGTTTACATGATTACTCGAGAAGAAGTATAGAAGATCGAAGGATCGGTCCTTCGGGGTATTACTTTAGGTTATCCTATTTGCGAATATATCGAGAGATACTGGTAGTTTATAGGTATCTTTGTCTAGAACATTTTTGGATAGGGTTCGAAGGGTTCCTATCGAGTTGTAGGTTGGTGATTTTCTCTACCGTCAAGTGAGATGTTGATCAACAATCAAGAAGTCAAGGGATACCCTTAGCCTTTGCTAGACATACCTCCACTATAGACATATCCTTACGGATAGTTGGATTGTTAGAGCATTGGTATACTAGGACTCTCGGATGTACGTATAATCCGAGAGTATTCAGATGTAGTTACGGATGAACTCTCGAGCTTGCCACTGCATGGGCAAGTGGAATATGCAATTGAGGTGATTTCGGGAATAGTCCTGATATAGGGGAGCCTAGTGTGTTAGACTGTGTTGGGAGATTATCTAGAAATCGGAAAGGACTTGAGGTGATTTGGGTAATCGATGATCGATTAGCTAGGTCTGCTCATTTTCTTTCGAGCCGAAAGATGAATTTCGTTGGATCGATTGATGGAATTATATCCATGGAGTATCCTTGAGTATCATTTCTGATAGTGATTCATGATTCACCTTACGATTCTGGCAAAGTCTCCCATATGTTACGAGTCTAGAACTCCACTTTGGTACAGTTATTGACCTTATAATAGGTTGGCTTAGAGCGTATAAGAGTTGGAATATAATATTCAAGCTCAGTACTCCACTTAGTCACTTGAGGTGTGACTTTGCTCCGGATACCTGAGATGGTTGTTGTTACATCTCGTATTCGTACATGAGTCGGAAATTTGGGGACAAAATTTTAATAAGTGGGGGAGAATGTAAGATATGAAAAAAAAAACTTTGATTAACCCTTTAATTAATTGAGTGTAATTAGTAGATTAAGTGGGGTTAATTAGTGGGTTGAAATTGAGCTTGGGTTGTAATGGGCTTGGGCTGAAATTGGGCTTGGCCTGTAATGGGCTTGGGCTGAAATCGGATTAGATTTGACTTGGGTCAAGTGGCTGAACCGGCTAAGCTGAACCCAATCGGATTGGGTTTGGATTGGGCTAGGTTAACCATGTTTGGTCGAACGACACTTATAAGTGCTGCCGAACGAACAGAACACCCATTTCATCGCGATCTTCGTTCTCCTCCTCGTTCCTTCGCTCCGCGCTATCGCGTCGCCGGGATTCCAGATCGTCGGTGTCCGGTGAGAGCCGCTCGACAGCGCCGCCTTAGTAGTTGATCCCTGGTCGGAGGTCAGTAAGTGGTTCTCCTTAGGGGAGTGTCGGCGTTTCCTTCGCTCGGCGAGACGGTGGTGCTGTCGCCGCGGCAGTGAGCTGCCTAGAAGGTAAGGATCGATCATTTCCCTTCCCTTTTGAGTGGAGATCTGGATTTTTGAGTTGTATTTAGCTGAGATCTATGGATGGCAGTGATCGGAGCTTGGATTGATTCGGCGAGCAGCCGGGATTGGGGAAATCTCGCCACCGATGGAGTTTAGAGCCGGTAAGTTGGATTTAACCTAATATTGTCATCTGTGGTATCTGTTGATTGATGTCCTGTTATCATGATTTTGGTTTTCGTTTAATTCGGATGTGGTTGTGTTGTTGGAAATCATGGTGAAATGGTATGGTTGGGATTCGATGGATTTTGGTCGATTGCCAGCATGAAGAAATGTTTGTTTCTCCTGGTTATTGTAGTTACAGTCGATCATTCAGATCAATATGATAAGTTGCTGTGTTCACCTTAGCGTACCAATAGTCAAGCAGATTAAGCTGCTGATGTTCAGATTATTGGAGATCTGGAACTGGTAAGCTTGGTTATTTCTATGGTTCATCTGTGATTACAGTGACTGATTTGGGGATTGAGTGTTGCGGTGTATTTACTATATGGTTGTGTTGAGGCAGCAGTAGAGTGGGATGTGGATAATCCCTGTTTCCTCTAATAGATCTGTGTCAGAGGTAGATAAGTTGTGATGATAGAATTTTGATACTGTGATTGTGGATTTGGTTTGTATTGTGAATTTGAGTTGCCGATGAGTGTTTGGGCTTGTTGTTTCGGGTATTGGTGCTCGGGTAATATTAGTTGATGTTTGACCTGTTTGGATTTAGAGATCTTGGTGTATTGAATTGTATTGGTTATACTTTGTTAAGGAGATGTGATGAGGGTAGTCTATATTGTTGGGAGTATTGTTTGGATCTATATAAATTTTAAATGATCTATGTAGTGTATCGGAGTGGGATAGTTGGAGTGGAAAAGAATACGAATATAAAATGAACTAGTATTTTGTTCGTATAAGTATCGACAATTTGCACTTAACCGTAATTGGTTACTATTGTGCAGGTTTGGGATACGAAGCAGGTCCGCGGTCGTGAGGATTATTCGAGCTTCGTATTAGGTGGGTAATATCTACCTGGTCTGGTAGTTTTGACCAAATTCTAGTGCATGATCTTGGATTTATGTTTATACCTGTTTACCTTAAATCCACTCTTATTTAATCATATGCTTGTACTGCCTTGACCTTTGAGATATATACTCTGTTACTTCATTGATTATCTAGCACGGATTGGAACTATAAACCCTATTATGTGTTAGCCGATGGATGTTCAGTAAATACAGGTGGTTAGAATTATCCTTGTGACCTCAGATTTGATTATTGTGTTACATCACTAGGGTTAGGCGATGGTTTGGGTTACAGAGTCGATTGTTGTATCCTACACATATTTGTGCATCTATGGTGGATTTAGTTGTCTATGCATAGATAAATGTGTGTGGTTGTCAGTATGTGGTTACGGACTACAGGTCCTAGCATGATTGTATATCCATTATGGATCGTATATCTATGTATGGTTATATGGAGGGTCGATAGTATCTCGCTACTGACTAGAGGTCTTAGCGTGGTTGACTGTCAGATGAGTATGACTCTTTGTATGATAGAGAGAGTCTTATGGATTGTAGTCCTTGCATAGTTGACTTTTGGTTGACCAGGACTCCCTGTGAGATAGGGAGTGTTGTGAGGATACTTGTGTGAATCTATGCATCATTACACTGCATGCATGCTGTAGACTGAGTCTCCCTTGTGGTTGAGACGGGTCATCAGTCATCCTGCCTCCCCGGCCACTCGGGGTAGTGGTTGCAGGGTTGAGGGCAGAGCATTGTTGTGTGTGCCGTTCTCGGCCACTATGGATGGTGGTAGCTGGAGATGCACACTTGGCCACTGTGCGGAGTGGTAGTTAGCGCACTCACCCACTATAGACGGTGGTCATGTGATGTGTAGTTGTCTTGGGTGCGGTGCTCGTCTACTCATGGGTAGCGACGGAGCGGCTAGCAGCAGGGACCCCCGTGTGGGTAGCATATAGCTCTATAGTGGGCTAGCTACTATTTCATACTACCCAACTCGGTCACTCAAGAGTGGTGGCGGCTGGAGTCGGGATAGTTGTCATGTCGTGCCACCTAGGCCACACTGGGGTCGTGGTAGCGAGTTGGTTGCGCAGACATGACCATGCATATGCATTGCTGATATATATGTATGCATGTATTTGATATATGTTTTACATATTCCTGTGAGATGCTGCATTTGATTGAACTATGATTGTTGCATATGGTTGTTCATCATGATACATGCCATTTGCATTTTATATACTGCTATGTGTTGAGTATGATACAGGCGTTGATTCAGATTGTTGTATGCATTTGATTAGCATCATGTCATTGTGTGGTACGGACCGGGTTGTCATTACAGGTGATCATATATTGTTCATATGTTGAGATATTGGTCAGGTATGAGATTGACTTGATACGTTATATGGGTTATGTTATTGTTTATCTGTTCAGGATGATATAGCTTATGGTGTTGCGGACCGTCAGGTACGTTGGTACATTACTTCATGTTTCAGTTGATCAATTTATTATATATACACTGAGTATGACTTTACTGTAGTTACTTGTTATTAGAGTTGGATAGGACTGTATGTCTATTGGACTCATGTTGTATACCTGTAGATCTTCACATGTATACTTGTAGATCTCTTTACCCTATATGTTCATGCACTTTCTATATATTACCCCTGGGTTTATACTCACCACCCCGGGACCCTGGGTTTCCTATCGCCCAGATAACAGGTAGAAGATTCCTTGGACGTTCGGAGCTCCGCCAGTTGATCTCATCTAACACCGGACGAATGGATATGTTTTTTCGTATTGTTGTATTACTATGGATTGTTGGTTTAGGTTTTTTACCCTGTATTGTTTCCGTATTTGTGATATACGGATGTGATGTACGTATTTAGTCTTTGATTCGATTTCTGTTATGATTCTTGTCGTGTCAAGTCACTCCGGAGTGCACAGTTAGTCCTTGTATCTTGTTTTATCTGTCTGTATTGTTTCCGCTGTGTTTGATATATTGTTATCATTATGTTATATTGTTGTTGTGGTCCTACGAGCCTTGTATTAACACGATATGTTGCCACGTACAGGAGAGATGTCGTCCGTTTGCTTTTCAGCATGGTATACTCTCGGGGCGTGACATCGATCGTAAATCAACTGGTGTTTGGCTGTGGAACCAAGTCGATCAGTCGACTGATAGCACTTTGCATGGGTACAGAAGTTAGTCGTCACTCGACTGAAGTCGACATCAATCGATTGATGATCTGACTATTGGAGAAAGCGACCGCATATCCCATGAATCTAGCCTGGTCAGAAGTCGTTGGAGTTGACATCAGTTGACTGATGAAAGCATCAATCGACTGATAGTGTCCAATGGGAAGATTTGCTTCCTCTCTATAAAAAGAGAGAGAGTGGGGGCTTTTGGATGGGTAATGTTCATGCTCTAAAAATCCTATTTAGTGCCCCACAAAGCTGAAACTCCTTCTCCTAGTTTTCTTTCACATCTACTGTAAAAGAAGGAGTGTTCTCATTGTTGTAAAGGTTTACCTCCACCTTGCTTTGGCTAAAGGGAGAGACCAATAGTGGATTGGTTTCGGAGTGATTCACCGGAGACGAATCGGACCGTGGATTAGCGGCGAGGCTGTGAACCACGTTGCATATTGGTGTTAGCATTGTTTTATCTTTGTGATGTCTTAATTGATTGTTTAGTTTTGTTTCTGTTGAGCTAATAGTGTTTGTAGACAAGCAATTCCATCATACGACGATTGAGGGCTATTCACCCCCTCTCGCCAGCCACCAACGCTCCAACACTGGGGACTTATGACAGTCGACTGCCAGGTGGATATCCAGGTCATGCAGAAGGATAAAAGGAGCTCGATGGGAGGGATTTTAGCAGCGATTTCATGGACGTTCTTGAGGTGATTTGCTGCTGCAAATCAGGGTCTTCAACCACTATCCAAGCGATCAACAAGAAAGCATTCAAAAGAGTATTTGTAAAGTTTTTCATTGCATAGATTGTTGTATTCCTTTTGTATTTTCTTGTTTTACCTTGTATTACTTAGAGTAATCTTTGTACGAGGTTTCTCTGCTTCCGACGTGTTATCGAGAAGGAGTTTATTGTTTAGTGGTGTTTGTGGCATCGCTAGAGCTCTTTGGAGCTCGATCCGTAGAGTAGGAACCATTCGGTTCCGAACCACGTTATATTCTTGCGTTGTGATTGTGTTTTTTGTTATTTCTATTTGTTATTATTATTCCGCTGTGCTAACAAGAGTGTAGATGATCAAACGTGAACGAATTCCATCGACACATCCAAAATGCGCTATCCCCCCCCCTCTAGCGGTCATCGAATCCTCTAACAATTAGTATCATAGCCTGGGGCTCTTCTACGGGCTAACCGCAAAGAGCAAAACTGCTAGAGGAAGAAGATGGAATTTGAAGGAAAATTAGGATGGGATATCCACACACCGCCACCATATGACCAAGAGGATTTTCTGGCATGGAGGACAAGAATAGAGAACTTCTTGATGATGGACATAGAAGATTGGTTCATCATCATGGAAGGCTTTGAACCTCCTAGAGATAAGAAGGGAAACATCTTGAAGTTGAAGAAGTGGACACAAGAGCAACGTCTCAAGTTCAAGACCGAAGTCAAGGTAACAAAGCTTTTAGAAGATTTGATACCAAATGATGTTTTGTCTAGGCCAGGAGATTACATGGATGCCAAGGATCTATGGAGCAAGTTGGCAAGATTCCACGAGGAGCCCAAAGAACAAGAGTTCTCATCGCCTTAGTTGGAAGAGGAGGAGATCGAAAAAGAAGCTTCATCATCCTCACAAGAAAGTGAGAAGTCGGAAGTTGAGAGGGAGTCAACTTCCAGATCGGTGGGAGAGGAATTGGAAGAGGTGGAAGAAGCCTCCACCTTTAGGATTGAGGGGGAGGAGAGAATTCCCACACCGTAGCAACCTCAAGAGGAGACATCTACCTCCGAAAGAAATGAAGAATCCACTCTGATCACCACAAATACCCTAGGTGTCTCAAGCAATTTATTTCAAAATAAAATTCATATTATATGTTTTGAGTGTAGGGAAAATGGAAACTACAAGAGCAAGTGTCCTAAGAAAGTCAAGAAGGCTCCACCCGTGCCAAAGGTCAAGGAGACCGGTGCCTCAATGCAAAAGAGCAAGGAGCATATCATATGCTTCAAATGTAATGAAAGAGGGCATTATAGGAGTCAATGCCCTAGGGGGAGCAAGAAAGTCAAAGAAGGAGTTACATGTGTAGGGGGAGCATCTAAGGCAAACCCTAAGGTACATTTTAATGCACCTTCTAGTTCTAATTTAAATGTCAAAAAGCATGCTAGGAATAATTTTAACAATCTTGCTATTGTAAATGAAAAGCATGCTAGAAGCAATAAATTTTTTTTTCTAGGTGCTAAGAGTGTTAATTTTTCAAATAGGGAGAAATTTGGGACTAATGTCTCTAGAAAAACTCTTCATAAGGAAAGCATTAGGAAAATAGAAAACCATTTAGGCATTAACCCTAAGAAGGGTAGGCATATACCTAGAGGAAATGGTATTGCCCAAAGACCAAGTCAAAATTCAAAAATTGGGCAATTAAAATTGGAAAATCAAGCCTTGAGGTCAAGGCTTGATAAATTAGAAAAGACACTTAACATTATGCAAAACCAATTTAAAGGGTCAAATGGTCAAACTCTAGGGTCTAGAAGTCAAAGTCAACACCTAGGGTCTAAGAAACAAGAGTCAACCAAGGGCAAGAAAGGTTTGGGTAACAAACCTAAGCCTAAGGTGACTTATCATAGTGTTCCATTTGATTATGGAATACAAACTAGGTCTAAAAAGACCAAGTTCAATAGGGAAGTCATCCCTAGAGTTGACCATGGTGTGTGCCTAGTGGCTAGGGTTTCAAGGAAACCTAGGGAAGCCACTAAGAAGGTTGCAAGGGGAGTTACCCCTAGAGTCAACCTAGGTAAGACCAAAATGACTAAGGCTAACAAGCCTAGGAGGGTCATTAGGAGGGTATCTAGGGAATTTATCCCTAGCGAATACCTAGTAAACCCAAGGAGTTCAATAGGTATTGGATTCCTAGGAGCGTGATCGATTCACGCTAGATGGGTTTAGGTGTGCCAACCTTGAATGGATGGGTAGTTAACCTAACCATGGTAAATGTAGCACTTTAGGTCATTTCCAAGGTTATGTATACCTTGGAAATAGATTTGATTTTTAATCCTAAAAGACTTTAGGATGTGCCAATATATTTTTGGGATTATGAAAAATCAATTAAATTGACACAATTTAGGTTTAGAGGTTGTAGTGTGTCATTTTGGGTTTTTGGCACACTTGGGAGATTAGTAACAATATGGAAAAATGAGTTTAATAATAACAAATACAAAAATTTAGGTATTATATGCTATATATTTTATTTGTCATGCCTTGTTTGCCATATAACATGCCATGACATTATGTTTATTTTTAATCATTTAATATGTCATGATCACGTTAGGATTAAGGTTTAATGTCATGTGTTTTTAGATTATATCATATGCCATGACATCATGATCATTGGCTATGCTTAATTATATTATTCTTTATGCCATAATCATTCATGCATTTAATTTAATTAAAATTTATTTAAGGACAATGGTATGACTTGGAGTCCTATTTATAAGGGAATCAAGTAGTGTTGCCTTAGAAAATGCATGAAACCCTAGATTAGGAGAACAAAACTCACATCTCACATTACATTGACTTGTATGTGTATTTATACACCTTAGATACATGTGAGATGCTAGGATATGAGTTAAGTTCAAGGTGCATAGCTTTTGCATCTAGATGAACTAAAACTCATCTAATATCATTAGTGGATCATTGGGAAAGTTAGTGTACAAGTCATATACATTAAGCCCAAGGAATATGATCCAATATAGGTTTTCAAAATCATTTTAAAATCCTTTTAGAAAACCTTGGTGAAGTCTATCTTTTGATATCAATCACCATTGATGAAGTTGATACAAAGTGAGCTAAAACAATGAAGTTTTTCTTCACTTTTGAACTTTGTATCAATCTCCTATTTTAATGGGTAAAATATTTTTCAAACAATTTTCACCTATTGTATTGGTCATAAGTATTATACGTATGAATTTTCATGATTTCAAATTATGTATAATTATTTATGCTTTTTCGAATTTCATTTCTGATAACTGAAATTTTAAAATTTCAATTATCAGTCAACTGCCCTTGGTGGCAGTCGATTGATGGAGACGGTAGTCGACTGATCTCTGATAGAGTCGACTGCCAAGCTGATTTCAGGAAAAATAAGGTTGTTTAGCCCATTTTCAGCTACGGTAAAGTACCATAACCAATCCTAACCCTAGGATATGCTTTGGGAAGCATTATAAAGGGTGAAAATTCATTGGATATGGATTAGGAGAGTTGTTTAGGGTTTCTATCAAATTTAAGGATGGGAAAGTTTTATGTTGAACTTTGAACCTTATTTTTGATGGTTTAGAGTTCCTATTGGCTTAGGGACTTCCCAAGGACATTGTTGGTGCAATGGTCAAGGGGGAGCAAGGCTTTAGAGGGAGGTATTCATCATGGGATGATGGATGGTATTTTTCCTCATGAGGGGGAAAATGGATTTTGGAGATACCCAATTTGGAAATTGAGAGAGTGTATAGGATTACCTCTCTTGAGTGATATGGAACTTATCACTAGGAATATTGTAGGCATCCTAGGTATTTTTGGACCAAAGGGGAGATTGTAAGATGTCATTGGGACATGAGACATTGACCTCCTTGGAGAAAACCTTTTTGATGTTAGTCAAAAAGGGGGAGAATGTTTGGAATGTTTTTGGGAGAATTTATGGGATTACCAATTTGGGATAATTGGTAAGAAGTTTTGAGTTAGTGTTCTAACTCAAAGGTATGTGTTTTTGTCAAACATAAAAAAGGGGGAGATTGTTGGTGCAATCGGCCCAGGTCACGATTGACTAGACTCGAGTTTGACTCGAGCGATGTTTTGATGTTTGACATGAAGGTTTGACATCGATGCTTGACATTGATGTCGGATAATGTTTTGGAGAGATTGTTGGTGCAATTGACTCGGGTCATGATTGACCGGACTCGAGTTTTACTCGAGGGGGATTTTGATGGTTGACTGGGGTTGACCATGTCATGGAAAGTCCAAGCATAGGTATTGGCAAAAGAAAGTCCAAGTCTTGAGTACTTGGCATGGAAAGTCCAACATGGGTTGGCAAGGGAAAGTTCAAGTCTTGAGTACTTGGCATGGAAAGTCCAAGCATAGGTCTTGGCAAGGAAAAGTCCAACATGGGTAGGCATTTGAAAAGTCCAAGGGTATAGTCTTGGCCACGTAAGTCCAAGGGTGTAGTCTTAGCGGGGAAAGTTTAAGTCATGAGTACTTGACATTGAAGGTAGGAATTTCGCTTCCCACTCCAACTCGGTTGCTTGTTCATGGCGATCCCGTCTTTGTCCCCGAATTAAAAAAAAATTAATCCAAGACAATTAGGGATTACCCAAGCGATCGTTTCATCGTCGTGCTATTTGATTAGAGTAGTCACTTGAACAAACTAGTTGTTCAAGCAACCAACCTCTATTCTACGATTAACCGCGGAATAGACGATGTACAGATCGCCAATTTTTGCATTTGTATTTGGGGTCCAAGTAAATTAGCCACATAACAAAACATACAACATGTATAAAATAAGAAAAAATCATAAGCAAGCATTATACCTCTTGATCTTCTATTGTATGTCCTTCCTCCTTTTGGACGCCATGAGGGCGACGATCTTCCAAAAGTCGAAGCCTCCTAGATCACCAATCATCCTTTCCTTGTTCACTTTGAACAAAGGAAGATCATAAAACAAAACTCTTCTCCTTTCTAGAACTGACCACCAAGCCACCTTGCTTGGTGATTGTCGCAGACAAAGGAGAGGACAAGGATTAGATGAAGAGGATGGAGTGGGCGCCGACCAAGAGCTCCAAGGGAAGAACCCTAACCCTAGTCACCGCCGGAAAAGGATGGAGAGAAGAAAAGGATAAGCATTGGCCAAGGTTGAGAAGATCAAGATGGGCGTCGGCCAAGGAGAAGAGAAGGAATCCTTGCCGCCCAAGGATTCCCCAAATCCCTAGCCGCCCAAACCCTAATCTCCAAGCAATGCTCTTGCCGCCCACCCCTTAAGCCTCCTTTTATAGAGCTAGGCCTAAGCTCCTTTAATCTCCACCGTCAGATCTAGGGATTTAATCTCAACCGTCGGATCTAGAGATTTAATCTCCACCGTCGGATCTAAAGATTTAACCTCCACCGTTGGATCTCGAGATTTAATCTCCATCGTCGGATCTAGAGTTTTATTTTCCACCATCGGATCTAGGCTCCATGAGGGTTTAATAGGCTATAATAGGGACCATGAGGAGGAGTTGGATCTTGGCCACCCAATGGATTAAGCCCACATAAAGTCTGATCCATTAATGATAATCCATTTCACTAGAGGATTATCATTGATCTACCTCACCAACCCCCATAAGTTAATATGGGCTCCATATATTATTTGTACATTTATCTCCCCGTGTTTAAGATCTCGAATGTCCGTCAATTAATTAATTTACTGACAATTAATTAATCAACATCAAACTCCATGAGTAGTACCACTCAACCTTATCATCATGTCGGACCAAGTCCACCTGCAGGGTTTACATGATGAACATTATGAACTCCTCAAGGGGACATCATCATCCTAATATATAGGACACGGTTTCCTCCTATAATCAACGGCACGTACAACATAATATCTGAGGTCTGATTCGATTATGTAGTTAGCAATAAATCGAATCACCTCTAATTCGGTCTTGCTCAATACACACAAAGTGTACTAGTGTAATTCTATGGTCAAGACAAACCAATACCAAATCACACTACAACCATGCCAATGGTCTGTCCAAAACCATCTCGGCTGTGAGCCTTTACTTATACTTTACAAGGAACTGATAACATGATATCCCATGTGACACTACACACCATGTTATCTACAATGTAATGTATTAGACAAAATGCATAACCATAAATATGCAAAAAATGATCATGTGATTCTTATTTAAAAAATAAAGATATTCATACAAAAGATAAACTTTTCAGTATACATCAACAATCTCTCACTTATACTAAAAGACTATGTTGTCCTTAAACTGGCATACATCTGATTCTCATTCCTTCCACATGCCTATCAAAAGCTCTCGCCGGAAGGGCCTTAGTGAAAGGGTCTGCCAGGTTATCCTCCGATGCAATCTTGGCCACAACAACTTCTCCTCGCTTTACGATTTCTCGTATCAGGTGGTACTTGCGCTCTATGTGTTTACTTGTCTTATGGGCTCGTGGTTCCTTTGAGTTTGCTACTGCACCACTATTATCAAAATAAATTGTGATAGTTCTGGGAAAACCAGGAATCACATCCAAGTCCATCAAGAAGTTCCTGAGCCACACAGCTTCTTTGGCCGCCGCAAAGGCTGTCACATACTCAGCTTCCATGGTAGAGTCTACCACGGATTTCTGCTTGACACTCCTCCATACAATGGCTCCACCTCCCAAAGTAAACACAAAATCTGAGGTAGACTTACAGTTATCCCTATCTGATTGGAAGTCGGAATCTGTGTAACCCACAGGGAGTAATTGGTCTGCCTAGTAAACTAGCATATAATCCCTAGTCCTTCTCAGGTACTTCAATATATGCTTTACCGCAGTCCAATGTTCCAGTCCTGGATTACTCTGATATCTGCTAACCATGCCCACGACAAAGCAAATATTTGGTCTCGTACATAGCATCACATACATGAGGCTTCTTACTGCCGAAGCATAAGGAATTGCCTTCATCTCCTCTATCTCCTTAGATGTTCTAGGACACATCTCCTTAGATAAAGGAACTCCATGCCTGAAAGGTAGAAAACCTTTCTTGGAGTTTTGCATGCTAAAACAATCCATAATTGTGTCTATGTATGAAGCTTAAGATATGCACAACATCCTTTTCTTGCGATCCCTTATAATCTTGATCCCAAGGATGTGTCCCACTTCTCCCAAGTCCTTCATATCAAACTGTTTGGACAACCATACCCTTACGTCCGATAACACCTTAACATTGTTGCCAATTAACAAAATGTCATCTACGTATAGTACAAGAAATACCACTACGTTTCCGTCACATCTCTTGTATACACAAGACTCATCCGAACTTTGAATAAATCCATAAGACTGGATTACCTCATCAAAGCGGATGTTCCAAGACCTCGAAGCATGCTTCAATCTATAAATGGACTGATTAAGCTTACACACAAGATGCTCTTTGCCCTTTGTAATGAATCCCTTTGATTGCTTCATATAAATGTTTTCCTCAAGACTTCCATTAAGGAATGTTATCTTGACATCCATCTACCACACCACATAATCCATATGAGCAGCAATAAATAAGAGAATCCAGATTGACTTAAGCATGGCTACCGGTGAAAAGGTCTCCTCATAATCGATGCCCTCTTTCTGAGTATACCCTTTCGCAACAAGCCTTACTTTGAAGGTCTCAACCTTCCCGTCTATTCCTCTCTTTCTTTTGTAGATCCACTTGCATCCAATGGTTTTTACACCATTGGGTGGTTCTACTAGCTCCCATACCTGTTTTGAATCCATAGATTCTATCTCAGAATTCATCGCACTTTGCCAAGATACTGCATCTTTATCTTGGATCACCTCGTCATATGTCCAGGGATCAGGTTTATGTTCGCTAGGGATCAAATCAGAAGATTCTCCCAAGAACATGAATCTATCAGGTTGTCAAACAACCCTCCCACTATGACGAGGTATTACCTGTGTATCCTCTGTGACATGTGGTGCAGTGACTTGTGATATATCCTCTTGTACAAGTGGTACTGAAGTAGTGACTTCCCCATTCAATTCCTCCAGAACAATCTTACTCATGGGCTTATAGTTCATCACATAGTCTTCCTCTAGAAATCTAGCGTTCGTGCTAACGATCACCCTTTGATCTCTAGAACTATAAAACAATCCACCTTTCATTCCTCTAGGATAGCCAACGAACATGCACACTTCTGTACGAGGTTCCAACGTACCAGCATCTGCCTTCAGCACATGTGCTCGACTCCCCTAAATCCGAATATGTCTTAGACTAGGCTTTTGCCCAGTCCACAATTCTATGGGAGTAGAAGGCACTGATTTAGATGGTACCAAGTTCAGAATATATATTGTCGTATCTAGAGCATATCCCCAGAATGAATCTGGCAACTCAGAATAACTCATCATCGATCTAACCATTTCCATAAGAGTCCTATTCCTTCGCTCTGCTACACCATTCTACTGGGGTGTGCCAGGTGCAGACAATTGGGATTGAATCTTAGCCTCTGATAAGTAATTCCTAAACTCTCCCAAGAGGTACTCACCACCACAATCAGATCGTAGTGTCTTGATACTTTTACCCTGACGTTTCTCCACATCAGCCTTGAATTCTTTGAACTTGTCAAAGCATTCAGACTTGCAGCGCATCAAGTAAATGTATCCATATCTCGAATAATCATCTATAAAGGAGACGAAATATTCAAAACCACCTTTAGCCTGGATAGACATAAGACCACACAAATCAGAATGAACCAATTCCAACATATCTTTGGCTCTATGCCCCTTGGCCATAAAAGGCCTCTTGGTCATTTTACCCTCCAAGCGAGATTCGCAGGTTGGGAAATCTTCCACCACTAATGAACCCAGAGGTCCATCAGCTATCAACCTTTGAATTCTACTTAGGTTAATATGACCTAGCCTTTGATGCCAAAGATATGTTTTGTTCATCTTCGAAGGTTCTTTTCTCTTATTGGAATTAGAAGATGAGTTATTCACTACTATTTGCATCGTGGGAGCTGTTGGTTCAAGTGTATATAAATTTTCTATCAATGCACCAGAACAGATAATCTCCCTATTCCTTTTTATAACAACTCTGTCATTAAAAGAAATAGAATATCTATCCATAAACAATTTAGAAACCGAAATCAAATTCTTTCTAAATAAAGGTACATAAAGGCAATTCTTAAGAACCAAAACTTTATTCCTCTCAAAAGACAAATAAACATCTCCTACTACAACAGCCGCTACCTTCGTAGCATCACCCAAGTAGATGGTAATCTACCCTTCAGCCAGTTGTCTGGTTTCATGGAACCCCTGCAAAGTATTGCAGACATGATCAGTGGATCCCATATCTACATACCAGGTGATGGTAGATAACACCGCTAAACATGTTTCAACGACCAGACCAAAAGTTATACCTTTGTTCTGCTTCCGATTGGGGTTGTCCTTCTTCCAGTGTCCAGTTTGCTTGCAAGTGAAGCACTTCTCTTTCGGCTTCTTCACTCCTCCCTGAGTTCCTCCCGCCACCTTTGCCCCAGCTTGTTTCTTCTTCTTCTTGCCTTTCGGCTTAGAAGTAGAAACCTTTGGGCAACCATGGCCTGCACCTGAGCACTCTGATGAAATAGCCCCTCTGCCGCCTAGAGTTCTGTCAGAAGCTCCGCCAATGAATACAACCTTTTATTCATGTTGTAGTTTAGGCGAAACTGCTCAAAACTCTTATGTAGAGACTGAAGAATGATATCGACCTGGGTTTCCCCATCGATCTTAGCTCCGAGGACTTCCAGCTCATTCAAATGAGCCATCATCTTGAGAACATAATCCCTTACAGGTGTTCCCTCGATCATGGTGGTCATCATCAAGTTCCTCATGGCTTCCTGCCTGGCAGCTCGATTCTGGTGTTCGAAAAGCTCTTTGAGATTGAGCATCATGTCATAAGCAGTGGGCATGGCTTAATGCTGATGTTGTAGTACATTTGACATAGATGTCAAAATGTAACATCGCGTCATCTCATCAGCCTTTATCCACTTCTTATAGCTCTCCCTCTCCTTTTCCCCAGAATCATCCGCAGGCTTAGGAGGGCACTCTTCGATGAGTACATATTTGTATTCCTCAGCAGTCAAGACAATGTCAAGATTCCTCTTCCAGTCAACATAATTGGGTCCAATAAGTTTATTTTATTTCAGTATCACAGCAAGAGAGTTGAAAGTCATTTTGAAAAAAAAAACCTAAGAATCACATAGATCAAAACATTAGATTTCAAAAAATTATTGATTCCTCAAATAATAAAATTTTAAAATCAACCAACACCGAGAATATTGTATGCCACGATAGTGTGGACGTATACGAATTCTACATTTGTAAGAGAATGTTTCACCCATTAATTTTACTATCTTGTCAACCTAACTTTTTGACAAATAAAATTAATAGTTGGTTCCTCTTCAGCCCTACAAATAAAATCAGTGACTCCGATGGGGAGGATACTCCTATTTGTATTTAAGTGTTCACCATTACTCGGTACCAAGGCAATTATCTCAGGTTATGTGCCTTCTGATGGGGAAGTACACACGCTCCTTAATAATTTCCTATAACCATATTTGACCCTGTGATCCGCAAACAAACTCATCCGATGGGGAGGAAGGAACTCAGAGCTGATGCGCAAGTTTGTTTGCATCACATGTCAAATCGTAATGGAGGCCGTGTGAATTTATAAAAATATCCCTCTCCCACATAGTAATTTAAAATTGAGGAATTTTCTAGCCTACAACATGCATATCAAACAATAAGCAATAAATATGAAAAAGAAATATTTTCCAACTATTATGGCTTTTGTCTCCAATATGCCTCCTGTCGTATCGCCATCTCATCCGCTCCTCCCTACGCTATGTACAAGCCATCCAGAGATCCGAGCCGAGAATAACTATTTAAATTTACATCCATCTATCCTATACTCCATGAAGGAGTGTACATAAAATCTAGATCAAAAGTAAACTAAAATAAATGAGTGGCTAAACAATGTCGTACTTAATTATAAAAATTAAATACTAGCCTCGTCAACCCCGAGGATTCAAATAATATTACACACATGCAATCACATACACATATAGCCATAATAGTTGGATCCTATGCCTGCAACCAAAAAGTTAGTCTACGCACATCCTACTATCATCCAGCACATACAATATATGAAAAGTGCATAAAATTAACCGAATCCTAAACACACAAAACTGAAAATCGTGTCTCTGATACCACTTGAAGGTAGGAAACTTCGCTTCCCACTCCAACTCGGTTGCTTATTCATGGCAATCCTATCTTCGTCCCCAGATTAAAAAAAAATAATCCAAGACAAATAGGGATTACCCAAGCTACCGTTTCATCGTCGTGCTATTCGATTAGAGTAGTCACTTGAACAAACTAGTTGTTCAAGCAACCAACCTCTATTCTACGATTAGCCGCGGAATAAACGATGTACGGATCACCGGTTTTTGCATTTGTATTCAGGGTTCAAGTAAATTAGCCACATAACAAAACATACAACATGTATAAAATAAGAAAAGATCATAAGCAAGCATTATACCTATCGATCTTCTATTGTATGTCCTTCCTCCTTTTGGACGTCGTGTGGGCGACGATCTTCCAAAAGTCGAAGCCTCCTAGATCACCAATCTTCCTTTCCTTGTTCACTCTGAACAAAGGAAGATCATAAAACAAAACTCTTCTCCTTTCTAGAACCGACCACCAAGCCACCTTGCTTGGTGATTGCCGTGGGCCAAGAAGAGGACAAGGAGTAGATGAAGAGGATGCAGTGGGCACCGACCAAGAACTCCAAGGGAAGAACCCTAACCCTAGTCACCGCCGGCGAAGGATGGAGAGGAGAAAAGGATAAGCACCGGCCAAGGTTGAGAAGATCAAGATGGGCGCCGACCAAGGAGAAGAGAAGGAATCCTTGCCGCCCAAGGATTCCCCAAAACCCTAGCCGCCCAATGCCCTCCAAGCCCTAGCCGCCCAAACCCTAATCTCTAAGCAATGTTCTTGCCGCCCACCCCTTAAGTCTCCTTTTATAGAGCAAGACCTAAGCCTCCTTAATCCTCACCGTCGGATCTAGGGATTTAATCTCAACCGTCGGATCTAGGGATTTAATCTCAACCATCAAATCTAGAGATTTAATCTCCACCGTCGGATCTAAAGATTTAACCTCCACTGTTGGATCTCGAGATTTAATCTCTATCGTCAGATCTAGAGTTTTATTTTCCACCATCGGATCTAGGCTCCATGAGGGTTTAATAGGCTACAATAGGGACCATGAGGAGGAGTTAGATCTTGGCCACCCAATGGATCAAGCCCACATAAAGTCCGATCCATTAATGATAACTCATTCCACTAGAAGATTATCATTGATCTACCTCGCCAACCCCCATAAGTTAATATGGGCTCCATATATTATTTGTACATTTATCTCCCCGTGTTTAAGATCTCGAATGTCCGTCAATTAATTAATTTAATAACAATTAATTAATCAACATCTAACTCCATGAGTAGTACCACTCAACCTTATCATCATGCCGGACCAAGTCCACCTGCAGGGTTTACATGATGAACCTTATGAGCTCCTCAAGGGGACATCATCATCCTAATATATAGGACACGATTTCCTCCTATAATCAATGACACACCATATAAATAATATCATTTCCCAACTTACCGAGCCTATCAATTTACTCTATAAATCTCACCCATTGGTAAATCAAAGAAATGAATACTAAGTATATGTGCCCGTTATTATATCAGAATTTAGAGCATTTACAACATAATATCTGAGGTCCGATTCGATTATGTAGTCAGTAATAAATCGAATCACCTCTGAGTCGGTCCTGCTCAATACACACAAAGTGCACTAGTGTAATTCTATGGTCAAGACAAACCAATACCAAATCACACTACAACCATTCCAATGGTTTGTCCAAAACCATCTCGGTTGTGAGCCTTTACTTATACTTTACAAGGAACTGATAACATGATCTCATGTGTGACACTACACACCATGTTATCTACAATGTAATGTATTAGACAAAATATATAACCATAAATATGAAAACAATGATCATGTGATTCTTATTTCAAAAATAAAGATGTTGATAAAAAAGATAGACTCTTCAATGTACATCGCAATAGGCATTTGAGAAGTCCAAGGGGTTTGATATTGGCAGCGTAAAGTCCAAGGGTCATGTCTTGGCAGCGTAAGTCCAATGGTTGGCGGCGTAAAGTCCAAGCGGAGTCTTTGCAGTGTAAGTCTAATGTACCTTGGCGGTGTAGACACCGTTAGTATGACATAGCCGATGGAAGCACCTGAAGGCTAGCGCATAGATGAACAAGTCATGAATGACTTGAAGGGATCCGATAGACGCGAGGCTGACGGAGGTGGCTAGAAGGCTTAGGTCTAGGTTAAGGGTGGTCTAGCAAGTATGGGGGCACCATACTTGGGTTAAAACCTCATGTTTGAGGTTAGCAGTCGACTGACAATATGGCCGGTTCGACTGTCGTGAGTCGACTAGAGTTCGACTGCCGATTAAGGGCTGAAAAAGC
Organism: Wurfbainia villosa; assembly: GCA_025175895.1. Taxonomy (NCBI): domain Eukaryota; kingdom Viridiplantae; phylum Streptophyta; class Magnoliopsida; order Zingiberales; family Zingiberaceae; genus Wurfbainia; species Wurfbainia villosa. The sequence goes on along the minus strand of CM046008.1, from coordinate 18,454,747 downwards.
TCTGGCAGTCGACTGCTCATTGTAGAAGTCGACTGATGGTTCGGTCGCGAGCACAGAATGCTCCGTAGCCGACTGGGCGGTCGACTGCTAATGTTGGCAGTCGATTGCTAATGTTGGTAGTCGACTTCCAAGAGATCCGTTGGAATTTTTCCAACGTGGATCGAGCCGTTGTCTCACGACAACAGTGTTGGCAGTCGACTTGGGACTTATGACAGTCGACTGCCAAGCATAAATCCAGGTCGTACAGAAGGATAAAAGGAGCTCGACGGGAGGGATTTTAGCAGCGATTTCTTGGATGTTCTTGAGGTGATTTGCTGCTGCAAATCAATGTCTTCAACCACGGTTCAAGCGATCAACAAGCAAGCATTCAAAAGAGCATTTGTAAAGTTTTTCTTTGCATAGATTGTTGTATTCCGTTTGTATTTGCTTGTTTTACCTTGTATTACTTAGTGTAATCTTTGTATGAGGTTTCTCTTCCTCCAACGTGTTGTCGAGAAGGAGTTTATTGTTTAGTGGTGTTTATGGCATCGCTAGAGCTCTTTAGAGCTCGATCCGTGGGGTAGAAACCATTCGACTCTGAACCACGTTATATTCTTGCATTGTGATTGTGTTTCTTGTTATTTCTATTTGTTATTTTTATTCCGCTGTGCTAACAAGAGTGTAGACGATCAAACGTGAACGAATTCCATCGACGCATCCAAAATGCGCTATTCACCCCCCCCTCTAGCAGTCACCGAATCCTCTAACATTATTGTCTCACAACAGACTATTTCACGTTGGCATTCCAGCCAATGGATACCTTAGCAGTCTACTTCCCTTACATACAATCAACTGCCAAGCCCATAGTCGACTGGCTAGTCGACTATGGGACATTCTGTGCTTGTGTCCATAAATACTAATCGACTACCATCCATGGCAGTCGACTGCTCAAGGTCAGTCGATTACTAATACATGGTAGTCGACTGTAATGTCACACAACAGTAGTCGAACCTCCAGTCAACTACTTATCAGTTGACTGGTCATAATTCCAGTTGACTACTGCAAGTCAATTAAGCTCTCGATTATTGAACACTCGGTCAGTCGACAAACCCATGGTCCTAGTCTACTTGTAAACCTCAAAAGTGAGGTTTAACACAAGTATAATCCTCTTATACTTGATAATCACCCATAGCCTAAACCTAAGGCTTCTAGTCACCTCCATCAGCCTCACGCCTCTTGGATCCCTCGAGTCCATGACTCTTCATCCTCATGCTAGCCTTCAAGTGCTTTCGTTAGTCTAGTCATGCTAACTGGGTCTACCTTTGCCAAAGTTCACTTAGACTTTACGCCTCCAAGACTACACGCTTAGACTTACGCTGTCAAGACTTACCTTTGGACATTTCCCTTGCCAAGTATCCATACTTGGACTTTCCTTGCCAACTCCATGTTGGACTTTCATGCCAAGACCCATGCTTGTGTTGGTATGTCGCTTCGGAGGCTCATTGGCTCCCATGTCCCCGGATTAAAATTTTCACTAATGAAAGGATTAATCCGGATGGGATGAGCATCCTTAACGACACCATTTCGTCGTCGTGCTAACAACTCGAGTGGTCGCTTGAACAAACTAGTTGTTCAAGCAACACAACTCTTCTAGTTGGTTAGCCGCGGAAGAGACGACGGACGGATCGCCGGTTTTTGTGTTTGTCTTCGGGGTCCATGATTATACAATATATATTCATACACACACATGCATAATCATCATATATAAGAACATGCTCAGATCTGAACATAAAGTTAAAATAACTTTATACCTTACGATCTTCTACCGTATGTCCTATCCTTCTCGTGGACGACGTGTGGACGAAGATCCTCCACGAGTAGAAGCCTTCTAGATCGAGTTCTCCTCTACCTTGTCCGCTGCGAACAAAGAGAAAAACCACAAATACCTTTCCTATCTAGAACCGGCCACCAAGCTAGGAAGTTTGATGCAACCGCCGGTAAAGGAATGGATGAAGATCTTGCCGCCACCAAAACAAGAGGAGCCGCCACCTTTGGGAATTGGAGGAAGATGATCTTGCCAGCCACCAATGAGAGGAGAACCAAAGGAAGAAGAGAGTGGCTAAGATGAAGGGCGCCGGCCAAGGAAAGCTTGAATGAATTGGGCGCCGGCAACAATGTTGGATGAAGATGGTTGCCGCCCAACCTAGCTCCAAACCCTAGCCGCCCAACTCTTTTCCAAACCCTAATCCCTATTCAAAAATCTATATCTTGCCGCCCAACCCTAAGCCCTTATTTATAGAATTTAGGAGAAAGTTGGTTAGCCAAAATTATAGGAACTAACTCCTATATTCTTGCCGCCCAACCCCTAACTCCTTTAAGATTTGTTGCCGCCCAACCTATGGATGAGCCAAACCCTAATTCTAGAATTTAGGCTTAAGCCTCCTCTAATCTCCACCGTCGGATCTAGGGATTTAATCTCCACCGTCAGATCAAGGGATTTAATCTCCACCGTCGGATCTAGGGATTTAATCTCCACCGTCGGATCTAGGATTTTATCCCAACCGTCGGATCTAGGATTTCATCCCAACTGTAGGATCTAGGATTTCATCCCAACCATAGGATCTAGGATTTCATCCCAACCGTCGGATCTAGGATTTCATCCTAACTTACGGATCTATGGATTTAATCCAACCGTTGGTTCTAGGGTTTCATCCCAACCATCGGATCTATGGATTCAATCCACCCGTTGGTTCTAGGTTTTGTTTTGGATCTAGACTTCACAAGGATTATATTAGGCTACGATAGGGACCATAAGGAGGAGTTGGGTCTTGGCCACCCGATGGATCGGAACCACACAAACTTGATCCATCAATGATGTTCCATTCCACTAGAGGATCATCATTGAACTACCTCACCAACCCCCATAAATTAATATGGGCTCCATATATTATTTGTACATTAATCTCCCCGTGTTTAAGATATCGAATGTCCATCAATTAATTGATTTACTGACTATCAATTAATTAACATCTAACTCCTCGAGTAGTACCACTCAACCTTATCATCATGTTGACTAAGTCAACCAGCTGGGTTTACATGATGAACCTTATGAGCTCCTCAAGGGGACATCATCAACCTAATATATAGGACACGGTTTCCTCCTATAATCAACGGCACACCATGTAAATAATATTATTTCCCAACTTACCGGGCTTATTGATTTAATCCATCTAAATCTCACCCACTGGTAAATCAAAGAAATAAATACTAAGTACATGTGCCCGTTATTATATCGGGATTAAGAGCATGTACAACATAATATCCGAGGTCCGATTCAATTATGTAGTCAGCACTAAATTGAATCACCTCTATGTCGGTCCTGCTCAATACACCTTAGTGTACTAGTGTAACTCTATGTTCAAGATAAAACAATACCAAGCTACACTACAACCATGCCAATGGTTTGTCCAAAACCATCTTGGTTGTGAGCCTTTACTTATATTTTACAAGGATGATAACATGATCTTCGTACACCAAGCACCATGTTATCTACAATGTAAAATATTAGACAATATGCACACATATATAATGAATATATAAAATGCAAACAATGATCATGTGATTCTTATTTCAAAATAAAATGTTCATACAAAAAGAGCTAGGCTTTCAGTATACATTCCAACAATCTCCCACTTATACTAAAAGACTATGCCGTCATCTCTCTGCCATACATCTGATCCCCATGTCCTCCATATGCCTATCAAACGCTTTCGCTGGAAGGGCCTTAGTGAATGGATCCGCCAGGTTATCCTCTGATGCAATCTTGGCGACTTCCTCGCTTTACGATCTCTCGTATAAGGTGGTACTTGCGCTCTATGTGTTTACTCGCCTTATGGGCTCGTGGTTTCTTCGAGTTTGCAACTGCACCACTATTATCACAATAAATTGTGATAGTTCTGGGCAAACCAGGAATCACATCCAAGTCCATCAAGAAGTTCCTGAGCCATAAAGCTTCCTTGGCTGCCTCAGAGGCTGCCACATACTCAGCTTCCATGGTAGAGTCCGCCACGCATTTCTGCTTGACACTCCTCCATACTATGGCTCCACCTCCAAAAGTAAACCCAAACCCCGAGGTAGACTTACTCTTGTCCCTATCTGATTGGAAATCCGAATCCGTGTAACCCACAGGGACTAATTGATCTGCCCGGTAAACCAGCATATAATCCCTAGTCCTTCTCAGGTACTTCAATATATGCTTTACCGCAGTCCAATGTCCCTGTCAGATTACTCGATATCACGCTAACCATGCCCAGCAGATATCCGGTCTCGCTAAATACATAAGGCTTCCTCGCATACATAAGGCTTCCCAACCGCCTTCATCTCCTCTATCTCCTTTGATGTTTTGGGACACATCTCTTTAGATAAAGGAACTCCATGCCTAAAAGGTAGAAAACCTTTCTTGGAGTTCTGCATGCTAAAACGAGCAAGGATAGTGTCAACATATGAATCTTGAGATAAGCACAACATCCTTTTCTTGCGATCCCTTATAACTTTGATCCCAAGGATGTGTCCCACTTCTCCCAAGTCCTTCATGTCAAACTGTTTGGACATCCATACCCTTACGTCTGATAACACTTTGATATTGTTGCCAACTAACAAAATGTCATCTACGTATAGTACAAGAAACACCACTACGTTTCCATCACATCTCTTGTATACACAAGGTTCATCCGGACTTTGAATAAATCCATATGACTGGATTACCTCATCAAAGCGGATGTTCCAAGATCTAGAAACTTGCTTCAATCCATAAATGGACTGATCAAGCTTACATACAAGATTCTCTTTGCCTTTAGCAATGAATCCCTCTGGTTGCCGCATATAGATGTTCTCCTCAAGACTTCCGTTAAGGAAAGCTGTCTTGACATCCATCTGCCAAATCTCATAATCCATATGAGCAGCTATAGATAAGAGAATCCGGATAGACTTAAGCATAGCTACCGGCGAAAAGGTCTCCTCATAATCGATACCCTCTTTCTGAGTATACCCTTTCGCAACAAGCCTAGCTTTGAAGGTTTCAACCTTCCCGTCTACTCCTCTCTTTCTCTTGTAGATCCACTTGCATCCAATGGTTTTTACACCATCGGGTGGCTCTACTAGCTCCCAGACCTGATTAGAATCCATAGATTCTATCTGAATTCATCGCTTTGCCAAGATATCGATCTCTATCTTGGATTGCCTCATATGTCCGAGGATCAGTTCATGTTCACTAAGGACTAAGTCCAAGACTCTCCCAAAAACATGAATCACTCGGGTTGTCTTACAACCCTCCCACTCTGACGAGGTGCCTCCTGTATGCTCTATGACACGCGGTGCAGTGACTTGTGGTGTGTCCTCTTGTACCAGTGGTACTGAAGTTGGGACTTCCCCTGTCAACTCCTCAAGAACAATCCTACTCGTGGGCTTGTGGTTCATCACATAGTCCTCCTCTAGAAATCTGGCATTCGTACTCACGATCACCTTCTGATCTCTAGGACTATAGAATAAACCACCCTTCGTTCCCTTAGGGTAGCCAACAAACAAGCGCGCCATGCGAGATTCCAACTTACGGCATCTCCTTCAACACATGTCTTTGACTACCCCAAATCAATATGTCTTAGACTAGGCTTTCGCCCGATCCACAACTCTGTGGGAGTAGAGAAGGTGGAACCAAGTTCGTAATGTGTCTTTCTTTGCTTCAGAGCAAACCCCCAGAACGAATCAGGTAACTCAGAATAACTCATCATCGATCTAACCATCTCCATAAGAGTCCTATTCCTTCGCTCCGCTACACCATTCTGCTGGGGTGTGCCAGGTGCAGACAATTGGGATTGAATCCACCTCTCGATAAGTAACTCCTAAACTCTCCCAAGAGGTACTCGCCACCACGATCAGATCGTAATGTCTTGATACTTTTACCTTGACGGTTCTCCACATCAGCCTTGAATTCTTTGAACCTGTCAAAGCATTCAGACTTGTGGCGCATCAAGTAAATGTATCCATATCTTGAATAATCGTCTATAAAAGAGACGAAATATTCAAAACCACCTCTTTCCTGGATAGTCATAGGACCGCACAAATCAGAATGAACCAGTTCTAACACATCTTTGGCTCTATACCCCTTGGCCTTAAAATGCCTCTTGGTCATTTTACCTTCCAAGCATGATTCGCAGGTTGGGAGATCCTCCACCACTAATGAACCTAAAAGTCCATCAGCTATCAACCTTTGAATTCTACTTAGGTTAATATGACCAAGCCTTAGATGCCAGAGATATGTTTGGTTCATTTGCGAAGGTTATTTTCTCTTATTAGATTTAGAAGATGAGCTATTTTTTTCTATTTGCATCGTGGGAGTTTTTGGTTCAAGAGTATATAAATTGCCAACCAATGTACCAGAACAGATAATCTCCCTATTCCTTTTTATAACAACTCTGTCATTAAAAGAAACAAAATACCCATCCAAAAACAATTTAGAAACTGAAATTAAATTCTTTCTAAAAGTAGGTACATAAAGACAATTTCTTAAAACCAAAACTTTATTCCTATCAAAAGATAAATAAACGTCTCCCACTGCAATAGCCGCCACCTTTGAAGCATTGCCCATGTAGACGGTAACCTCTCCCTCAGCTAGTCGTCGGGTTTCGAACCCTGCAGTATTGCAGACATGATCAGTGGCTCTGTATCTACACACCGTCGTAGATAACACCACTAAACATGTTTCAACAACTAAACAAGAAGATATACCTTTGTTCTTTCGGCGAGGACAGTCCGCCTTCCAATGTCCAGTCTGCTTGCAAGTGAAGCACTTGCCTTTCGGCTTCTTCACTCCTGCCTGGGGTCCCACTGCCACTTTCTTCGCTCTACCTTGCTTCTTCTTCTTACCTTTCGGTTTAGAGGAAGAAACCTTTTGAGCGACCATGGCTTGAGAACTCTGACGAAAAAGCCCCTCTGCCGCCTGGAGTTCTGTCAGAAGCTCCGCCAACGAATACAACCTCTTGTTCATGTTGTAGTTGAGGCGAATCGCCAAAACTCCTAGGCGAGATTGAGAATGATATCGACCTGGGTTTCCCCATCGATCTCAGCTCCGAGGACTTCCATCTCATTAAGATGAGCCATCATCTTGAGAACATGGTCCCTAACGGGTGTTCCCTCGACCATGGTGGTCGTCATCAAGTTTCTCATTGCCTCCTGCCTAGCCGCCCTACTCTGATGTCCGAAAAGTTCCTTGAGATTGAACATCATGTCATAAGCTGTGGCTATGGCCTGATGCTGATGTTGTAGCACATTTGACATAGATGCCAAAATATAACACCGCGCCATCTCATCTGCCTTAACCCATTTCTTATAATGTTCTTTCTCCTTTTCATCAGAGTCATCGGTGGGCTTAGGAGGACAGACCTCGAAGAGTACAAATTTGTACTCCTCCGCAGTTAAGACAATATCCAGGTTTCTTTTCCAATCAATGTAGTTTGGACCAGTAAGTTTGTTTTCTTTTAAAATCACAGCAAGTGGGTTGAAAGCCATTTGAAAATCCTAAAAAACACAATGATCAAGAAATATCAGATTTCAAATAATATTGATTCCTCAAAACAATAAAATCCCGAAATCAACCAACACCTCAAAACACCGAGAATATCGCATGCCACGATAGTGTGGACGTATACGAAATCTACATTTGTAAGAGGAGGTTTTACCCATTAATTTTATTATCTTGTCAACCTTACTTTTTGACAAATAAAATTAATAGTTGGTTCCTCTTTAGCCCTACAAATAAAAGCAGTGACTCCGATGGGGAGGATACCTTTTATTTGCATCTAAGTGTGCACCATTACATGATACTAAGGGAATTATTTCGGATTATGTGCCTTACCGATGGGGAAGTACACACGCTCCTAAATAATTTCCTATAACCATTATTTGACCTAGTGATCCGCAAACAAACCCATCCGATGGGGAGGAAGGCACTCAGAGCCAACGCGCAAGTTTGTTGCATCACACGTCAAATTGTAATGGAGGCCGCGGGAATTAATTAAAATGTCCCTCTCCCACTTAGTAAATTGCAATCGAGGAGTTTTAAAACAAACACAACATGCATATAAAACAAATAAGCAATAAATATGGAAAAATCAGAATTTTTTCAACTATTATGGCATTGTTCTCCAATACGCATCCCGTCGTGTCGCCACCTCGTCCGCTCCATCTTTTCCCGTGCGCAAGTCACCAAAGAGTTCCGAGCCGAGATTAATCATATTAATTTACATCCATCGATCCTATACTCCACAAAGGAGTGTACAAATAATCTAGATCGAAAGTAAACTAAAATGAGCGGCTAAACAATGCCGTATTTAATTACAAAAATTAAATACTAATCTAGCCTCGTCAACCCCGAGGATTCAAATAATAAATTTTTTTACACACATCCATTCACATACACACACATGGCCATAATAGTCGGATCTTATGCCTGCAACCAAAGAGTTAAACTACGCATATCCTACTATTATCCGGCACATATAATATATGAAAAATGCATAAAAATTAACCGAATCAAAAACACACAAAACCGGAAACCGTGGCTCTGATACCAATTGTTGGTATGTCGCTTCGGAGGCTCATTGGCTCCCATGTCCCCGGATTAAAATTTTCACTAATGAAAGGATTAATCCGGATGGGATGAGCATCCTTAACGACACCATTTCATCGTCGTGCTAACAACTCGAGTGGTCGCTTGAACAAACTAGTTGTTCAAGCAACACAACTCTTCTAGTTGGTTAGCCGCGGAAGAGACGACGGACGAATCGCCGGTTTTTGTGTTTGTCTTCGAGGTCCATGATTATACAATATATATTCATACACACACATGCATAATCATCATATATAAGAACATGCTCAGATCTGAACATAAAGTTAAAATAACTTTATACCTTACGATCTTCTACCGTATGTCCTATCCTTCTCGTGGACGACGTGTGGACGAAGATCCTCCACGAGTAGAAGCCTTCTAGATTGAGTTCTCCTCTACCTTGTCCGCTGCGAACAAAGAGAAAAACCACAAATACCTTTCCTATCTAGAACCGGCCACCAAGCTAGGAAGTTTGATGCAACCGCCGGTCAAGGAATGGATGAAGATGCGCCGGCCACCAAAACAAGAGGAGCCGCCGGCCACCTTTGGGAATTGGAGGAAGATGATCTTGCCGGCCACCAATGAGAGGAGAACCGCCGGAAAAGGAAGAAGAGAGTGGCTAAGATGAAGGGCGCCGGCCAAGGAAAGCTTGAATGAATTGGGCGCCAAGATAGTTGCCGCCCAACCTAGCTCCAAACCCTAGCCGCCCAACTCTTTCCAAACCCTAATCCCTATTCCAAAATCTATATCTTGCCGCCCAACCCTAAGCCCTTATTTATAGAATTTAGGAGAAAGTTGGTTAGCCAAAATTATAGGAACTAACTCCTATATTCTTGCCGCCCAACCCCTAACTCCTTTAAGATTTGTTGCCGCCCAACCTATGGATGAGCCAAACCCTAATTCTAGAATTTAGGCTTAAGCCTCCTCTAATCTCCACCGTCGGATCTAGGGATTTAATCTCCACCGTCGGATCTAGGGATTTAATCTCCACCGTCGGATCTAGGATTTTATCCCAACCGTCGGATCTAGGATTTCATCCCAACCGTAGGATCTAGGATTTCATCCCAACCGTAGGATCTAGGATTTCATCCCAACCGTCGGATCTAGGATTTCATCCTAACTCACGGATCTATGGATTTAATCCAACCGTTGGTTCTAGGGTTTCATCCCAACCATCGGATCTATGGATTCAATCCACCCGTTGGTTCTAGGTTTTGTTTTGGATCTAGACTTCACAAGGATTATATTAGGCTACGATAGGGACCATAAGGAGGAGTTGGGTCTTGGCCACCCGATGGATCGGAACCACACAAACTTGATCCATCAATGATGTTCCATTCCACTAGAGGATCATCATTGAACTACCTCACCAACCCCCATAAATCAATATGGGCTCCATATATTATTTGTACATTAATCTCCCCGTGTTTAAGATATCGAATGTCCATTAATTAATTGATTTACTGACCATCAATTAATTAACATCTAATTCCTCGAGTAGTACCACTCAACCTTATCATCATGTTGACTAAGTCAACCAGCTGGGTTTACATGATGAACCTTATGAGCTCCTCAAGGGGACATCATCAACCTAATATATAGGACACGGTTTCCTCCTATAATCAACGACACACCATGTAAATAATATTATTTCCCAACTTACCGGGCTTATTGATTTAATCCATCTAAATCTCACCCACTGGTAAATTAAAGAAATAAATACTAAGTACATGTGCCCGTTATTATATCGGGATTAAGAGCATGTACAACATAATATCCGAGGTCCGATTCAATTATGTAGTCAGCACTAAATTGAATCACCTCTATGTCGGTCCTGCTCAATACACCTTAGTGTACTAGTGTAACTCTATGTTCAAGATAAAACAATACCAAGCTACACTACAACCATGCCAATGGTTTGTCCAAAACCATCTTGGTTGTGAGCCTTTACTTATATTTTACAAGGGACTGATAACATGATCTTCTGTGCCACACCAAGCACCATGTTATCTACAATGTAAAATATTAGACAATATGCACACATATATAATGAATATATAAAATGCAAACAATGATCATGTGATTCTTATTTCAAAATAAAATGTTCATACAAAAAGAGCTAGGCTTTCAGTATACATTCCAACAGCTTGAACTTTCCAATTGCCAAGTACCCATAACTTGGACTTTCACAAGCCAAGACCCATGCTTGGACTTTCCATGCAAGTATCCAAGACTTGGACTTTACATGATATGGTCAAACCCATGTCAACCATAAAGTCAACCCATTGTCAAACATCAAAACACTACTCGAGTCTCATTCGAGTCTGGTCAATCATGTTGGGATGTATACTGAAAAGTCTATCTTTTGTATGAACATCTTTATTTTTGAAATAAGAATCACATGATCATTGTTTGCATATTTATGGTTATGCATATTTTCTAATACATTACATTGTAGATAACATGGTGTGCAGTGTCACACAGGAGATCATGTTATCGGTCCATTATAAAGTATAAGCAAAGGCTCACAATCGAGATGGTTATGGACAAACCATTGGAATGGTTGTAGTGTGACTTGATATTGGTTTGTCTTGACCATAGAATCACACTAGTGCACTTTATGTGTATTGAGCAGGACCAACTTAGAGGTGATTCGATTTATTGCTGACTACATAATCGAATCGGACCTCAGATATTATATTGTACATGCTCTTAATCCCGATATAATAATGGACACATATACTTAGTATTCATTTCTTTGATTTACCAATGGGCGAGATTTATAGAGTAAATCGATAGGCTCGGTAAGTTGGGAAATGGTATTATTTATTTAGTGTACCATTGGTTATAGGAGGAAACCGTGTCCTATATATTAGGATGATGATGTCCCCTTGAGGAGCTCATATGGTTCATCATGTAAACCCTGCAGGTGGACTTGGTCCGGCATGATGATAAGGTTGAGTGGTACTACTCATGGAGTTAGATGTTGATTAATTAATCGACAGACATTCGAGATCTTAAACACAGGAAGAAAAATATACAAATAATATATGGAGCCTATATTAACTTATGGGAGTTGGTGAGGTAGATCAATGATAATCCTCTAGTGGATTGGATTATCATTAATGGATCGGACTTTATGTGGCCTTGATCCATTGGGTGGCCAAGATCCAACTCCTCCTCATGTTCCCTAATGTATCCTATTAAATCCTCATGATGCCTAGATCCAATGGTTGAAAACAAAACTCTAGATCCGACAGTAGAGATTAAATCTCTAAATCCGACGGTTGAGATTAAATCTCTAGATCCGACGGTTGAGATTAAATCCCTAGAACCGACGGTGGAGATTAAAACAAGGATTATGCCTAACTCTATAAAAGGAGGGATTGGGGTGGGTGGCAAGGAGAATTAGAAGCAAGATAGGATTAGGGTTTTGGCGGCTTGGGCGGCCACAATTAAGGAAAGTTTTTCCTTTTTTTTTTCTTCTTCTTCTTGGCCGACACCCAACTTGTTAGTAATATATGAGAGATGTCCTAAGGCAATCGCCTTATGTATGAACCATTTATATGATAAATGAAGATTCACTATTTGAGTATACATGTTTAATGTATTTGATTGGATCTTAAACTCATTTACTGAATGTCCACGATACGATTCACAGCATGAGAGAATTTGTGATTGGATCACAACTAGTGAGTATCTCTACATGTGTAATTGTGATGTATCGAAATTATCCCTAGTTGATGAATTGATGGATTTGGACACCATCAATTCTGTCGAGACTAGCACGAGGTATACTCCTTGGTGTATCCAAGCGGTGATTCTCTCACCGGCGGAGACATTGTGATGTCGAGTTAATCGTGGATGCTAGTTATGGTAACTAGTTCATTGGAGTGACCAGTAGTAAGACTTCATATGGTTCTCTGCATATATAGATATGTCAATGAAGTTCTTACTGTGGCTTAAGTGCGATGTTCCTTTGACTTGCGGTATTCAAGTCATCTTGATCATGGAGACTTATGCTTTGACATCTTAAGCAAACATCTCCGAGGAGATGTGGACCCGGGATGATTGGGTATAAGTCGAAGTGATCGAAGGTGTTTGAATAGCCTATAAAGGATTCACCACTCCTTGCGAGGAGATGTATACCCATGGCCTCTCGTCGGATTGTTACTAAAGTCTTTGGCCAAAGCATTACATGTTTAGAGTAAAGTACTCTTCGATACATGTGGAGTAACTAGAATCCGTAGGACGAGGAAATGATACTTGGGCTAGGTGTGACGTAGTCAGCCTAGTGGGGATTGACACAATAGACCATGTCCTGAACCAAGTGGGTATAAGATGAGTGAAGGGAATGGGGCACGATTCATTCGAGCTACTGAAGGGTTTCAGAAATAGTTATGGATCAACCGTTGATCTTTTCGGTTAATTGGGGATCATGATGTACTACTAGGTTCCACTCATGATCGTTCTATAATTAATGGTTAATTATAGACGGCCAACATAAACCGAGAACCTATTTGGTCACACACACAACGAGTGTAATCCAAAGGATTTAAAACGAGCTTGAGAATGGGATTCTCAGACCGAGAGAAACTATGTTTGGTTGGACCAAACATAAAGCGAGCATGAAATTGTTTCAGTCGCAATGGAAGCGTGGATGGGCAGTGTCTTATGAAGACATAATGGATGGACCAAAATGGTTTGGTTCTAATCCAATGGATGAGAATAAACCAAAGGGTTTGGTTTATATTAAACGAATGAACCAAAGCTTGGTTCGGTTCGTTTTAACTTAAAATAAACCATCATGGTTTGGTTTATTTTAACTTATCCTAATGGAGCGGGTTAACGGGCTTTATGGATATGATCCATTAACCATTAAGAGAATTAGTTCTCTATAAAAGAGGGATTAAGGGATTGTTAAACCCTAATCATCCAAAACCCTAGCTTGAAGTTGCCGCCCACCCCTTGGAGGAATTTTCGGCGCCCAACTACAAGCTGCTGCCGCCCAGCTTTGTGCCGCCGTCCAAGACCCTTGCCGGCGTCCAAGCTCCAGCCGGTGAACCTCCGGCGACCCTCCGGTGATCTCCTATAGGTTCGGCATCAAGGTGAGCCTTTTCTCTCCTTGTTTTGGCCGGCGCCTACTCCTCCACCAAGCTGTCCAGTTTTCTGGACAGCTTCTTCTCCTCTCGTCGGAGCGTCGTTTGGACGACGGTTAGTGATCCGACAGCGGCTAACATACCGGGGATTTGATCTCCGGTAATCCTCTGAGGTGGAGGACGAAGTATTCGTCAATCGGTTGACGAATACCTTTCCGGAGAAGCGAGTCTTGAGGACTTGTTTTAGATCCGAATTTGGATTCGGATCGTGATCATCTCTCTATCACGTCGTCTTCAACACGAGGCTAGTAACCCATACGAAGACGAAGCTTGTGGCTTGGCGAAGTCATCCCGAGGAGCTCGGCGTGGATACGGATAGAGACGATTCTTACGAGGATCGTTCCGGTTGATGCCGTTCCCGCTACAAGTCATACGAAAGGTATAACATAGTTTAATTTCCTGTTATTGCAAATTATAATTTACGATTATGTCTACACTTGTTGTAATATGCATGCGTGTGTTGTGTGTGTTGTAATAAATATAGATTTATTATTTTTAATTGCTTCCGCTGTGCTCATGTTTACGAAACATGATCGAACACACACACGCCTTGTGCGATAACCCAACAAAGTATCAGAGCACAGGTTGTGTTTCGACATAATCGTAAAATGGTTTTGCGATAGTCATAATGTATTTCTGGAAATTTTCTAATTTTGGAAATTTAGAAGTATTTATGGAAATTTTTCAATTTTGGAAAGTCTAGAAGTATTTATGGAAATCTTTCACTTTTGGAAAGTTTGAAGTATTTATGGAAATTGATATTTTCCATAAATAAAATATTTGATTAGATTCTGGAAATTTGTTTCCTAATTTAATCATGATTTGATTTGGGAAATCAAATCTTAAAATATTTTATTTCCATAAGTAGTTTTAATGATTTAGGAAATTGGTTTCCTAAATAGATTTTCCTTAATCAAATAATTCCATGAATAAAATATGTGATTAGATTTGGAAATTTATTTCCTAATTTAATTATGATTTGATTTGGAGAATCAAATCTTAAACATATTTTATTTCCATAAATAGTTATGACATATAAGGAAATATATACATTACATAATTGTATTCCATGTAATTGCATTAGATGCATAACATTATGTCATGCGTGTCGTGACATGTAGATGTATGCCATGTATGTCATGCCATGTAGATAATAGTTATTTGCATGCAAAGAGGATGAGACATAAAAACCCTAACTCAATATTAAAGCCTACACCTTCCATTAATATGGTTAGAACCAGAGTTATGTTTCCTGTTTGGGTTGTTGGACTCACTCCAAGCCCGGCTCAAACCTGAACATGTTCAAATCATTGGAATAGTTTAACTCTAATATGGTAAGAGTCAGAGGTCAATCGTTAGTTTGAGTTGTTGGACTCACTCCAAGCCTGGCTAATTGGTTGAATGCGCTCTAACCATATTAAAACTATTTCGCGATTAATGGGTCGGCTTTAACTTGGAGCATCGATTTGTTGGACTCACTCCAAGGTCGATGTGAAGAGAGGTGAAGTTGGGTGCTATGCATATGATGCATACTTGTTAATGTGTTAACAACCCAATGTATGTGTAAACATTCAATTACTTGATAGCACATTGTGATAGTTACATATACATGATATGTAATCGGTATACTTGATACCCACCATCATAGCTAAGAATGGCTTGTTGGACTCACTCCAAGGTTGTTCTTATCTATGATGGATATCAGCCCATTCGGAGATGGACCTACGATCTCTCGAAGTGATTTTAAGGGTTTTTTTTTTTGAAATTCGAAAAATGAATGGGATTTATAAATGTATATTGATGCATTTTAAAATCATTTTCTCATATATGCTCGTTTTGTATTTCTAGGTCAATAAATTGATCATGACGTCTTTGAATTTGCGCACTATTTTGGATTCGAACAAACTGACTGGGCCTAACTTCCTGGACTGGCTTAGAAACATGAGAATTGTTCTCAAGGCGGAAAAGCTTGCATATGTCCTTGAAGAGCCTCTTCTTGACCGTCCTAAGGACGATGCAACTCCTGACCAAATGTTGGTCTATCAGAAACATGTAGCGGTCTGGTGGCGAGTTGCATCATGCTATAGATGCTAATACTATGGTCTTCCATCTTCATGAGTTGTTCGATGAGCAAGCGAGATCCGAAGGTTCGAGGTCTCTAGGCTCCTCTTCACCACGAAGATGCAAGAAGGTTCGTCTGTAGTGCAGTTTGTGCTAAAGATGAACGGGTACATCGAGCGGCTAGCTACCCTCGGTTTTGTGATGGATCATGAGTTAAGTATTGACTTAATTCTGCATTGTTTGCCCAAGAGCTTCTCGCAATTTGTGATGAACTATCAGATGAACAAATTGGAATCCACCATTCTCGAGCTCCTTAATATCTTTGAAGACTATGGAGCCTTAGAAGCATGAAGAGAAGCGGTTCATTAGTTGATTCCTCAAAGAAAGGTTCTAAGAGGAAGGCAAAAGAATAGAAGAAAGGAAAGAAAAAGGCAAAGAAGGCGGAACGAAAAGGGCACTTGCCATCACTGTGGCAAGGAAGGCCAGCTAAGAAAGCTGCAAGACTTATCTTGAGTCCATGAAGAAGAAGAAGGCATCGATGCCCCATCCTCTTGGTATCTTCTTTATTGATTGTCATTCTATTTCCTTAGACACTTGGGTATTGGATCTTTGGGTGTAGCTCACATATATGTAATGACATCTGAGGCTAAGGAATAGAAGAAGACTTGTCGAGGGAGTCAAATTTGTGAGTTGGCAATGGAGCAAAGGTTCTTTGCGGTCGCCATCGGAACTTATTTGCTGAAGCTCCCTAGTGGACTAGTCTTGGAACTGGACAATTGCTATTATGTTCCTTCTCTAATAAAGAACATTGTTTCTATTTCCTGCTTAAATAGAAATGGTTTCCATTTAATGTTTAGTAACAATTGTTGTTATATAACTTTGAATGGCGTACTTTATGGAACTGGAACTTTGAGTAATGGCATTTATCGTTGGGCGTATCGGTGACATCTTCAATATCGAAGCGAGCAACACGCGTGCTCGAAAGGATAATCACATAGACTCCTATATGTGGCATTGTCGTCTTGGCCATATAAGCAAGAAACGCATGTCCGAATTACACCGAGGTGGAATTCTGGAATCGTTTGAATTGGATTCATACGATACATGCGAATCATGCTTAAAAGGCAAGATGACTAAGTTACCTTTTACTGGAAAAGGTGAACGAGTGGGAGAGTTACTAGGTCTAGTACATATTGATGTATGTGGACCTATGTCAACTCAAGCTTTAGGAGGCTATAGCTACTTCATTACCTTCACCGATGATCACTCACGGTTTGGGTATGTGTTCTTGATGAAACACAAGTCTGAAGCCTTTGAAAGGTTCAAAGAATTCAGAAATGAAGTAGAGAAACAACATGACACAAGTATTAAAATACTTCGATCGGATCGAGGTGGTGAATACTTAAGTCAAGAGTTTCTTGATTATCTAAGAGACAATGGCATATTGTCTCAATGGACTCCGCCCTATACACCACAGCATAATGGTGTATCTGAGAGGCGTAACCGGACCTTGTTGGACATGGTCAGGTCAATGATGAATCATGCGACTCTTCCCAAGTCCTTTTGGGGTTATGCACTTCAGACAGCTGTTTACTTGTTAAACAGAATGCCTACCAAGGTAGTCTCTACTACTCCATATGAGATATGGGCTAGTAAGAAACCTCATGTATCTTACTTGAAGATATGGGGTTGTCCTGCTTATGTGAAGCGATGTATCAGACAAATTGGATGCTAAGTCTGATAAATGTCTATTTATTGGATACCCTAAGGAAACAAGGGTTACCAATTCTATCATCCTGTGGAACAAAAGGTGTTTGTTTCAAGGCATGCTGTGTTTCTAGAGAAAGAGTTTCTCTTGCAAGAAAACAGTGGGAGTGTCGTCGAGCTTGAGGAGGCTCGAGAAACTCAAATAGACATTGATGAGATACCTGGTGAAGCACAACAGCCGACAACTCATAGTGATGAGCAATCGGCTGGACCTATTGTAACACCACATCTTCGTAGATCTGGTAGAACACGCAATATTCCTGAGAGATATGGATTTCTCGTAAGTGAATCGAACGACGTGTTACTCATTGATGATGAGGAGCCTACCAGTTATGAAGAAGTGCTGACATGTTTAGAAAGGGATAAGTGGCTTGGTGCCATGAAGTCGGAAATGGATTCCATGTACAAAAACCAAGTTTGGAACTTGGTTGACCCATCTGAAGGCATAAAGCCTATAGGGTGCAAGTGGGTTTTCAAGAAGAAAACCGACATGGATGGTAATGTGATTACCTATAAGGCTAGATTGGTGGCGAAAGGATATCGTCAAAAACAAGGTGTTGATTATGACGAAACCTATTACTAGCTATCTTAAATCCATTCGGATGCTCACCGCCATAGCGGCTCATTATGATTATGAGATATGGCGGATGGATGTGAAAACAACTTTCCTTAATGGAAACACCGAGGGCGTGTATATGATACGACTGAGGTTTCACATCGATTGACAAAACCAAGGTATGCAAATTGCGGCGATCCATTTATGGATTGAAGCAAGCATCCAGAGTCTGGAATATCCATTTTGATGAGACAATCAAAAGTTTGATTTCTCACAAAATCCGAACCTTGTGTGTACAAGAAGGTTAGTGGGAGTGCGATCGTGTTCCTAGTATTGTATGTCGATGACATATTACTTATAGGAAGCGATGTGTCAATCTTCTGATCGATTAAGGTTTGGTTATCCAAGACATTCTCCATGAAAGACACAGGAGAAGCAACCTACATCCTTGGGATTAAGATCTATAGAGATAGATCGAAGCGGTTGCTTGGTCTTTCGATCTACATATATAGACCGAGTGCTAAGAGGTTTAGCATGTCGGAATCAAGAAAGGTTATCTACCCATCGGGCATGGGAACACCTTTCAAGTCTATATGTCATGCGCCGCGAAGGCGAGAGGATTTGCATGAGTAAGATTCCTATGCATCCGATAGGATCTATCATGTATGCTATGTTATGTCACGAGGCCCGATGTATCGATGCGCTCACGAGTGTCACGGCGGATACTAATCCGATCCGAGGAATGGATCATTGGCGGTTAAGGCGATCCTTAAGTACTTGAGAAGAACTAAGGATGTGTTCTAATATATGGAGAAGGGGACATGGTGATACGGGTATCACGGATGCGGCTTCCAGACGGACAAGGATGATTCGGGTCTCGATGCGGATCGTGTTCACCTTGAATGGAGCGCGATGAGTTGGAAAAGTTCCAAACAAGAGGCAGTGGCGGATTCTACCACGAGGCGAATATATTGCGGCCAGGCGGCAAAGGAAGAGGTTTGGATCGAAGTTCGTTCATGAACTTGGTGTGATTCCGCCATTGTTGAAGCAATCTACCGGTCTCATGCGACAACAATGGAGTAATTGCACAGCGAAAGAGCCAAGGTCTCATCAGCGATCCAAACATGTGCTTCGCTATCATCTTATCGAGAGATCATCAGTAGGAACGAAATACAAATCGAGAAAATTCCCACTGAAAGGAACTTAGCGGATCCTTTGACTAAAGCATTACCTCAAAGTAAGTTTGAGGGTCATGTTAGAGCTTATGGTATTGGATCCCGTAGCGATTGGCATTAGGCCAAGTGGGAGTCTGTTAGTAATATATGAGAGATGTCCTAAGGCAATCGCCTTATGTATGAACCATTTATATGATAAATGAAGATTCACTATTTGAGTATACATATTTAATGTATTTGATTGGATCTTAAACTCATTTCTTGAATGTCCACGATCGATTCACGGCATGAGAGAATTTGTGATTGGATCACAACTAGTGAGTATCTCTACATGTGTAATTGTGATGTATTGGAATTATCCTAGTCGATGAATTGATGGATTTGGACACCATCAATTACGTGAGACTAGCATGAGGTATACTCCTTGGTGTATCCAAGCGGTGATTCTCCGGTGGAGACATTGTGATGTCCGAGTTAATCGTGGATGCTAGTTATGGTAACTAGTTCATTGGAGTGACCAGTAAGACTTCATATGGTTCTCTGCATATATAGATATGCCAATGAAGTTCTTCTTGTGGCTTAAGTGCGATGTTCCTTTGACTTGCGGTATTCAAGTCATCTTGATCATGGAGACTTATGCTTTGACATCTTAAGCAAGCATCTCTAAGGAGATGTGGACACGGGATGATTGGGTATAAGTCGAAGTGATCGAAGGTGTTTGAATAGCCTATAAAGGATTCACCACTCCTTGCGAGGAGATGTATACCCATGGCCTCGTCGGATTGTTACTAAAGTCTTTGGCCAAAGCATTACATGTTTAGAGTAATGTACTCTTCGATACATGTGCAGTAACTAGAATCAGTAGGACAAGGAAATGATACTTGGTCTAGGTGTGACGTAGTCAGCCTAGTGGGGACTGACACAATAGACCATGTCCTGAACCAAGTGGGTATAAGATGAGTGAAGGGAATGGGGCACGATTCATTCGAGCCTCTTGAAGGGTTTGAAATAGTTACGGATCAGTTGATCTTTTCGGTTAATTGGGGATCATGATGTACTACTAGGTGCCACTCATGATCGTTCTATAATTAATGGTTAATTATAGGCGACCAACATAAACCGAGAACCTATTTGGTCACCACCGTGAGTGTAATCCAAAGGATTTAAAAGCGAGCTTGAGAATGGGATTCTCGAAGAAACTATGTTTGGTTGGACCAAACATAAAGCGAGCATGAAATTGTTTCAGTCGCAATGGAGGCGTGGATGGGCAGTGTCTTATGAAGACATAATGGATGGACCAAAATGGTTTGGTTCTAATCCAATGGATGAGAATAAACCAAAGGGTTTGGTTTATATTAAACGAATGAACAAAAGGTTGGTTCGGTTCGTTTTAACTTAAAATAAACCATCATGGTTTGGTTTATTTTAACTTATCCTAATGGAGCGGGTTAACGGGCTTTATGGATCTGATCCATAAACCATTAAGAGAATAGTTCTCTATAAAAGAGGGCTTAAGGATTGTTAAACCCTAATCATCCAAAACCCTAGCTTGAAGTTGCCGCCACCCTTGGAGGAATTTTCGGCGCCCAACTACAAGTGCTGCCGCCAGCTTTGTGCCGCCGTCAAGACCCTTGCCGGCGTCCAAGCTCCAGCCGGTGAACCTCCGGCGACCCTCCGGTGATCTCCTATAGGTTCGGCATCAAGGTGAGCCTTTTCTCTCCTTGTTTTGGCCGGCGCCTACTCCTCCACCAAGCTGTCCAGTTTTTTGGACAGCTTCTTCTCCTCTCGTCGGAGCGTCGTTTGGACGACGGTTAGTGATCCGACAGCGGCTAACATACCGGGGATTTAATCTCCGGTAATCCTCTGAGGTGGAGGACGAAGGATTCGTCAATCGGTTGACGAATACCTCTCCGGAGAAGCGAGTCTTGAGGACTTGTTTTAGATCCGAATTTGGATTCGGATCGTGATCATCTCTCGATCACGTCGTCTTCAACACGAGGCTAGTAACCCGTACAAAGACGAAGCTCGTGGCTTGGCGAAGTCATCCCGAGGAGCTCGGCATGGATACGGATAGAGACGATTCTTACGAGGATCATTCCGGTTGATGCCGTTCCCGCTACACGTCATACGAAAGGTATAACGTAGTTTAATTTCCTTTTATTGCAAATTATAATTTACGGTTATGTCTACACTTGTTGTAATATGCATGCGTGTGTTGTGTGTGTTGTAATAAATATAGATTTATTATTTTTAATTGCTTCCGCTGTGCTCATGTTTACGAAACTTGATCGAACACACACACGCCGCGGTGCCGATAACCCAACACAACTAGCCTCTCCTCTTCCTTGGCCAGCGTCCAACCTCTTCATCCTCTTCTCCTTGGCCGGTGGAAACAAAGCCTAGCGTCTCTTCCCTTGGAGTTTTGGTCGGCATCCACCATCCTTCTTCTCCTCTTGGCTGGCGGCAAGCATCAAGGTTGGTGCTTAGTGGTTGGTTAAAGGAAGGAGAAGAGTTTTGTTTCTATACTTCCTCTTGTTCGGAGCGAGCAAATATATGAAGATTGCGATCTAGGAGGCTTCTACTTTTGGAAGATCATCGCCCACACGACGTCCAAAAGGAGGAAGAACATACAATAGAAGATCGAGAGGTATAAATTTTTGTTTTATTTTGCTTTTGTCCCTTTGTATGTTGTACGTTATTGTTATGTGGCTAAATTAACTTGGACCCCGAATACAAACACAAAAGCCGGCAATCCGTACATCGTCTATTCCACGGCTAATAGTAGAATAGATGTTGGTTGCTTGAACAACAAGTTTGTTTAATTGACTACTCTAATCGAATAGCACGACGATGAAATGGTAGATTGGGTGATCCCTCCTTGTCAAGGATAAATTTTTTTTTATCCAGAGACGTAGAAGGGATCTCCATGAACAAGCGACCGAGTTGAAGTGTGAAGCTAAGTTTCCTACCTTCAAGTGGTATCAGAGCCACGGTTTCCGATTTTGTGTGTTTAGGTTTCGGTTACTTTTATGCACTTTTCATATATTATATGTGCCGGATAATAGTAGGATGTGCATAGGTTAACTTTTTAGTTGCAGGCATAAGATCCAACTATTATGGTCATATGTGTGTATGTGATTGTATGTGTGTAATTGTATATTTTGTTGAATCCTCGCTGTTGACGAGGCTAGTATTTAATTTTTGTAATTAGATATGACATTGTTTAGCCACTCTTTTTATTTTAGTTTACTTTCAATCTAGATTTCATGTACACTCCTTCGTGGAGTATAGGATCGATGGATGTAAATTAAAATGTTTTTTTTTCTCGGCTCGGATCTCCGGATGGCTTGTACATGGCGTAGGGAGGAGTGGACGAGATGGCGATACGACGGGAGACATATTGAAGACAAAAGCTATAATAGTTGGAAAATATTTATTTTTCATATTTATTGCTTATTGCTTGATATGCATGTCGTAGGCTAGAAAATTCCTCAATTTTAAATTACTAAGTGGGAGAGGGATATTTTTATAAATTCCCACGGCCTCCATTACGATTTAACATGTGATGCAAACAAACTTGTGTCGGCTCTAAGTGCCTTCCTCCACATCGGATGAATTTGTTTGCGGATCACAATGTCGAATATGGTTATAGGAAATTATTAAGGAGCGTGTGTACTTTCCCATCTGAAGGCACATACCCCAAGATAATTACCTTGGTACCGAGTAATGGTGAACACTTAGATACAAATATAAGTATCCTCTCCATCGGAGTCACTGCTTTTATTTGTAGGGCCGAAGAGGAACCAACTATTAATTTTACTTGTCAAAAAGTTAGGTTGACAAGATAGTAAAATTAATAGGTAAAACCTACTCTTACAAATGTAGAATTCGTATACGTCCACACTATCATAGCATACGATATTCTTGGTGTTTTGAGGTGTTGGTTGATTTTAAAATTTTATTGTTTGAGGAATCAATAATTTTTTGAAATATAATGTTTTTGATCTATGTGATTCTTAGGTTTTCTTTCAAAATGACTTTCAACCCGCTTGCTGTGATACAGAAAGAAAATAAACTTACTAGACCCAATTATATTGATTGGTAGAGGAATCTTGACATTGTCTTGACTGCTGAGGAATACAAATATGTACTCCTCGAAGAGTGCCCTCCTAAGCCTGCGGATGATTCTGGGGAAAAGGAGAAGGAGAGTTATAAGAAGTGGATCAAGGCCGATGAGATGGCGCGGTTTTACATTTTGGCATCTATGTCAAATGTACTACAACATCAGCATCAAGCCATGCCCACTGCTTATGACATGATGCTCAATCTCAAAGAGCTTTTCGGACACCAGAATTGAGCTGGCAGGCAATTAACCCATCGATCTCAAAGAGCTGGAAGTCCTCGGAGCTAAGATCGATGGGGAAACCTAGGTCGATATCATTCTCCAGTCTCTACCTAGGAGTTTTGAGCAGTTTCGCCTGAACTACAACATGAACAAGAGGTTGTATTCGTTGGCGGAGCTTTTGACAGAACTCCATGCGGTAGAGGGGATTTTTCGTCAGAGTGCTTAGGAACAAGCCATGGTTACCCAAATTGTTTTTACTTCTAAGCCGAAAGGAAAGAAGAAGAAGAAACAAGCTGGGATAAAAGCGGTGGGAGGAACTCATGGAGGAGTAAAGAAGCCGAAAGGCAAGTGCTTCACTTGTAAGCAGACTGGACACTGGAAGAAGGACTGCCCCAACTGCAAGCAGAACAAAGGTATATCTTTTGGTCTAGTCGTTGAAACATGTTTAGCGGTGTTATCTACCGGCACCTGGTGTGTAGATACGGGAGCCACTGATCATGTCTGCAATACTTTGTAGGGGTTCCAGGAAACAAGAGGACTGGCTGAAGGGGAGATTACCGTCTACTTAGGTGATGCTACAAAGGTGGCGGCTGTTGCAGTGGGAGATGTTTATTTGTCTTTTGAGAGTAATAAAGTTTTGGTTCTTAAAAATTGCCTTAATGTACCTTTATTTAGAAAGAATTTAATTTTGGTTTCTAAATTGTTTATGGATGGATATTCTATTTCTTTTAATGACAGAGTTATTATAAAAAGGAATAGGGAGATTATTATTTCTGGTGCATTGATAGGAAATTTGTATACACTTGAACCAAAAGCTCCCACGATGCAAATAGAAGTTAATAACTCATCTTCTAATTCCAATAAGAGAAAAGAACCTTCGAAGATGAACCAAACATATCTTTGGCATCTAAGACTTGGTCTTATTAACCTAAGCAGAATTCAAAGGTTGATAGCTGATGGACCTCTGGGTTCATTAGTAGTGGAAGATTTTCCAACTGTGAATCTTTCTTGGAAGGTAAAATGACCAAGAGGCCTTTCAAGGCCAAGGGGTATAGAGCCAAAGATGTGTTGGAATTG
Source organism: Wurfbainia villosa (assembly GCA_025175895.1). Lineage (NCBI taxonomy): Eukaryota > Viridiplantae > Streptophyta > Magnoliopsida > Zingiberales > Zingiberaceae > Wurfbainia > Wurfbainia villosa. Next base: position 18,429,966 of record CM046008.1, on the reverse strand, counting down.
GTTCATTCTGATTTGTGTGGTCCTATGTCTATCCAAGCTAGAGGTGGTTTTGAGTATTTCGTCTCTTTCATAGATGATTATTCAAGATATGGATACATTTACTTGATGCGCCACAAGTCTGAATGCTTTGACAAGTTCAAAGAATTCAAGGCTGATGTGGAGAAACGTCAAGGTAAAAGTATCATGACACTATGACCTGATCGTGGTGGTGAGTACCTCTTGGGAGAATGTAGGAATTACTTATCAGAGGCTGGGATTCAATCCTAATTGTCTGCACCTGGCACAGCCCAACAGAATGGTGTAGCAGAGTGATGGAATAAGACTCTTATGGAGATGGTTAGATCGATGATGAGTTATTCTGAGTTGCCAGATTTGTTTTGAGGATATGCTCTAGATACGACAGTGTATATTCTGAACTTGGTACCATCTAAATCAGTGCCTTCCACTCCTACAGAATTGTGGATTGGGCGAAAGCCTAGTCTAAGACATATTCGGATATGGGGGAGTCCAGAACATGTGCTGAAGGCAGATGCTGGTAAGTTGGAACATTGTACAAAAGTGCGCATGTTCGTTGGCTATCCTAGAGGAACGAAAGGTGGTTTGTTTTATAGTCCTAGAGATCTGAGGGTGATCGTTAGCACGAACTCTAGATTTCTTGAGGAAAACTATGTGATGAACCATAAGCCCATGAGTAAGATTGTTCTAGAGGAATTGAAAGGGGAAGTCACTTCTTCAGTACCACCGATACAAGAGGATATATTACAAGTCACTACACCGCGTGTCATAGAGGATACATAGGTGATACCTCATCGTAGTTAGAGGATTGTTAGACAGCCTGATAGATTCATGCTCTTGGGAGAATCTTCTAATTTGGTCCCTGGCGAACATGAACCTGATCCCTGGACATATGACGAGGTAATCCAAGATAAAGATGTAGTATATTGGAAAAGTGCAATGAATGCTGAGATTGAATCTATGGATTCAAATCAGGTCTGAGAGCTAGTAGAACCACCCGATGGTGTAAAAACCATTGGATGCAAGTGGATCTACAAAAGAAAGAGAGGAATAGACGGGAAGTTTGAGACCTTCAAAGTGAGGCTTGTTGCGAAAGGGTATACTCAGAAAGAGGGTATCGATTATGAGGAGACCTTTTCGCCGGTAGCCATACTTAAGTCTATCCGGATTCTCTTATGCATTGCTGCTCATATGAATTATGAGGTATGGCAGATGGATGTCAAGATAGCTTTCCTTAATGGAAGTCTTGAGGAAAACATCTATATGAAGCAACCAAAAGGATTCATTGCAAAGGGAAAAGAGCATCTTGTGTGTAAGCTTAATCGGTCCATTTATGGATTGAAGCAAGCTTCGAGGTCTTGGAACATCCGCTTTGATGAGGTAATCCAGTCTTATGGATTTATTCAAAGTCCGAATGAGTCTTGTGTATACAAGAGATGTGACGGAAATGTAGTGGTATTTCTTGTACTATACGTAGATGACATTTTGTTAATTGACAACAATATCAAGGTGTTATCGGGCGTAAGGGTATATTTGTCCAAACAGTTTGATATGAAGGACATGGGAGAAGTGGGACACATCCTTGGGATCAAGGTTATAAGGGATCGCAAAAAAAGGATGTTGTGTTTATCTCAAACTTCATACATAGACACAATTATGGATCGTTTTAGCATGCAGAACCCCAAGAATGGTTTTCTACCCTTTAGGAATGGAGTTCCTTTATCTAAGGAGATGTGTCCTAGAACATCTGAGGAGATAGAGGAGATGAAGGCGGTTCATTATGCTTCGGAAGTAGGAAGCCTCATGTATGCGATGCTATGTACGAGACTAGATATCTGCTTTCCCATGGGCATGGTCAGCAGATATCAAAGTAATCATGGATAGGGACATTGGACTGTGGTAAAGCATATATTGAAGTACCTTAGAAGGACTATGAATTATATGCTAGTTTACCAGACAGACCAATTACTCCTTGTGGGTTACACAGATTTCGACTTCTAATCAGATAGGGATAACAATAAGTCTACCTCAGGTTTTGTGTTTACTTTGGGAGGTGGAGTCATTGTATGGAGGAGTGTCAAGCAGAAATGCATGGCAGACTCTACCATGGAAGCTCAGTACGTGGCAACCTCTGAGGCGGCCAAAGAAGATGTGTGGCTCAGGAACTTCTTGATGGACTTGGATGTGATTCCTGGTTTGCCCAGAACTATCACAATATATTGTGATAATAGTGGTGCAGTTGCAAACTCGAAGGAACCATGAGCCCATAAGGCAAGAAAACACATAGAGCGCAAATACAACCTGATACGAGAAATCGTAAAGAGAGGAGAAGTTGCTGTTGCCATGATTAAATCGGAAAATAACCTGGAAGATCCTTTCACTAAGGCCCTTCCGGCGAGAGCTTTTGATAGGCATGTGGAGGAAATGGGAATCAGATGTATGACAGTTTGAGGACAACATAGTCTTTTAGTATAAGTGGGAGATTGTTGGGATGTATACTGAAAAGTCTATCTTTTGTATGAACATCTTTATTTTTGAAATAAGAATCACATGATCATTGTTTGCATATTTATGGTTATGCATATTGTCTGATACATAACATTGTAGATAACATGGTGTGTAGTGTCACACAGGAGAACATGTTATTGGTCCATTGTAAAGTATAAGCAAAGGCTCACAACCGAGATGGTTATAGACAAACCATTGGAATGGTTGTAGTGTGATTTTGTTGGCAATGTGCTATTCCTCGGAGGCTCATTGGCTCCCATGTCACCGGATTAAAATTTTCACTAATGAAAACTAATTCGGATGAGATGAGTTTCCTAAGCACAACCAATTCGTCATCGTGCTAACGACTTGAGCGATCGCTTGAACAAACTAGTTGTTCAAGCAACACAACTCTTATAGTCGGTTAGCCACGGAAGAGACGACGGATGGATCGCCAGTTTTTGTGTTTCTTATCGGGGTCCATGATTATACAAATACATACAAATGTAAACTAGTATAATCAACACATACTAACATAAAGAACATAAGCTAGCATATCAAATAAGAACATGCAAAGAACAATAATAAAAGTTGTAAAACTTTTATACCTCTTGATCTTCTATCGTATGTCCTAATCTCCTTGTAGACTTCGTGTGGGAGAAGATCCTCCACAAGTTGAAGCTTCCTAGATCTTCTTTAATCCAAAGAAAGAAGAACTCTCTTTCCCTTCTTGCTTGAGCCAACCACCAATCCATAAAGGATTGATGCCGCCGGCCCCAAGAATAGAGAGAACATAATGGAAACCACCAAGGAACCAAACTAGGGACAAACCCTCGCTTCTAGTTCCGCCGGCCAAGATGAAATAAAGAGGAGAAGAGGAATGAGTTGTGCGCCGACCAAGGTAGAGGGAATAAAGATAGGTCCCGGCAACACCTTAGGAAGAAGAAGAGAACCTCTCCTATAGTTTCCGCCCACTACAACTTCGAAACCCTAGCCGCCCAACCAAACCCTAACCTAGGATTTCTTACCGCCCAACCAAAGGAAAGGCAAAACCCTAATCTCTTTGAAAACCATCTTCTATGTGCCGACCATGGAAGAGGGGAAGAAGGATAGAGTGTGGACCGACCAAGGTAGAGGGTAGAAGGAAGGGACCGGCCATGCCTTAGGAAGAAGAAGAAACTCATCTTCCACTTGTTGCCGCCCATCTTTGCTCCCAAACCCAAGCCACCCAAAAAATCTAAACCAACTAGGGTTTCTTCCTCCAAAGGAAGCAAACCCTAATCCCCTAAACCATCCATCATCTCTGCCGCCCAACCCAATAAGCCTTATATATAGAGTTGGGTTTTTGCCTTGGATTAATCTCCTCCATTGGTTCTATAGATTTAATCTCAACCGTCGAATCTAGAGAATTAATCTCAACCATCGGTTCTAGAGAATTAATCTCAACCGTCGGTTCTAGAGAATTAATCTCAACCGTCGGATCTAGAGAATTAATCTCAACCGTCGGATCTAGAGATTTGTTTTCCATCATTTGATCTAGACTTCATGAGGTTATATTAGGCTACGATAGGGACCATGAGGAGGAGTTGGGTCTTGGCCACCCGATGGATCGGAACCACACAAATTTGATCCATCAATGATGTTCCATTCCACTAGAGGATCATCATCGAACTACCTCACCAACCCCCATAAATTAATATGGGCTCCATATATTATTTGTACATCCATCTCCCCATGTTTAAGATATCGAATGTCTGTCAATTAATTGATTTACTAACCATCAATTAATCAACATCTAACTCCTCGAGTAGTACCACTCAAGCTTATCATCATGTTGACTAAGTCAACCTGCAGGGTTTACATGATGAACCTTATGAGCTCCTCAAGGGGACATCATCAACCTAATATATAGGACACAGTTTCCTCCTATAATCAACGGCACACCATGTAAATAATATCAATTCCCAACTTACCGGGCATATTGATTTAATCCATAGAAATCTCACCCTCTGGTAAATCAAAGAAATAAATATTAAGTACATGTGCTCGTTATTATATCGGGATTAAGAGCATGTACAACATAATATCCGAGGTCCGATTCAATTATGTAGTCAGCAATAAATTGAATCACCTCTATGTCGGTCCTGCTCAATACACCGAGGTGTACTAGTGTTGTAATGACCGGGCCCCTGTTGGCGGAATTCAGTGACCCTTTATTGTCATCGCCGCCCATGTTGGCCGTCGTTACTCACGTCTTCCCACCACGGAAGTGGGTTTTGCCTTCCCGAGTTGAACTCTAGACCTCCTCGGGCTAAGTACTGCAGTTTATTTGAAGTGATCTTGGATCGCTTGGTTGCAGTGCATCTGGATGCCAAATCTCAACTGAATAAAACTCGTGAAGACAGAGGTAACGGCTTGGCGACCAACAATAATCACGATGTACGGCCCGGGCGTACCTTTAGCGGCCCTGTTGGTCGATTGGCGACTATTGGTCGCCTTCCTGTCGACCCCTATTGGTCGACACTCTATTGGCCCTTCGTTACTCACATGGACTTCCCACCCATACAGGTGTGGGTTTTGCCTTCGGATTGAACTCTAGACCTCTAGGCTAAGTACTAAAGTTTATGAATCAAATACCAAATGTTAAATATTAAATTAAATGGAAAAGTTAAAATTAAATTAAATGGACAAATTTTAGGATTTTTTTGAATTTTAGAAGTCATGCGAGATAATGGATAGGGAAAGCAGTACATAAGGGCTGTTTAGATAAGTAAATAGGATAAATTATATTTTTCTATTTTCTATTTTTTCCCCATCGTGACTTTTTCTTTCGTCCTTCGGCAGTTCCACGCGCCGATTCCTCCGATTTCCCTCTCTCTCGCTCAACTTCTTCCTTCTCCATGACTAGGCGGGGTTCTGCCAGCGGCCTCCTCGCTCCTCGGCCTTGCAACCTTCTCCTCTTGACCAATACCTTCCTCGCGATCAACTCCTGCGACCCTCCTCTCTTAGAGGCAGCTCGAGCACTCTTGTGGCCCGGCCGGATCATCCTCGATGATCCTATGGGCATGTGGCAGGAGTCTTCCACGGTGACGGTGGATCGTCTCGGCGATCTCGGCGACAAAGGGCCTCCTCGAGTCGGCTCATGATCGCATGGCGACTAGGAGGTTGTGTGGTGGCAGCTCACGTGCCGTGTCCTCGTCGGTGACTATATACTACGACAGCGCAATGGGTTGTACAGTCACGAAGGGTTATGCGATTTGGGATTTTTCTATGGATTTCACTGCGCCGGTGGTCATCGGATCAAGGTGAGGTTTTGTTTTCCCTGATTTTTGGATGAGTTCTAAACCTAGTGGATTTCTTGTTTGAGCTTGATCTCATTGATAGGCGTGGTGGTTGAGTCTTGAATTTGCTCAGAGGAACTTCTAAGGAAGAAAGAGGTATTCTGACTTTATTTTGATCTTTGTTGAATTTAATTCTTTGTTGTGTGTGGATGTTTGTGATGAGATTAGTGTTTGGGGTCGTGTGTGTTGATGTCATTGTGAATTGGAGGTTCGTGGTGTGAGTGAGAGAGGAAGGTTTGGCTGTATATATGTCACCTAGGGTTAGGTTGGATTTGTACTTGATCGGTGAGATGAGATAGTATATTGTTGTGGATCATATTTATTGGTTGAGTTACTGTATTTTGGGCGGTTTACCTAGGTTAAGCGACAGAGAATTGGGGATATTAATTGAGGTGGGATCCTAGATAAGCACTATTTTTGTATTTACTATTGATATTGGATGGTTGGATGAGTGTTGGTTAATTTGGATACATTACAGGTTATGAATGAAAAATATTTTCATATGATGACTATTGATCATATGAATTAATGTAATGTTACGACATTGAAGAGTTAATCACAATTTGTGACGGGTTGAGGTTTCTTGTGATACATAGTAGTATTTAGCGTTGTCTTGTTGGATTGGATGGATGGATTTTGGTTATGAAGGATTAGATTATGTTCGATTATGTATATTATAGTTATGTGCTTAATAATAGTTATGCATTATGCGAGTTTGATCACGAGTTGTGCCAGTTGTGGCGATCACGTTCGGATATATTATTAGTGGTATTTGACTTAACTTTTAGATTAAGTCAAGTTGATATGCTAGTTAGGATAGCTTAGAATAATTTTTTCATGTTTATATGCCTGGTATACTTTTGGTGCCTACTAGATACATGCATGTGATAGGATATGATTATATTTTCTTGTTTGATTTGGATCATAGTATATGGATTAGGGATATGTACATATTATTCGGATAGGTATTTTGAGTAGGATTTACATGTTTTAGTATCATGCACCATTTTTGCATGATTGCATGCTAGGAGACGGGGTTCCATTATTTGCTGCGGCTAGTGCATTTAGTACATTGCCACAGGTGTGTACTCATGGGTTAGTGTGGGCTGTGTAGTTGATTAGCTCATGGTAGCGATGAGGCGTGTGGTAGCGGCGAGGATCCCTCCTCGGCCTATGACAGGATGATGAGGCTTAGCTCCCCACTATGTTTGGGCGGGAGGATAGGTGTACTCCGGCTGACATCCTATCCACTCGGTCATATTAGTAATATATGAGAGATGTCCTAAGGCAATCGCTTTATGTATGAACCATTTATATGATAAATGAAGATTCACTATTTGAGTATACATGTTTTATGTATTTGATTGGATCTTAAACTCATTTCTTGAATGTCACGATACGATTCACGGCATGAGAGAATTTGTGATTGGATCACAACTAGTGAGTATCTCTACATGTGTAATTGTGATGTATCGGAATTATCCTAGTCGATGAATTGATGGATTTGGACACCATCAATTCGCCGAGACTAGCACGAGGTATACTCCTTGGTGTATCCAAGCTGATTCTCACCGGGCCGAGACATTGTGATGTCCAGAGTTAATCGTGGATGCTAGTTATGGTAACTAGTTCATTGGAGTGACCAGTAAGACTTCATATGGTTCTCTGCATATAGATATGTCAATGAAGTTCTCGTGGCTTAAGTGCGATGTTCCTTTGACTTATGGTATTCAAGTCATCTTGATCATGGAGACTTATGCTTTGACATCTTAAGCAAACATCTCTAAGGAGATGTGGACCCGGGATGATTGGGTATAAGTCGAAGTGATCGAAGGTGTTTGAATAGCCTATAAAGGATTCACCACTCCTTGCGAGGAGATGTATACCCATGGCCTCTCGGATTGTTACTAAAGTCTTTGGCCAAAGCATTACATGTTTAGAGTAAGGTACTCTTCGATACATGTGGAGTAACTAGAACTGTAGAGAGTAGGAAATGATACTTGGGCTAGGTGTGACGTAGTCCCTAGTGGGGACTGACACAATAGACCATGCCCCGAACCAAGTGGGTATAAGATGAGTGAAGGGAATGGGGCACGATTCATTCGAGCTACTGAAGGGTTTCAGAAATAGTTCTGGATCAACCGTTGATCTTTTCGGTTAATTGGGGATCATGATGTACTACTAGGTGCCACTCATGATCGTTCTATAATTAATGGTTAATTATAGATGGCCAACATAAACCGAGAACCTATTTGGTCACACGCACAACGAGTGTAATCCAAAGGATTTAAAACGAGCTTGAGAATGGGATTCTCAGACCGAGAGAAACTATGTTTGGTTGGACCAAACATAAAGCGAGCATGAAATTGTTTCAGTCGCAATGGAAGCGTGGATGGGTAGTGTCTTATGAAGACATAATGGATGGACCAGAATGGTTTGGTTCTAATCCAATGGATGAGAATAAACCAAAGGGTTTGGTTTATATTAAACGAATGAACCAAAGGTTGGTTCGGTTCGTTTTAACTTAAAATAAACCATCATGGTTTGGTTTATTTTAACTTATCCTAATGGAGCGGGTTAACGGGCTTTATGGATATGATCCATTAACCATTAAGAGAATTAGTTCTCTATAAAAGAGGGCTTAAGGGATTGTTAAACCCTAATCATCCAAAACCCTAGCTTGAAGTTGCCGCCCACCCCTTGGAGGAATTTTCGGCGCCCAACTACAAGCTGCCGCCGCCCAGCATTGTGCCGCCGTCCAAGACCCTTGCCGGCGTCCAAGCTCCAGCCGGTGAACCTCCGGCGACCCTCCGGTGATCTCCTATAGGTTCGGCATCAAGGTGAGCCTTTTCTCTCCTTGTTTTGGCCGGCGCCTACTCCTCCACCAAGCTGTCCAGTTTTTGACAGCTTCTTCCTCTCGCCGGAGCGTGCTTTGACGACGGTTAGTGATCCGACAGCGGCTAACATACCGGGATTTGATCTCCGTAATCCTCTGAGTGGAGGACGAAGGATTCGTCAATCGGTTGACGAATACCTCTCCGGAGAAGCGAGTCTTGAGGACTTGTTTTAGATCCGAATTTGGATTCGGATCGTGATCATCTCTCGATCACGTCGTCTTCAACACGAGGCTAGTAACCCGTACGAAGACGAAGCTCATGGCTTGGCGAAGTCATCCCGAGGAGCTCGGCGTGGATACGGATAGAGACGATTCTTACGAGGATCGTTCCGATTGATGCCGTTCCCGCTACACGTCATACGAAAGGTATAACGTAGTTTAATTTCCTTTTATTGCAAATTATAATTTACGGTTATGTCTACACTTGTTGTAATATGCATGCGTGTGTTGTGTGTGTTGTAATAAATATAGATTTATTATTTTAATTGCTTCCGCTGTGCTCATGTTTACGAAACATGATCGAACACACACACGCCACGGTGCCGGAAACCCAACAGTGGTATCAGAGCCCAGGTTGTGTTTCGACATAATCGTAAAATGGTTTTGCGATAGTCATAATGTATTTCTGGAAATTTTCTAATTTTGAAAATTTAGAAGTATTTATGGAAATTTTTCAATTTTGGAAAGTCTAGAAGTATTTATGGAAATCTTCCACTTTTGGAAAGTTGGAAGTATTTATGGAAATTGATATTTTCCATAAATAAAATATTTGATTAGATTCTGGAAATTTGTTTCCTAATTTAATCATGATTTGATTTGGGAAATCAAATCTTAAAATATTTTATTTCCATAAGTAGTTTTAATGATTTAGGAAATTGGTTTCCTAAATAGATTTTCCTTAATCAAATAATTCCATGAATAAAATATGTGATTAGATTTGGAAATTTGTTTCCTAATTTAATTATGATTTGATTTGGAGAATCACATCTTAAACATATTTTATTTCCATAAATAGTTATGACATATAAGGAAATTATATACATGACATAATTGTATGCCATGTAATTGCATTAGATGCATAACATTATGCCATGCGTGTCGTGACATGTAGATGTATGCCATGTATGCCATGCCATGTAGATAATAGTTATTTGCATGCAAAGAGGATGAGACATAAAAACCCTAACTCAATATTAAAGCCTACACCTTCCATTAATTTGGTTAGAACCAGAGTTCTGTTTCTTGTTTGGGTTGTTGGACTCACTCCAAGCCCGGCTCGAACTTGAACATGTTCAAATCATTGGAATAGTCTAACTCTAATATGGTAAGAGTCAGAGGTCAATCGTTAGTTTGGGTTGTTGGACTCACTCCAAGCCTAGCTAATTGGTTGAATGCGCTCTAACCATATTAAAACTATTTCGCGATTAATGGGTCGGCTTTAACTTGGAGCATCGATTTGTTGGACTCACTCCAAGGTCGATGTGAAGAGAGGTGAAGTTGGGTGCTATGCATATGATGCATACTTGTTAATGTGTTAACAACCCAATGTATGTGTAAACATTCAATTAGTTGATAGCACATTGTGATAGTTACATATACATGATATGTAATCGGTATACTTGATACCCACCATCATAGCTAAGAATGGCTTGTTGGACTCACTCCAAGGTTGTTCTTATCTATGATGGATATCAGCCCATTCGGAGATGGACCTACGATCTCCCGAAGTGATTTTAAGGGTTTTTGAAATTCGAAAAATGAATGGGATTTATAAATGTATATTGATGCATTTTAAAATCATCTTTCTCATATATGCTCGTTTGTATTTCTAAGTTAATATATTGATCATGATGTGTTTGAATTTGCGTTCCATTTTGGATTCAAATAAATTGACTGGGCCGAACTTCTTGGACTGGCTTAGAAACTTGAGAATTGTTCTCAAGGTGAAAAGCTTGTGTATGTCCTCGAAGCGCCTCTTCCCGCCCGTCCTAGTGACGATGCAACTTTGGACCAATTGTTGGCCTATCAGAAACATGTGAGTGATTCTGAACAAATGAGTTGCATCATGCTAGCCACGATGGAACCCAAGCTATGAAAGAAGCATGAGCATATGGATGCTCATATCGTAGTCCTTCATCTTTGTGAGTTGGTTGATGAGCAAGTGAGATTCGAAAGGTTCGAAGTCTCAAAGCTCCTCTTCACCTCTGAGATGCTAGGAGGTTCATCTGTGGTACTGCTCAATATGCTGAAGACTGTGGAGTCTTCTGAGAAGCATGAGCAGGGGACGGTGCTGTTAGTTGATTCCTCGAAGAAAGGTTCTAAGAGGAAGTCAAAGGAACAGCAGAAGGGAAAGAAGAGAAGGGCTAAGAAGGTAGAACTAGCACAAAAGGAAACTTGCCATCATTATGGCAAGGAGAGCCATTTGCGAAGAAAGTACAAGATTTATCTTGAGTCCGTGAAGAAGGATAAGGCATCGGATGCCCCATCTTCTTCAGAAATCTTCTTTATTGATTGTCATTCTATTTCCTCAGACACTTGGGTATTTGATACTGGGTGTGGCTCACATATATGTAATGACATACATGGGCTAAGGAATAGAAGAAGACTCGTCAAGGGGAGAGTCAAATTTATGTGTTGGGAATGGAGCAACGGTTGCTGCACTCGCCATCGGAACATATTTGTTGGAACTCCCTATAGGACTTGTCTTAGAACTGGACAATTGCTTTTATGTTCCTTCGTTGATAAAGAACATCATTTTTATTTCGTGATTAAATAGAAATGGGTACCATTTGACTTTTAGTAACAATTGTTGTTACATAACTTTGAATGGAGTTCTTTATGGGACTGGAACTTTAAGCAATGGTGTTTATACGTTGGACGTATCCAGTGACATTTTCAATATCGAAGCGAGCAACACGCGTGCTCGAAAGGATAATCAAATAGACTCCTACATGTGGCATTGTCGTCTTGGCCATGTAAGCAAGAAACGCATGTCCGAATTACACCGAAGTGGAATTCTGGAATCGTTTGAATTGGATTCATACGATACATGCGAATCATGCTTAAAAGGCAAGATGACTAAGTTACCTTTTACTAGAAAAGGTGAACGAGTGGGAGAGTTACTAGGTCTAATACATACTGATGTATGTGGACCTATGTCAACTCAAGCTTTAGGAGGCTATAGCTACTTCATTACCTTCACCGATGATCACTCATGGTTTGGGTATGTGTTCTTGATAAAACACAAGTCTGAAGCCTTTGAAAGGTTCAAAGAAATGAAGTAGAGAAACAACATTACAAGAGTATTAAAATACTTCGATCGGATCGAGGTGGTGAATACTTAAGTCAAGAGTTTCTTGATTACCTAAGAGACAATGGTATATTGTCTCAATGGACTCCGCCCTATACACCACAGCATAATGGTGTATCTGAGAGGCGTAACCGGACCTTGTTGGACATGGTCAGGTCAATGATGAATCATGCGACTCTTCCCAAGTCCTTTTGGGGTTATGCACTTGCATATTTGTTTACTTGTTAAACAGAATGCCTACCAAGGTAGTCTCTACTACTCCATATGAGATATGGGCTAGTAAGAAACCTCATGTATCTTACTTGAAGATATGGGGTTGTCCTGCTTATGTGAAGCGGACTGTATCAGACAAACTGGATGCTAAGTCTGATAAATGTCTATTTATTGGATACCCTAAGGAAACAAGGGGTTACCAATTCTATCATCCTGTGGAACAAAAGGTGTTTGTTTCAAGGCATGCTGTGTTTCTAGAGAAAGAGTTTCTCGCAAGAAAACAAAGTGGGGAGTGTCGCCGAGCTTGAGGAGGCTCGAGAGACTCAAATAGACATTGATGAGATACTCGGTGAGCACAACAATGCCGACAACTCATAGTGATGAGCAATCTACCGGACCTATTGTAACACCACATCTTCGTAGATCTGGTAGAACACGCAATATTCCTGAGAGATATGGATTTCTCGTAAGTGAATCGAACGACGTGTTACTCATTGATGATGAGGAGCCTACCAGTTATGAAGAAGTACTGACAAGTTCAGAAAGGGATAAGTGGCTTGGTGCCATGAAGTCGGAAATGGATTCCATGTACGAAAACCAAGTTTGGAACTTGGTTGACCCACCTGAAGGCATAAAGCCTATAGGGTGCAAGTGGGTTTTCAAGAAGAAAACCGACATGGATGGTAATGTGATTACCTATAAGGCTAGATTGGTAGCGAAAGGATATCGTCAAAAACAAGGTGTTGATTATGACGAAACCTATTCGCCTGTAGCTATGCTTAAATCCATTCGGATGCTCCTGGCCATAGCGGCTCATTATGATTATGAGATATGGCAAATGGATGTGAAAACAGCTTTCCTTAATGGAAACTTGCTCGAGGACGTGTACATGATACAGCCTGAGGGTTTCACATCGGTTGATAAAACCAAGGTATGCAAATTGTGACGATCCATTTATGGATTGAAGCAAGCATCCAGGAGCTGGAATATCCGTTTTGATGAGACAATCAAAAAGTTTGATTTCTCACAAAATCCAGACGAACCTTGTGTGTACAAGAAGGTTAGTGGGAGTGCAGTTGTATTCCTAGTATTGTATGTCGATGACATACTACTTATAGGAAACGATGTTTCAATCTTACAGTCAGTGAAGGTTTGGTTATCCAAGACATTCTCCATGAAAGACCTGGGAGAAGCAACCTACATCCTCGGGATTAAGATCTATAGAGATAGATCGAAATGGTTGCTTGGTCTTTCGCAGTCTACATATATAGACCGAGTGCTAAAGAGGTTTAGCATGTCGAAATCCAAGAAAGGTTTCTTACCCATCAGGCATGGGGTACACCTTTCGAAGTCTATGTGTCCGTGCACAGAAGACGAGAGGATTTGCATGAGTAAGATTCCCTATGCATCCGCAATAGGATCTATCATGTATGCTATGTTATGTACGAGGCCCGATGTATCGTACGCTCTGAGTGTCACGAGCAGATACTCACCGATCCAGAATGGATCATTGGGTGGCTGTTAAAACGATCCTTAAGTACTTAAGAAGAACTAAGGATGTGTTCCTAATATATGGAGATGGGTACATGGTGATACGTGGGTATACGGATGCCAGCTCCAGACAGACAAGGATGATTCCATGTCTTTGTCTGGGTATGTATTCACCTGGAATGGAGGCGCAATAAGTTGGAAAGGTTCCAAGCTTGACACTATAGCGGATTATGCCACTAAGGCAGAATACATTGCAGCTTTGGAAGCAGCAAAGGAAGCAGTTTGGATCGAGAAGTTCATCTCTGAACTTGATGTGGTCTCATCAATGATCCAAACATGTGCTTCGCCGCTATCATCTTATCAGAGAGATCATAAGTAGGAACGAAATACAAATCGAGAAAATTCTTTCGAAAGGAACTTAGCGGATCCTTTGACTAAAGCATTACCTCAAAGTAAGTTTGAGGGTCATGTTAGAGCTTATGGTATTGGATCTGAGCGATTGGCATTAGGCCAAGTGGGAGTCTGTTAGTAATATATGAGAGATGTCCTAAGGCAATCGCTTTATGTATGAAATATTTATATGATAAATGAAGATTCACTATTTGAGTATACATGTTTTATGTATTTGATTGGATCTTAAACTCATTTACTGAATGTCCACGATACGATTCACAGCATGAGAGAATTTGTGATTGGATCACAACTAGTGAGTATCTCTACATGTGTAATTGTTATGTATCGGAATTATCCCTAGTCGATGAATTGATGGATTTGGACACCATCAATTCTGTCGAGACTAGCACGAGGTATACTCCTTGGTGTATCCAAGCAGCTGATTCTCACTGGCTGGAGACATTGTGATGTCCAGAGTTAATCGTGGATGCTAGTTATGGTAACTAGTTCATTGGAGTGACCAGCCGTAAGACTTCATATGGTTCTCTGCATATATAGATATGTCAATGAAGTTCTTACTGTGGCTTAAGTGCGATGTTCCTTTGACTTCATGTATTCAAGTCATCTTGATCATGGAGACTTATGCTTTGACATCTTAAGCAAACATCTCTAAGGAGATGTGGACCCGGGATGATTGGGTATAAGTCGAAGTGATCGAAGGTGTTTGAATATCCTATAAAGGATTCACCACTCCTTGCGAGGAGATGTATACCCATGGCCTCTCGTCGGATTGTTACTAAAGTCTTTGGCCAAAGCATTACATGTTTAGAGTAAGGTACTCTTCGATACATGTGGAGTAACTAGAATCCGTAGGACGAGGAAATGATACTTGGGCTAGGTGTGACGTAGTCAGCCTAGTGGGGATTGACACAATAGACCATGTCCTGAACCAAGTGGGTATAAGATGAGTGAAGGGAATGGGGCACGATTCATTCGAGCTACTGAAGGGTTTCAGAAATAGTTCTGGATCAACCGTTGATCTTTTCGGTTAATTGGGGATCATGATGTACTACTAGGTGCCACTCATGATCGCTCTATAATTAATGGTTAATTATAGACGGCCAACATAAACCGAGAACCTATTTGGTCACACGACAACGAGTGTAATCCAAAGGATTTAAAACGAGCTTGAGAATGAGATTCTCGCATCGAGAAACTATGGTTGGACCAAACATAAAGCGAGCATGAAATTGTTTGATCGCAATGGAAGCGTGGATGGGCCGTGTCTTATGAAGACATAATGGATGGACCAAAATGGTTTGGTTCTAATCCAATGGATGAGAATAAACCAAAGGGTTTGGTTTATATTAAACGAATGAACCAAAGGTTGGTTCGGTTCATTTTAACTTAAAATAAACCATCATGGTTTGGTTTATTTTAACTTATCCTAATGGAGCGGGTTAACGGGCTTTATGGATATGATCCATTAACCATTAAGAGAATTAGTTCTCTATAAAAGAGGGCTTAAGGGATTGTTAAACCCTAATCATCCAAAACCCTAGCTTGAAGTTGCCGCCCACCCCTTGGAGGAATTTTCGGCGCCCAACTACAAGCTGCCGCCGCCTAGCTTTGTGCTGCCGTCCAAGACCCTTGCCGGCATCCAAGCTCCAGCCGGTGAACCTCCGGCGACCCTCCGGTGATCTCCTATAGGTTCGGCATCAAGGTGAGCCTTTTCTCTCCTTGTTTTGGCCGGCGCCTACTCCTCCACCAAGCTGTCCAGTTTTCTGGACAGCTTCTCCTCCTCTCGTCGGAGCGTCGTTTGGACGACGGTTAGTGATCCGACAGCGGCTAACATACCGGGGATTTGATCTCCGGTAATCCTCTGAGGTGGAGGACGAAGGATTCGTCAATCGGTTGACGAATACCTCTCCGGAGAAGCGAGTCTTGAGGACTTGTTTTAGATCCGAATTTGGATTCGGATCGTGATCATCTCTCGATCACGTCGTCTTCAACACGAGGCTAGTAACCCGTACGAAGATGAAGCTCGTGGCTTGGCGAAGTCATCCCGAGGAGCTCGGCGTGGATACGGATAGAGACGATTCTTACGAGGATCGTTCCGGTTGATGTCGTTCCCGCTACACGTCATACGAAAGGTATAACGTAGTTTAATTTCCTTTTATTGCAAATTATAATTTACGGTTATGTCTACACTTGTTGTAATATGCATGCGTGTGTTGTGTGTGTTGTAATAAATATAGATTTATTATTTTAATTGCTTCCGCTGTGCTCATGTTTACGAAACATGATCGAACACACACACGCCGCGGTGCCGGAAACCCAACAGGTCACTCAGGAGCAGTGATGGCAGAGTGCACAGTTGTCATAGCCCTACCCACTCGGCTTCACCATTGCGTGTGAGGCAGCTGACTGGCGTCAGGGGTGACCATGTCATTGGCACGACATGCATTTTGCACGGATTGCATTTTTGTATTGTGTTTGCTGCATTATTGTATTGATGCCTTGGATGTGCATATGATTGTCATGCATACAGGATACATGTTTATATATGGTCAGGACTCTATTACTTCTAGTCAGGCACATGCTCCTATATCAGGGTAGGAGATTCAGGTAAGTACAGTCATTTTGTATTTCTTACTTTCATACCCTATTTATGTGAGACTGTACTGGCATGATATTTTTATTGTTAGCTATACCTTACTATGCATATCTACTATACCCGCAGAGTTCTTTGAACTCACCCCGTTGATTTATATCTATTTCAGGATGAAGCTGTCAGGAGAGTGCAGCTGCCGGACCCCACTCGTCGTGAATGTTTTATTTTGGATGTTTGCTTTATGGTTTGGATATTTTGGTTAGAGGACATGTATAGGTTTAGAGATTGATTTTGTAATTGGATTTTTGGTGTCCGTACGGACCTTATTCGGATTTTTGTTTGATTGGATTTTGGTGAGTATTGCTGCCCAGATGGCAGAAGGGGTAAGTTGATTTATGGTAGACTATTTATCATTTATTTTGGTTGATGGCCTAAGGCCAAATTATATAACTGCGTGTGAGTTTGGATTCCGGTCGTGTTGACCGATGTATAGTGGTCGTGTAGGCCTTGTATGTAAATTGAGATTGTCACCCGTACAGGGGAGATGCTGTCGGATTTTTGTCTGGCGGGGTCTCCTTCGGGGCGTGACAATTTATAAATGTTAAATACTGAAATTTAAAATATAAATATAATGGCCAAAATTTAGGAAAAATAATCCTGGGAATTTTTTCGGGATTTTTGGAGAATTTTAGAAATTTTTTCGGAATTAAATAGGACTTGTACGGGGTATTTACGGAGACAAAGAAAACCGACTTTTAAAGGGTCTGTTTTAATTAATCAATAGATTTAATTAACCTAAGTAATAAACCTAGGTTATAAGTTAACCATTTTTTTTTTCTCTCCCAACTCCGTTCCTTCTCGCTACGGCAACCATCGCCGCCACTGGCTTCCAGCCGCGCAGCCGCACCGAGATTGGTGCAGCCGCGGCCCGCTTCAGCCGATCGCTGGGTTGCAACGCCGACTGCCACTACAGTCTCTCGCCTCGCATCGCCTTCCACGCAGATTCGTCGCCCACGAGCATGCCTCTACGCGACGCTGAGCCTAGCAGCCGCTGGGTCGACTTTTCTTCCCAAAGACTACATGCTTCCGGATCCACCGCGAGCCCTCCCTCGCTTCGTCGGTGATCATGGTATCTAGGTTAAAATTGGGGATTTTCTGCCGGTGAGATTCCAATCGTGGTAAGCTCGCTTTGTTTCTTCTATTCGCTACAAAGGTTAATTTTTAATTAATTGGATAGATGTTAGGTGAAGTGGAGTCGTGAAACAAGGGTTGAGTCATCTAATGGTTGGGAACAGGTGAGGGTCGTGAGCTATCTGGGGAGTCAGACGGTTAGGGTTGGAGGTGGTCGGTGGTGGCCAGTGGCATCACCGGGAGGGAGAGGTTGATTGGGCTGATTTTGGGGTTTTTGGTTGTCGCTATGATTGGGTTTTTGTTGGTCATCGATACCATTGGTATGTTAAGTGAGCGAGGAGTAGTTCGTAATGTGTTATTCAAGTAATTGTAATTGTATTCAAGTGAGATATATTAGTTGATTTCGATAAATTCGGGATGAGAGATGGATAATATTTTCATATGATGAGTATTGATCATGGTGAGGTCAATTGCAAGGATATGTTCTTGGATTGAAGAGTTAATCACAATTTGTGATCTACGGTTGAGGGTCTACTTGGGGATACATAGTAGTAAATTAGCACGTTGTCGTGCTTGGATTTGATGGATTTATTTTGGGTTAATTAGTTATGTAGAAAAATCGATTTAAGTATTTGATTTGTCGGTGAATTGCATATTGTGCTTAACAATAGTTATGCTGTATGTAGGTTTCGATCACGAGGCAGGTTCACGGTCGTGACGATTTGGTTCTTTTGAACATCATTTTATCAGGCGGGTATTTTGACTTATCTTTTAGATATAGTCAAGTTGATATGATAGTTAGTATAGCTTCAATAATTTTCATGCTTATATGCCTAGTATGTTTTGTGCCTATTGATACATGCATTGATAAGATATGATTTCTATCTTCCCGATTTATTTGGATCATTGTTCCTTTGATCATAGATACGCACTTATTGACTGTGCATATTATTCGGATAGGTATTTTTGGTAGGATTTACATGCTTTAGTATCATGCACCATTTTTGCATGATTGCATGCTGGCTGGACGGGGTTCCATTATTGTTGAGCCCGCAGCTGCTACATGGCTCGCACACACCGCCACTCATGCGGTTAGTGGTACATCAGAGGGTGTGTGCGATTGCTCTGTCGATCAGTTGAGTCCGCTATGGGTAGCGATGAGGCGCGTGGTAGCGAGGATCCCTCCTCCGGTCTATGACAGGAGATAGCTTAGCTCCACTATTTTGGGCAGAGGATAGGTGTACTCGACAAAGATCTTGTCCACTCGGTCACTCAGGGCGATGATGGCAGAGTGCCTGTTCATATTATACCCACTCGGCTTCACCATCGCGTGAGGCGGTATCGTCAGTGACCATATGTCATTTTACGACATGCATTTTGCACGGATTGCATTTGTATTGTGTTTGCTGCATTATTGTATTGATGCCTTGGATGTTGCATATGATTGGCATGCATACAGGATACATGTTTGTATTTGGTGATGACTTTATCTCTTATAAGGGCACTTGCTCCTATATCGTAGGAGATCTGAGTCTGATCCTTTTGCATTTAGTTCTTGCTTAGCATATATGAGACTGGCATGATTAGTATTGTTAGCTATATCTTGCTATTCATATCGACTATCCGCCAAGTTCTTTGAACTTATCCGTTATTTTATTTTATTTCAGATGGTGTCGGGAGAGTCCATTGCCCATATCCCCCTGCGATGTTTTTGTTATTTGAGGATGGTTTGAATTTTGTATAGAAGATATGTTTAGTCTTGAAATGGATTTATGTACTGGATTTTGGGTTCTTGTGGACCATTGGTGGATCTTATTTTGATTGGTTTGGTTGGGTATTCACCGATGTGAGAAGGGTAAGTCTAGTTAGTGTAGACTTTTGTTTATAGATTTGTTGGCACGAGGCCTTATTATTATCTGCGTGTGTTGTTTGGATTCGGTCGTTAGATGTATAGTGGCCATGTAGGCCTTGTATAAAATTGGTATTGTCACACCGTACATATGGGAGATGCTCGGATTTTAAATCTGGCGGAGACTCCTCGTGACAATTTATTTGGTATCGAGCGTAGGTTTCGAGTTCCTTAGGGTCTTTGGGTTTATGGAGTTCGCCAAGTTTGGTAGTTAACTGGGTATTTTGAGTTGTATGGATTCAGATGATTTTATGTTTGAAATTATTATTACTTGATCAATATGGGGATTTAGGCGACAGACATCTCCATTACTAATTAAATAAATTCTAGAAAATTTTCTAGATGTAGTACATATTTATATTAGTTATATTTTGGTTATGCGGTGATATCATGTTCTATCTAGGATTGTTTTAACCTGATATCTGTTGGACTGTTAGATTTTTAGGTTGCTGGTTTATAGATAGCATTTGGTTATAAATTGCTATTACTGCTATACGTAGCTTGTTATCATTGTGATAAAAATGATTAGATATTATTGGTAGATGTTTACCACTTAGGATTTGACTAGTATTAGGATTATTAGACTAGTTGAATAATATGACTAAGATGGATAAATTCGTAGAAGGCATGAGGACATGATTACATAGCTTATGTAGTTTAGAGTATATATAAGCATCTGATGCTTTATTTATATATTGCCTTGACTTTGTTCTGGCATTGACTTTGTTCTGGCATGACCCTTTAGTAATACCCTAATTAATTTCAGCCATGATTCCCATTAGTAGGACTATGCTGTCGTTTATTAGACAGCGTGTTACATGTTTATAGGGTTATGTGTTATTGAGATGGACACCCTGATAAAGATTAGTAGAGATAGAATAACTTAGATAAGGTTATTCGGTAGGAGCGGATCTCAGGAATGAAACAATATTAGTAGAACCCTAGGTGTGGAAACCCTAGGTGTAATAATGGGATATTGCATATTGGTATAGGTTTATGCATTTACTATTTTAGTGATATGGTGATCGGATTAGTAGAGGTCATATGATTAGATCGATTAATCCTTAGAGGGTATATAACGTTGTTCATATTTATCTACGCACAATATCACCCATTCGGTTGAGGAAAGTTAAAGTAGAGTTTCCCTAAAGGGGCTTTTGTGTATTTGAGGCTATAATAGGTCTCCCATGTATGGTTGAGATAAATCTTGAAGATTATACTCTTGCGTTATTCGTTGAGTTGGTGATAATCGGATTCGTATGATGTCTGTAACAAGATAGCTACTTTACATTATGTACCACGAGATGCTCGTGGTAGCATGAAGCACGTGATTGAGCAGTAGGGCGGTATAATTTAGGCTTAATCCTCTTGAAGGGCTTGATAGTAGATTTGTGGTCCTTATTGGCACGGATAGCGCTTTCTGTTAATTGGGATGAAACCTATGATTACTCATCTCGACGAGTTTATTAGTGGACATATGACTTTTATCGACCTTGATAACCGTTATATTAGAAGGGTTAGAACCTTAGACTAACCATCCGGAGGAATTTATTTATTAGTCGATGATCTTTACCGACTTTGTAAACATTTCGCTTTTAGAGGTGTTGAAACCCTCGCTTAACCGCCTCAATGGGTTTAATTATGATCGATGATCTTTATGACGCCAATGGTTGTTTTATATTGGATGTATTGGATAACCCAGGTTTAACAACCTAGGTAATCGACGCTCACGACTATTGGTGATAGTATGTTAATGCTCGATAATGATAATTAGATATTTATATACGTACTGTCTATCCACGAGTCTCATTATGGTAGCATATAGTTACGCGCAGATATTGCTTGTCGGCTCATGGGTTACGTGTAGCTCATAGATTGTTCCTTTGTATTACCTCAGAGCCGAGACTTTGTCATGATATCGGATGTCTGCTACGTTGCGTTGTTTTTTACGTATATTTATTATATTGGATCAGGATAGTTCTGATGATATTGGTACTGAGGTTGGGTTACTTAACTTGTTCTGTGACTTCCATTATGTGCATTATGATTATGCTATTGTCTATACATCCACAGTGGTTGTACTCACCCTCCTCACTTATACTCTAGGTTAATTGATGGAGGGCGTGTAGTTGACCTACCTTGAGTCGCTCGAGAGTTTCTTACCGTGCTTGTCCCATGCATCGTCGAGATCTTGCTTTGTTTACTTTATCTGTTGCATTTTATTATGCACTTTGGATTTTGTCAGCTTGATTTGGTGTCATAAAACTATTTTACTTTAATGGATATATGTTTAGTCGTGCATGCATGCGAGTATTAAAATACTAGTATTACTATAATTATTTTGAGGTTTTTACGATTTGGTCTATGTATTTGAATATTGTCACTGGCTCCTCATTTGGATGACGGATATGTGACAATTTTATTGGTTTCTGGTTTTGGTTTGTGGGTTTTGTGTTTCGAGGATTTGATTTCCTTGGATTTTGGGAGTTCTTGGGTTTTGGGACAAGGATATCTCCGAGCTATAGGAAAAGTATTGTCTTTAGTGGCTTTTAGTGGTTAGGAAAAGTAGTGACTTAGTGAAATTGCCTACTCATGGGGGCGAGGTCGATGGCGTATTAACCTAACGATGATTTTTTAGAGGTGCCGAAGCTAGGGATTTGGAGTCACCAATCGGAAGGACAAGGAGTAAACCCTCGAGAATATCAGTATTAGTGATTTGGTTATGGATAAGGCGGTTAAGACGATGAAAGATCGTTTATATTATTAGGAGGTGTTGGATGGGATATTTAGAACTCTTTGTTAAAAGAGACTTTGAGGTTATGCATCGATTATCGATGATAGAATCGTAGTTGTGGAAGGAAATGAATATCCTTCATTGTGGATATATATGATCTATTTAGATCGATCACTATAGGATACCTATATACTCTAGGATTGATTGGTGATCGGTGATGATATTGTAGTGACATGATGTCTACAATTATCATTGTCGTTGTGATGATTTGTTATATCATCGGCTAGAGTAAAGAGAATGCGGTGTGTAGCGCGACAATTTCATACTTGGTATGAATTGTATGAGCTTGATTTTCTTATTAGACTTATTGATGACAGTCGTCCGATTTGGGAAGTCGTGTATTCGATTACCGCGATTGGATCATTTGATGGTGGTCGTTGGAGTTGCGCACTCGGTCACCGTTGATGGTAGTTTTCCTGGTATTGATTTGATTATTACGATAGATATGGATAGGATGCTCTAGCGGTACTACATCGCTGACTGGTTGGATCAGGAAGGTGATGAAATTTACTTGGTCTGCAGCTTGTGAAACTAGTTTCAGGGCTCAGACGATGGTTGACTTTGTTTTAATTAATTATTCGTGTGGATGGAAGGGTAGTGTATATGGATGCAACCTTTGAGGATCGAGCGATTCGATGCTATAGAATAGGCGTATCCTAAGATTCTGGCGATTAAAGAATCGAGATAAGTCATATATATGACGTGGACTTAGCAGTGATTAGGTTGTATTGTAGAGGTGAAGAGAAGGAATGCTCATGGGATTTTGGCTAGCTACGAGATAACTACTATAGATGAGCTGAAACACAAATGGTTGTAACAAGGAAGTTTGGTCGTGATAGCCTCCCATGCACTTACAGAGTGTGTGGTGGAGTGGATGTTGGACGGTAGATGGACTACTGTCTCTGACACCGAGGAGGATAATGGTTTCTGAAGTTGCATTAGTTTAAGGAACAGATGCTTCAGGAAATTCCGATTCTGGAATGGAAGTGGAAGCATATTATTATAGATTTTTGTAGTGGGTTGCCTAGGACACATCAAGGCCATGACGTGATTTGGGTAGTCGTTGACCGACTAACCAAATCCGCGCACTTCTTAGTGATTTGGAAGACGAACTCTTTGGATCGTTTAATAGAGTTATATATTGTCGGGATATCATCAGATTGCATGGTATTCCTTGAGCATTATATCAGATAGAGATCCCCGATTCATGTCCCAGTTCTGGCAGAGTCTGCAGCAGGCCTTAGGCATACAGATTCTCATTTTAGTACGGCATTCCATCCGCAGACAGATGGACAGTCTGAGCGGGCCATTTAGACACTCGAGGACTTGTTAAGGTCCTGTGTAATGGATTTCGGGGGCAATTGGGAGGACCAGTTGCTAGGACCCATAGAGCTCAGTATGAGCAGGTTGGGTTCTTATCGGCGTAGGATGCGCAGGTGCAGGGTCGTTAGAAGAGTTATGCAGACCGGAGACAGAGACCTCGGGATATCCCTATTGGTGATCATGTATTCCTACGAGTCTCACCCACGAAAGGGGTGAAGATATTTGGACTCCGTGGTAAGCTAGCTCCTAGGTACATTGATCCGTTTGAGGTTTTGGAGAGGATCAGAGCGACTGCCATCGCCTAGCTACCACCGTTTGTGTGGGTATCCATGCTTTGTTTCATGTGCCCATGTTGAGGAAGTATGTGCCATACCCTACACATATTTGGTCAGGTGTGTCAGGTTCTATTCAACCTGATGCTACTTACGCAGAGGTTCCGGTACGGATTTTGGATTTCAAGGAACGACAATTGCGGAACAAGGTTGTGCGACTTGTCAAGGTCGGGTGGAGTTACCACACCAACGAAGAGGCTACTTGGGAGCTTGAGGAAAAGATCAGAGCTCAATACCCCCACTTGTTTACTTAAGGTACATGAGGTATATTTTCAATACTTGTGGTGTTTCTTACTCGTTGTGCATTTGAGTAGGAAATTTGGGGACCAAATTTTAATTAGTGGGGGAGAATGTTAAATACTGAAATTTAAAATATAAATATAATGGCCAAAATTTAGGAAAAATAATACTGGGAATTATTTCGGGATTTTTGGAGAATTTTAGAAATTTTTTCAGAATTAAATAGGACTTGTACGGGGTATTTACGGAGATAAAGAAAACCAGCTTTTAAAGGGTCTGTTTTAATTAATCAATAGGTTTAATTAACCTAAGTAATAAACCTAGTTTATAAGTTAACCATTTTTTTTATCTCTCCTCCGATCCCCAATTTCCTTCGGCGCCGCTTTGCATGACACAACCATCGTTCCTTCTCCTCGCGCGCCTGCTACCACTGTCGGTTGCCCCTTTCTCCGCCTTGGCCGCACCACTCGCCATCGCGCCATTCCGTGCGGTCACCGCGTGCGTTGCGTAGCGTCGCCGCCTCCTCTCGATTTCTCTCACGCTGACGCCGCCGAGCCTCTCTTCCTCGCGTCAGAATCGCCATTAACACCTTTCCGTCGCCACCCGGCATGCGTGCTCGCCGCCGCTCGACGCCGAGGTTACGCCGACGCCGCTGGCCGACAGACCTTGCTGCCCATAACTGCGCCCTCTAATCGGTTGCCACGAGCACGACCCTACGCGACGCTGGCTCGCATCCACCGTGGTCATCGCTGCTTCTTCCCGGCCGAGCTAGGGATCGCCATGAGCCCTCTACCTCGTCGTGATCGTGGTATCTAGGTCAAAATTGGGGATTTTCTCGGAGATTCCAATCGGTAAGCCTAGCTTTTTGTTTCTTCTATTAGATTAGCGGTTAATTTTTAATTAATTGCGATGTTAGGTTGAAGTGGTTTATGAAACAAGGGTGAGTCACTGTAGAGGTTGGGAAACAGTAGTGGTGAGGTGAGGGTCTATTTGGGGAGTAGACGGTTAGGGTTGGAGGTGGTCGTGTGGTCGGTTGTGGCGCATGGTTATGAGCCGGAGTTGTGGTTGATTTGGGCTGATTTTGGGGTTTTGGTTGCTGGTATTGCTACCATATTGGTATGTTAAGTATCTTTTAGATATAGTCAAGTTGATATGATAGTTAGTATAGCTTTCAATAATTTTCATGCTTATATGTCTGGTATGTTTTTGTGCCTATTGATACATGCATTGGATAAGATATGATTTCTATCTTCCCTGATTTATTTGGATCATTATTCCTTGGATTTACATGCTTTAGTATCATGCACCATTTTTGCATCATTGCATGCTGGCTGGACGGGGTTCCATTATTGTTGAGCCCGCAGCCAGTTACATGGCTCGCACACTGGGTTAGTGGTACATCGAGGAGGTGTGTGCTGATTGCTCTGTCGAGCTCATTGGTCGCTCATGGTAGCGATGAGGCGGCGTGTAGTGGCGAGGATCCCTCCTCCAGTCTATGACACCGGAGATGAGAGCTTAGCTCCCCACTCTGTTTGGGGCGGGAGGATAGGTGTACTCCGGCGACATCCTCATCCACTCGGTCACTCGGGAAGCGATGATGGCGAGTGCGATTGTCATAGCCCTACCCACTCGGCTTCACCATCGCGTGTGAGGCGGCTGACTGGCGTCAGGGGTGACCATGTCATTTGCACGACATGCATTTTGCACGGATTGCATTTGTATTGTGTTTGCTGCATTATTGTATTGATGCCTTGGATGTTGCATATGATTGATGCATGCATCTGAGGATACATGTTTGTATATGGTGATGACTCTTATCTCTTATAGTAGCACTTGCTCTATATCGGGGTAGGAGATTGGTGAATCTGATCCTTTTGCATTTATTTCTTGCTTACCATATATATGAGAGTATCTTGGCATGATTAGTATTATTAGCTATATCTTGCTATTCATATCGACTAATATCCGCTAAGTTCTTTGAACTTACCCGTAGTTTTATTTTATTTGAGGATGAAGCTGTCAGGAGAGTCCAGTTGCCATATCCCCCCCCTCGTAGTGATAGGTTCTTAGTTGTTTGAGTTATGCTTTGAATTTTGTATAGAAGATATGTTTAGGCTTGGAAATGGATTTATGTACTCGTGGATTTTTGGGGTTCTTGTGGACCATTGGTCGGATCTTATTTTGATTGGTTTGGTTGGGTATTCCTGCTCAGATGGCAGAAGGGGTAAGTCTAGTTAGTGTAGACTTTTGTTTACCTAGATTTGTTGGCCTGAGGCCTTATTATTATCTGCGTGTGTTGTTTGGATTCCGGTCGTGTTGACCGATGTATAGTGGCCATGTAGGCCTTGTATAAAAACTGGTATTGTCACCGTCTGGGAGATCTTTGTCGGATTTTTAAATGCAGCGGAGACTCCTCGAGCGTGACAATTTATTTGTATCAGGCGTAGGTTTCCGAGTTCCTTAGGGTCTTTAGGTTTTATAGGTTCCTTGAGAAAACCATCTTGGTTGTGAGCCTCTACTTATATTCTACAAGGGACTGATAACATGATCTTCTGTGCCACACCAAGCACCTGTTATCTACAATGTAAAATATTAGACAATTTTGCATAACTATAAAAATATGCAACCAATGATCATGTGATTCTTATTTCAAAATAAATATGTTCATACAAAAGAGCTAGGCTTTCAGTATACATCCCAACAATCTCCCACTTATACTAAAAGACTATGCTGTCATCATACTGCCATACATCTGATTCCCCTTCCCTACACATGCCTATCAAAGCTCTCGCCAGAAGGGCCTTAGTGAAAGGGTCTACCAGGTCATCCTCTGATGCAATCTAGGCGACAGAAACTTCTACCTCCTTTACGATTTCTCGTATCAGGTGGTACTTGCACTCTATGTGTTTACTAGCCTTATGGGCTCGTGGTTCCTTCGAGTTTGCAACTGCACCATTATTATTACAATAAATTATGATAGTTCTGAGCAAACCAGGAATCACATCCAAGTCCATCAGAAAGTTCCTGAGCCACACAGCTTCTTTGGCCGCCTTTTAGGCTGCCACATACTCAGCTTCCATGGTGGAGTCCGTCACGCATTTCTGCTTGACACTCCTCCATACTATGGCTCCACCTCCAAAAGTAAACACAAAACCTGAGGTAGACTTACTGTTATTCCTATCTAATTGGAAATCGCAATCCATGCAACCCACAGAGAGTAATTGGTCTGCCCGGTAAACTAGCATATAATCCATAGTCCTTCTCAGGCACTACAATATATGCTTTACGCGGTCAATATCCTGTCTTGATTACTCGATATCTCTACCATGCCACTGCAGAAAGCAGATATCTAGTCTTGTACAGAGAATCACATACTTGAGGCTTCCTACTACAGAAGCATAAGGAACCACCTTCATCTCCTCTATCTTCTTTGATGTTGGGACACATCTCTTTAGATAAAGGTACTCCATGTCAAAAAGGTAGAAAACCTTTCTTGGAGTTCTGCATGCTAAAATGATCAAGATTGTGTCTATGTATGAAGCTTGGGATTAGCACACTAACCTTGATCCCAAGGATGTGTCCCACTTCTCCCAAGTCCTTCAAAACTGTTTGGACAACCATACCCTTACGTCTGATAACACTCTGATATTGTTGCCAACTACCAAAATGTCATCTACGTATAGTACAAGAAATACCACTACATTTCTGTCACATCTCTTGTATACACAAGACTCATCCGTAGTTTGAATAAATCCATAAGTCTGGATTTACCTCATCAAAGCGGATGTTCCAAGACCTCAAAGCTTGCTTCAGTCCATAAACGGACCGATTAAGCTTACATACAATACGCTCTTTGCCCTTAGCAATGAATCCCTTTGGTTGCTTCATATAGATGTTTTCTTCAAGACTTCCATTAAGGAAAGTTGTCTTGACATCCATCTATCACACCTCATAATCCATATGAGCTGCAATGCATAAGAGCTCCCAGACCTGACTTAAATCCATAGATTCAATCTCAGTATTCATTGCACTTTGCCAAGATGTTGTATTTATATCTTGGATTGCCTCGTCGTATGTCTAGGGATCAGGTTCATGTTTGCTAGGGACCAAATCAGAAGATTCGTCCAAAAACATGAATCTAAGAGGTTGTCTAACAACCCTCCCACTACGACGAGGTATCATCTGTGTATCCTTTGTGACACGCGGTGCAGTGACATGTGGTATATCCTCTTGTACCGGTGGTACTAAAGAAGTGACTTCCCTTTTAACTCCTCCAGAACAATTTTACTCTTGGGCTTGTGGCTTATCACATAGTATTCCTCTAGAAATCTGGCGTTCGTGTTAACGATCACTCTCTGATCTCTAGGACTATAAAACAAGTCAGAATAACTCATCATCGATCTAATCATCTCCATAAGAGTCCTATTCCTTCGCTCTGCTACACCGTTCTGCTGGGGTGTGCCAGGTGCAGTCAATTGGGATTGAATCCCAACCTCTGATAAGTAGTTCCTAAACTCTCCCAAGAGGTTCTCACCACCATGATCAGATCGTAGTGTCATCCATATCTTGAATAATTGTCTATAAAAGAGACGAAATATTCAAGACCACCTCTTGCTTAGATAGTCATAGGATCACACAAATTAGAATGAACCATTTCTAACACATCTTTGGCTCTATACCCCTTGGCCTTAAAAAGGCCTCTTGGTCATCTTACCCTCCAAGCAAGATTCGTAGGTTGGGAGATCCTCCACCACTAATGAACCCAAAAGTCCATCAGCTATCAACCTTTGAATTCTGCTTAGGTTAATGTGACCAAGCCTAAGAAGCCAAAGATATGTTTGGTTCAACTTCGAAGGTTCTTTTCTCTTATTGGAATTAGAAGATGAGTTATTAACTTCAATTTGCATCGTGGGAGGTTTTGGTTCAAATTTCCTTTCAATGTACCTGAATAGATATTCTCCCTATTCCTTTTTATAACAACTCTGTCATTAAAAGAAATAGAATATCCATCCATAATAATTTAGAAACTGATACTAAATTCTTTCTAAATAAAGGTACATAAAGGGAATTTTCCAGAACCAAAGTTTCATTATTTTCAAGAGATAAAAAAAACTTCTCCCACTGCAATAGCCGCCACCATCATGACATTGCCCAAGTAAATGGTAATCTCCCCTTTAGTTAGTCATCGAGTTTCCTGGAACCCCTGCAAATTGTTACAGACATGATTAGTGGCTTCCGTATCAACTCACCAGGTGCCGGTAGATATCTCCGCTAATCATGTTTCAATGACTAGTCCAAAAGATATACCTTTGTTCTATTTTGGATTGGGACAGTCCTTCTTCCAATGTCCATCCTGCTTGCAAGTGAAGTACTTGCCTTTCGGCTTCTTCACTCTTCACTGAGACCCTCCCACCATCTTTGCTCCACCTTGTTTCTCCTTCTTCTTGCCTTTCGGCTTAGAAGTAGAAACCTTTTTGAGCAACCATGGCTTGAGGACACTCTTTGAAGAGTGTATACTTGTACTTCTTAGCAGATAAGACAACATCTAGATTCTTTTCCAATCAACATTGTTTGGGTACAGTAAGTTTATTTCCTTTAGTATCATAGTAAGTGGACTGAAAGTCATTTTTGAAAATCCTAAGAATGACATAGATCATTACTTTAGATTTCAAAAAATTATTGATTCCTCAAACAATAAAATTTTGAAATCAACCAACACCTCAAAACACCGAGAATATCGCATGCCACGATAGTGTGGGCGTATACGAATTCTACATTTGTAAGAGGAGGTTTTACCCATTAATTTTATTATCTTGTCAACCTTACTTTTTGACAAATAAAATTAATAGTTGGTTCCTCTTTGGCCCTACAAATAAAAGCAGTGACTCCGATGGGGAGGATACTTTTTATTTGCATCTAAGTGTGCACCATTACACGATACTAAGGGAATTATCTCGGATTATGTGCCTTACCGATGTGAAAGTACACACGCTCCTAAATAATTTCCTATAACCATTGTTTGACCTAGTGATCCGCAAACAAACTCATCCGATGGGGAGGAAGGCACTCAGAGCCGACGCGCAAGTTTGTTGCATCACATGTCAAATTGTAATGGAGGTCGTGGGAATTAATTAAAATGTCCCTCTCCCACTTAGTAAATTGAAAATGAGGGATTTTCAAGCACAGACAACATGCTTATTATTACTGTAGATTTCAATAAAAATTATTGATTCCTCAAACAATAAAATTTCGAAATCAACCAACACCTCAAACACCGAGAATATCGCATGCCACGACAGTGTGGACGTATACGAATTCTACATTTGTAAGAGGAGGTTTAACCCATTAATTTTATTATCTTGTCAACCTTACTTTTTGACAAATAAAATTAATAGTTGGTTTCTCTTCGGCCCTACAAATAAAACTACTTTTTATTTGTATCTAAGTGTGCACCATTACACGGTACTAAGGGAATTATTTCGGATTATGTGCCTTACCGATGTGGAAGTACACACGCTCCTAGATAATTTCCTATAACCATTATTTGACCTAGTGATCCGCAAACAAACTCATCCGATGGGGAGGAAGGCACTCAGAGCCGACGAGCAAGTTTGTTGCATCACACATCAAATTGTAATGGAGGCCGCGGGAATTAATTAAAATATCCCTCTCCCACTTAGTAAATTGGAAATGAGGAATTTTCAAGAACACACAACATGCATATAAAACAAATCAGCAATAAATATGGAAAAAATAGAATTTTCCCAACTATTATGGCATTGTTCTCCAATATGCGTCCCGTCGTGTCGCCACCTCGTCTGCTCCTCTTACGCCATGTACGAGCCATCCGGAGATCCGAGCCGAGAATAAAACCTATTTTATTTTACATCCATCGATCCTATACTCCACGAGGGAGTGTAAATAAAATCTAGATCGAAAGTAAAATAAAATAAAGAGTGGCTAAACAATGTCGTATTCAATTACAAAAATTAAATACTAATTTAGCCTCGTCAACCCTGAGGATTCAAATAATATACAATCACACACACATGCAATAACATACACACATATATAGCCATAATAGTTGGATCTTATGCCTGCAACCAAAAAGTTAGCCTACGAACATCCTACTATTATCCGGCATACACAATATATGATAAGTGCGTGAAAGTAACCGAATCCAAAACACACAAAACCAGAAACCGTGGCTCTGATACCATTTGTTGGCAATGTGTTATTCCTCGGAGGCTCATTGGCTGCCATGTCCCCGGATTAAAATTTTCACTAATGAAAACTAATCCGGATGAGATGAGTTTCCTAAGCACAACCAATTCGTCGTCGTGCTAACGACTTGAGCGATCGCTTGAACAAACTAGTTGTTCAAGCAACACAACTCTTCTAGTCGGTTAGCCGCGGAAGAGACGACGGATGGATCGCAGGTTTTTGTGTTTCTTATCGGAGTCCATGATTATACAAATACATACAAATGTAAACTAGTATAATCAACACATACTAACATAAAGAACATAAGCTAGCATATCAAATAAGAACATGCAAAGAATAATAATAAAAGTTGTAAAACTTTTATACCACTTGATCTTCTATCGTATGTCCTAACCTCCTTGTAGACTTCGTGTTGGCGAAGATCCTCCACAAGTTGAAGCTTCCTAGATCTTCTTTAATCCAAAGAAAGAAGAACTCTCTTTCCCTTCTTGCTTGAGCCAACCACCAATCCACAAAGGATTGATGCCGCCGGCCCCAAGAATAGAGAGAACATAATGGAAACCACCAAGGAACCAAACTAGAGACAAACCCTAGCTTCTAGTGCCGCCGGCCAAGATGAAATAAAGAGGAGAAGAGGAATGAGTTGTGCGCCGACCAAGGTAGAGGGAATAGAGATAGGTCCTGGCAACACCTTAGGAAGAAGAAGAGAACCTCTCCTATAGTTTCCGCCCACTCCAACTTCCAAACCCTAGCCGCCCAACCAAACCCTAACCTAGGATTTCTTGCCGCCCAACCAAAGGAAAGGCAAAACCCTAATCTCTTTGAAAACCATCTTCTATGTGACGGCCATGGAAGAGGGGAAGAAGGATAGAGTGTGGACCGACCAAGGTAGAGGGTAGAAGGAAGGGACCGGCCATGCCTTAGGAAGAAGAAGAAACTCATCTTCCACTTGTTGTCGCCCATCTTTGCTCCCAAACCCTAGCCGCCCAAAAATTCTAAACCAACTAGGGTTTCTTGGCTCCAAAGGAAGCAAACCCTAATCCCCTAAACCATCCATCATCTCTGCCGCCCAACCCAATAAGCCTTATATATAGAGTTGGGTTTTTGCCTTGGATTAATTTCCTCCATTGGTTCTATAGATTTAATCTCAACCGTCGGATCTTGAGAATTAATCTCAACCATCGGTTCTAGAGAATTAATCTCAACCGTCGGTTCTAGAGAATTAATCTCATCTGTCGGATCTAGAGAATTAATCTCAATCGTCGGATCTAGAGATTTGTTCTCCATCATTTGATCTAGACTTCATGAGGTTTATATTAGGCTACGATAGGGACCATAAGGAGGAGTTGGGTCTTGGCCACCCGATGGATCGGAACCACACAAACTTGATCCATCAATGATGTTCCATTCCACTAGAGGATCATCATCGAACTACCTCACCAACCACCATAAATTAATATGGGCTCCATATATTATTTGTACATCCATCTCCCCGTGTTTAAGATATCGAATGTCCGTCAATTAATTGATTTACTGACCATCAATTAATCAACATCTAACTCCTCGAGTAGTACCACTCAACCTTATCATAATGTTGACTAAGTTAACCTGCAGGGTTTACATGATGAACCTTATGAGCTCCTCAAGGGGACATCATCAACCTAATATATAGGACACAGTTTCCTCCTATAATCAACGACACACCATGTAAATAATATCAATTCCCAACTTACCGGGCATATTGATTTAATCCATAGAAATCTCACCCTCTGGTAAATCAAAGAAATAAATATTAAGTACATGTGCCCGTTATTATATCGGGATTAAGAGCATGTACAACATAATATCCGAGGTCCGATTCAATTATGTAGTCAGCAATAAATTGAATCACCTCTATGTCAGTCCTGCTCAATACACCAAGGTGTACTAGTGTAACTCTATGTTCAAGATAAAACAATACCAAGCTACACTACAACCATGCCAATGTCTTGTCCAAAACTATCTTGGTTGTGAGCCTCTACTTATATTCTACAAGGGACTGATAACATGATCTTCTGTGCCACACCAAGCACCATGTTATCTACAATGTAAAATATTAGACAATTTTGCATAACTATAAAAATATGCAACCAATGATCATGTGATTCTTATTTCAAAATAAAGATGTTCATACAAAAGAGCTAGGCTTTCAGTATACATCCCAACAGATTTGGTATTGGTTTGTCTTGACCATAGAATCACACTAGTGCACTTTGTGTGTATTGAGCAGGACCAACTTAGAGGTGATTCGATTTATTGCTGACTACATAATCAAATCTGACCTCAGATATTATATTGTACATGCTCTTAATCCCGATATAATAACGGGCACATATACTTAGTATTCATTTCTTTGATTTACCAATGGGCGAGATTTATAGAGTAAATCGATAGGCTTGGTAAGTTGGGAAATGACATTATTTATATGGTGTGCCATTGATTATAGGAGGAAACCGTGTCCTATATATTAAGATGATGATGTCCCCTTGAGGAGCTCATAAAGTTCATCATGTAAACTCTGCAGGTGGACTTGGTCCGACATGATGATAAGGTTGAGTGGTACTACTCATGGAGTTAGATATTGATTAATTAATTATCAGTAAATTAATTAATTGACGGACATTCGAGATCTTAAACACGGAGAGAAAAATGTACAAATAATATATGGAGCCCATATTAACTTATGGGGGTTGGTGAGGTAGATCAATGATAATCCTCTAATGGATTGGATTATCATTAATGGATCGAACTTTATGTGGGCTTGATCCATTGGGTGGCCAAGATCCAACTCCTCATGGTCCCTATTGTAGCCTATTAAAACCTCATGAATCCTAGATCCAATGGCTGAAAACAAAACTCTAGATCTGACGGTATAGATTAAATCTCTAGATCCGACGGTTGAGATTAAATCTCTAGATCCGACGGTTGAGATTAAATCCCTAGAACCGACGGTGGAGATTAAAACATGGCTTAAGCCTAACTCTATAAAAGGAGGGATTAGGGTGGGCGGCAAGGAGAATTAGAAGCAAGATAGGATTAGGGTTTGGGCAGCTAGGGCTTGGAGGCTTGGGCGGCCACAATTAAGCAAAGTTTTTCCTTTTTTTTCTTCTTCTTCTTGGTCGGCGCCCAACTAGCCTCTCCTCTTCCTTGGTCGGCGTCCAACCTCTTCATTCTCTTCTCCTTGGCCGGTGGAAACAAAGCCTAGGGTGTCTTCCCTTGGAGTTTGGGTCGGCGTCCACCATCCTTCTCCTCTTGGCCAGCGGCAAGCATCAAGGTTGGTGCTTGGTGGTTGGATAAAGGAAGGAGAAGAGTTTTGTTTCTATACTTCCTCTTGTTCAGATTGAGGAAGGAAAGGAAGATCGCGATCTAGGAGGCTTCTACTTTTGGAAGATCGTCGCCCACACGACGTCCAAAAGGAGGAAGGACATACAATAGAAGATCGAGAGGTATACATTTTTGTTTTGTTTTTCTTTTGTCCCTTTGTATGTTGTACGTTATTGTTATGTGGCTAAATTAACTTGGACCCAGAATACAAATACAAAAGCCGGTGATTCGTACATCGTCTATTTCGTGGCTAATCATAGAATAGAGGTTGGTTGCTTGAACAACAAGTTTGTTCAAGTGACTACTCTAATCGAATAGCACGACGATGAAACGGTAGCTTGGGTGATCCCTCCTTGTCAAGGATAATTTTTTTTTTATACGGGGACGTAGAAGGGATCACCATGAACAAGCGACCGAGTTGAAGTGGGAAGCGAAGTTTCCTACCATCAAATCGTGACCTGGGTCGATTGCACCAACAAAAATCAATTTATATATTGAATAAGGATCAGAGACAGATTGTTTGTGAATGGTTGAAATCACTAAGATTTCCTTATGGTTCTATCTCTAATATTGGAAAATGCATTGATTTAAAGGAATGCAAATTGATTGGTTTGAAAAGTCATGACTATTATATATTCATGAAAAGACTAATTCCTATTCCTTTTAATGAAATATTACCAAATTTTGTATGGGATGCTATTACAGAGTTAAGCATTTTCCTTCATGATATTTGCTCGACAGTCTTGAGTCATTCACACATGGAGACATTAGAGAGAGACATTCCAATCATTTTGTGTAATTTAGAAAGAATATTTCCACTATCATTTTTTGATTCCATGGAACATCTTTTTGTTCACTTGCCATATGAGGCCAAAGTTGGAGGTCCTATTCAAGTTCGATAGATGTATCCATTTGAAAGGTGAACTTTTCATTTTCTATACTTCATTGTTAGTGCATTATAAATTTACTAATTTTAGTATATGTTATTTTCTAATACATTTTTTTTATTACTATTAGATTCCTCTAACATTTAAAGAAAAAAAGTGAAAAATAAGGCACATGTTGAGGCTTTTATTGTTAATGCATATTTTGTGGAGGAAGTTACAACTTTTGCATCGTATTATTTTGATCCTCACACTCAATGTAAAAGGCGGAGAGCGGGAAGAAATGATAAGGGTCTGGTTGATCCAAATTTGAAGTTATTCTTAATTTTTAACTACCTTGGTCAGCTGAGTGGATCTTGTACACGTAGATACTTAACTGGTTAAGAATGGCAAGCAGCCCACACATATATTTTACTGAATTGTCCAAAAGTAACGTCATATTTCAAGTTAGTATATATATGTTATATTATGTATTTCTTATATCGTAAATTATTGTTCATGCTATAATTATTTTTATAGTAGGCTTTTCCAAAACTTAAGCTTCTGGTGCATGAGTTTGATCATTTATGCGATGAAGAATTTATACCATAGTTCAAAAAATAGATAAGTAGTCTATAATAATCAATTGGTTAAATCGTGA
The DNA here is from genome assembly GCA_025175895.1 of Wurfbainia villosa. Lineage (NCBI taxonomy): Eukaryota > Viridiplantae > Streptophyta > Magnoliopsida > Zingiberales > Zingiberaceae > Wurfbainia > Wurfbainia villosa. The sequence goes on along the minus strand of CM046008.1, from coordinate 18,393,366 downwards.
CTTTAACACATTTATTTGACTTTAGGTTCATGATAATCAAGCTCACATTGAGCAAGAATTGCTAAACCATCTATCATGGGATCCAAAATCAATGGTGAAAACTTGGCTGACATATTTCATAAACAGATATAATTTTCATACTCAAGAATATGGAATAGGAAAAACTACAATGAATAGTGGGGTTTGTGTTCAGTCATCTAATGATAGAGGTGAAAGAAATAATTTTTATGGTTTGCTAGATGAAATTTAAGAGGTAGAGTACTCTAACTCATATTTGTGAGTTATCTTATTTATGTGTCATTGGTTTGACATTGTCAAAGGCATGAAGGTGCATCCATGGTTTAATTTGGTTGAAATAAACCATAAAAAAATTGTATAAGATGTATGAACTATTTGTGTTGGCACAACAAGTGATTCAATTATTTTGTACTTCATATCCTCATTTGAAATGTGACAAAATTGATTGGTGGGCTATTTGTAAAACAAAAACATGGAAAAAAATTGAAAAACATTAGGAAGACATAGCATATCAACAAGATGAAGTTATCAATACATTTTAGATCGAAAAATACAATATTTTAACGTTATAAGATCCCAGTGGTGTAGTGATAGATGTTAATGCAAGTGAAATAAATGAAGATGAGGAATTTAATTTTGAGATAGATGATGAGGATGAGGATGATGATGAGGATGATATTGAAGAGACAGATGATGATGATGAAAATGATAATTAGGACTTTGATTTATGATTATGGGTAACTTTTATTCAGTATGAAATATGTTTATATTTACTCTCTCATTCTAAATTTGATATATTAATGAATTGTATTTTTTCTATAGGTTATTAGAGAAATTTTTTGACGTGCTAGTAGATTATTTCGGCCATCTAGTACTTTAAATTAAAAATGGTAAGTTTTTTCATATTCTTCATTATACATCCGATGAATGAGAAATTCTTTTTTACTTTATTATTCTAATAATTATGATTCATAGTTTCGACGTGACAGTCATAGATGGAATACTGATGGAAGATCACACTCTTCTCCTGCTTCAACCCCTATGCAATCTGATTCACTTGCAAAAAATATGCCTTTGAGCCCTTCGTTATAGGATCTTCTAGTTCTTAGCATATAACTGCTAATATATCTTCCTCAGTGCATTCAATACAACAATCACTTGTTGAGAGGGAAGATATGCGAGAGTTTATATCCCCTCACAAAGATTCATAATTATTCATTTTTAAATTATCTATGTTTTTAATAAGATATTATTTTTCATAAATATTTAACATTGTTTGTTTTTATTTTGTGAAAGATTTACAAATTCTGTACATGTTATTCATGAGGTTAATAAAATAGTGAATAACTATTGGGGTGTAGCTTCGATGACTTATACGAGCACTCTAGAAGAAACAAAAAATATGTGGTGGAATGAGTTCAAGGTAAATTATTCCAATTAATTTATATATTAAATTGCAATTAATATAATCAATTAATTTTTTTCCCCATTACAACGGGTATTTACTTGGGAGGAGAGTGAAACACTTGAGATAAGGAAGATTTTTAAGATCGCATCAGAAACGTACTAAGTCATGCGAAAACCAGAGGTAAAAAATACACACTGCATAACCGAGGAGAATTGGAATAGGATTGTTCAATATTAGGGATCTAAGGATAGCAAATGAAGGAGTGAGCAAAATAAGAAAAATCAAACTTATAATTCTGGCACTTTGTTTGCGACGTATGCGGGAGGCTCAATCAATATAGTTGAACATAGACATCAATTGGTGAGTTTTTTTCAAATACTAATTTTTGAATCTAATACGCACTAGTTTATTATTTATAATGATATTTTTTAGGCCAAGGAAATGGTGACTGAGACATTATTCATAGGCACTTTCACTCGCACATTTCAAAAGAAAGACAAGACGTGGAGTGGGGAGAGAGCTAGAACAATGAGGGTTTGTAAGTTCAAAAATTTCAACTCATTTGATATGATTTAACTTTTTTCCTTACAATATAGGAGAAATATGATGAACTAGCAAAGAGAAATTTAGGTGCAAGTGATGATGCTGTCGAATCTGAGCCATCTATTGGAAATATGAATCTATGGATCGAAGCGACTAGCGCATCGAAAGGTGGAAGAATAGTTGGGTTGTGTTAGTGCAGGGGCACCAGATAATCAAACCTAGGCTTTGATAATGGCAAAGGTTCAAAGTTATGTTATTATGGTTATCTCACATGTTGTGTTGAGTGTGCAGGAAATGTATTAAGTTAAGCTAAAGGTCAACGACACCAAGAGAATCTCAGGGATGAGAAACAGTGGTGGTCGGTGACACCAGGAGAACCTCGGGGAGTCGAGGAACCTCGGCGGTGACCGAAAGCTAAGCGACAGGTCAGGAGGACTATAGGTAAGCACCAGGTGCGGAGTGATGGTAAGGGTGTGTCCTCCATACTGGGACGATCGTAGGCGGTGATTCGACTAAGACTTCCGGAGGAAGGTCTAGGTTGAGGTCGGACGGTAAGGAACTATCGTAATTACCATTACTCAACATTTATGTGCTAACTATATGTTGCAGGTGAGTGATCAAGCTGGCAATCGACTGAAGGCCAATGGCAATCGACTGATCCTACCATCAGTTGACTACTGAGGGGCATCAGTCGACTATTGGTCAAGCTGATCGCTTCGAAGATAGTTAAGATAAGAACCACAAAATGAGGGGTGATGTGGAGCTTTGACTCAAATCTAGATCTCAAAGAACTAGGGCTCAAAGGGCTATAAAGGAAGAAGGGTTTCACCCCTTTCCATCATCTAAGTTTGCTCCCAAAGTGGTCCAACAATGCTAAGATTTCAACGACAATGCTACGCCGTCGTAACGCCAACATCATGCAAGCTTCCAAATCTTTAGTCAATAGATTTTTTCAATTATTGTCTTTTCTTTATTTGTGTTTTTCATTACTAAGACGAGAGGTAGGCTTTTTATTGGTGCAATCGGCGCAGGTCACGATTGACCAAGACTCGAGTTTGACTCGAGTGATGTTTTGATGTTCGACAAAAATATATGACAATGTAATTGTCAAGGTAAAGTCCAAGTCATGGGTACTTGGCATGGAAAGTCCAAGTGGAACACTTGGCATTTGGTAAAGTCCAAGTCTTGAGTACTTGGCATGAAAAGTCCAAGTGGGACACTTGGCACATGAAAAGTCCAAGCATGGGTCTTGGCAATGTAAAAGTCCAACATGGGTTGGCAAGGGAAAGTCCAAGCTTGAGTCTTGGCATGAGAAGTCCAAGGGTTTTGATATTGGCTACGTAAAGTCCAAGTGGGAGTCTTGGCAGCATAAGTCCAATGGTTGGCGGCATAAAGTCCAAGCGGAGTCTTGGCGGCGTAAGTCAAATGTGCCTTGGCGGTGTAGACACCGTTAGCATGACATAGCCAATGGAAGCATCTGAAGGCTAGCGCGATGGATGAACAAGTCATGGATGACTTGGAGGGATCCAAGAGGCGTGAGGCTAATGGAGGTGGCTAGAAGGCTTAGGTCTAGGCTAAGGGTGGTCTAGCAAGTATGGGGGCACCATACTTGGGCTAAAACCTCATGTTTGAGGTGTGTCAGTCGACAGGTGCCATGTGACAGTCGACTGGACCGAGTCAACTAGGGTTTGTCTGCGGGAAGTGGCATAGCAGTCGACTGCCAAAGGATGATAGTCGACTGATGGCTCGAGCAGTCGACTGATTGCATGATCAGTCGACTGGTGCTCGGGAATTCAGCCACAGAGTGTAGTCTCACTCAACCACTGGGACCAGCAATCGAGTGAGGACACCATCAGTCGACTGATGGGTTTGATCAGTTGACTGATGGTAGATCCGTTGGACTTATCCAGCGTGGATCTAGCCGTTGTCTCACGACAACAGTGGCATCTGTCGACTGATGATCCCGAGCAGTCGACTGATCGAATTTTTCCAGCACAGGTTGAAGCTTTATAAGGAGCTCGTGATGGAGGAATTTGGCATGGTTCTTTGAGGCGATTTGGGGCGAGTTGCTGCTGCAATTCAGGGTCTCCAAGTGCTACTCGATCAACCTAGCGATCAAGCATTCAAGAGGATTTGTAAAGTTTTTTTATTTACTAGTCTTGCTTTGTATTTCATTGTATTTGCTTGTAGCTTTTGATTATTGTTGTAATCATCTTGTACGAGGTTTCTCCGCCTCCGGATTGTTCTGAGAAGGAGTGTTTTATAGTGGTGTGTGATTGGCATCGCTAGGGTTCGTACGAACCCGATCCGTGGAGTAGGAACTGTGCGGTTCCGAACCACGTTAAACAATTATGTTCGTGTGTGATTGTTTATTTTGTTATTATATTATTTCTATTTCCACTGCGTACTAACAAAATTGTAGAGACGATCACGATCGAATTCCATCAACGAACGAACATGCGCTATTCACCCCCCTCTAGCCATTACAAAGATCCTAACAAGTGGTATCAGAGCACGGGGCTCTTCTACATGCCATAGGCATTAGTGAACATTTGTATCATCCTAACATCTCACTCATGGTAAGTTTTCAATCAAGGTAGCCTATGGTGAGTGTGAGATGCATCCTAGGGGGTATTTGTATATACTTAACCAATATATTCATGCAATTCTATCATGGTTAAGTATCAACCTAACAATTAACATGATCATAATGACATATATGAATGAATTCTACATTATGATCATGAAACTCATGTATTCATCAAATAATAGTCATGCATTAGGTATTATATGGTGATACTAAATAAAGTATTACCTAAAGCATGATTCAAACCTATTTCTTATGATAACGTGCCAAATTTCAAAAACATAAATCATGATTTCAAACATACATAGCAATTACATTAATCATCATGATTTAAGCATTATTATCTATTTATGGGTACGTTATCATCACCCAACACTATCTAAAAAAAATGTTGTCCCGTCATCCTAAGTCAACCAAAATATGATATAGGTCAAGTTCATATGGTTGACTACCCTAGAGTTATTCTAACCCTTAAGGATGGATTTTGGAACCCAAAATAAATTCTTTCCTATTGGGTTCACTAAATACTCCTTGGGGATCCATTTCCTAGCAATTACTTTCTTTTTATCTTGTCCCCTAGCTATTAGGCATTTATAGGCCTTTTCATTTTTCTTTTCTTTGTATCCTAGGCCTTTCTTGTTGAAACTAGCTCTTTGGCTCCCTAAGATCATATTTAAGGTGTTGGAGCCAATTGTGAATTTCTCTAGGGCTTTGGTTAAATAATCTACCTTTTCCCTTAATGCCCTATTTTCCTCTATGCATGCATCATTAACATCCAAAGGCATATAATCATGTGAGCATGCATTATCATGGCAAGAAGAGGTATCATTATTATTTAAACATGCATTTTCTAGCTTATATTCCAAAGTCTTAATTTGATTAAGCATGCTTTTATTTTTCTTTTTCATGCCAAATAAGTCCTTAGTTAAACTAGAAATTATGGAAACTATTTTCTTAGGAGAAGCTTTCGTTACCATAGTTTCCATATCTTCTTCTTCTTCTTCGGATGAGGAGGATGTAGAAGCTCCCCCTTCACTTGAGCTCTCTCCTCTTGAGCTTGATCCTTCATTTTCGGAGGAAGAGCAATCCAAGTCATCAAAGGCCATCAAGGCCAAATTGGTGACAAAGGCATTCTCCTCATCCGATGATGATGAGGAGGATGAAGATGGATCATCCCAAGTCCTTGCCTTGAGAGCTTTAGCCTTTCCCTTTTCCTTTGTCTTCTTCTCCTCTTCCTTCTTTTTCTTGCTCCCCTTTTTCTTCTTCTTTTCTTCTTTCTTCTTCCTCTCTTCCTTGCTCTTGTTTAAGAGAGGACAATTGTCCCTTATGTGCCCCTCTCCTTGGCAATTGTAGCATATGACCTTCCCCCTTGGTCTTCTATTCCTATCATTAGATTTATCAAATCTAAAATTCTTAAATGCACGTCTTACCCTTCTTACCATATACGCTTCTTCGGTGCTATCCAAGAGGAGGAGGAAGATGCTTCGTCATCGGAGGATGAGGTGATTTCCATCTTCTTCTTCCCCTTATTTGCCAACAATGCTACTCCTCTTGAGGGTTGAATTCTAGGCTCCTCTTGTATTCCCTCAAGCCTAGTTTCGTGGAGCTCCATTGTTGAGAAAAATTCCTCCAAGGTACTTACTTCCAAGTTCTTGGAGATGTAGAACGAATCCACCATGGAGCTCCACTTTGAGGACCGGGGAAAGGCATCTATGGCCTTCATTACCATATCCCGGTTTGATAGCTTCTCACCTACACTTGTTAGTCCATTTAAAATTTCTTTGAATCTAGAATGCAAAGAAATTACCTTTTCTCCCTTTTCTAATTTGATGTTGGATAGTTGGGAGCGGAGGAGATCTCTCCTTGCTAGCTTTGCCTCGGATGTGCCTTCATGAAGCTCAATTAGCTTCTCCCACATCTCCTTGGCGCTTAGGCATTCTCCTATTCGATTGATTTCTTGTTGGGGGAGCACATTGAAGAGATGATGCTTGGCTTTTGAATTTGCAAGGTGCTCTTCCCTTTGCCTTTTGGTCCACCTAGATTTCTCTATTGGCTTCCCTTCTTCATCCCTAGGCAAAACGAAACCGGATTCCATTGTAATCATAATGTCAAAACTGCTTTGAAAATACCTCCATTCGCTTTTTCCACTGCGAATTCTCCTTCAAACTTCGGAGGATGGATGTTGAGCCGCCATTTTGAAAATTTGCTTGTTGTGGCGTTAGTCCTCGACAAGCTTTCTCGGCTCGATACCACTTGTAGGGGATCCAGACGGCTAGAGGGGGTGAATAGCCCTTTTCTTGATGCCGTATTTGATCGTCTACAAAACAAATTAGCGCAAGCGCAAGACTAATAAAGACAAGCAAATAGAAATACGAAAACAAACGCTAACAAAGAATGTAACGTGGTTCACGGCCACGCCGCTTAATCCACGGTCCCCGATTCGTCCTCGGTGAATCACTCCGCTAAACCAATCCACTAAATGGTCTCTCCTTTGCACCAAGCTAGGTGGAGGTAACCTTTACAATCAAGATCACTCTTCTTACAAATAGAATGGAGTAAAAGCGAGTAAGAAGAGTTTAGAGCTTGTGGGGCACTAGGAAGATTACTTAGAGCATAAGCATTAGCCTCTCAAAGGCTTACACCCTCTCTTTTTATAGAGAGGGCTGATTTCTTCCCGTTGGCCGCCATCGATGGCCTCCTTGGCGCCGCCATCACTACAACGACCTCCGAACACGTCGTCGGATCCCGGCCGTGTAGTCCAACGAGAACTCTTGGCGATCGTGATGGACCTCATCACGATCGGCGCTCCTCGTAGTCGACGCGATCGGCTACGAACGGCTCATGGCGAAACCCTATTGACTTGACCGATCAGCTGCGCCTTGACGATCGCGATGTCGTAGCGACTGCCCACGTATGGCAGTCGACTGCTGGCCACAATCCAGTCAGTCGTATACCAGTCGAACTACACTCGACTCAGAGCAGTCGACTGCCATGACATGGCAGTCGACTGGTGTCGGGAAAACCCATCCGACACTTGGCCAAATGGCCAAGTTTCACCTAAGAGCTACCCTTCCCCGGGGTACAATCGCTCACTCTCATCTCTCGGAGTCCCTCGCCTTCGAAGTTCTCTTCGTTCTCGGCCACGTCCCTCGGCAGCATCAGGCGCACGGCTCTGCAATGCTCCTTCGCGTCTCTTGCCTCGAAGTCTACTTCCTCCGGCTTCACTCCAAGCTTCTCGTCCGGCGGTCCCTCGGATGCTCCAAGCGCACGGCTTCCGCAAAGCTATCCTTCACCGACTCAAGGCATGAGTCATGAGATGTGAAACTCGCCATGGCTCTATGTGCGAATTACTAAGTCCTGCATGACTTCAACGCACATATCAAATCATCATAACACACTAACTTAAACCCTTTGCCACACCATCAAAACCATATTACGGCAAGAGATTGCCCTAACATTAACAACCTGGAGTCAAGACGCTAGAGGAACAAGATGGAATTCAAGGAGAGATTGGGTGACGACATTAACGTTCCGCCTTCCTTCGACCGCGAACATTTCGCGTATTTGAAAGGTAGAATGGAATATTTTCTAATGATGAATATATAAAATTGGTTTGCCGTGATTATAGGTTTTAATGCTCCGAGAGGAGAGAATGGCAAAATCTTCAAAATGAAGCGATGGACCGAGGAGCAACGCCAAAAATTCAAGACAACTGTTAAGGTAACAAAAATATTGATTAATTTGATACCTAACGACATTTTGTCTAGATTAGGAAGCTATAAGGATGCCAAGGAGTTGTGGAACAAGTTGGTCAAGTTCTACGACAATCTCGAATCGGTCCAAGAAGACTTGGAAGAGGAGGAGACCGAAGAGGAAACTTCATCATCCTCACAAGAAAGTAAGGAATCAACATCCGGATCGGAGAAGGAAGTAGAAAAGGTGGAAGAAGCATCCACTTCTGTGATTGAGGGAGAGAGAACATCCACATCGGAGCCGGAACAAAATAAAGAAGAAGCCTCAACCTCCGGGAGGGATGAAGAACCCACTCCGATCACCATGGATCTAGGTAACTCAAGCATGTCGATTAATAATAAAATGAATATTATATGCTTCGAGTGTAGGGAGCAAGGACACTACAATAGTAAGTTTCCTAAACGGGTTAAGAAGACTCCTCCGGCACCAAAGGTCAAGGATGTCGGTCCCTCGACAATTAAAAGCAAGGAGCACGTGGTTTGCTTCAAATGCTGGCTACCGGGACACTACCGGAGTCAATATCCTAGGGGGAGCAAAAAGACCAAAGAAGGAGCATCACAAGTAGGGGAAGCTTCTAAGGCTAACCCTAAGGTATATTTCAATAATGCACCTTCTTTAGTTAATAGGCAAAAGCATGCTAAGGGTTTTAATTCTCTTGCTATTGTACATGAAAAGCATGCTAGAAGTAATAGACATATTTGTTTAGGTGCTAAAAAGGTCCACTTAGGAAATAAGGAGAAATTTGGGACTAATGTCCCTAGAAAAACCTTACATAAGGAATCTATTAGGAAAATACAAGAACACTTAGGTTTTAACCCTAAATGGACTAGGCATATGCCTAGAAAGGACAATGCCCATGGTTTAAATCAAAACTCAAAAATTGGGCAATTAGAATTGGAGAACCAAGCCTTGAGGTCAAGGCTTGAGAAACTAGAAAAGACCCTTAGGAATATACAAACTCAATTTAAAGGGTCTAATGATCAAAAGTCTAGGTCTAGATCTCAAAGTCAACACCTAGGACCTCAAAGTCAAAAGTCAACCAAGGGCAAGCAAGGTTTGGGTCACAAACCTAAGCCTAAGGTGGCTTACCATAGTGTTCCATTTGATTATGGAACACAAACTAGGTCTAAGAAGACCAAGGTTACTAGGGAAGCTATCCCTAAGAGTAACCATAGTTTGTGTCTAGTGGCTAGGGTTTCTAGGAAACCTAGGTTGCCCACTAAGAAGGCTGCAAGGGGAGTTACCCCTAGAGTCAACCTAGGTAAGACCACAATGACCAAGGCTAACAAGCCTAGGAGGGCAATTAGGAAGGTATCTAGGGAGGTAATTCCTAAGGAATACCTAATTAACCCTAGGAGCTCAAATCGATTTTGGGTTCCAAAGAGCGTGATTGATTCACGCTAGATGGGGTTAGGATGTGCCAACCTTGATTGGATAGGTAGTTAACTCAACCATGGCAAAGGTGGCACTTTAGGTTATTTTTAAGGTTATGGTTACCTTGGGAATATATTTGAGCTTTAATCCTAAAAGATTTTAGGATGTGCCAATATTAATTGAGAAGTTTGATAAAATGATCAAATTGACACAATTTAGGATGAGAAGTTAGTGTGCCATTTTGGGTTTTTGGCACATTTGGGAGAAAAGTAGAAATATGGCAAAATATAATTAATTATATCAAATGGCAATTAATATTAAAATTTAGGTATGCTTATACCTATACCTTTTATTTGCCATGTCCTGTTTGCCATATAACATGTCATGACATCATATTTATTTTTATCATTTAAATGTCATGATCATGTTTTAGGATTAAGTTTTTAAATGTCATCTATTTTTAGATTTTATCATATGCCATGACATCATGATCATTGGCCATGTTTTAATAATGCTATTATTTATGCCATGATCATACATTTCATGCATTTAATTGATTAAAATTGATATATGGACTATGACATGACTTGGAGTCCCATGTATAAGGGAATCAAGTAGGGTTGCCTTAGAAGATGCATGAAACCCTAGATTAAGTGAACCAAAAACTCACATCTCACATCCAATTGACACGTATGTGTATTTATACACCCTAGATACATGTGAGATGCTAGGATATGAGTTGAATTCAAGGTGCATAGTTTTTGCATCTAGATGGACTATAATTCATCTAATTTTATTGGTGGATGATTGGGAAAGCTTGTGTACAAGTCATATGCATAGAGCCCAAGGAATATGATCCAAAATAAGGTTTTGAAAAACATTTTAAAATCATTTTAGAAAACCTTGGTGAAGTCTATCTTTTGATAGCAATCACCATTGATGGAGTTGATACAAGATAGGGCCAAAACATTGAAAATTTCAATGGTTTTGAGTTTTGTATCAAACTCACTATTTTATGGGTAAAATAATTTTCAAATATTTTTCACCCATTGTATTGACTATAAGTAATATACGTATCAAATTTCGTATTTTTTTCAAAATACGTAGAATTACTTATGATTTTCTAAAACTCGTTTCTGATAAATGAAAATCGGATTTTTCAGTTATCAATCGACTGCCCTAGGTGGCGATGATCGATGAGGTTCCAATGGTGATTTCTGAATCACTCATGATAGCCTTATTTCGAGTAACCTAGGTTGTTTAACCCGAATTTCAATCATGGTTAAAGTCCCTAACCACTCCTAACCCTAGGATATGCTTTGGGAAGCATGATAAAGGGTGAAAATCCATTGGATATGGATTAGGAGAGGTGTTTAGGGTTTGTATCAATTTTAAGGTGTTGGAAAGTTCAATGTTGAATTTCTAACCTTAATTTTGATGGCTCAGAGTTCCAATTGGATTAAGGACTTCCCAAGGACATTGTTGGTGCAATGGTCAAGGGGGAGCAAGCCTTTAGGGGGAGGTATCCATCTTGGGATGATGGATGTGTTTTTCTCCTTGAAGAGGAGAAGTTATTGGAAGAGTATCATCAATTTGGGAAATTTGATGGGGTTTTGATACCCAATTTGGAAATTGGGAGAGTGAATAGGATTGCCTCTCTTGAGTGATATGGGACTTATCACTAGAAAGATGGTAGGCATCCTAGATATTTTTAGACCAAGGGGGAGATTGTAAGATCTCATTGGAACATGAGACATTGACCTCCTTGGAGAGAAGACCTTTTTTGATGTTAGTCAAAAAGGGGGAGAATGTTTGGGGGAGAACATTTGGAGAATGTTTAAGATTACCAATTTGGGATAATTGGTAAGGGATTTGAGTTAGTGTTCTAACTCAATGTTTTGTTTGGTTTTTGTCAAACATTAAAAAGGGGGAGATTGTTGGTGCAATCGGCCCAGGTCACGATTGACCAGGACTCGAGTTTGACTCGAGTGATGTTTTGATGTTCGACAAAAATATATGACAATGTAATTGTCAAGGTAAAGTCCAAGTCATGGGTACTTGGCATGGAAAGTCCAAGTGGAACACTTGGCATTTGGTAAAGTCCAAGTCTTGAGTACTTGGCATGAAAAGTCCAAGTGGGACACTTGGCACATGAAAAGTCCAAGCATGGGTCTTGGCAATGTAAAAGTCCAACATGGGTTGGGAAGGAAAAGTCCAAGCTTGAGTCTTGGCATGAGAAGTCCAAGGGGTTTGATATTGGCTACGTAAAGTCCAAGCGGGAGTCTTGGCAGCATAAGTCCAATGGTTGGCGGCATAAAGTCCAAGCGGAGTCTTGGCGACGTAAGTCCAATGTGCCTTGGCGGTGTAGACACCGTTAGCATGACATAGCCGATGGAAGCACCTGAAGGCTAGCGCGATGGATGAATAAGTCATGGATGACTTGGAGGGATCCGAGAGGCGTGAGACTGATGGAGGTGGCTAGAAGGCTTAGGTCTAGGCTAAGGGTGGTCTAGCAAGTATGGGGGCACCATACTTGGGCTAAAACCTCATGTTTGAGGTGTGTCAGTCGACTGGTGCCATGTGGCAGTCGACTGGACCGAGTCAACTAGGGTTTGACTGCGGGAAGTGGCCTAGCAATCGACTGCCAGAGGATGGCAGTCGACTGATGGCTCGAGCAGTCGACTGATTGCATGATCAGTCGACTGGTGCTCGGGAATTCGGCCACAGAGTGTAGTCTCACTCGACCACTGGGACCAGCATTCGAGTGAGGACACCATCAGTCGACTGATGGGTTTGATCAGTCGACTGATGGTAGATCCGTTGGACTTATCCAGTGTGGATCTAGACGTTGTCTCACGACAACAGTGGCATCTGTCGACTGATGGTCCCGAGCAGTCGACTGATTGACTTTTTCCAGCACAGGTTGAAGCTTTATAAGGAGTTCGTGATGGAAGAATTTGGCATGGTTCTTTGAGGAGATTTAGGGCGAGTTGCTGTTGCAATTCAGGGTCTCCAAGTGCTACTCGATCAACCTAGCGATCAAGCATTCAAGAGCATTTGTAAAGTGTTTTTTTTACTAGTCTTGCTTTGTATTTCATTGTTTTTGCTTGTAGCTTTTGATTATTGTTGTAATCATCTTGTACGAGGTTTCTCCGCCTCCGGATTGTTCCGAGGAGTGTTTTATAGTGGTGTGTGATTGGCATTGCTAGGGTTCGTACGAACCCGATCCGTGGAGTAGGAACCGTGCGGTTCCGAACCACGTTAAACAATTGTCTTCGTGTGTGATTATTTATTTCATTATTGTATTATTTCTATTTCCGCTGCGTACTAACGAAATTGTAGAGACGATCACGATCGAATTCCATTAATGAACGAACACGCGCTATTCAACCCCCTCTAGCCATTACAAAGATCCTAACACTTTTTGCCTCTTCCTCTATCGTTTATTTGTATTCGTCATCTATTACCTTCAATGAGGAAGTGACTCTTGTTAGTGGATTTCCCCATCGTAAGCGGTCTAGGATCACGGGGCCTTGGACTAGCAACCTTTTTGTTGTGAACCAAGTAAAAAAGAAAAAGTGTCATTTTCATTTATTTCTTTTACTTCCGCTGTGCTACTCGTGTTTTAACAACGAAAAGATAATAGTTTCTCGCATGCTATTCACCCCCCCCCCCCTCTAGCATGTTTCTTCGATCCATCAATTGGTATCAGAGCAGGGGCACTCAAATTCGGTGCAACCACCAGTCTAGAAAATTTTATATTCTTTTCATATTTTTTGTTAAGTTTTTTTCCCCACACTATTAATCCAAGACGAAGTCTTGGGATTTTTCATTGTTCATATTTTTGTGCAAGTTTTTTTGATGGCCCATCTTGAGGGGTTTAGCACCACCTAACCTCCATTCTATAATGGAGATGACTATTAGGGAAATCAACCCAAGTATGATCTTGGTTTTAATGTGTGTGGCAAAGTGTTTAAGTTAGGATGTTTATGTGTTTTGATATGTGTGTTTAAGTTATGCAGGACTTAGTAAATCACACATGGTTAGCTTAATGAAGCATTGGAAAGTTCATCATCTCATGGCTCGGGTCCTTGAGTCGGTGAAGGATGGAACGGGGAGAAGCCGTGAGCTTGGTCCATCCGAGGGACCACCGGACAAAGAGAAAATGGAGTGAAGCCAAAACAAGTAGACTTCAGGGCAAGACACGAAGGATGACATGGGAGAAGTCGCGAGCTTAGTGCATCCGAGAGACGTAGGCTGAATGAAGAGAACTTCGTTTAGGGACTCCATGGGAGATGAGAGTTGAGCAATTGTAACTCGGGTCGAGGTAGTTCAATGTAGGTGGACTTGGCCAAATGGAAAAGATCAAGTGTCGGATGCTCAAATATGGTGTTTGAGATTTAACCTGACGGTCGGATGCTCAAACAACTTGTTGTTTGAGGTTTTACCCGACAACAGTCGACTGATATCGATATTAGTCGACTGGTCCGAGTTGACTGCTAGTTGACCGGTGTCAACTAGGGTTTTGTGGCCCAATAGTCGACTACCAAGGGATGGCAATCGACCGCTACACCATCAGTCGACTGCCAAGGTATGGCAGTCGACTGCTATAGGTGGAAACTGCTATAGAAGTGAGGCAACTCGACCAGCAGCTCGACTACATGGGCATCAGTCGACTGCTAGGGTTTGACAGTCGACTAATTGGCTATCCGTTGGTTGGGATGCCAACATGGATGAAGTCATTGTGAGACAACGGCTACAGCAGCAGTCGACTGCTGGCTTGCATCAATCGACTACTACATGCCCAATGGGAAGAAAGCCTTCTTCTCCATAAGAAGAAGGCTTGGGGGCCTTGAAGAGGCAAATGCTTTAACTCCTAAGTATACTCCAAGTGCTCTCAACCTTTTCACTTCCTCTTACTTGTTTCTATCTTCATCATATTGTAAGAGGGAGAGATTGTGTAAGAAGGTTTCTTCTCCACCTTGGTTGAGCTAAGGAGAAGGTTTAGTGCATTGGTTGAGGGAGTGATTCGCCTTACGAATCGTCCGTGGACTAGCGGCAAGGGTCGTGAACCACGTTACATTGCTTGAGTTCGCAGTGTTTTTTCTTTATCTTTGTTATTAGCTTAATTGTCTTTGGTTTCATTATTCCGCTGCACTAACCACTATTGTAGACGATTAAGACGAACGAGTTCCATCGAGCATGATTAAGGCTATTCAACCCCCCTTCTAGCCAAGCCACGATCCTCCAACAAGTGGTATCATAGCAAGGAGCTTGTCGACGGACTCATCGCCGTAATAAGCAAGTCGAAAGATGGCCGACATGAACATCCACCCGCCTAAATTCGAAGGGGACTTCTCTTGGTGGAAAAAGCGGATGGAGGTATTTTTTGAATCCGACTTTGAAATTATGTTAATTATGGAAAATGGTTTAGAAGTGCCTAGGGATGAAGAAGGGAAGTCATTAGAGAAATCAAGATGGACAAAGAAGCAAAAAGAGGAGCACCTAGCAAATTCGAAAGCAAAGCACCATCTCTTCAATGTGCTACCTCAACAAGAAATTAATAGAATTGGAGAGTTTTCATGTGCCAAGGAGATGTGGGAGAGGTTGATTGAGCTTCATGAAGACACATCCGAAGCCAAACTAGCAAGAAGGGACCTCCTCTGATCACAACTCAACAACATCAAGTTAGAAAAAAGGAGAAAAGGTATTATCATTGCATTTTAGATTTAAGGGAATTTTTAATGGTTTGTCAAGTGTATGGGAGAAGCTTTCAAACCGGAACATGATAATGAATGCTATCAATGCATTTCCCCGATCATCCAAATGGAGCTCCATGGTGGATTCATTTTACATTTCAAGGAATCTAGAGGTAAGTACTCTAGAAGAATTCTTTTCTGCCATCGAACTTCACGAAACTCGCCTTGAAGGTATAGTAGAAGAACCGAGCACTCAATCAAGGGGAGTAGCGCTAGTAGAAAACAAGGAAAAGAAGAAGAAGATCACACCCTCCTCATCTGATGACGAATCATCTTCTTCAATGGATAGCAATGAGGAGGCATATATGGTAAGAAAGGTAAGGCGTGCTTTGAAAAGTTTTAAATTTAACAAGTCTAATGATAGGAGAAGGAGAAGGAAGGTCATTTGCTATAATTTTCAAGGAGAAGGACACATGAGGGATGAGTGTCCTTTGTTGAACAAGAGCAAGGAAGAAAGGAAGAAGAATGACAAGAAGAAAGAAGGGAAGAAGAAAGAAGAGAAGAAGTCAAAGGAGAAGGAAGGAAAGTCAAAAACCCAGAACTTAAAAGCCACATGGGATGATCCATCTTCATCAGAGGAAGAAGAAATCGTCTCCTATTTTGCACTAATGGGAATAGATGGCATTGCCTCCACCTCATCTGAACAAGAAAAAGGAAGTACAAGTGAGGAGGAGAGCTCAAGTGTAGGGGGAGCATCTACCTCGGATTCGGAAGAAGAAGATTGGGTAAGTGAGGTAAAGAAACTACCCTTTCAAGAAGTTATTTCTATGATTTCAAGCTTAACTAGGGATTTGTTTAGAATAAAGAAGAAAAATAAATGCATGCTAAATGAAATTAAGGTCCTAGAAGAAAAACTTGAAAATGCATGCTCACATGATAATATTTCTTCTTCTAGTTTAAATGATGCATGTATTGAAGAAAATAAGGTTTTTAGAGAAAAGGTAGATTATCTCACTAAGGCCCTTGAAAAATTTACTATAGGCTCAAATACCTTGAATATGATCATTGGGATCCAAAGGGCAAGCTTTAACAAAAAGGGCCTAGGATACAAGGGATCTAAAAATGAAAAGGCCTACCATTGTCTAATTGCTAAGGGGCAATCAAAAACCACAATGGGAGCTAGGAAATGGATCCCTAAGGAATACATGGTGAACCTATTGGAAAGAACCTATATTGGGTTCCCAAGTCAATCCTTAATGGTTAGAAAAACCTAGGTTAATCAACCATAAGTGGACTTATTTCATATCATGTTATTTGGTTGACTTATGATGATGTTGGGTGATAATATTTGACTTGTGATCATGATGGATAATACTTAACCTTGGTAGTATTGCATGAAATTTATGGTTAAGTATAAATACCTTAGTCACATCTCATAACTCACCATAAGGCTAACTTGATTGAAAACATAGCAAAGGGTGAGATGTTAGGTTGATACAAAAGATTCACTAATGCTTATGGCATTTAGATGAGTCATTAAGAGTATCATAACATAGCTATCATAGACCAACTATGGGGAAAGCATATGTTCAATACATGGACATATTGCCCAAAGATCATAGTTGGATTTTCTTAATGTTTTAAAAATATTTCATGTTTTGAAAACTGAGAATTTATGTTTTGAAATGTTTAAGGCAAAAAACTAGCTTTAAAAGTTGATACATATTTGAGAACTTTTCAAAGTATTGAGTTTTTGCCTAAATTTTGAAAATTGAATGAATTTTCAAGAAAAATTATTTTCCCGTGATAGAGGAACTCATTAGAATGTGTTCTCAAAATTTCATGATTTTTTGATTTTTCCATATTTTTTAATGCATTTCTGAAGTTGACCTTTAGAAGTCAGAAATGCTAGATTTCAGGTACCAGTCAACTGGTAACTGTCCTAGTCGACTAATGACACTATGCATGAGCACAACAGCTTGGTTTTTGGGGTTTAAAGCTTATTTTGGTGTTTTTATTCCCTTAGATATTGATACCTCATTGTATAACACATGTATGATGTTTTTGATGGTGTCAAAGGGGGAGAAGTGTTAGAGTTTAAGTTAATCATGATTAGAGCATGAGTTAAGGGGGAGTTTTGATATCCATGTTTGATTTACATTCTTACTTTACTTTAAGTGTTTTTGAATGTTTTACCTAACTTAAACATATTTCCACACATAAAAAATGGAGAGATTGTTAGGGCAATCAACCCAAGTATGATCTTGGTTTTGATGTGTGTGCCAAATGGATTAAGTTAGGATGTTTATGTGTTTTGATATGTGTGTTTAAGTTGTGCAAGACTTAGTAAATCACACATGGTTAGCTGATGTGAGCAAAACATATAGGGTTTTAGGAGTAGTTTTTGTTGGTGCAATCGACTCAGGTTGACTTGAGTTTGACTCGAGCAGTACCTTGATAGTATTTTGATGATAGACAAAACTCATGACATGGGATTGTCATGGAAAAGTCCAACATGGTGTTGGAATGGAAAATCCAAGCATGGAGCTTGGTGTGGGAAAGTCCAACATGGTGTTGGCATGGAAAACCCAAGCATGGAGCTTGGTGTGGGAAAGTCCAACATGGGGTTGGCATGGAAAATCCAAGCATGGAGCTTGGTGTGGAAAAGTCCAAATCATTGCGAAGCTGTGCACTTGGTGCTTGGTGAGAAATGCATTGCGAAGCCGTGCACTTGGTGCATGTGGGAAGTCTTGAGAACTTGGCAAGCTCACTAGGCTCGAGGTCCTTGAGTCGGTGAAGGATGGCATTGCGAAGCCGTGCGCTTGGTGCATCCGAGGGACCACCGGACGGGGAGCAAATGGAGTGAGGCCCAAGGGAAGCATACTTCGAGAGCATGAGACGTGAAGGATGACATTGCGAAGTCATGCGCTTGGCGCATCCCAGGGACGTAGGCCGAGGGAAGAGAGCTTCAGTGGGGAACTCCATGAGGGATAAGGTGGACTTGGCCAGGTGGCTAAGACTGAGTGTCGGAGGCTTAAACTTGATGTTTGAGGATTTACCCGACGGTCAGATGCTCAAACAACTTGGTGTTTGAGGTTTTGCCCGACAGCAGTCGACTGGCATAGGTGTCAGTCGACTGGTCAAAGTCGACTAGGGTTCGACTAGTGTTAGACTGCGGTTTTGTGCTTGGCAGTCGACTGCCATGGACTGGCAGTCGACTGATGTCGATAGCAGTCGACTGCCGAGGGATGGCAGTCGACTGATGGGAGTGTCGTGAGCACAGAACACTCCATAGCTGACTAGGCAGTTGACTACTAGGTCACCAGTCGACTGATGGGCATGATCAGTCGACTGGTAGGTGATCCGTTGGAACTTATCCAACGTGGATCTGGCCTTTGTGAGACAACGACTACAGGGGAAGTCGACTGGGGCCTTTTGGCAGTCGACTGCTGGGCGCGAAAATAGCTTGATGCAGGTTATAAATGGAGCTCAAGTGGGAGGATTTCACCAAGGCTTTTGAGGTGACTTTGGAGGGGAATTGCTGTTGCATTCCAGACCTTCAAGAGCAAGCAAAAGCAAGCAACAAGAAAGCGATCAAAATAATTGTGTAAAAGTTCTCTTTTGTATTGTCTTTGTATTTCTTGTTGTATTTCATATTACTTGTTGTAATAGCTTGTGAGAGGTTTCTCCACCTCCGACGTGTAGTCGAGAAGGAGTTTAGTTAGTGACGTGCGCATAACTAGAGCTCGGAGAGCTCGCCCATGGAGTAGGGACCATTCGGTTCCGAACCACGTATATCGTGTGTATTTGTATGTGATTGTATTTGTTGTTAGTATTCATATTTGTATTAGTATTCCACTGCGCTAACGACAATTGTAGACGAGCACGCAATGAGAACGATCGTATTCCACCGTATGACGATTGAGGGCTATTCACCCCCTCTAGCTAGCCAACCACACACACATCGATCCCCTACAAGTGGTATCAGAGCCAAGTCGCTTGTCGAGGACTAACCACCGACACAAGCACTACAAGATGGCTGGCTACAACATCCATCCACCAAAATTCGATGGAGATTTTACTTGGTGGAAGAAACGAATGGAGGTATATCTCGAAACCGACTTTGATTTTATGATTATTGTAGAAAATGGTTTTGAGATGCCTAGGGACAAATACAACAAGCCAATTGAGAAGTCAAGGTGGACCCAAGACCAAATTAAGGACTTCAAGATAAATCTCAAGGTAATAAAATTATTTAGTGATTTGTTACCTAATCATATTTGGTCTAGTTTGGGTGACTATAGGGATGCAAGGGAGCTATAAAATAAGATAATAAAATTCCAAGAAAACTCCCAACTGGCACAAGTAGAGAGAATGTCGTGGAAGAATTGCCATCCACATTCGAAGACGTGGATGATTTGGTGGAAACCTCCACCTCTAGCATTGAGGGGGAGGAGAGGCAATCTTCCATCCCAGAGCAAGAACAAGAAACATCCACATCCGGGAGAAGTGAAGATCAAGAAGAGGCTTCCTCCACCTCCCTAGGTAACACAAGTGTTGTTGTTTTAAATAAAAATCACATAATATGCTTTGAGTGTAGGGAGAAAGGGCATTACAAGAGCAAATGCCCTAAATTGGCTAAGGAAAAGACATCGGCACCAAAAGTCATCCCAAAATCAAAGGATGCCGGAGACCCCACAACTAGAAGCAAAGAGCACATTGTATGCTTTAAATGCAATCAAAAGGGGCACTACCGAAGCCAATGCCCAAGGGGGAAGAAGAAACGGCAAGAAGGTGTATCTCATGTAGGGGAGATTCCCAAGCTAACCCTACGGTATATTTAAATAATGCACCTTCAATTCCTAAAGTTAAAAAGCATGCTAAAAATTACTTTAGTTCTCTTGCCATTATTAATGAAAAGAATGCTAGTAGAAATAATAAGGTTTATTGTTTAGGTGCTAAGCATGTTAATTTATCTAAGGACAAACCTAGGACTCAAAACACTAGACCTATTTTACCTAAAGAGTCCATTAGAATAGTTGAAAACCATCTAGGCATTAACCCTAAGAAGGGTAGACACATGCCTAAGAAGAAGAATATTTCCCAAAAGATAAATTAAAACTCAAAATTGGGAAAGTTAGAGCTAGAAAACCAAGTCTTATGGTAAAAACTTGAGAGAATGGAGAAAACCCATAGAATCATAGAAAATTCAATTCTAGGGTCAAATGCCCAAAAGTCAAGACCTAAGGTTCAAAAATGGTCTAAGGGCAAGGAAGGTTTGGGTCACAAACCTAAGCCCAAGAAGACTTATCATAATGTTCCATTTGATTATGGAACAATTTCTAGGTCTAGGAAAACCAAGGCTAATAGGGAAGTTATCCCTAAGACTAGCCATGGTGTTTGCTTAGTGCCTAATGACTTAGGAAAATCTAAGAAAGCCACTAGGAAGGTCAAAGGAGGAGTCACCTCTAGAGTTGACCTAGGAAAGACCCAAAAGACTATGGCTTTAAAGCCTAAAAGGGTCATTAGGAAGGTATCTAGGGAAGTTATCCCTAGAGAATACCTTGTTAACCCAAGGAGCTCCAATAGGTATTGGGTTCTTAGGAGCGTAATCGATTCACGCTAAATGGGTTAGGGTGTGGCAACCCTAAGTGGATGGGTAGTTAACCTAGCCATTGTGAGTTGACACATTAGGATGTGCCTATATGCCTTGAGAAGTTGAAAAATGATTAAATTGGCACAATTAGGTCTTAGAGGTAGTGGTGTGTCGTTTTGGGTTTATGGCACACTAGGGGGATAAATGACTTTAAGGCAAAATGGAATTAATCCTAGAAATGGAAATTTGAACTTAACACTTAGGTATTCCATACCTTAGTATATTTTTATTTGCCATGATTTATTTGCCTTGCCATGTCATAACATCATTTTCATTTTTATCTCTAAAAATGTCATGATCATGTTTAGACTTATTCTTTATACGTCATGTATGCTAAAATGTCATTCACATGCCATGACATCATGATTTTGGCACATGTTTAGTTAAATCATATATATGACATAATCATATCATGCATAAAATAAAATGAAATTAAGGATTATGGCATAATTTTAAGGGAATCAAATAATATTGCCTAGAAATATGCATGAGACCATTAAAGATCAAAACCCCACATCTCACTAAAAACTTGACTTGTATGTGTTTTACACATCTAGATACATGTGAGACGTTTAGGAAAAAGGAATTAAAGGTTTCAAAAATATTTTGAAAAACCTTGGTGAAGCCTATCTTTTGATAGCTATCAACATTGAATGGGATGATACAAAGAGGGCTCAATATTGAAGCTTTTCTTAACTTTTGGACTTTATATGAATCTCCTAATTTAGTGGGTAAAATAATTTTCAAATATTTTTCACCCATAGTGTTTATGATAAGTAATATACATACCAAATTTCAAGATTTTTAAACCTATGTATATTTACTTATGAATATTGGAAAGTCATTTCTGAAATTGAACTCAAATGAATGATTATCACATTGCCATGGTTGCCCGATCATGATGAAATGGCCGATTGATTTGAATTGATCATTGCCCCGCTGCCGATTTCGGGTAAACCTTGTTGGTTAGGCCCATGTTCAGCTAGGTTAAGGTCCCCTAACCACTCCTAACCCTAGGATATACTTGGGAGAGCATTAGAAAGGGTGGAAATCCATTGGACATGAATTAGGAGAAGGGTTTAGGGAGAGTATCAATTTTAAGGTGGATGAGAGTTCATTGTTGAACTTTGCCTTAATTTTGATTGGTTAAATGTTCCTATTGGCTTAGGGACTCTCCAAGGACATTGTTGGTGCAATGGTCAAGGGGGAGCAAGACTCTAGGGGGAGGTATCCATCATGGGAGGATGAATATGTATTTCCTCATGGGAGGAAAATTGGGTTGCCTCTCTTTAAGTGATATGGGATCACTAGAAAGATTGTAGGCATGTGTTCCTCCAAGGGAGAGATTGTAAGATCTCATTGGGATATGAGACATTCATACCCTTAGGGAGGACCTTTTTGATGTAATGTCAAAAAGGGGGAGAAGTTACCAAGTTACCAATTAGGTTTGGAATTCTCATTTGGGATGTGAGAATTGCCAATATGGGAGAATTGGTAGACTTGAGATGGTAGTTTTGTCAATCATCAAAAAGGGGGAGATTGTTGGTGCAATCAGCCCAGGTTGACTTGAGTTTGACTCGAGCAGTACCTTGATAGTATTTTGATGATAGACAAAACTAATGACATGGGATTGTCATGGAAAAGTCCAACATGGTGTTGGCATGGAAAATCCAAGCATGGAGCTTGGTGTGGGAAAGTCCAACATGGTGTTGGCATGGAAAATCCAAGCACGGAGCATGGTGTGGGAAAGTCCAACATGGGGTTGGCATGGAAAATCCAAGCATGGAGCTTGGTGTGGAAAAGTCTAAAGCATTGCGAAGCCGTGCGCTTGGTGCTTGGTGAGAAATGCATTGCGAAGTCGTGCGCTTGGTGCATGTGGGAAGTCTTGAAAACATGGCAAGTTCACTAGGTTCGGGGACCTTGAGTCGGTGAAGGATGGCATTGCGAAGCCGTGCGCTTGGTGCATCCGAGGGACCGCCAGACGGGGAGCGAATGGAGTGAGGCTCAAGGGAAGCATACTTCGATGGCATGAGACGCGAAGGATAGTGTTGCGAAACCGTGCGCTTGGCGCATCTGAGGGAAGAGTGCTTCGGTGGGGAACTCCATGAGGGATAAGGTGGACTTGGCTAGGTGGCTAAGACTGAGTGTCGGAGGCTCAAACTTGATGTTTGAGGGTTTACCCGATGGTCGGATGCTTAAACAACTTGGTGTTTGAGGTTTTGCCTGACAGCAGTCGACTGGCTTAGGTGTCAGTCAACTGGTCCAAGTCGACTAGGGTTCGACTGGTGTTAGACTGCGGTTTTGTGCTTGGAAGTCGACTGTCATGGACAGGCAGTCGACTGCCGAGGGATGGCAGTCGACTGATGAGAGTGTCGCGAGCACAGAATGCTCCATAGCCGACTGGGCAGTCGACTACTAGGTCACCAGTCGACTGATGGGCATGATCAGTCAACTGGTAGGTGATCCTTTGGAACTTATCTAATGTGGATATGGCCATTGTGACACAACGGCTAAAGGGGCAGTTGATTTGGGCCTTTTGGCAGTCGACTGCTGGGCGCAAAAATAGCTTGATGCAGGTTATAAATGGAGCTCAAGTGGGAGGATTTTGCCAAGGCTTTTGAGGTGACTTTGGAGGGGAATTGATGTTGCATTCCAGACCTTCAAGAGCAAGCAACAAGAAAGCGATCAAAATAATTGTGTAAAAGTTCTCTTTTGTATTGTCTTTGTATTTCTTGTTGTATTTCATATTACTTGTTGTAATAGCTTATGAGAGGTTTCTCCACCTCTGACGTGTAGTCGAGAAGGAGTTTAGTTAGTGTCGTGCGCATAACTAGAGCTCGGAGAGCTCGCCCATGGAGTAGGAACCATTCGGTTGCGAACCACGTATATCGTGTGTGTTTGCATGTGATTGTATTTGTTGTTAGTATTCATATTTGTATTAGTATTCCGCTGCGCTAACGACAATTGTAGACGAGCACGCAACGAGAACTATCGTATTCCATCGTATGACGATTGAGGGCTATTCACCCCCCTCTAGTCGGCCAACCACACACACATCGATCCCCTACAGTTTTCGCTCGCATCTCATTGCATTTTATGTTTGTTTCATGAATCTTTTACTTTGTTTTGCACGCATTTCTAGTTTTATGGTTTGGAGATCTGTTCTTTGTACTTTTGTGTGTAAGATAGAATTCCATGGGGAAAACAGCGCACTTTCAGTGCAAAAGGAGGCATTTGGCAGTTGGACACAGAGGGGGACATGGCTAGGGCGTGTGGCTACACACGGTAGTGTCCAGGGTCCAAAAATGGCCGCCACAACCTCACACATGGCCTGACCATGTGTTTTCACACGACCATGTGGCAGCCAGGCAACTTGACGCAATCAGGGTTTTTTTTTTCAAATTTCGCGAAGATCCAGGTTTATGTCTATATAAAGGAGGATATGCTCAAACCCTAGGAGGGAGGCATGATGGCTGGGACGGCACACCGGTGCACTAAAAAACACCGGGAACTTGCAACGGGAGAGGAAGAGAGTCACTCGATGATTAAGTTCTGCACTACAATGCCAGAGAGAAGAGTTGCATTGCATTGTAATTCATATTTCTTACACGTTTATCATTGTATTCATGAATTCCATAATATTTTGTGATTTTCTTCTAGTATTCATGGAGTAGATTCTCCGATTCTAGGATTAGGGAGTAGTTTGTGTTGAGTAGAACACTGTTATTTCAAATATGTTTCTATTCTTGAAATTGTATTTGCAGTTGAATGATTGTTTAGATCTACAGCTTTGTGTTTTGGTTTTCTATTTTCTATGCATAGATGATATGAGGGGTGACAACCCTCGTATCTAAGATTTAGGGGATATTAGGAGGAACCTAGAGGTTGACCTCATCGCATGCAACTGTGGATAGAAGGATGCGATAGAGTCGATAATGTGTCTTGTTTCCGGCTCGTCGCAGGGATCGATTCAGCATCCTCGTACCATCTATTTTATCCTAACAAAAACGGCAACTAAAGTAGGAGATGAATTAACTATAGAAGGGTTTAGGGACCTTAGTGACAGGGGGCTCCCAATGGTATCAACCCCCTAAGCTCTGATGATTCGAAAATGTTTGCCTGTTAGGAGAAGGTAGCTCCCGATAGATGCGAAGGGCTCATCAGGGGAGTTTATGATGTCCTTTCCATAAAACCCTAGCTAGAAAATTTGGATACATTCAATTGATAGCATGTTCGGCAACACACAAATGAAACCAAAGTCCTATAATCCCATCCAAATCCTCGTAGCAACCCTTCTCTTCTTCTGTGTGACACCGCACTGAGTTCGGACCACCGACGACCTCACAACCGCAACCATTTAGATTTTCAGTCCGAATAGCCATAATCCACTGGACAAACAAGTTTCACATCTTAGTCCCTGTGGGATCGATAAATCTTTATTACTTGATGACACCCATGCACTTGCGGGAGTTGAGCGTGAGTGCGCGCTTCGAGTCCACATCGACATCCCCCCGTCGCAAGATTTGAGGTCGCATTCGCGTGCATCAAGTTTTTGGCGCCGTTGCAGGGAACTATTGATTCGATATTGAATCGAAAGTGGAACGGTTAGATCGGACTTATATCAGATTTATTTGTTTATTTTCATCTTTATTTTTACTTTTTATTTTATTGTGTTTTTGTTTCATTCAACTTTAGATTTTTGCATCTAGATTTAGTTTAGATCTAGCTTAATTGTCTATCTAACTCTGCATCATTGAAATAACTTAAATTCCTATCCTAATTAGTATAGATATACTCCTGATTTAGTGGCTGGGTTCTTCGTATGTGTAGATGATTAGGTTAGGAAGATTTGTTTCCGATAGACCCTAAAATCGAACGAACCTACCGTAGGAGGAGAGCCGAAAAAAAGAACATGGACTACTGAGATACATCTGAGGTCAATTTAGGTAGCCGACCTTTGAGGGATTACGCAACCCCTAGTGCCAGAGGATTTAGGACAAGCATAGATAGACCATCCATCACAGTTAACAATTTCGAATTAAAACCTGCTCTTATACATATAGTCCAACAGAGTCAATTCAGGGGAACTTCAACTGAAGATCCGAACCGGCACCTGGAAACATTTCTAGAAATCTGCTCGACTATGAAGATTAACAGAGTACCTACCGATGCAATTTGACTGAGCCTATTCTCGTTATCGTTGTGGGATAAGGGGAAGGCATGGCTTCATTCCCTACCATCCGGAAGCATCACCATGTGGGAGCAATGTGAGCAGTAGTTCCTGAATAAATATTTTCCATCAAGTAAGACCACTCACGTGCGCTAACTAATAACTGGCTTCCATCAGAAGAAAGGGGAATCTCTATTCGTAGCTTGGGATCGCTACAAGGGGTTACTCTACCAATGCCCCCATCATGGATTAGAGAGGTGGCTGGCGTATGGATGAACAAGTAATGGATGACTTGGAGGGATCTGATAGGCGCGAGGCTGATGGAGGTGGCTAGAAGGCTTAGGTCTAGTCTGCACGTATTCTAGCAAGTATGGGGGAACCATACTTGGGTTAAAACCTCATGTTTGAGGTGTATCAGTCAACTGAAACCATGGGTCAGTCGACTGGTGTGAGTCAACTAGGGTTTGACTACGGGAAGTGCCCCAGCAGTCGACTAATAGAGGTGATCAATCGACTGCTGGATCGATCAGTCGACTGATCATGTGATCAGTCCACTGGTGCTCAATATTTCGGGCATAGAATGCAGTCGAACTCGACTGCTAGGGTTAGCAGTCGAGTGAAGGCTCGATCAGTCAACTGATGGACATGATCAGTCGACTGATGTCCTATCCGTTGGATTTTTCCAGCGTGGATCACACCGTTGTCTCACAGCAACAGTGTCATCAGTCGACTGATGGTCCCGATCAGTTGACTGATATGTGATTTCCAGCCTAGGCAACAACTTTAAATGGAGCTCGTGGAGGAGGTTTGGAGCAGCAATTTCTTGAGCATTGTTGAGGCGATTTGCTAGTGCAAGTCAGGGTCTTCAACCATGATTCAAGCAATCAAAGATCAAGCAATCAAGTTCACATTTGTAAAGGTTTTCCTTACTTGTAGTTGTGTAGCTTACTTGTATTTGCTTGTATTCTACTCTTATTGTTGTAAGAATAATTGTACGAGGTTTCTCCGCCTTCGACTTGTGTCGAGAAGGAGTTTATTTAGTAGTGGTGTGTGATTGGCATCGCTAGGACTCTTACAAGCCAAATCCATGGAGTAGGAACCATTCGGTTCCGAACCATGTTATATAGTTGTGTTTGCGTGTTTGTATATTGTTATTGCTTTATTTCTGCTGCGCACTAATCATTTTTAGCAAGCATTGCGAGCGAATTCCATTGAGCATCGAAACGCTATTCACCCCCCTCTAGCGGTCACCGAATCCTCTACACACAAGACACAATCGATATACGTGGTTCGGAACCTTAGGGTTCCTGCTACACAGGGCGAGCTCAACGAGCTCTAGAGATGCACACGACAATACTCAAACTCCTTCTCAACTATAAGTCGGAGGTGGAGAAACCTCGTACAAGCAATTACACAAGTAATATAAAAATTCAAGTAAATACAAAGAACACAAATGAAATCTTTACACAAATGGCTTTGATCGCTTTTGCTTGTTGCTTGCTTTGGATTGGCACTTGAAGGTCTGGAATGCGGCAGCAATTCCCCTTTAAAATCTCCCCAAAAGTCTTGTTGAAATCCTCCCGCAAGCTCCTCCTTTTATGCTTGCCTCAGGCTGATTTTGCGCCGATCAGCCGACTGCTCCTGTAGCTGTTGTCTCACAACGGCCGAATCCACATTGGCAAAAACCCAACAGATAACCATCAGTCGACTGATCATACCCATCAGTCGACGGGTAACTCCATCAGTCGAGTGTTCGGCACATCACTCGACTGGAAAGTGTTCTGCGTGCCGACCGCCTAATCGATCGACCGATCTCCATTATCACGATCGACTAATGGCGTCGGCGTCGGATCGCCTCCTTTAGCGTACCGGCGCCGAACTTAGTCAGTCGAACACTAGTCGAGTCCAATCAACCTAGAATAGTCGACTGACACCAATGTCAGTCGACTGATGTCGGGTGAAACCTCAAACACCAAGTTGTTTGAGCATCAGACCGTCGGGTAAACCCTCAAACACCACATTTGAGCCTCCGACACTCAGTCTTAGCCACTTGGCCAAGTCCACCTCATCCTCTCATGGAGTTCCCCATTGAAGCTCTCTACCCTTGGCCTACGTCCCTCGGATGCACCAAGCGTACTGCTTCGCAATGACATCCTTTGCGTCTCTTGCCCTCGAAGTATGCTTCCCTTGGGCCTTACTCCATTCGCTCCCCGTCCGGCGGACCCTCGGATGCATTAAGCGTACGGCTTCGGAATGCCATCCTTCACCGACTTAAGGACCCCGAGCCTAGTGAACTTTCCAAGTCCTCAAGACTTCCCACACTAAGCCTCATGCTTGGACTTTTCACCACCAAGGCTACACACTTGGATTTACGTGGCCAACCCTATGTCGGACTTCCCATGACAATCCCATGTCATGCATTTTGTCTAACATCAAAATACAGTTCGAGTCAAACTCGAGTCCGAGTCGATTGCACCAACAATCTCTCCCTTTTTTATGTTGGACAAAACCTCAAATCCAAGTCTACCAATTATCCCCTATTAGTAATTCTCACATCCCAATGAGAATTCCAACTATCCCAATTGGTAACTTCTCCCCCTTTTTGACATACATCAAAAAGGTCCTCCCCAAGGGTATGAATGTCTCATATCCCAATGAGATCTTACAATCTCTCCCTTGAAGGAACACATGCCTACAATCTTTCTAGTGATAAGTCCCATATCACTTAAGAAAGGCAACCCAATTTGCCTCCCATGAGGAAAAAGTACACATCCATCTTCCCATAATGGATATCTCCTCCTAAAGGCTTGCTCCCCCTTGACCATTGCACCAACAATGTCCTTGGAGAGTCCCTTAGCTTATAGGAACATATAAAAAATAAAAATTAATGCAAAGTTCAACAATGAACTCTCACACACCTTAAAATTGATACTCACCCTAAATTCTTCTCCTAATCCATATCCAATGGATTTCCACCCTTTCTAATGCTCTCCAAAGCATGTCCTAGGGTTAGGAGTGGTTAGAAGACCAAAACATAGCTGAACATGGGCCTAACAACCATGGTTTACTCGAAATCAGCCTGGCAGTTGACTCCGATAGAAATCAATCGACTGCCACCCTCATCAATCAACTGTCATCCATGACAGTCGACTGATAACTGCAGACGTAGAAATTAGATTTTTCATAAATGAATTTCTGAAATTCATAAGTAAATATACATAAGTTAAAAAATCATGAAAATTTATATGTATATTACTCATTACAATTATTATGGGTGAAAATATTATAAAATTATTTTATCAACAAAATATTGAGATTGATACAGAGTTCAAAAGTTGAGAAAAGCTTCAATATTGAGCCCTCTGTTAGTGAAAGCCCTAGAGCCAATCATATGATGATTGTTGTATGGACTTTATTGTATCATATTCCTATTTATAAAGGCATGGTTATTATATTTACTTGTATTGGTGCCAAATAACTAAATATAATAATGTCCTTGAGTAGTAGGTTCTTATCTATATCAATCGATTGGTTGAATCGATAATGAGATGATATAGAGAACACTGCTCTTAATCATTCCTAGTCGAGTATTAACATTCAGGGACAATGTTAATGCGTAGAGACTAGCATGTAGGTCAACAAGATGACTTGATCTCACAAGTCATGGATATGATATATCAAGTTGACACATGGGTATGCATTGGAGAATGTATACTGAATGACCCGCCATGAGAAAGTATCATGGATGGTTATATGAGTGTCATATACTTTCTCATGTGGCTATTAGTATGACTATTAGTCCTTAGACCTGAAGTCACCATGGTTCCCTACATAATGAATTGCATACTTTGGCTTCGTCAAACGTCACCCGTAAATGGGTGGACTATAAAGGCGATTACTGGGTATGTAACGAATTATGCGGAGGGATGTGAGTGATGTAGATGGGATCTATCCCTCCTATATGACGGGGGTGACATCGATATTCTTGATAGAGTGAGACCACGAAGTGCATGGCCATGCCCAAATGAGTCAATATGAGATATTGAGCTCATTTGATTAGAGTGAGTCTACTTGGAGTTCAAGATTTAGATTGTACCGAGGATGACACGGTCTATGCCTCGATTGGTCAATCTAGATGTCAAGGATAGAGGGACATTGTCACATATTGTGAGAGTCACAATTAGTATTCACAAAGGTGATGTTGGAGCTCAACATTCTTGTAACTTGGGTAGCAATGATGTGTTGCTAGATACCGCTCATTGCTTATGTTCCTAAATCGGTTTAGGGACATTGCCAACGTTACAAGAACCTATAGGGTCACACACATAAGAGCAATTAGATGGAGATTAGGTTCATATGATGAACCATGAGGATTAGGTTCATGGGATGAACCAAATTGGATTAAGAGTAATCCAAATTAGACTAATTGAGTTAGACTCAAGTTGATTCAAGTGTTGAATGAGTCTAATTGAGATTTGATTCATCAAATCAATTTAAATTAATGAATAAAGATTCATTAAATTAAATTGACTTGAGTCAAGTGGTTAGATTTGATCAACCATGGGAGATTAGAGGTCAAGTTTGACTTGACTTGAGAGGGAAGATGAAAGGTCAAGTTTGATTTGACCAAATGCCATGTCATGGTGATGACTTGGCATGGGCGGCCAATGATGATGCTCCACATCATCATTGACTTTGTCAATTGATGCCACATCATGAGGGAGATCAAGGGTCATGGGAGTTACATGCATGCATGTAACCCCCCCTCCATGAAGTGGCCGGCCACTCCATTAGATGGAGTATTGATTTTTGGTGGCTAATTGACTTCATCTTCAACCTTGGAACTTTTCCTCTCAAGCTCTCTCCCTCTCCTTCCTCATCTTGCCGAGACACCCTAGGAGTGCTAGCACACTCAAGTGTGTTTTTCTTCCACCTATTGCTTGTGTGGATACCATAGAGGAGTGTGCACTTGACACTCTCGAGTTCCGGCGGACTTTTGGACGAGCGGGATTTGCGAAGGGCATCGCATCAAGGGTAACATTCTTATCTCTTAGATCTAAGGTAGATCTAGGGTTTTTTATACAAGCACATACATGTTTTGTTTTAATACTTCTTCGCACGGATCCGTGGCCGGGGGCTTCCGAGGTTTCCGCAATGCAAAAAGCGGTTTTTGCGGCTCGGAAAAACCCAACACCCTCTTTGTATCATCCCATTCAATGGTGATTGCTATCAAAAGATAGACTTCACCAAGGTTTTCTAAAATATTTTTGAAATGTTTTTAAAACCTTTAATTTAATTTTCCTAAACATCTCACTTGTATCTAGATGTGTAAAACACATATAAGTGAAGTATTAGTGAGATGTGGGGTCTTTATTATTTAGGGTTTCATGTATATCTCTAGGCAATAATATTTGATACCCTTCAAATCATGCCTTAGTCCTTAAATCCATTTTATTTAAGCATGAATGATTATTATGGCATAAATGATACAAAGATAAGAGCATGTGCCAAAATTATGATGTCATGGCATGTGAATGAAATCTAAGCATACATGACATATAGAAATAACCCTAAAAATGATCATGACATTTTATATGATAAAACTAAATATGATGTCATGTCATGGCAAGGCAAACAAAGCATGACAATTATAAAATACTAAGGTATAGAGTACCTAAGTGTTAAGACCAAATTGTCATTTCTAGGATTATGTTCATTTTTGCCTTAATGTCAATTATCCCCCTAGTGTGCCAAAACCCCAAAATAGCACACCATTACTCCTAAGACCTAATTGTACCAATTTAGTAATTTTTCTACTTCTCAAAACACATTGGCACAACCTAAAGTGTCAACTCACCATGGCTAGGTTAACTACCCATCCACTTAGGGCTGACACAACCTAACCCATTTAGCGTGAATCGATCACACTCCTAGGACCCCAATACCTATTGGAGCTCCTTGGGTTAACAAGGTAGTCACTAGGGATAACTTCCCTAGATACCTTCCTAATGACCCTTTTTGGTTTTGACACCTTAGTCATTTGGGTCTTTCTTAGGTCAACTCTAGAGGTAACTCCCCCAATGACCTTCTTAGTGGCTTTCTTAGGTTTTCTTGAGTCCTTAGCCACTAAACACTTACCATGGCTAGTCTTAGGGATAACTTCCATATTAGCCTTGATCTTTCTAGACCAAGAAATAGTTCCATAATTGAATGGAACATTATGATAGGACTTAGGTTTATGACCCAAACCTTTCTTGCCCTTTACCGGTTCTTGTCTCCTAGGTCTTAAATTTTGATCCTTTGACCCCTTAAATGAATTTGTAATTATTTCTAGGGTCTTTTCAAGTTTCTCAAGCCTTGACCTCAAGGCTTGGTTTTCCACCTCTAACCTTCCCAATTTTGATTTTTCATTTGTCTTTTGGGAATTATTTTTCTTCTTAGGCATGTGTCTACCCTTCTTAGGGTTTATGCCTAAGTTCTCTTCTATTCTCCTAATGGACTCCTTAGGTAGGATAGGTCTAGTGTTATTGGTACTAGGTTTGTCCTTAGGTAAACTAACATGCTTGGCACCTAAACAAAAATATTTATTTCTACTAGCATGCTTTTCATTGATAATGGCAAGTGAACTAAAGTAATTAGCATGCTTCTTTGCCCTAGAAATTGAAGGTGCATTAACTAAATTTATCTTAGGGTTAGCTTTGGAAGCTCCCCCTACATGAGATGCTTCTTCTTGCCCTTTCTTCCTCCCCCTAGGGCATTGGCTTCAGTAGTGTCCTCTTTGGTTGCATTTAAAACACACAATGTTCTCTTTGATCTTTCTAGCGAGAACTCCGGCATCCTTTGACTTTTGGTGCCGGTGCCTTTTCCTTAGCCAATTTTGGGCATTTACTCTTGTAATGCCCTTTCTCCCTACACTCAAAGCAAATTATGTGATCTTTATTATTAATTACATTGCTTGAGTTACCTAGGGTGGTGGAAGCCTCTTGATCACTTCTTCCGGAGGTAGATGCTTCATCTTGACCTTGCTCCGAAATGGAAGGCCTCTCCTCCCCCTCAATGCTAGAAGTGGAGGTCTCCACCAAATCACCACATCGTCGAATGTAGATGGTGATTCTTCAACATCCTCGAATCTGGATGTTGATGGGCATTCTTCCTCAGCCTCCTCCAATTGAGCCGGTTCGAGATGTTCATGGAATTTGACTAATTTGTCCCATAAATCTTTGGCATCTCGGTATTCACCTAGCTTGCACAAGATATGGTTAGGTATTAAATCTTATAACATTTTTGTTACCTTAACCATTGTCTTGAATTCTTGCCCTTGATCTTGTGTCCATTTAGATTTTTCAATCAGCTTTCCCTCTTCATCCCTAGGCACTTCAAAACCTCTTTCCATGATTAGCATAATATCGAAATCGGTTTCGAAGTATACCTCCATCCTTTTCTTCCACCAAGAAAAGTCTCCATCGAATTTTGGTGGATGGATGTTGTAGCTGGCCATCTTGTCGTGCTTGTGTTGGCGGTTAGTCCTAGACAAGCTCCTAGCTCTAATACCACTTGTTGGAACGTCGGTGGCCGACTAGAGGGGGGTGAATATCCCTTAATCACGTGTGCGGTGGAAGTCGATCGTTCTTTCGTGCTTGTCTACAATGATCGTCAGTATGCGCAACGAAAATAATAGAAATACACAATGAATACAATACAACACACAAGACACAATCCTTATATGTGGTTTGGAACCTTAGGGTTCCTACTCCATGGAGCGAGCTCAATGAGCTCTAGAGATACACACGGAAATACTCAAACTCCTTCTTGACTATAAGTCGGAGGTGGAGAAATTGTTGGGATATATACTGAAAAGTCTATCTTTTGTATGAACATCTTTATTTTTGAAATAAGAATCACATGATCATTGTTTGCATATTTATGGTTATGCATATTGTCTGATACATTACATTGTAGATAACATGGTGTGTAGTGTCACACACAAGATCATGTTATAGGTTCATTGTAAAGTATAAGTAAAGGCTCACAACCGAGATGGTTATGGACAAACCATTGGAATGGTTGTAGTATGATTTGGTATTGGTTTGTCTTGACCATAGAATCACACTAGTGCACTTAGTGTGTATTGAGCAGGACCGACATAGAGGTGATTCGATTTATTGCTGACTACATAATCGAATTGGACCTCAGATATTATATTGTACATGCTCTTAATCCCGATATAATAACGGGCATATATACTTAATATTCATTTCTTTGATTTACCGATAGGCGAGATTTATAGAGTAAATCGATAGGCTCGGTAAGTTGGGAAATGGTATTATTTATATGGTGTGTCGTTGATTATAGGAGAAAATTGTGTACTATATATTACGATGATGATGTCCCCTTGAGGAGCTCATAAGGTTCATCATGTAAACCCTGCAGGTGGACTTGGTCCAGCTTAATGATAAGGTTGAGTGGTACTACTCATGGAGTTAGATGTTAATTAATTAATTGTCAGTAAATTAATTAATCGACGGACATTCGAGATCTTAAACATGGAGAGAAAAATGTACAAATAATATATGGAGCCCATATTAATTTATGGGGGTTGGTGAGGTAGATCAATGATAATCCTCTAGTGGAATGGATTATCATTAATGGATCGGACTTTATGTGGGCTTGATCCATTGGGTGGCCAAGATCCAACTCCTCCTCATGGTCCCTATTGTAGCCTATTAAAACCTCATGGAGCCTAGATCCAATGATGGAAAATAAAAACTCTAGATCCAACAGTAGAGATTAAATCTCTAGATCTGACGGTTGAGATTAAATCTCTAGATCCGATGGTTGAGATTAAATCCCTAGAACCGATGGTGGAGATTAAAACAAGGCTTAAGCCTAACTCTATAAAAGGAGGGATTAGGGTGGGCGGCAATAAAATTAAGGAGGCAAGGAGGGGTTAGGGTTTTGGGAGGCAAGGAGCTTGGAGGTTGGGCGGCCACAAATTAGGAAATTTCTTTCCTTCTTCTTCCTTAGGTGGCCGACGCCTATCCTCTTCTTTCCTCTCTTTTGCTGGCATCCAAAGCTCTTCTTTCTCTTCTCCTTGACCTGTTGAAACAAGGGTTAGGGTGATTCCTTGGAACTCTTGGCTGGCGGCCACCTTCCCTTCTCTTTGGGTCGGCGACAAGCTTCAAGTTGGGAGCTTGTTGGTTGGTCCTAGATTGAGGAGAGTTTTGTTTCATATTCTTCCTTTTGTTCGGAGCGAGCAAACAAAGGAAGATTGGTGATATAGGAGGCTTCGATTTTTGGAAGATCGTCGCCCACACGATGTCCAAAAGAAGGAAGGACATACAATAGAAGATCGAGAGATATAACACTTGTTTATATTCATTTGTATTATGTCTATAATTGTTTTTCAATTATATGCATGTTGTATGTTTTGTTTATGGCTAAATTAACTTGGACCCCGAATACAAACACAAAAATTGGCGATTCGTACATCGTCTATTCAGCAGCTATTCGTAGATTAGAGGTGGGTAGCTTGAACAACAAGTTTGTTCAAGTGACCACTCTAATCGAATAGCACAACGATAAAATGGTAGCTTGGGTAATCCCTCTTGTCAAGGATAATTTTTTTTTTATCTGGGGACGTAGAAGGGATCTCCATGAACAAGCGACCGAGTTGAGGTGGGAAGCAAAGTCTCCCCCCCCCCCCTTCAAGTGGTATCAGAGCCATGGTTTCCGGTTTTGTATGTTTAGGATTCGATTACTTTTATGCACTTTTCATATATTATATGTGCCTGATAATAGTAAGATGTGCATAGGTTAACTTTTTGGTTGTAGGCATAGGATCCAACTATTATGGTCATATGTGTGTATGTGATTGTATGTGTGTAATTGTATATTTTGTTGAATCCTCGGGGTTGATGAGGCTAGTATTTAATTTTTGTAATTAGATACGACATTGTTTAGCCACTCTTTTTATTTTAGTATACTTTCGATCTAGATTTCATGTACACTCCTTCGTGGAGCATAGGATCGATGGATGTAAATTAAAATAGTTAGTCTCAGCTCGGATCTCCGGATGGCTCGTACATGGCGTAGGGAGGAGAGAACGAGATGGCGATACGACAGGAGTCATATTGAAGACAAAAGCCATAATAGTTGGAAATTTTTTTTTCATATTTATTGCTTATTGTTTGATATGCATGTCGTAGGCTAGAGAATTCCTCAATTTTAAATTACTATGTGGGAGAGGGATATTTTTGTAAATTCCCACGGCCTCCATTACGATTTGACATGTGATGCAAACAAACTTGCGCGTCGGCTCTGAGAGCCTTCCTCCACATCGGATGAGTTTGTTTGCGGATGACAAGGTCGAATATGGTTATAGGAAATTATTAAGGAGTGTGTGTACTTCCCCATCGGAAGGCACATAACCCGAGATAATTACCTTGGTACCGAGTAATTGTGAACACTTAAATAGAAATATAAGTATCATTCCCATTGGAGTCACTACTTTTATTTGTAGGGCCGAAGAGGAACCAACTATTAATTTTATTTTTCAAAAAGTTAGGTTGACAAGATAGTAAAATTAATGGGTGAAACCTCCTCTTACAAATGTAGAATTCATATACGTCCACACTATTGTGGCATACGATATTCTTGGTGTATTGAGGTGTTAGTTGATTTTAAAATTTTATTATTTGAGGAATCAATAATTTTTGAAATCTAATGTTTTGATCTATGTGATTCTTAGGTTGTTTTCAAATTGACTTTCAACCCGCTTGTTGTTATACTGAAAGAAAATAAACTTACTGGACCCAACTATGTTGTTTGAAAGAGGAATCTTGACTGCTGAGAAATACCAACATGTACTCCTCGAAGAGTGCCCTCCTAAGCTTGCGGATGATTCTGGGAAAAAGGAGAAGGAGAGTTATAAGAAGTGGATTAAGGCCGATGAGAAGGCATGGTGTTACATTTTGGCATCTATGTCAAATGTACTGCAACATCAGCATCAAGCCATGCCCACTACTTATGACATGATACTCAATCTCAAAGAGCTTTTCGAACACCAGAATCGGGCTACTAGGCAGGAAGCCATGAGGAACTTGATGACAACCACCATGATCGAGGGAATACCCGTGAGGGATCATGTTCTCAAGATGATGGCTCATTTGAATGAGCTGGAAGTCCTCGGAGCTGAGATCGATGGGGAAACCTAGGTCAATATCATTCTCCAGTCTCTACCTAGGAGTTTTGAGCAATTTCTCCTGAACTACAACATGAACAAGAGATTGTATTCATTGGCGGAGCTTCTGACAGAACTCCAGGCGACAGAGGGGCTTTTTCTTCAGAGTGCTCAGGCATAAGCCATGGTTGCCCAAAAGGTTTCTACTTCTAAGCCGAAAGGCAAGAAGAAGAAGAAACAAGTTGGGGCAAAGGCAGTGGGAGGAACTCAGGGAAAAGTGAAGAAGCCGAAAGGCAAGTGCTTCACTTGTAAGCAGACTGGACACTGGAAGAAGGAATGCCCCAATCGCAAGCAGAACAAAGGTATATCTTTTGGTCTAGTCGTTGAAACATGTTTAGAGGTGTTATCTACCGGCACCTGGTGTGTAGATACGGGAGCCACTGATCATGTCTGCAATACTTTGCAGGGGTTCCAGGAAACAAGACGACTGGCTGAGGGGGAGATTACCATATACTTGGGCGATGCCATAAAGGTGGCAGCTGTTGTAGTGGGAGATGTTTATTTGACTTTTGAGAGGAATAAAGTTTTGGTTCTTAAAAATTGCCTTTATGTACCTTTATTTAGAAAGAATTTAATTTCGGTTTCTAAATTGTTTATGGATGGATATTCTATTTCTTTTAATGATAGAGTTGTTATAAAAAGGAATAGGGAGATTATCTTTTCTGGTGCATTGATAGGAAATTTGTATACACTTGAACCATAAGCTCCCACGATCCAAATAGAAGTTAATAACTCATCTTCTAATTTCAATAAGAGAAAAGACCCTTCGAAGATGAACCTAACATATCTTTGACATCTAAGACTTAGTCATATTAACCTAAGCAGAATTCAAAGGTTGATAGCTGATGGACCTCTGGGTTCATTAGTGGTGGATGATTTTCCAACCTGTGAATCTTGCTTGGAAGGTAAAAAGACCAAGAGGCCTTTCAAGGCCAAGGGGTATAGAGCCAAAGATGTGTTGGAATTGGTTCATTCTGATTTGTGTTGTCCTATGTCTATCCAGGCTAGAGGTGGTTTTGAGTATTTTGTCTCTTTCATAGACGATTATTCAAGATATGGATACATTTACTTGATTTGTCGCAAGTCTGAATGCTTTGACAAGTTCAAAGAATTCAAGACTGATGTGGAGAAACATCAAGGTAAAAGTATCAAGATACTACGATCTGATCGTGGTGGTGAGTACCTCTTGGGAGAGTTTAGGAATTACTTATCAGAGGCTGGGATTCAATCCCAATTGTCTGCACCTGGCACACCCTAGCAGAATGGTGTAGCAGTGTGAAGGAATAGGACTCTTATGGAGATGGTTAGATCGATGATGAATTATTCTGAGTTGCCAGATTCGTTCTGGGGATATTCTCTAGATACGACAGTGTATATTCTGAACTTGTTACCATCTAAATCAGTGCCTTCTACTCCCACAGAATTATGGACTAGGCGAAAGCCTAGTCTAAGACATATTCGGATATGGGGGAGTCCAGCACATGTGCTGAAAGTAGATACTGGTAGGTTGGAACCTCGTACAGAAGTGCGCATGTTCATTGGTTATCCTAGAGGAACGAAAGGTGGTTTGTTTTATATTCCTAGAGATCAGTGGGTGATCGTTAGCACGAATGTCAGATTTCTAGAGGAAGACTATGTGATGAACCACAAGCCCATGAGTAAGATTGTTCTGGAGGAATTGAAAGGGGAAGTCACTTCTTTAGTACCATAGGTACAAGAGGATATACCACAAGTCATTGCACCGCATGTCATAGAAGATACACAGGTGATACCTCGTCATAGTGGGTGGGTTGTTAGACAGCCCGATAGATTTATGTTCTTGGGAGAATCTTCTGATTTTGTCCCTGGTGAACATGAACCTGATCCCTGGAAATATGACGAGGCAATCCAAGATAAAGATACAGTATATTGGCAAAGTATAATGAATTCTTAGATTGAATCTATGGATTCAAATCAGGTCTGGGAACTAGTAGAACCACCCGATGGTGTAAAAACCATTGGATGCAAGTGGATCTACAAAAGAAAGAGAGGAATAGGTGGGAAGGTTGAGACCTTCAAAGCGAGGCTTATTGCGAAAGGGTATACTCAGAAAGAGGGTATCGATTATGAGGAAACCTTTTCACCGATAATCATGCTTAAGTCTATCCGGATTCTCTTATACATTGCTGCTCATATGGATTATGAGGTATGGAAGATGGATGTCAAGACAGCTTTCCTTAATGGAAGTCTTGAGGAAAACATCTATATGAATCAACTAGAAGGATTCATTGCAAAGGGCAAAGAGCATCTTGTGTGTAAGCTTAATCGGTCCATTTATGGATTAAAGCAAGCTTCAAGGTCTTGGAACATCCGCTTTGATGAGGTAATCTAGTCTTATGGATTTATTCAAAGTCCGGATGTGTCTTGTGTATACAAGAGATGTGACGGAAACGTAGTGGTATTTCTTATACTATACGTAGATGACATTTTGTTAATTGGCAATAATATCAAGGTGTTATCGGATGTAAGGGTATGGTTGTCCAAACAGTTTGATACGAAGGACATGAGAGAAGTGGGACACATCCTTGGGATCAAGGTTATAAGGGATCACAAGAAAACGATGTTGTGCTTATCTCAAGCTTCATTCATAGACACAATTATGGATCGTTTTAGCATGCAGAACTCCAAGAAGGGTTTTCTACCCTTCAGGCATGGAGTTCCTTTATCTAAGGAGATGTGTCCTAGAACATCTGAGGAGATAGAAGAGATGAAGGTAGTTCCTTATGCTTCGACAGTAGGAAGCCTCATGTATGCAATGCTATGTATGAAACCAGATATCTTCTTTGCCGTGGGCATGGTCAGCAGATATCAGAGTAATCCGGGACAGGGACATTGGACTGCGGTAAAGCATATATTGAAGTACCAGAGAAGGACTAGGGATTATATGCTAGTTTACCAGGCAGACCAATTACTCCCTATGGGTTACACAGATTCCGACTTCCAATCAGATAGGGATAATAGTAAGTCTTCCTCAGGTTATGTGTTGGGAGGTGGATCCATTGTATGGAGTGTCAAGTAGAAATGTGTGGCGGACTCTACCATGGAAGCTGAGTACGTGGCAGCCTCTGAGTCGGCCAAAGAAGCTGTGTGGCTCAGGAACTTCTTGATGGACTTGAATGTGATTCCTGGTTTGCCCAGAACTATCACAATATATTGTGATAATAGTGGTGCAATTGCAAACTCGAAGGAACCACGAGCCCATAAGGCAAGTAAACACATAGAGCGCAAGTACCACCTGATACGAGAAATCGTAAAGAGAGGAGAAATCGTAAAGAGAGGATAACCTGATAGATCCTTTCACTAAGGCCCTTCCAGCGAGAGCTTTTGATAGGCATGTGGAGAGAATGGGAATCAGATGTTTGGCAGTTTGAGGACAACATAGTCTTTTAGTATAAGTGGGAGATTGTTGGGATGTATATTGAA
Source organism: Wurfbainia villosa (assembly GCA_025175895.1). Taxonomy (NCBI): domain Eukaryota; kingdom Viridiplantae; phylum Streptophyta; class Magnoliopsida; order Zingiberales; family Zingiberaceae; genus Wurfbainia; species Wurfbainia villosa. The sequence continues at coordinate 18,352,457 of CM046008.1, read as the reverse complement.
AAGTCTATCTTTTGTATGAACATCTTTATTTTTGAAATAAGAATCACATGATCATTGTTTGCATATTTATGGTTATTCATATTGTCTGATACATTACATTGTAGATAACATGGTGTGTAGTGTCACACACAAGATCATGTTATCGGTTCATTGTAAAGTATAAGTAAAGGCTCACAATCGAGATGGTTATGGACAAACCATTGGAATGGTTGTAGTGTGATTTGGTATTGGTTTGTCTTGACCATAGAATCACACTAGTGCACTTTGTGTGTATTGAGCAGGACCGACTTAGAGGTGATTCGATTTATTGCTGACTACATAATCGAATCGGACCTCAGATATTATATTGTACATGCTCTTAATCCCGATATAATAACGGGCACATATACTTAATATTCATTTCTTTGATTTACCAATGGGCGAGATTTATAGAGTAAATCAATAGGCTCGGTAAGTTGGGATATGGTATTATTTATATGGTGTGTCATTGATTATAGGAGGAAACCGTGTCCTATATATTAGGATGATGATGTCCCCTTGAGGTGCTCATAAGGTTCATCATGTAAACCCTGTAGGTGGACTTGGTCCGGCATGATGATAAGGTTGAGTGGTACTACTCATGGAGTTAGATGTTGATTAATTAATTGTCAGTAAATTAATTAATCGACGGAGATTCGAGATCTTAAATACGGGGAGAAAAATGTACAAATAATATATGGATTGTTAGGGCAATCTCTTGCCGTGATATGGTTTTGATGGTGTGGCAAAGGGTTTAAGTTAGTTTGATATGTTGATTTGATATGTGCGTTGAAGTCGTGCAGGACTTAGTAATTCGCACATGGAGCCGTGGCGAGTTTCACATCTCATGACTCGTGCCTTGAGTCGGTGAAGGATAGCTTTGCGGAAGCCGTGCGCTTGGAGCATCCGAGGGACCGCCGGACGAGAAGCTTGGAGTGAAGCCGAAGGAAGTAGACTTCGAGGCAAGAGACGCGAAGGAGCATTGCAGAGCCGCGTCGCTGATCTTTGCTGGGGCGTGGCGAGAACGAAGAGAACTTCAAGGCGAGGACTCAGAAATGAGAGTGGCGATTGTAACCCGGGAAGGGTAGCTCTTAGGTGAAACTTGGCGCCATTTGGCCAAGTGTCGGATGGGTTTCGACACCGACGGTCGCCATGTCATGGCGATCGGATCGCTCGAATCGAGTGTAGCTCGACCGGTATCTATCGATCGTTTTGGCGGCAGCCGATCGGCCATACGTTAGCGGCAGCCCGCTAAGATTAGCGCCGATCGCCAAGGCGCGATCGATCGTCAATAGGGTTTTAGCCCGACCGGCTCGTAGCCGATCAGGCGATCGACTACGGTCGCAGCCGATCGGTGAGGTCCAGATGATCGCTAAGAGTTCCGCGGACAACAACGGTCGGCATCCGGACGTGTTCGGAGGCCGTTGTAGTAACAGCGATCGGCGGCAATGATCGATGGCGGCCAACGGGAAGAAAACAGCCCTCTCTATAAAAAGAGAGGGTGTGAGCCTTTGAGAGGCTAATGCTCAAGTTCCAAACAATCTTCCTAGTGCCCCACAAGCTCTAAACTCTTCTTACTTGTCTTTACTTCAATCCTATTGTAAGAAGAGTGATCTTGGTTGTAAAGGTTACCTCCACCTAGCTTTGTGCAAAGGAGAGACCGATAGTGATTGGTTTTGGCGGAGTGATTCACCGTGGACGAATCGGACCGTGGATTAGCGGCGTAGCCGTGAACCACGTTATATCTTGGTGTTTGTATTGCTTGTTTCTATTTTGCTTGTCTTTATTTATATTTGTATATTCCGCTTGCGCTAACGTTTTGTAGACGAGCAAAATACCGCCATCCAAACGAAAAGGGCTATTCACCCCCCTCTAGCCGGCCATCCGATCTCTTACAAGTGGTATCAGAGCAAGGTTGCTTGTCACCGGACTAACCGCCGCAACAAGCCCTACATCAAAAATGGCCGGCTCCAACATCCACCCACCGAAGTTCGATGGCGAATTCTCTTGGTGGAAAAAGAGAATGGAGGTATTCTTCGAAACCGATTTTGAAATATTGTTAATTATGGAAAACGGTTTCGAGTTGCCTAGGAATGAAGATGGGGAGCCTTTGGAAAAATCGAGATGGAGCAAAAGACAAAGAGAAGAGTATTTGGCAAATTCAAAGGCCAAGCACCATCTATACAACGTACTCCCTCAACAAGAAGTCAACCGGATAGGAGAGTGTGCTAGCGCCAAGGAAATGTGGGAGAAATTAATAGAGATCCATGAAGGCACATCCGAGGCAAAGCTAGCAAGGAGAGATGTCCTTCGCTCCCAATTGTCCAATATCAAACTCGAAAAGGGAGAGAAGGTAAAATCTCTACACTCTAGATTTAAGGAAATTCTAACCGGTTTGACAAGTGTAGGTGAAAAGCTCTCCAACCGGGATATGGTAATGAAGGCCATAGATGCCTTTCCCCGGTCCTCAAAGTGGAGCTCCATGGTGGACTCCTTCTACATCTCCAAGAATTTAGAAGTGAGCACTTTGGAGGAGTTCTTTTCAACAATGGAACTCCACGAAACTAGGCTTGAGGGAATACAAGAGGAGCCTAAAATTCAACCCTCAAGAGGAGTAGCTTTGATGGCAAACAAAGGGAAAAAGAAGATAGAGATCCCTTCCTCCTCCGATGATGAAGCCTCCTCCTCCTCCATGGATAGCACCGAGGAAGCCTACATGGTAAGGAAGGTGAGGCGTGTATTTAAGAATTTTAGATTTGATAAATCAAATGATAGGAATAGAAGACCGAGGGGGAAGGTGATATGCTACAATTGCCAAGGAGAGGGACACATAAGGGACAATTGTCCTCTCCTAAACAAAAGCAAGGAAGAGACGAAGAAAAGAAAGAAGAAAAGAAGAAGAAAAGGGAGCAAGAAAAGAAGGAAGAAGAGAAGAAGACAAAAGAAAAGGGAAGGCCAAAGCATTCAAGGCCAAGACATGGGATGATCCTTCCTCATCCTCCTCCTCATCATCGGATGAGGAGAATGCCTTTGTCGCCAATTTGGCCTTGATGGCCTTTGACGACTTGGATTGCTCCTCCTCCTCCGAAAATGAAGGATCAAGCTCAAGAGGAGAGAGCTCAAGTGAAGGGGGAGCCTCCTCCACGTCATCATCCTCCTCATCATCCGAAGAAGAAGAAGAGGACATGGAAACTATGGTAACCAATCTCTCACCTAGTAAAATAGTTTCTATGATTTCTAGTTTAACTAGGGATTTGTTTAGAGCAAAGAAGAAAAATAAATGCATGCTTGAACAAATTAAGGCATTAGAAAATAAGCTAGAAAATGCATGCTTAAATAATAATGATACTTCTTCTTGCCATGATGATGCATGCTCACATGATAATTATGTGCCTTTAGATGTTAGTGATGCATGCATAGAAGAAAATAGGGCATTAAGGAAAATGGTAGATTATTTAACCAAAGCCCTAGGAAAATTCACAATTGGCTCCAACACTTTGAATATGATCATAGGGAGCCAAAGGGCAAGTTTTAACAAGAAAGGTCTAGGATATAAAGAGAAGAAAAATGAGAAGGCCTATAGATGCCTAATAGCTAGGGGACAAGACAAAAACAAAGTAATAGCTAAGAAATGGATCCCCAAGGAATTTCTAGTGAACCCCATAGGTAAAAATCTATTTTGGGTTCCAAAATCCATTCTTAAGGGTTAGAAAACCCCTAGGGTAGTCAACCATATGAACCTAATCTATATCATATTTTGGTTGACTTAGGATGACGGGACAACATTTTTAGATAGTGTTGGGTGATGATAACGTGCCCATAAATAGGTAATAATGCTTAAAATCATGATGATTAATGTAATTTCTATGCATATGTGTAATCATGATCTATGATTTTGATATTGGGCACATTATCATGAAAAATAGGTTTAAATCATGCTTTAGGTGATAACTTATTTATTATCATCATATAATGTCTAATGCATGGTTATAATTTGATGAAAACATGTATTTCATGATCATAATGTGAAATTAATTGATATATGTCATTATGATCATGTAGGTTGTTAGGTTGATACTTAACCATGATAGAATTGCTTGAATATATTGGTTAAGTATATATATATATACAAATACCCCCCTAGGATGCATCTCACACTCACTATAGGCTAACTTGATTGCAAACTTAGCATGGGTGAGATGTTAGGATGATACAAATGTCCACTAATGCCTATGGCATTTAGATGGTCATTTAAAGTATCAAAATATCAATAATAGACCAATCATGGGGAAGGCTTATGTTTAATTAATAGACATATTACCCAAAGATCATGGTTGGATATTTCTAATGTTTTCAAAACAATTTCTTACCTTAAAATACATGCATTCATGTTTTGAAACAATTAGATGCAAAACTAGGTAGCTAACTTGATACTAGAATGCTCAAAAACTAGTGGTTTTTCCAGTGTTTGGATTTTTGGCAAATCTTGTAAAATATAATGATCTTTCATGAAAAACTATTTTTCCTTGATAGATATACTTAAGAGAAATATGTTCCTCGAATTTCATGATTTTTAGAATTTTCTGGAATTTTTAATGCATTTCTGAATTTCATCCGAAAATCGAAATTGCTTCCTTTTGTGCCCGATCATTGCCATACGATAGCATTGAAGGCGAATTCAGTTTATAAAACCTCCTACAAGTGGTAGAAATATACTTGATGCCTCCTACAGCTTTTTAAATCAACTTGACATATTTTTCCTCCATTATAATTGATGCCATGAGCTTTTAACTTAGTGTTAATCTTTTGATGGTGTCAAAGGGGAGAAATAAGTATGTTTAAGTTAATCACATTAGGGAGAAATATATGTAGGGAGAAATATATGATAGGGGAGAAATTGCATAGAAAATTTCATGGATTAAGGGGAATTGCATGTTGTTATATCATGTTTATCTTTACATGCTTTTCTTACCTTAGAAATTATATCAAATGTTTTTACCTAACTTAAACGGAATGCCACACATCAAAAAGGGGGAGATTGTTAGGGCAATCTCTTGCCGTGATATGGTTTTGATGGTGTGGCAAAGGGTTTAAGTTAGTTTGATATGTTGATTTGATATGTGCGTTGAAGTCGTGCAGGACTTAGTAATTCGCACATGGAGCCGTGGCGAGTTTCACATCTCATGACTCGTGCCTTGAGTCAGTGAAGGATAGCTTTGCGGAAGCCGTGCGCTTGGAGCATCCGAGGGACCGCCGGACGAGAAGCTTGGAGTGAAGCCGGAGGAAGTAGACTTCGAGGCAAGAGACGCGAAGGAGCATTGCAGCCCGTCGCTGATCTTGCTAGGGGCGTGGCGAGCGAAGAGAACTTCGGCGAGGACTCAGAAATGAGAGTGGCGATTGTAACCCGGGAAGGTAGCTCTTAGGTGAAACTTGGCCATTTGGCCAAGTGTCGGATGGGTTTTCGACACGATCATTGCCATGTCATAGCGATCATTGCTCTAATCAGTGTAGCTCGAGGTATCTATTGGCGGTTTGTGGCGTGATGATCGCGCCATCGTTAGCGATCATTGCCAAGACTGATCATTCTGAAGCGGCCGATCGGTAGTCAATAGGGTTTTAGCCTGAGGCGCTCGTAGCGCCGGCCCAGGCGGTCGACTCTGAGTCGTGATCGGGGTGAGGTCCGTGATCGTGCCAAGAGTTCCGTTGGACAACAGCAGTCGGCATCCGGCGTGTTCGGAGGCCGTTGTAGTAACAGCATTGCTATGGCGGTGGCGGCGGAAGAAAAGCGACCCTCTCTATAAAGAGAGGGTGTGAGCCTTTGAGAGGCTAATGCTCAAGTTCCAAACAATCTTCCTAGTGCCCCACAAGCTCTAAACTCTTCTTACTTGTCTTTACTTCAATCCTATTGTAAGAAGAGTGATCTTGGTTGTAAAGGTTACCTCCACCTAGCTTTGTGCAAAGGAGAGACCGATAGTGATTGGTTTTGAGTGATTCACCGTGGGAAATCGGATCAGTGGATTAGCGGCGTAGCCGTGAACCACGTTATATCTTGGTGTTTGTATTGCTTGTTTCTATTTTGCTTGTCTTTATTTATATTTGTATATTCCGCTTGCGCTAACGTTTTGTAGACGAGCAAAATACCGCCATCCAAACGAAAAGGGCTATTCACCCCCCTCTAGCCGGCCATCCGATCTCTCACATGGATCCCATATTAATTTATGGGGGTTGGTGAGGTAGATCAATGATAATCCTCTAGTGGAATGGATTATCATTAATGGATCGGACTTTATGTGGGCTTGATCCATTGGGTGGCCAAGATCCAACTCCTCCTCATGGTCCCTATTGTTGCCTATTAAAACCTCATGGAGCCTAGATCCAATGATGGAAAACAACACTCTAGATCCAACGGTAGAGATTAAATCTCTAGATCTGACGGTTGAGATTAAATCTCTAGATCCGATGGTTGAGATTAAATCCCTAGAACCGATGGTGGAGATTAAAACAAGGCTTAAGCCTAACTCTATAAAAGGAGGGATTAGGGTGGGTGGCAAGAAAAATAAGGAGGCAAGGAGGGGTTAGGGTTTTGGGAGGCAAGGAGATTGGAGGTTGGGCGGCCTTAAATTAGGAAATTTCTTTCCTTCTTCTTCCTTAGGTGGCCGGCGCCTATCCTCTTCTTTCCTCTCCTTTGCCGGTGTCCAAAGCTCTTTTTTCTCTTCTCCTTGGCCGATTGAAACAAGGGTTAGGGTGATTTCTTGGAACTCTTGGCCAGCGCCCACCTTCCCTTCTCTTTGGGCCAGCGGCAAGCTTCAAGTTGGAAGCTTGTTGGTTGGTCCTAGATTGAGGAGAGTTTTGTTTCATATTCTTTCTTTTGTTCGGAGCGAGCAAAGAAAGGAAGATTGGTGATCTAGGTGGCTTCAACTTTTGGAAGATCGTCGCCTACAGGACGTCCAAAAGGAGGAAGGACATACAATAGAAGATCGAGAGGTATAACACTTGTTTATATTCTTTTGTATTATGTCTATAATTGTTTTTCAATTATATGCATGTTGTATGTTTTGTTTATGGCTAAATTAACTTGGACCCCGAATACAAACACAAAAATCGACGATCCGTACATCGTCTATTCCGCGGCTATTCGTAGATTAAAGGTAGGTGGCTTGAACAACAAGTTTGTTCAAGTGACCACTCTAATCGAATAGCACGACGTTGAAACGGTATCTTGGGTAATCCCTCTTGTCAAGGATAATTTTTTTTTATCCGGGGACATAGAAGGGATTGCCATGAACAAGCGACCGAGTTGAGGTGGGAAGCGAAGTTTCCCCTCTTCAGAAATCTCGTACAAGCAATTACATAAGTAATATAAAAATACAAGCAAATACAAAGAACGCAAATGAAATCTTTAAACAAATGGCTTTGATCACTTTTGCTTGTTGCTTGCTTTGGATTAGCTCTTGAAGGTCTGGAATGCAGCAGAAATTCCTCTCCAAAATCTCCCCAAAAGTCTTGTTGAAATCCTCCCCCAAGCTCCTTCTTTTATGCTTGCCTCGGGCTAATTTCGTGTCGATCAGTCGACTGCTCCTGGCCTCCAGTCGACTGCTCCTGTAGCCATTGTCTCACAATGGTCGAATCCAGATTGGCAAAAACCCAATGGATAACCATCAGTCGACTGATCATAACCATCAGTCGACTGGTAACCCCATCAGTCGAGTGTGTGGTGCATCACTCGACTAGAAAGTGTTCTGTGCCAGAATTCGACCCAATCAGTCGGCTGATCTTCATCATCAGTCGACTGGTGGCATCGGTCATCGACTGCCCTCCCTCGATAGTCGACTGTTTGGCCAGAACTTGGTCAGTCGAACATCAGTCGAGTCTAATCGACCTAGAGTAGTCGACTGGCACCTATGTCAGTCGACTGATGTCGAGTAAAACCTCAAACACCAAGTTGTTTGAGCATCCGACCATTGAGTAAACCCTCAAACACCACGTTTGAGCCTCCGACACTCAGTCTTAGCCACTTGGCCAAGTCCACCTCATCCTCTCATGGAGTTCCCCACCGAAGCTCTCTTCCCTCGGCCTACGTCCCTTGGATGCACCAAGCTCACGGCTTCGCAATGCCATCTTTCGCATTTCTTGCCATAAAAGTATGCTTCCCTTGGGCCTCACTCCATTCGCTCCCCGTCCGGCGGTCCCTCGGATGCACCAAGTGCACGGCTTCGGAATGCCATCCTTCACCGACTCAAAGACCCTGAGCCTAGTGAACTTGCCAAGTCCTCAAGACTTCCCACACTAAGCCTCATGCTTGGACTTTTCACCACCAAGGCTACACACTTGGATTTACGTGGCCAACCCTATGTCGGACTTCCCATGACAATCCCATGTCATGTGTTTTGTGTAACATCAAAATACAGTTCGAGTCAAACTCAAGTCCGGGATAATTGCACCAACAGTAGATACGCTATCAACTCGATTGACCACCTATCATCGAGAATGGACGCACTTAACAGATGATTCGATTCTTTGAACCCTGTTTCTGCTTGTGCGGCCAACACTTTTGGAAATGGAGCAGCAGCGTGTCAAGAGAATGACTATGGAGGGCAGAGTAGCCTAGAGGAGCAGATCGAGCATGTCGACACAGTTGGGGATTATAATCAGAGGACCAACAACCCTTACTCTAGCACCTATAATCTCGGATGGAGAAACCACCCAATTTTTCCTATCGAAATAACTTGGGGAATTTCCAACCATCCGGAGGGTATGGGCAACCACAGGGCAATGGGTAGCAACAACCACAGAAGTCTAGACTGGAGTTAATGATAGAAGACTTCATTACTACCCAAACTAAGATGAATTTAGAATTTCGACGCCAACATCAGAAGTCTGAAGGGGCACTTAAGGACTTGAAGGCCACTGTTGACGGGCTCGCAAGTCACACAAAGATGTTGGAAACACAGGTGGCCCAGATAGCCCAGATCATGTCACAAACCATGGAAAACTCTCCACCTTCTGCTGAGCCAAATCAAATCAAAGATTAAGGAGTATACAATGAGGGAGTTGGTCACAGTGGGAGATTCGCTAGGGGGTGTGAAACAATGATTTCCACCCTACCCGACCAAGCTGAACTCGAAGACAAGATTCCACCACAGCTTGAGGACCCCAGCGAATTTGTTATACCCTACTAGATCTATGGTGAGAGCTTCGATGAAGCATTGTGTGACTTAAAGTCATCAGTAAGTGTGATGCCCTATGCACTCTATTTGAAGATGGGACTGAATGGGATCCAACCAGTGGGCCTTGGTATTCGCATGGAGGATGATTCGGTAAAGGAACCCCTTGGCATGCTAGCATATGTTCCTGTGGTCATTGAGAATTTCTTGATACCCATAGATTTTATCATACTTGACATAGGACCAAACCCTCATAACCGCATCATTCTAGGAAGGCCCTTTCTAGCAACTACGGAAGCATGCATAAACGTAAAAACACATAAGATCTCCTTGGAGGTAGAAGGCGAGATCATCATCTTCAACCTCTCAGAGTGTAAAGCTCCCTTTTTAGACGGGTACACTTCCTGCAGGGTAAAGACCACCCCGCAAAAGGAGGACCGAGGAGAAGAGACGGATGTATGGAGATTTACTGAGCCTCCCAAGCCGAGTTGAAGCTCAGGAGTAGGGTCGAGCTAAAAGACCTTAAATAAAGCGCTTCTTGGGATGCAACCCAAGTTTATTGCATTTAATTTTTTTGTAATTCGAACTTTGATTTATGGTATTTAGCATTTGTAGGTAAGGAAAGAACTTGCTAGGTAAAAACGAATGTCATTTTAAGTTTACTCAGTGAAGCGAGTGAGAGAAATCGGACCGTTGTACACAACAAGAAAAGAAACAAAGATTAGGGTGCGGCCCAAGCGGCGTGTTTTCCTGCGAGTCGTATGCCCGGACTTCGAGTTACTGCGGTTAGACCGTGTGTTTTCACGGATCGAGCCGTGTGTTTTAACTGCCTTTCGAGCCGTGTGTTTCACCTGTCGGCCGTGTGTTTTCACCTGAGTCGTGTGTTTTCACACGGTCAGGCCCTGACTTCCAGAGGCACACATGGTCAGGCCGTATGTTTTTACAAGGTCGTGTTGTGCCCCCTAGTCCACGTGAAGAGCCTACACCTGCACCGTTTTCTTTTCCTACTTTTGAGCAGGATCCAGGTACTTTCGCATATGATTTCTCGGAGTTTTGATCGCGCCTCGACGATAAATACGCCGACCAACAGATGCAGGGGCAGCAATGGGATGATCATAGCTCTTATATGCAGGCGGAGGTTACAGGCTTACGGGAGCACTTCCAATGGGCCAAGGAGTTCTACGATGAGGCTCGTATTTACTTTCAGGAGGAGGCTACCTGATGCCAGGAGGAGGCTGCCTACCATCGGGAGGTTAGGCAGCACATGCATGCTCAACAGGCACAGTGGGCTAGGGAGGAGGAGCACAGAGCAGTCGCGACATCCACCAGCTCTCAGATCGACCACATGTATATATGTTCCATTAGTGGCACAACACCAGATTCTCCCAGGATCCCGAGATGCCGAGGCTACCAGACTTTGCACCTCATCCACCATACTAGAGGTATGCTTCACTTAAGTCTAGAGGGGCCCAAGTTATATTTTATTTTGTTTCTAGCAGTAGTTTCTATCCTGATATTTGCATTATAGTTAACATTCATTTTTTTTCATGCATAAGTTGTTTAGTTTATTTCAGCACTTAATTTTTGTTATCTATAAAGTTGCCTCAGTAGTATTTCTAAAGTTTGTTCATGAGTTGTTCCCATGGGTAGCTTAACTTCATTTACCTTGTGGTATTTTATTTTATTTTCTCTAATGAATGTTCTAGACTTACACTGGTTAGCTTTTATTTTTACACCTACACATGATGAACATTCTGAAAGGGAAAATTTAGTACGTACCTAGTTATGATTCATCTCAGTAGTCTAGTACTTTGGAATCAACAGATGACTCTAGATTTAGTATTTTAGTTACTGAAGATGCTCAGATTGTAGAAGCCCATTCAAAAAAATCAAAATCCCAAGAAAGAGAAAAAAATGGAATAAGAAAAAAAAAAGAGAGTAAAAAAAATTTGAAAAAAAAATAAATTATGAGGGATAAAAAAAATAGTTATCGTGGGTGAAAATGATTAGGTGCCCCTTTGAGACCGAGTTAGGTTACTGGGGAAACACCTACCAATTCTCTTAATACTGAGCACACCTTTGAGACTTTGTGCTAGATCTAGGGAATGACCCTCGCTTTGGGTAGGTAAGTGCCTAAGAGTCGAAGACCTTAGGAAAGCTATAGGATGACAACTTAACTTACCATGGAACGAGTATCCCCTATGATGATTCGCTTAGCACGAGCACAAGGAGCTAACTTAGTGAATTTATTGAACTTATCTATTTTGCTTTGATTGCAAATACCACTTGATAAGTCTAGTTAACATGCTAAGTATGGAACAATGCTTTTTAAAAAAAAATCATGGCACTGAGGTTTGCTTGAGGACAAGCAAAGATTTAAGTATGAGGGAATTAATGTGAGCAAAACATATAGGGTTTTATGAGTAGTTTTCGCTCACATCTCATTGCATTTTATGTTTGTTTCATGCATCTTTTACTTTGTTTTGCACGCATTTCCTATTTTCTGGTTCGAAGATCTGCTCTTTGTACTTTTGTGTGTAGGATAGCATTCCATGGGGAAAACAATGCACTTTCGGAGCAAAAGGAAGCATTTGGTTGTTGGACACAGAGGGGCACACGACCAGAGCATGTGGATACACACGGTCGTGTCCAGGGTTTGAAAATGGCCGCCACAACCTCACACATGGCCTAGACATGTGTTTTCACACGGCCGTGTGGCGGCCAGGCAACTTGACACAATCAGGGTTTTTTCTAGATTTCGCGAAGATCCAGGCTTATGTCTATATAAAGGAGGCTATGCCCAACCCCTAGGGGAGAGGCACGATGGCTGGGATGGCACACCGATGCCCTAAAAAGCATTGGGAACTCACAACGGGGAGGAAGAGAGCCGCTTGAGGATCAAGTTCTACACCACAACGCCAGAGAGAAGAGCTGTATTGCATTGTAATTCATATTTCTTACACGTTTATCATTGTATTCATGACTTCCATAATGTTTTGTGATTCTCTTCTCGTATACATGGAGTAGATTCTTCGATTTTAGGATTAGGGAGTAGTTTGTATTGAGTAGAACATTGTTATTTCAAATATGTTTCCATTCTTGAAATCGTATTTACAGTTGAATGATTGTTTAGATCTACATCTTTGTGTTTTGGTTTTCTATCTTCTGTGCATAGATGATATGAGGGGTGACAGCCCTCATATTTAAGATTTAGGGGATATTAGGAGGAACCTAGAGGTTGGCCTCATCGCCTGCAACTGTGGATAGAAGGATGCGATATAGTCGGTAATGTGTCTCGTTTCTGGCTCGTAGCAGGGATCGATTCGGCATCCTCATACCATCTATCCTATCTTAACAAAAAGGGCAACTAAAGTAGGAGATGAATTAACTCTAGAAGGGTTGAGGGACCTTAGTGATAGAGGGCTCCCAATGGTATCAACCCCCTAAGCTCTGATGATCTGAAAAGGTTTGCCTATTAGGAGAAGGTAGCTCCAAATAGATGTGAAGGGCTCATCGGGAGAGTGTATGATGTCCTTTCCACAAAACCCTAGCTAGAAAATCTGGATACATTCAATTGATAGCATTTTCTGCAACACACAAATGAAACCGAAGTTCTAGAATCCCATCCAAATCCTCATAGCAACCCTTCTTTTCTTTCGTGTGACACCGTATTGAGTTCAGTCCACTGACGACCTCACAACCGCAACCATTTAGATTTTTAGTCCGAATAGCCATAATCCACTGGACAAACAAGTATCGGATCTCAGTCTCTGTGGGATCGATAAATCTTTATTACTTGATGACACCCGTGCACTCGCGGGAGTGGAGCGCGAGTGTGCTCTTCGAGTCCACGTCGGCATCCCGCCATCGCGAGATTTGAGGTCGCATTCGTGTGCATCATTAGCTTGATTAAGCATTGGCAAGTTCATCATCTCATAGCTCAGGTCCTTGAGTCGGTGAAGGATGGCATGGGGAGAAGGCGTGAGCTTGGTGCATCTGAGGGGCCACCGAACAAGGAGTAAATAAAGTGAAGCCAAAGGAAGCAAACTTCAGGACAAGACGTGAAGGATGGCACGGGAGAAGCCACGAGCTTAGTGCATCCGAGGGACATAGGACAAATGAAGAGAGATTCGGTGAGGGACTCATTGAGAGATGAGAGTTGAGCGATTGTAACTAGAGTCGGGGTAGCTCAAAGTAAGTGGACTTGGCCAAATGACTAAGATCAAGTGTTGGATGCTCAAACATGGTGTTTGAGGTTTAACCCAATGGTCGGATGCTTAAACAACTTGTTATTTGAGGTTTTACCCAATAACAGTCGACTGGTATAGATATCAGTCGACTTGTCCGAGTGGACTGCTAGTTGACCGATATCAACTAGGGTTTTGTTACCCAACAGTCGACTGCCAAGGATGGCAGTCGACTGCCATAGGTGGAAACGGCCACATAAGCGAGGCAGGTCGACCAGCGGCTCGACTACACGGGCATCGGTTGACTGCTACGGTTTGGCAGTCGACTTATTGACTATCCGTTGGTTGGGATGTCAACGTGGATAAAGTCATTGTGAGACAATGGCTATAGCAGCAGTCGACTGCTGGCATGCATTAGTCGACTACTGCATGTCCAATGGGAAGAAAGTCTTCTTCTCTATAAGAAGAAGGCTTGGAGGTCTTGGAGTGGCAAATGCTTTAACTCCTAAGTATACTCCAAGTGCTCTCAACATTTTTACTTCCTCTTACTTGTTTCTATCTTCATCATATTGTAAGAGGGAGAGATTGTGTAAGAAGTTTTCTTCTCCACCTTGGTTGAGCCAAGGAGAAGGTTTTGTTCATTGGTTGAGGGAGTGATTCGCCTTACGAATCGTCCATGGATTAGCAGCAAGGGTAGTGAACCACATTACATCGCTTGAGTTTGCAATGCTCTTTCTTTATCTTTATTATTAGCTTAATTTTCTTTGGATTCATTATTCCTCTGTGCTAACCACAATTGTAGAAAATTAAGACGAACGAATTCCATCGAGCACGATCAAGGCTATTCAACCCCCCTTCAAGCTGAGCCATGATCCTCCAACAATGACTTCTGTTATTGAAAGGGTCGGATGGAATGCTACCTAAAAAGTCAAGTCGAGATGTGGATCATCATCCAGATGGGCTTCAACTTACCAACGAATGAAGACGGTGAGTTCTTGGATTGTGACAAGTGGACAAACGCAATGAAGCGGCAAGTAGAAGTTGATGCGAAAGCCACGCAAATCTTACAGTGCGATCTCTCCAAGGAAGAACTCAACCACGTCGCCCCCTTCGTCAATGCTATGGATCTCTGGAACAAGCCTATCAAATTGCATGAGGGGATGGCCGACACGAAGGTATGCAAACGAGATCTTCTATTGAATAAATTATTTAATCTAAAGATGCAAGACCACGAGATGGCAATACAATTCCACGCGTGAATTCAGAACATAATGAATAGACTCCATTCCATTGGACAAAAGGTGGAGAACCGCGACGTAATAAGGTACGCATAAAATGCTTTCCCTATGACCACTTTTTTGGGCATCCATGGTTGATGCCTACAAAGTATCTAGAGACCTTTCAAAAATTAGATTAGATGAGTTATTTTCGGAATTTGAGTTGCATGAGTAGTCTAACTCAACCCTAGTCGAGAAAAGTGTTGCTTTGATTGCAGGTCAAAGAAGGAAGGGAAAGAGCAAGCCACCTCCCAAAGAAGAAGAGTACGAATCGAAGGTAGACGACAAAATGGAGACCGAGCTAGTGAACCTAGTTCAGAAGATGACCAAGATTAGAAGGCGACCTATCAAGCAATCTAAGGAGAAGAGACCTGATCAAAACTCAAATTACAAGTGCTACAAATGCAACAAGAGAGATCACATCAAATCCGAGTGTCCGAGGCTTAAAAACAAGCAACCACAAACCAGGTAAGTTCTTAATGCAACTTGGGAAGAGTCCTAGGAGGAAGAAGAAGAACTCAACAACTTGGCTTTCATGGCGAACCCAATCGAGTTCGAGTCTAAATCCGAATCCGAAACCAACTATGAGTCTGAGACCGAGTCCGACTCCGGATACAACACTGAGCTCCAATTCAAGACAAGCCACGAATCCACATCCAGTTCAAAAGATTCTATCAAGTTAAGTCAATCCTTAATCAATACTTTGTATAATGCAATTAAATACTTAAATAAGAAGTTATCTATGTCCGAGCCTAAGGTCGAGTCCTTGCATAAGGAGGTTAAACTCCTTAAGCATAAGGCTCCCTAACCTCTTCAACTAGTCAAGTTCGAGAGGGAAACTCAACTCAAGTTGAAAAAATTGAGGAAGAAAATTCTCTCTTGAAAGGACAAGTTCAAGAGCTTAGGAAGATGTTGGAAAGGTTTACTTTGGGGTCCAAGGGTCTTGACCTACTACTTGGATCACAAAGAGCCATGTACAACAAGGCCGGACTCGGATTTAGAACAATGACAACAAACAAATCCTATATGTCAATTGTTAATCGAAATAATCAAAAAGTCCAAGCATGGGCCCCTAAGATCTTTTTGATTTAACAAATAGGAACAACTAAGTATTGTGTTCCCAAGGATCAAATCCACTATGTGGATAAACCGCATCGGTTCAATGATCCTGGGAGAGTTAATACTAAACTTGTGTGCTCTACTTTCTAGCTTTGCATGCTTAGTTTCTTTTTGCTTTAATTTTTACAATGGATAGATAGGACCAATACTTAGTCAACCTTGACAACATAGTATCAAGACACGGTGAGATGATAGTACGTTAAGGAAAGGAGGTCTTGTGTACCCGAGCTAGATAAGGTGTATCTAGCTTGGTGCACTCGGCTAAGTGGAACTACCTGAAGCTGTTGGGATGTAACTAAAAAGCCTATTCTTTGTATGAACATCTTTATTTTTGAAATAAGAATCATATGATCATTGTTTACATATTTATAGTTATGCATATTGTCTAATACTATACATTGTAGATAACTTGGTATTTGGTGTCACACGGAAGATCATGTTATCAGTTTCTTGTAGAGTATAAGTAGAGGCTCACAACCAAGATGGTTTTGGACAAACCATTGGTATGGTTGTAGTGTAATTTGGTATTGGTTTGTCTTGACCATAGAATTACACTAATACACTTTGTGTGTATTGAGCAGGACCGACTTAGAGGTGATTCAATTTATTGTTGACTATATGATTGAATTGGACCTCGGATATTATGGTGTACATGATCTTAATCCCGATTTAATAACGGGCACATATACTTAGTATTTATTTCTTTGATTTACCATTGGGCGAGATTTATGGATTAAATTGATAGGCTCGGTAAGTTGGGAAATAATATTATTTACATGGTGTGCTGTTGATTATAGGAGGAACCCGTGTCCTATGTATTAGGATGATGATGTCCCCTTGAGGAGCTCATAAGGTTCATCATGTAAACCCTGCAGGTGGACTTGGTTCGGCATGATGATAAGGTTGAGTAGTACTACTCATGGAGTTAGATGTTGATTAATTAATTGTCAGTAAATTAATTAATTAACGGACATTCGATATCTTAAACACGGAGAGACATTTGTACAATTAATATAAGGAGCTCATATTTATTTATGGGGGTTGGTGAGGTAGATCAATGATAATCCTCTAGTGGAATGGATTATCATTAATGGATCGGATTTTATGTGGGTCGGATCCATTGGGTGGACAAGATCCAACTCCTCCTCATGGTCCCTATTGTAGCCTATTAAAACCCTCATGAACCCTAGATCCAACGGACATGATTAAAAGGAGGCTTGGGAGAAATCTATAAATATAGGAGGCTTGGCCTAGGCGACAACTAATCTTTGGAGATTATGGTTTTCTTCCATTGGCTTGGGCGGCTAGGGTTTGGAGAAGGTTTGGGTGGAAACAAGTGGAAGGGATAGTGTTTTGTTTTCCTCTCTTCCTAAGGTATAGTCGGCGCCCCTCCTTTTCTTCATCACTAAGGCTGGTGCCCCTTTCTTCTTCCTCTTCAAGGGCCAGCGACAAAGCAAGGAGGAGAGGGTCCTTTCTTCCATTGCCTTGGCTAGTTCTTCTTCTCCCTCTCCTTAGGGCCGACGGACACCAAGGGTTTGGCATTTGGTGGTTGGCGCAAGTAAGGAGAAGAAGGGAGAATTATTCTTCCCTTTGTTCGGAGCAAGCAAGGAAGGGAAGAACGAGATCTAGGAGACTTCAATTCTTGGAAGATCATTGCCAACATAACATCCAAGAAGAGGATAGGTCATACAATAGAAGACCAAGAGGTAAACAAGAGGTATAATTCTTGTTTTGGTTTCCTTTTGTTCCTTTTCAATTTGTTTATAATTGTATGTGGCTAATTTACTTGGACCCCGAAGATAAACACAAAAACCAACAATCTGTACATCATCTATTCGGTGGCTAATCGAGGAAAAGAGTTAGGTTGCTTGAACAATAAGTTTGTTCAAGAGACCACTCTAATCGAATAACACAATGATGGATCGGTTGCTTGGGTAATCCGTCTTCATCAAGGATTAATTTTTTTAATCTGGGGACATAGATAGGATCGCCATGCATGAGCAACTGAAGCGGGAAGCAATTCTCTACAAGTGGTATCAGAGCCACGATTTTCGATTTTGTGTTTAGGAATCGGTTACTTTTATGCACTTATCATATATTATGTGTGTCGTATAATAGTAGGATGTGCGTAGGCTAACTTTTTGGTTGCATGCATAAGATCCAACAATTATGGCCATATGTGTGTGTATGTGATAGGATGTGTGTAATTGTAAAATTATTTGAATCCTCGGGGGTTGACGAGGCTAGTATTTAATTTTTGTAATTAAGTACGGCATTGTTTAGCCACTCTTTTATTTTAGTTTTCTTTCGATCTATATTTCATGTACACTCCTTTGTGGAGTATAGGATCGATGGATGTAAATTAAAATAATTTTTCTCGGCTCAAATCTCCAGATGACGTGTACATGGCGTAGGGAGGAGCGGACGAGATGGCGACACGATGGGAGGCATATTGGAAAACAAAAGCCATAATAGTTGGAAAATATTTTTTTCATATTTATTGCTTCTTGTTTGATATGCATGTTGTGTGCTTGGAAAATTCCTCATTTTAAATTACTAAGTGGGAGAGGGATATTTTTTTTTAAATTTCCATGGCCTACATTACAATTTGACATGTGATGCAAACAAACTTGAACGTCGGCTCTGAGTGCCTTCCTCCCCATCGGATGAGTTTGTTTTGCAGATCATTAGGTCAAATATAGTTATAGGAAATTATTGGGATGTATACTGAAAAGTCTATCTTTTGTATGAACATATTTATTTTTGAAATAAGAATCACATGATCATTGTTTGCATATTTATGGTTATGCATATTGTCTAATACATTAAATTGTAGATAACATCGTGTGTAGTGTCACACGGGAGATCATGTTATCAGTTCCTTGTAGAGTATAAGAAAAAGCTAAAAACCGAGATGGTTTTGGACAAATCATTGGTATGGTTGTAGTGTGATTTGGTATTGGTTTTTCTTGACTATAGAATTACACTAGTACATTTTGTGTGTATTGAGCAGGACCGACTTAGAGGTGATTTGATTTATTGCTGACTACATAATTAAATTAGACCTCGGATATTATGGTGTACATGCTCTTAATCCTGATATAATAACAAGCACATATACTTAGTATTTATTTTCTTGATTTACCAATGGGTGAGATTTATAGAGTAAATCGATAGGCTCGGTAAGTTGAGAAATGATATTATTTATATGGTGTGTCATTGATTATAGGAGGAAATTGTGTCCTATATATTAGAATGATGATGTCCCCTTGAGGAGCTCATAAGGTTCATCATGTAAACCCTGCAGGTGGACTTGGTCCGACATGATGATAAGGTTGAGTGGTACTACTCATGGAGTTAGATGTTGATTAATTAATTGTCAGCAAATTAATTAATTGATGGACATTCGAGATCTTAAACACGGGGAGACATTTATACAAATAATATATGGAGCCCATATTTATTTATGGGGTTGGTGAGATAGATCAATGATAATCCTCTAGTGGAATGGATTATCATTAATGGATCGGACTTTATGTTTGCTTGATCCATTGGGTGGCCAAGATCCAACTCCTCCTCATGGTCCTTATTGTAGCCTATTAAAACCCTCATGAAGCCTAGATCCGATGGTGGAGAATGGAACTTTAGATCCGACGGTTGAGATTAAATCTCTAGATCCTGTTAGTAATATATGAGAGATGTCCTAAGGCAATCGCCTTATGTTTGAACGATTTATATGATAAATGAAGATTCACTATTTGAGTATACATGGTTTCATGTATTTGATCGGATCTTAAACTCATTTACTGAATGTCCACGATACGATTCACAGCATGAGAGAATTTGTGATTGGATCACAACTAGTGAGTATCTCTACATGTGTAATTGTGATGTATCGGAATTATCCCTAGTCGATGAATTGATGGATTTGGACAACATTGATTCTGTCGAGACTAGCATGAGGTATACTCTTTGGTGTATCTAAGCAGCTGATTCTCACTGGCTAGAGACATTGTGATGTCCGGAGTTAATCGTGGATGCTAGTTATGGTAACTAGTTCATTGGAGTGACCAGTCGTAAGACTTCATATGGTTCTCTGCATATATAGATATGTCAATGAAGTTCTTACTGTAGCTTAAGTGCGATGTTCATTTGACTTGCGGTATTCAAGTCATCTTGATCATGAAGACTTATGCTTTGACATCTTAAGCAAGCATCTCTGAGGAGATGTGGACCCGGGATGATGGGGTATAAGTCGAAGTGATCGAAGGTGTTTGAATAACCTATAAAGGATTCATCACTCCTTGCGAGGATATGTATTCCCATGGCCTCTCGTCGGATTGTTACTAAAGTCTTTGGCCAAAGCATGACATGTTTAGAGTAAGATACTCCTCGATACATGTGCAGTAACTAGAATCCGTAGGACGCGGAAATGATACTTGGGCTAGGTGTGACGTAGTCATCTTGGTGGGGACTGACACTATAGACCATGTCCTGAACCAAGTGGGTATAAGATGAGTGAAGGGAATGGGGTACGATTCATTCGATCTGCTGAAGGGTTTCAGAAATAGTTCTGGATCAACCGTTGATCTTTTCGATTAATTGGGGATCATGATGTACTACTAGGTGCCACTCATGATCGTTCTATAATTAATGGTTAATTATAGACGGCCAACATAAACCGAGAACCTATTTGGTCACACGCACAACGAGCGTAATCCGAAGGATTTAAAACGAGCTTGAGAATGAGATTCTCTGACTGAGAGAAACTAGGTTTTGTTAGACCAAACAAGAAGCGAGCATGAAATCGTTTCAGTCGCAATGGAAGCGTGGATGGGTAGTGTCTTATGAAGACATGATGGAAGAACCAAAATGGTTTGGTTCTAATCCAACTGAGGAGAATAAACCAAAGGGGTTTGGTTTGTTTTAAACGAATGAACAAAAGTTGGTTCGGTTCATTTTAACTTAAAATAAACCATCATGGTTTGGTTTATTTTAACTTAAATTAATGGAGTGGGTTAATGGGCCTTTGGTTATGATCCAATAACTATTAAGAGAATTTGTTCTCTATAAAATAGGGCTTAAGGGTTTTTGTTAAAACCTAATTGTTTGCCCGCCCACCCTCTCCCTCTAGTCGGCGCCAACCCTATTGCTGTCGCCCACCTCCTCCAATCGGTGACCAACTGCTGCTGTCTTCTCCACTTGCCCGTGTCGAGATGCTGCCGGAGGAGCTCCGGTGATCATCCTTGTCTCCGGCGACAAGGTGAGCACATTGCTTTCCTTATTTGGCCGGCACAAGGTCTCCACCGAAGCTGTCCAGTTTTTTGGACAACTTGTTTCCTTCTTGTCCGAATTTTGATTCGGATCGTGATCTTCTCTCGATCATGTCGTCTTCAACACGAGGCTAGTAACCCGTATGAAGACGAGGCTCATGACTTAGTGAAGTCATCCCGAAGATACTCGGCGTGGATACGGATAGAGATGATTCTAGCGAGAATCGTTCCGGTTGATGCCTTTCCCGCTACACGTGATACGTTAGGTATACGTAGTTTAAGTTTCCTTTTATTGCAAAATTTGAATTTACGGTTATGTCTACACATATTGTACTATGCATGCGTGTGATGTGTGTGTTGTAATAAATTAGATTTATTATTTTATTCCTTCTGTTGTGCACATATTTACGAAACATGTTCGAACACACACTCGCCGCGGTGCCGGAAACCCAACAGTGGTATCAGAGCCTAGGTTGTCTTTCGACATAATCGTAAAATTATTTTGTGATAGTCATAATGATATTTCTGGAATTTTTCTACTTTTGGAAAGTTAGAAGTATTTATGAAATTTTCAATTTTGGAAAGTCTAGAAGTATTTATGGAAATCTTCTACTTTTGGAAAGTATGAAGTATTTATGGAAATTGATATTTTCCATAAATAAAATATTTGATTAGATTTAGGAAATTTGTTTCCTAATTTAATCATGATTTGATTTGGGAAATCAAATCATAAAATATTTTATTTCCATAAGTAGTTTTGATGATTTAGGAAATTGGTTTCCTAAATTGACTTTCCTTAATCAACTATTTCCACAAATAAAATATGTCATAAGATTTGGAAATTTGTTTCCTAATTTAATTATGATTTGATTTGGAGAATGAAATCTTAAACATATTTTATTTCCATAAATAGTTATGACATATAAGGAAATTTTGTACATGACATAATTGTATGTCATGTAATTGCATTAGATGCATATCATTATGCCATGTGTGTCGTGACATGTAGATGTATGCCATGTATGTCATGTCATGTAGATAATAGTTATTTGCATACAAAGAGGATGAGACATAAAAACCCTAACTCAATATTAAAGCCTACACCTTCCATTAATATGGTTAGAACAAGAGTTCCGTTTCTTGTTCAGGTTGTTGAATTCTCTCCAAGCCCGGCTCGAACCCGAACATGTTCAAACCATGGAATAGTTTAATACTAATATGGTAAGAGTCAGAGGTCAATCGTTAGCTTTGGTTGTTGGACTCTCTCCAAGCGGGGCTAATTGGTTGAATGCACTCTAACCATATTAATTTCTCGATTAATGGGTTGGCTTTAACCTGGAGCATCGGCTTGTTGGACTCTCTCCATGGTCGATGTAAAGGGAGGTGAAGTTGGGTGTTATGCATATGATGCATACTTGTTAATGTGTTAACAACCCGATGTATGTGTGAACATTCAATTAGTTGATAGCACATTGTGATAGTTGCATATACGTGATATGCAATCGGTATATTTGATACCTACCATCATAGTTATGAATGGCTTGTTGGACTCTCTACAAGGTTGTTCATATCTATTATGGATATCAGCCCATTCGGAGATGGACCTACGATCTCCCAAAGTGATTTTGGGGTTTTTGAAATTCGCAAAATGAATGGGATTTATAAATGTATATTGATGCATTTTAAAAATCATTTTCTCATATATGCTCGTTTTGTATTTCTAGGTTAATCGATTGATCATAACGTCTTTGAATTTGTGCACTATTTTGGATTCAAACAAATTGACTGGGCCTAACTTCCTGGACTGGCTTAGAAACCTGAGAATTGTTCTCAAGGCAAAAAAGCTAGCGTATGTCCTTGAAGAGCCTCTTCCCAACCGTCCTAAGGATGATGCAACTCTAGACCAAATGTTGGTCTATCAGAAGCATGTGGCAAATTCTGAGCTGGCGAGTTGCTTCATGCTAGCTGTGATGGTACCTGAGCTACAAAGCAGCATTAGCATATGGATGCTAATACTATGGTCTTCCATCTTCATGAGTTGTTTGATGAGCAAGCGAGATCCGAAAGGTTCGAAGTCTCCAGGCTCCTCTTCACCACGAAGATGCAAGAAGGTTCGTCTGTAGTGCAGTTTATGCTAAAGATGAACGGGTACATCGAGTGGCTAGCCACCCTCGGGTTTGTGATGGATGATGAATTATGTGTTGACTTAATTCTGCATTGTTTGCCCAAGAGTTTCTCACAATTTATGATGAACTATCGGATGAACAAATTAGAATCCACTATTCGTGAGCTCCCCAATATGCTGAAGACTGTGGAGCCTTCTATGAAGCATGAGGGGAAGACGGTTATGTTAGTTGATTCCTCAAAGAAAGGTTCCAAGAGGAAGGCAAAGGAATAGAATAAAGGGAAGAACAAGAAGGCAAAGAAGGCAGAACCAGCACAAAAGGTCACTTGCCATCATTGTGGCAAGGAAGGCCACTGGCGAAGAAACTGCAAGATTTATCTTGAGTCCATGAAGAAGAAGAAGGCATCCGATGCCCCATCCTCTTCAGGTATCTTCGTTATTGATTGTCATTCTATTTCTTTAGACACTTGGGTATTGGATACTGGGTGTGGCTCACATATATGTAATGACATACAGGGGCTAAGGAATAGAAGAAGACTCATTAGAGGGGAGTCAAATTTGTGAGTTGGCAATGGAGCAAAGGTTGCTGCGGTTGCCATCGGAACTTATTTGCTGAAGGTCCCTAGTGGACTAGTCTTGGAACTGGACAATTGCTATTGTGTTCCTTCTCTAATAAAGAACATTGTTTCTATTTCCTGCTTAAATAGAAATGGTTACCATTTGACGTTTAGTAACAATTGTTGTTATATAACTTTGAATGGCATACTTTATGGAACTGGATCTTTGAGCAATGGCATTTATACATTGGACGTATCCAGTGAGATTTTCAATATCAAAACTAGCAACAAGCGTGCTCGAAAGGATAATCAAATAGACTCCTACATGTGGCATTGTCGTCTTGGCCATGTAAGCAAGAAATGCATGTCTGAATTACACCGATGTGGAATTCTGGAATCGTTTGAATTGGATTCATACGATACATGCGAATCATGCTTAAAAGGCAAGATGACTAAGTTACCTTTTACAGGAAAAGGTGAACGAGTGGAAGAGTTACTAGGTCTAATACATACTGATGTATGTGGACCTATGTCAACTCAAGCTTTAGGAGGCTATAGCTACTTCATTACCTTCACCGATGATAACTCACGGTTTGGGTATGTGTTCTTGATGAAACACAAGTCTGAAGCCTTTGAAAGGTTCAAAGAATTCAGAAATGAAGTAGAGAAACAACATGACAAGAGTATTAAAATACTTCGATCGGATCGAGGTGGTGAATACTTAAGTCAAGAGTTTCTTGATTATCTAAGAGACAATGGTATATTGTCTCAATGGACTCCGCAATATACACCACAACATAATGGTGTATCTGAGAGGCGTAATCGAACATTGTTGGACATGGTCTGGTCAATGATGAATCATGCGAATCTTCCCAAGTCCTTTTGGGGCTATGCACTTCAGACAGTTGTTTACTTGTTAAATAGAATGTCAACTAAGGTAGTCTCTACTACTCCACATGAGATATGGAATAATTAGAACCCTCATGTATCTTAATTGAAGATATGGGGTTGTCCTGCTTATATGAAGTGGACTGTATCAGACAAATTGGATGCTAAGTCTGATAAATGTCTGTTTATTGGATACCCTAAGGTAACAAGGGGTTACAAATTCTATCATCCTGTGGAACAAAAGGTGTTTGTTTCAAGGCATGCTGTGTTTCTAGAGAAATAGTTTCTCTTGCAAGAAAACAGTGGAAGTGTCATCGAGCTTGAGGAGGCTCGAGAGACTTAAATAGACATTGATGAGATACCTGGTGAAGCACAACAATCGATAACTCATAGTGATGAGAAATCGGCTGGACCTATTGAAACACCACATCTTCGTAGATCTGGTAGAACACGCAACATTCCTGAGAGATATGGATTTCTCGTAAGTGAATCGAACGACGTGTTACTCATTGATGATAAGGAGCCTACCAGTTATGAAGAAGTGCTGACACGTTCAGAAAGGGATAAGTGGCTTGATGCCATGAAGTCGGAAATGGATTCCATGTATGAAAAACCAAGTTTTGAACTTGGTTGACCCACCTGAAGGCATCAAGCCTATAGGGTGCAAGTGGGTTTTCAAGAAGAAAACTGACATGGATGGTAATGTGATTACCTATAAGGCTAGATTAGTGGCGAAAGGATATCGTCAAAAATAAGGTGTTGATTATGACGAAACCTATTCGCTTGTAGCTATGCTTAAATCCATTCCGATGCTCCTGGCCATAGCGGCTCATTATGATTATGAGATATGACAGATGGATGTGAAAACAGCTTTCCTTAATGGAAACCTGCTCGAGGACGTGTATAAGATATAGCCTAAGGGTTTCATATCGGTTGATAAAACCAAGGTATGCAAATTGCGACGGTCCATATATGGATTGAATCAAGCTTCCAGGAGCTGGAATATCCATTTTGATGAGACAATCAAAAGGTTTGATTTCTTACAAAATCCAGACGAACCTTGTGTGTACAAGAAGGTTAGTGGGAGTGCAGTCGTGTTTCTAGTATTGTATGTCGATGACATATTACTTATAGGAGACGATGTTTCAGTCTTACAGTCAGTTAAGATTTGGTTATCCAAGACATTCTCCATGAAAGACCTGGGAGAAGCAACCTACATCCTCGGGATTAAGATCTATAGAGATAGATCAAAACAGTTGCTTGGTCTTTTGCTGTCTACATATATAGACCGAGTGCTAAAGAGGTTTAGCTTGTCAGAATCCAAGAAAGGTTTCCTACCCATCAGGCATGGGGTACACCTTTCGAAGTCTATGTGTCCGCACACAGAAGACGAGAGGATTTGCATGAATAAGATTCCCTATGTATCCGCAATAGGATATATCATGTATGTTATGTTATGTACGAGGCCCGATGTATCGTATGCTCTGAGTGTCACGAGCAAATACCAGTCTGATCCAGTAATAGATCATTGGGTGACTGTTAAGACGATCCTTAAGTACTTAAGAAGAACTAAGGATGCATTCCTAATATATGGAGAAGGGTAAATGGTGATACGTGGGTATACGGATGCCAGCTCCAAACAGACAAGGATGATTCCATGTCTCAGTCTGGGTATGTATTCACCTAGAATGGAGGCGCAATAAGTTGGAAAGGTTCCAAGCTTTACACTATAGCGGATTCAGCCACTAAGGCAGAATACATTGCAGCTTTGGAAGCAGCAAAGGAAGTGGTTTGGATCAAGAAGTTCATCTCTGAACTTGATGTGGTCTCATCAATGATCCAAACATGTGCTTCGCCGCTATCATCTGATCAGAGAGATCATTAGTAGGAAGGAAATACAAATCGAGAAAATCTCCACTAAAAGGAACTTAGCGGATCCTTTGACTATGGCATTACCTCAAAGTAAGTTTGAGGGTCATGTTAGAGCCTATGGTATTGGATACCGTTGCGATTGGCATTGGGCCAAGTGGGAGTTTGTTAGTAATATATGAGAGATGTCCTAAGGCAATCGGCTTATGTTTGAACCATTTATATGATAAATGAAGATTCACTATTTGAGTATACATAGTTTCATGTATTTGATCGGATCTTAAACTCATTTACTGAATGTCCACGATACGATTCACAGCATGAGAGAATTTGTGATTGGATCACAACTAGTGAGTATCTCTACATGTGTAATTGTGATGTATTAGAATTATCCCTAGTCGATGAATTGATGGATTTGGACACCATTTATTCTGTCGAGACTAGCACGAGGTATACTCTTTGGTGTATCCAAGCAGCTGATTCTCACTGGCTGGAGACATTGTGATGTCCGGAGTTAATCATGGATGCTAGTTATGGTAACTAGTTCATTGGAGTGACCAGCCGTAAGACTTCATATGGTTCTCTGCATATATAGATATGTCAATGAAGTTCTTACTGTAGCTTAAGTGCGATGTTCCTTTGACTTGCGGTATTCAAGTCATCTTGACCATGAAGAATTATGCTTTGACATCTTAATCAAGCATCTCTGAGGAGATGTGGACCCGGGATGATTAGGTATAAGTCGAAGTGATCGAAAGTGTTTGAATAGCCTATAAAGGATTCACTACTCCTTGCGAGGAGATGTATACCCATGGCCTCTCGTCGGATTGTTACTAAAGACTTTGGCCAAAGCATTACATGTTTAGAGTAAGGTACTCTTCGATACATGTGCAGTAACTAAAATTCGTAGGACGAGGAAATGATACTTGGGCTAGGTGTGACGTAGCCAGCCTAGTGGGGACAGACACTATAGACCATGTCCTGAACCATGTGGGTATAAGATGAGTGAAGGGAATGGGGCACGATTCATTCGAGCTACTGAAGGGTTTCAGAAATAGTTCTGGATCAACCGTTAATCTTTTCGGTTAATTGGGGATCATGATGTACTACTAGGTGCCACTCATGATCGTTCTATAATTAATGGTTAATTATAGGTGGCCAACATAAACCGAGAACTTATTTGGTCACACGCACAACGAGCGTAATCCGAAGGATTTAAAACGAGATTGAGAATGAGATTCTCAGACTGAGAGAAACTAGGTTTGGTTGGACCAAACAAGAAGCGAGCATGAAATCGTTTCAGTCGCAATGGAAGCGTGGATGGGCCGTGTCTTATGAAGAAATGATGGACGAGCCAAAATGGTTTGGTTCTAATCCAACGGAGGAGAATAAACCAAAGGGGTTTGGTTTGTTTTAAACGAATGAACCAAAGTTGGTTCGGTTCGTTTTAACTTAAAATAAACTTTCATGGTTTGGTTTATTTTAACTTAAATTAATGGAGCGGGTTAACGGGCCTTTGGTTATGATCCAATAACCATTAAGAGAATTTGTTCTCTATAAAATAGGGCTTAAGGGTTTTTGTTAAACCCTAATTGAGGCAACCCTAATTGTTTGGCCGCTCACCCTCTCCCTCTAGTCAGCGCCAATCGTATTGCCGCCGCCCACCTCCTCCAACCGGTGACCAGCTGCTGCCGTCTTCTCCACTTGCCGGTGTCGAGCTGCTGCCGGAGGATCTCTGGTGATCATCCTTGTCTCGGCGACAAGGTGAGCACATTGCTTTCCTTATTTGGCCGTCGCAAGGTCTCCACCAAAGCTGTCCAGTTTTCTGAACTGCTTGTTTCCTTCTTGTCGGAGCATCATTTGAACAACATTTGGAGCTCCGACAGCGCCTTCCTTACCGGGGATTCGATCACCGGTAATCCTCAAAGGTGGAGGACGAAGGATTCGTCAAACGGTTGACGAATACCTCTCCGGAGAAGCGAGTTTTTGAGGACTCGTTTTGGATCCGAATTTTGATTCGGATCGTGATCTTCTCTCGATCACGTCGTCTTCAACACGAGGCTAGTAACCCGTATGAAGATGAGGCTCGTGACTTAGTGAAGTCATCCTGAAGATACTCGGCGTGGATACGGATAGAGACGATTCTAGTGAGAATCATTCCGGTCGATGTCTTTCCCGCTACACGTGATACGTCAGGTATACGTAGTTTAAATTTCCTTTTATTGCAAAATTTGAATTTACGGTTATGTCTACATATGTTGTACTATGCATGCGTGTGATGTGTGTGTTGTAATAAATTAGATTTATTATTTTATTCCTTCCGCTGTGCACATGTTTACGAAACATGTTCGAACACACACTACTTGTGATCGGAAACCTTAAACCCAGTATCGAGCCAGTTGTGTTTCGACATAATCGTAAAATTGTTTTGCGATAGTCATAATGATATTTCTGGAAATTTTCTACCTTTGGAAAGTTAGAAGTATTTATGGAAATTTTTCAATTTTGGAAAGTCTAGAAGTATTTATGGAAATCTTCTACTTTTGGAAAGTTGGAAGTATTTATGGAAATTGATATTTTTCATAAATAAAATATTTGATTAGATTTTGGAAATTTGTTTCCTAATTTAATCATGATTTTATTTTGGAAATCAAATCTTAAAATATTTTATTTCCATAAGTAGTTTTGATGATTTAGGAAATTGGTTTTCTAAATTGACTTTCCTTAATCAACTATTTCCACAAATAAAATATGTGATTAGATTTGGAAATTTGTTTCCTAATTTAATCTTGATTTGATTTGTAGAATCAAATCTTAAATATATTTTATTTCCATAAATAGTTATGACATATAAGGAAATTTTGTACATGGCATAATTGTATGCTATGTAATTGCATTAGATGCATATCATTTTGCCATGCGTGTCGTGACATGTAGATGTATGTCATGTATGCCATGTCATGTAGATAATAGTTATTTGCATGCAAAGAGGATGAGACATAAAAACCCTAACTCAATATTAAAGCCTACACCTTCCATTAATATGGTTAGAACAAGAGTTCCGTTTCTTGTTCGGGTTGTTGGACTCTCTCCAATCCCGGCTCGAACCCGAACATGATCAAACCATGGAATAGTTTAATACTAATATGGTAAGAGTCAGAGGTCAATCATTAGCTTTGGTTGTTAGACTCTCTCCAAGCCGAGCTAATTGGTTGAATGCACTCTAACCATATTAAAACTATTTTTCGATTAATGGGTTGGCTTTAACCTGGAGCATCGACTTGTTCGACTCTCTCCAAGGTCGATGTAAAGGGGGGTGAAGTTGGGTGCTATGCATATGATGCATACTTGTTAATGTGTTAACAACCCGATGTATGTGTGAACATTCAATTAGTTGATAGCACATTGTGATAGTTGCATATACGTGATATGCAATCGGTATATTTGATACCTACCATCGTAGTTATGAATGGCTTGTTAGACTCTCTCCAAGGTTGTTAATATCTATGATAGATATCAGCCAATTCGGAGATGGACTTATGATCTCCCGAAGTGATTTTGGGGTTTTTGAAATTCGCAAAATGAATAGGATTTATAAATGTATATTGATGCATTTTAAAAATCATTTTCTCATATATGCTCGTTTTGTATTTCTAGGTTAATCGATTGACCATGACGTCTTTGAATTTGCACACTATTTTGGATTCAAACAAATTGAATGGGCCTAACTTCCTGGACTGGCTTAGAAACCTGAGAATTGTTCTCAAGGCAGAAAAGCTAGCATATGTCCTTGAAGAGCCTCTTCCCAATTGTCCTAAGGACGATGCAACTCCAGACCAAATGTTGGACTATCAGAAGCATGTGGCAGATTCTGAGCTGGCGAGTTGCATCATGCTAGCTGCGATGGTACCTGAGTTGCAAAAGCAGCATGAGCATATGGATGCTAATACTATGGTCTTCCATCTTTATGAGTTGTTTGATGAGCAAGCGAGATCCGAAAGGTTCGAAGTCTCCAGGCTCCTCTTCACCACGAAGATGCAAGAAGGTTCGTCTGTAGTGCAGTTTGTGCTAAAGATGAACGGGTACATCGAGCGGCTGTTGGTGCAGGGGCACTAGATAATCGAACCTGTATTTTGATTATGGCAAAGACACAAAGTTAAGTTTATATCGTTATCTCACGAGCTATCGAGTGTACAGAAAAGTATTAAAGCTGGAGCTGAAGGCTAGCGACACCCGGAGGAAGCCGTGGTGGTCGGGCGACACTCGAGTGACTTCGGAGGGAGCCGAAGGAATCGAGTGGAAGGCCGGAAGCAAGAGCTACTATCGAGGTAAGCTCGTGTGAGTGAGAGATTGTAAGGTCATGTCCTCTTTACGGGGATGACCGTAGGCGACGATCCGACTAAGACTTCCTGTGAAAGGTCTAGGTCGAGATCGGACGGTTAGAAACCGTCGTATTTATCATTTTCCGAGCTAACCTCTTGCTGCAGGGAAGTGGCCAAGCTGGCAGTCGACTGTTGGACATGGAGCAGTCGACTGATGCCCATCAGTCGACTGATGGGAGGCATCAGTCGACTGATGGCGACGATTCAGCTTTTGCGCTAGGTCAAAACGGATAACGTTTGACGCGGCCACTTCGCGATAAAAATTTGGAAAAATTCATGATCCGTTCCAAAGAAATAGGAGACAAATTCAGAGGCTAAAGTCTATAAAAGGAGGGGAGGATTCATCTCCAAAGAACATCAATTTTATTCATCAAGTGCTCCTACAACGCCAACGCTCCAACACCGTCATAACGCCGACGCGACGCCAAGTTCCAATCTTCTTCGTCGGAAGCAGATTCAAGTAATATTTTTGATATTGTATTCTTTGTTTTTCTTCATAACGAGGTGAGGTAGGCTTGTTGCCTCATCCTCGTATATTCGGTTTTGTGATCGTTGTCTCCTACCTCCAACGAGGAGGAGACGTTATAGTGCTTTGCCCTCCGTACGCGGTCTAGGACCGATAGGGCCTTGGAGTAGCAACCGCCGGGTTGTGAACCAAGTAAAATAAACGTGTCATTTTATTTTCCGCTGCTTACTCGCTTACTCATGCCTTAACGAACGATTACGAACGAAAGATTTTCGATCGCTATTCACCCCCCCCTCTAGCGACGCTTTTCGATCCAACAGCGGCTAGCCACCCTCGGGTTTGTGATGGATCATGAATTATGTATTGACTTAATTCTGTATTGTTTTCCCAAGAGTTTCTCACAATTTGTGATGAACTATCGGATGAACAAATTAGAATCCACTATTCCTGAGCTTCTCAATATGCTGAAGACTGTGGAGCCTTCTGTGAAGCATGAGGAGAAGGCGGTTCTGTTAGTTGATTCCTTAAAGAAAGGTTCTAAGAGGAAGGCAAAGGAACAGAAGAAAGGGAAGAACAAGAAGGCAAAGAAGGCAGAACCAGCACAAAAGGGCACTTGCCATCATTGTGGCAAGGAAGGCCAATGACGAAGAAACTGCAAGATTTATCTTGAGTCCATGAAGAAGAAGAAGGCATCTGATGCCCCATCCTCTTCAGGTATCTTCGTTATTAATTGTCATTCTATTTCCTTAGACACTTGGGTATTGGATACTGGGTGTGGCTCACATATATGTAATGACATACAGGGGCTAAGGAATAGAAGAAGACTTGTCAGAGGGGAGTCAAATTTGCGAGTTGGCAATGGAGCAAAGGTTGTTGCGGTCGCCATCGAAACTTATTTGCTGAAGGTCCCTAGTGGACTAGTCTTGGAACTGGACAATTGCTATTGTGTTCCTTCTCTAATAAAGAACATTGTTTCTATTTTCTGCTTAAATAGAAATGGTTACCATTTGACGTTTAGTAACAATTGTTGTTATATAACTTTGAATGGCGTACTTTATGGAACTAGATCTTTGAGCAATGGCATTTATACGTTGGACGTATCCAGTGACATTTTCAATATCGAAGCGAGCAACAAGCATGCTCGAAAGGATAATCAAATAGACTCCTACATGTGGCATTGTCATCTTGGCCATGTAAGCAAGAAACGCATGTCCGAATTACACCGATGTGGAATTCTGGAATCGTTTGAATTGGATTCATACGATACATGTGAATCATGCTTAAAAGGCAAGATGACTAAGTTACCTTTTACAGGAAAAGTTGAACGAGTGGGAGAGTTACTAGGTCTAATACATACTGATATATGTGGACCTTTGTCAACTCAAGCTTTAGAAGGCTATAGCTACTTACCTTCACCGATGATCACTCACGGTTTGGGTATGTATTCTTGATGAAACACAAGTCTGAAGCCTTTGAAAGGTTCAAAGAATTCAGAAATGAAGTAGAGAAACAACATGACAAGAGTATTAAAATACTTCGATCGGATCGAGGTGGTGAATACTTAAGTCAAGAGTTTCTTGATTATCTAAGAGACAATGGTATATTGTCTCAATGGACTCCGCCATATACACCATAGCATAATGGTGTATCTGAGAGGCATAACCAGACCTTGTTGGACATGGTCAGGTCAATGATGAATCATGCGAATCTTCCCAAGTCCTTTTGGGGCTATGCACTTCAGACAGCTGTTTACTTGTTAAACAGAATGCCAACCAAGGTAGTCTCTACTACTCCATATGAGATATGGACTAGTAAGAAACCTCATGTATCTTACTTGAAGATATGAGGTTGTCCTGCTTATGTGAAGCGGACTGTATCAGACAAATTGGATGATAAGTATGATAAATATCTATTTATTGGATACCCTAAGGTAACAAGGGGTTACCAATTCTATCATCCTGTGGAACAAAAGGTGTTTGTTTCAAGGCATGCTGTGTTTCTAGAGAAAGAGTTTCTCTTGCAAGAAAACAGTGGAAGTGTCGTCGAGCTTGAGGAGGCTCGAGAGACTCAAATAGACATTGATGAGATACCTGGTGAAGCACAACAGTCGATAACTCATAGTGATGAGCAATCGGCTGGACCTATTGAAACACCACATCTTCGTAGATCTGCTAGAACACGCAACATCACTGAGAGATATGAATTTCTCGTAAGTGAATCGAACGACGTGTTACTCATTGATGATGAGGATCCTACCAGTTATGAAGATGTGCTAACAAGTTCAGAAAGGGATAAGTGGCTTGATGCCATGAAGTCGGAAATGGATTCCATGTATGAAAAACCAAGTTTGGAACTTGGTTGACCCACCTGAAGGCATCAAGCCTATAGGGTACAAGTGGGTTTTCAAGAAGAAAACCGACATGGATGGTAATGTGATTACCTATAAGGCTAGATTAGTGGAGAAAGGATATCATCAAAAACAAGGTGTTGATTATGACGAAACCTATTCGCCTGTAGCTATGCTTAAATCCATTCGGATGCTCTTGGCCATAGAGGCTCATTATGATTATGAGATATGGCAAATGGATGTGAAAATAGCTTTCCTTAATGGAAACCTGCTCGAGGACGTGTATATGATACAACCTGAGGGTTTCACATCGGTTGATAAAACCAAGGTATGCAAATTGCGACGGTCCATATATGTATTGAAGCAAGCATCCAGGAGCTGGAATATCCATTTTGATGAGACAATCAAAAGGTTTGATTTCTCAAAAAATCCAGACGAACCTTGTGTGTACAAGAAGGTTAGTGGGAGTGCAGTCGTGTTCCTAGTATTGTATGTCGATGACATATTACTTATAGGAGACGATGTTTCAGTCTTACAGTCAGTTAAGATTTTGTTATCCAAGACATTCTCCATGAAAGACCTGAGAGAAGCAACCTACATCCTCGGGATTAAGATCTATAGAGATAGATCGAAACGGTTGCTTGGTCTTTCGCAGTCTACATATATAGACCGAGTGCTAAAGAGGTTTAGCATGTCGGAATCCAAGAAAGGTTTCCTACCCATCATCCATTGGGTACACCTTTCAAAGTCTATGTGTCCGCACACAGAAGATGAGAGGATTTGCATGAATAAGATTCCCTATGTATCCGCAATAGGATCTATCATGTATGATATGTTATATACGAAGCCCGATTTATCGTATGCTCTGAGTGTCATGAGTAGATACCAGTCTGATACAGTAATGGATCATTAGGTGACTGTTAAGATGATCCTTAAGTACTTAAGTAGAACTAAGGATGCGTTCCTAATATATGGAGAAGGGTACATGGTGATACATGGGTATACGGATGCCAGCTCCAGACAGACAAGGATAATTCCATGTCTCAGTCTGGGTATGTATTCACCTAGAATGGAGGCGTAATAAGTTGGAAAGGTTCCAAGCTTTACACTATAGTGGATTCTGCCACTAAGGCAGAATACATTGCAGCTTTGGAAGCAACAAAGGAAGCGGTTTGGATCAAGAAGTTCATCTCTGAACTTGATGTGGTCTCATCAATGATCCAAACATGTGCTTCGCCGCTATCATCTGATCAGAGAGATCATTAGTAGGAAGGAAATACAAATCGAGAAAATCCCCACTAAAAGGAACTTAGCGGATCCTTTGACTATGACATTACCTCAAAGTAAGTTTGAGGGTCATGTTAGAGCCTATGGTATTGGATACCGTAGCGATTTGCATTAGGCCAAGTGGGAGTTTGTTAATAATATATGAGAGATGTCCTAAGGCAATCACCTTATGTTTGAACCATTTATATGATAAATGAAGATTCACTATTTGAGTATACATGGTTTCACGTATTTGATCGGATCTTAAACTCATTTACTGAATGTCCACGATACGATTCACAGCAAGAGAGAATTTGTGATTGGATCACAACTAGTGAGTATCTCTACATGTGTAATTGTGATGTATCGGAATTATCCCTAGTCGATGAATTGATGGATTTGGACACCATTTATTCTGTCGAGACTAGCACGAGGTATACTCTTTGGTGTATCCAAGTAGCTGATTCTCACTGGCTGGAGACATTGTGATGTCCGGAGTTAATCGTGGATGCTAGTTATGGTAACTAGTTCATTGGAGTGACCAGCCGTAAGACTTCATATGGTTCTCTGCATATATAGATATGTCAATGAAGTTCTTACTGTAGCTTAAGTGCGATGTTCCTTTGACTTGCGGTATTCAAGTCATCTTGATCATGAAGAATTATGCTTTGACATCTTAATCAAGCATCTCTGAGGAGATGTGGACCCGGGATGATTAGGTATAAGTCGAAGTGATCGAAAGTGTTTGAATAGCCTATAAAAGATTCACCACTCCTTGCGAGGAGATGTATACCCATGGCCTCTCGTCGGATTGTTACTAAAGTCTTTGGCCAAAGCATTACATGTTTAGAGTAAGGTACTCTTCGATACATGTGCAGTAACTAGAATCCGTAGGACGAGGAAATGATACTTGGGCTAAGTGTGATGTTGTCAGCCTAGTGGGGACTGACACTATAGACCATGTCCTGAACCAAGTGGGTATAAGATGAGTGAAGGGAATGGGGCACGATCCATTCGAGCGGCTGAAGGATTTCAGAAATAGTTCTGGATCAACCGTTAATCTTTTCTGTTAATTGGGGATCATGATGTTCTACTAGGTGCCACTCATGATCGTTCTATAATTAATGGTTATTTATAGACGGTCAACATAAACCGAGAACCTATTTGGTCACACGCACAACGAGCGTAATCCGAAGGATTTAAAACGAGCTTGAGAATGAGATTCTCAGACCGAGAGAAACTAGGTTTGGTTGGACAAAATAAGAAGCGAGCATGAAATCGTTTCAGTCATAATGGAAGCGTGGATGGGCCGTGTCTTATGAAGACATGATGGACGAACCAAAATGGTTTGGTTCTAATCCAACGGAGGAGAATAAACCAAAGGGGTTTGGTTTGTTTTAAACGAATCAACCAAAGTTGGTTCGGTTCGTTTTAACTTAAAATAAACCATCATGGTTTGATTTATTTTAACTTAAATTAATGGAGTGGGTTAACGGGCCTTTGGTTATGATCCAATAACCATTAAAAGAATTTGTTCTCTATAAAATAGGGTTTATGGGTTTTTGTTAAACCCTAATTGAAGCAACCCTAATTGTTTGGCCGCCCACCCTCTCCCTCTAGTCGGCGCCAACCCTATTGGCGCCGCCCACCTCTTCCAACCGGCGACCAGATGCTGCCGTCTTCTCCACTTGCCGACGTCGAGCTGCTGCCGAAGGAGCTCCGGTGATCATCCTTGTCTCCGGCAACAAGGTGAGAACATTGCTTTCCTTATTTGGCCGGCGCAAGGTCTCCACCAAAGCTGTCCAGTTTTCTGGACATCTTGTTTCCTTCTTGTAGAAGCGTCGTTTAGATGACGTTTGGAGCTCCGAAAGTGCCTTCCTTGCCGGGGATTCAATCTCCGGTAATCATCATAGGTGGAGGACGAAGGATTCGTCAAACGGTTGACGAATACCTCTCCAGAGAAGCGAGTTTTTGAGGACTCATTTTGGATCCGAATTTTGATTCGGATCGTGATCTTCTCTCGATCACGTTGTCTTCAACACGAGGCTAGTAATCCATATGAAGACGAGGCTCATGATTTAGTGAAGTCATCCCGAAGATACTCGGCGTGAATACGGATACAGACGATTCTAGCGAGAATCGTTCCGGTTGATGCCTTTCCCGCTACACGTGATACGTCAGGTATACGTAGTTTAAGTTTCCTTTTATTGCAAAATTTGAATTTACGTTTATGTCTACACATGTTGTTCTATGCATCCGTGTGATGTGTGTGTTATAATAAATTAGATTTATTATTTTATTCCATCCGTTGTGCACATGTTTACGAAACATGTTCGAACACACACTCGCCGCAGTGATAGAAACCCAACAGATCCAACGGTGGAGATTAAATCTCTAGATCCGATGGTTGAGATTAAATCCCTAGATCCGACGGTGGAGATTAAAAGGAAGCTTAAGCCTAACTCTATAAAAGGATGGCCAAGGCTTGGGCGTGGAAGACATCGAAGGAGATTAGGGTTTTGGGCGGCAAGACATTAGGGTTTAGAACCCTAGTTGGTTGGGTGACACCTATTCTCCAATTTCTAGGGCCGACGGTAAGAAGGTAAGGGTTAGTCTCTCTTCTTCCTCTCTTGGCCGGAGCACCCTTCTCTTCCTCTCCTTTGGCTAGTGGCAACCCTTCATTCAAGGTTGGTCGGCGCCCTTCATCCACTCCTTAGCCGGCGGCAACATCAAGCTTGGAGCTTGGTGGTTGGTTCTAGATAGAAGAAAGAGTTTCATTTTATTCTTCCCTTTGTTCGGAGCGAGCAAGGAAGGGAAGAACGTGATCTAGGAGGCTTCAACTTTTGGAAGATCGTCACCCACACGACGTCCAAATGGAGGAAGGGCATACAATAGAAGATCAAGAGGTATAACAAGAGGTAAGCTTGTTTACTTTGATTAGTGTTCTTTTGTATTATGTATATAATTATTTACAATTGTATGTGGCTAATTTACTTGGACCCCGAAGACAAACACAAAAACCCGCGATCCGTACATCGTCTATTCCGCGGCTAATCGAAGAATAGAGGTAGGATGCTTGAACAACAAGTTTGTTCAAGTGACCACTCTAATCGAATAGCACAACAATGGAACTGTTGCTAGGGTAATCCCTCTTTGTCAAGGATTTATTTTTTTTTAATCCGGGGACGTAGACGGGATCGCCATGAACAAGCGACCGAGTTGAAGTGGGAAGCGAAGTTTCCCACCTTCAAGTGGTATCAGAACTTCAGTTCCAAAACCTTCAAGTGGTATCAGAGCCACGATTTCCGATTTTGTGATTTTAGGATTCGGTTAATTTTATGCACTTTTAATATATTGTATGTGCCAAATGATAGTAGGATGTGCGTAGGCTAACTTTTTGGTTGCAGGTATAAGATCCAACTATTATGGCCATATGTGTGTGTATGTGATTGCATGTGTGTAATATTATTTGAATCCTCGGGGTTGACGAGGCTAGTATTTAATTTTTATAATTAAATATGGTATTATTTAGCCACTCCTATATTTTAGTTTACTTTCAATCTAGATTTCATGTACACTCCTTCGTGGAGAATAGGATCGATGGATGTAAATTTAAATAGTTATTCTCGGCTCGGATCTCCTAATGGCTTGTACATGGAGTAGGGAGGAGCGGACGAGATGGCGATACGACGGGAGGTATATTGGAGAAAAAAAGCCATAATAGTTGGAAAATATTTTTTTCATATTTATTTCTTCTTGTTTGATATGCATGTCATGTGCTAGGAAAATTTCTCAATTTTAAATTACTAAGTGGGAGATGGATATTTTTATAAATTCCCACGGCCTCCATTACGATTTGACATGTGATGCAAACAAACTTACGCGTCAGCTCTGAGTGCCTTCCTCCCCATCGGATGAGTTTGTTTTGCAGATCATAGGGTCGAATATGGTTATAGGAAATTATTAAGGAGCATGTGTACTTCCCCATCGGAAGGCACATAACTCGAGATAATTGCCTTGGTACCAAGTAATGGTGAACACTAAGATGAAAATAGAAGTATCCTCCCCATCGGAGTCACTACTTTTATTTGTAGGGTCGAAGAGGAACCAACTATTAATTTTATTTATCAAAAATTTAGGTTGACAAGATAGTAAAATTAATGGGTAAAATCTCCTCTTACAAATGTAGAATTCGTATATGTTCACACGATCGTGGCATACGATATTCTCGGTGTTTTGAGGTGTTGGTTGATTTTAAAATTTTATTGTTTGAGGAATTAATAATTCTTTGAAATCTAATGTTTTGATCTATGTGATTCTTAGGTTTTTCAAAAATGACTTTCAACCCGCTTACTTTGATACTGAAAGAAAATAAACTTACTGGACCCAATTATGTTGATTGGAAGAGGAAACTTGATATTGTCTTGACTGCTGAGGAGTACAAATATGTACTCTTCGAAGAGTGTCCTCCTAAGCCTACGGATGATTCTAGGGAAAAGGAGAAGGAGAGTTATAAAAAGTGGATAAAGGTTGATGAGATGGCACGGTGTTACATTTTAGCTTCTATGTCAAATGTATTGCAACATCAACATCAAGCCATGCCCACTGCTTATGACATGATTCTCAATCTCAAAGAGCTTTCCGGACACCAGAATCGGGCTGCTACGTAGAAAGCCATGAGGAACTTGATGACAACCACCATGATCGAGGGAACACCCGTGAGGGATCATGTTCTCAAGATGATGGCTCATTTAAATGATCTAGAAGTCCTTGGATCTAAGATCGATGGGGAAACCTAGGTCGATATCATTCTCCAGTCTCTACCTAAGAGTTTTGAGCAGTTTCGCCTGAATTAAAACATGAACAAGAGGTTGTATTCATTGGTGGAGCTTCTGACAGAACTCTAGGTGGCAAAGGGGCTTTTTCGTCAGAATACTCAGGCTCAGGCCATGGTTGCCCAAAAGGTTTCTTCTTCTAAGCCGAAAGGCAAGAAGAAGAAGAAACAAGGTGGGGCAAAGGTGGCGGAAGGATCTCAGGGAGGAGTGAATAAGTCGAAATGCAAGTGCTTCACTTGCAAGCAGACTGGACATTGGAAGAAGGACTACCCCAACCGGAAGTAGAACAAAGGTATATCTTTTGGTCTAGTCGTTGAAACATATTTAGCGGTGTTATCTACCGGCACCTAGTGTGTAGATATGGGAGCCACTGATCATGTTTGCAATACTTTGCAGGGGTTCCAGGAAAATAGACGACTTGCTGAGAGGGAGATTACCATTTACTTGGGTGATGCTACGAAGGTGGCAGCTGTTGCAGTGGGAGATGTTTATTTAATTTTTGATAGAAATAAAGTTTTGGTTCTGAAAAATTGCCTTTATGTACCTTTATTTAGAAAGAATTTGATTTCGATTTCTAAATTGTTTATGGATGGATATTCTATTTCTTTTAATGACAGAATTGTTATAAAAAGAAATAGGGAGATTATCTGTTCTGGTGCATTAATAGGAAATTTATATACCCTTGAACCAAAAGCTCCCACGATGCAAATAGAAGTAAATAACTCATCGTCTAATTCTAATAAGAGATAAGAACCTTCGAAAATGAACCAAAAATATCTTTGGCATCTAAGGTTAGGTCATATTAACCTAAGCAGAATTCAAAGGTTGATAGTTGATGGACCTCTGGGTTCATTAGTAGTGGAAGATTTTCCAACCTGCGAATCTTGCTTGGAGGGTAAAATGACCAAGAGGTCTTTTAAGGCCAAGGGGTATAGAGCCAAAGATGTATTGGAATTGGTTCATTCTGATTTGTGTTGTCCTATGTCTATCCAGGCTAGAGGTGGTTTTGAATATTTTGTCTCTTTTATAGATGATTATTCAAGATATGGATACATTTACTTGATGCGCCGCAAGTCTGAATACTTTGACAGGTTCAAAGAATTCAAGGCTGATGTGGAGAAACGTCAAGGTAAAAGTATCAAGACACTGCGATCTGATCATGGTGGTGAGTACCTCTTGAGAGAGTTTAAGAATTACTTGTCAGAGGTTGGATTCAATCCCAATTGTCTGCACCTGTCACACCCCAACAGAATGGTGTAGCAGAGCGAAGGAATATGACTCTTATGGAGATAGTTAGATCGATGATGAGTTATTCTGAGTTGCCAGATTTGTTCTGGGGGTATGCTCTAGATATGGCAATGTATATTCTGAACTTGGTACCATCTAAATCAGTGTCTTCTACTCCCACAGAATTATCGACTTGGCGAAAGCCTAGTCTGAGACACATTCAAATTTGGGGGAGTCTAGTACATGTGCTGAAGGCAGATGCTGGTAAGTTAGAACCTCGTACAAAAGTATGTATGTTCGTTGGCTATCCTAAAAGAACGAAAGGTGGTTTGTTTTATAGTCCTAGAGATTAGAGGGTGATCGTTAGCACGAATGCCAGATTTCTAGAGGAAGACTATATAATGAACCACAAGACCATGAGTAAGATTGTTCTGGAGGAATTGAGAGGGGAAGTCACTACTTCAGTACCACCGGTACAAGAGGATATACCACAAGTGACTGCACCGCGTGTCACAGAAGATACACAGGTGATACCTTATTGTAGTAGGAGGGTTGTTAGATAATCTGATAGATTTATGTTCTTGGGAGAATCTTCGAATTTGGTCCCTGGCGATCATGAACCTGATCCTTGGACATATGACGAGGCAATCCAAGATAAAAATGCCGTATCTTATCAAAATGCAATGAATTTTGAGATAGAATCTATGGATTCAAATCAAGTCTGGCAGCTAGTAGAACCACCCAATGGTGTAAAAACCATTGGATTCAAGTGGATCTACAAAAGAAAGAGAGGAATAGATGGGAAGGTTGATACCTTCAAAGCAAGGCTTGTTGCGAAAGGGTAAACTCAGAAAGAGGGCATCGATTATGAGGA
Organism: Wurfbainia villosa; assembly: GCA_025175895.1. NCBI lineage: Eukaryota > Viridiplantae > Streptophyta > Magnoliopsida > Zingiberales > Zingiberaceae > Wurfbainia > Wurfbainia villosa. The sequence goes on along the minus strand of CM046008.1, from coordinate 18,310,583 downwards.
TACTTTTTCGCCGGTAGCCATGCTTAAGTCTATCCGGATTCTCTTATGTATTGCTTCTCATATGGATTATGAGGTGTGGCAGATGGATGTCAAGATAGCTTTCCTTAATGGAAGTCTTGAGGAAAACATCTATATGGAGCAACCAGAGGGATTCATTGCAAAGGGAAAAGAGCATCTAGTGTGCAAGCTTAATCGGTCCATTTATGGATTGAAGCAAGCATCGAGATCTTGGAACATTCGCTTTGATGAGGTAATCTAGTCTTATGGATTTATTCAAAGTCCGGATGAGTCTTGTGTATACAAGAGATGTGATGGAAACGTAGTGGTATTTCTTGTACTATACGTAGATGACATTTTGTTAATTGGCAACAATGTCAAGGTGTTATCAAATGTAAGGGTATGGTTGTCCAAACAATTTGATCTGAAGGACTTGGGAAGAAGTGGGACACATCCTTGGGATCAAGTTTATAAAGGATCGCAGGAAAAGGAGGTTGCACTTATCTTAAGCTTCATACATAGACACCATTTTGGCCCGTTTTAGCATATATAACTCTAAGAAAGGTTTTCTACCTTTTAGGCATGGAGTCCCTTTATCTAACGAGATGTGTCCTAGAACATCTAAGGAGATAGAGGAGATGAAGGCGGTTCCTTATGTTTCGGCAGTAGGAAGCCTAATGTACACTATTCTATGTACGAGACTGGATATCTGCTTTGTCGTGGGCATGGTTAGCAGATATCAGAGTAATCCAGGACAAGGATGTTGGACTGCGGTTAAGCATATATTGAAGTACCTGAGAAGGACTAAGGATTATATGCTGTTATAACAGGCAGATCAATTACTCCCTATGGGTTACACAGATTTCGACTTCCAATCAGATAGGGATAACACTAAGTCTACCTCAGGTTTTGTGTTTACTTTGAGAGGTGGAGCCATTGTATAGAGGAGTGTCAAGCAAAAATGCGTGGCGGACTCTACCATGAAAGCTGAGTATGTGGCAACCTCTTAGGGGGCCAAAGAAGTTGTATGGCTCAGGAACTTCTTGATGGACTTGGATGTGATTCCTAGTTTGCCCAGAACTATCACAATTTATTGTGATAACAGTGGTGCAGTTGCAAACTCGAAGGAACCACGAGCCCATAAGGCAAGTAAACACATAAAGTGTAAGTACCACCTGATACGAGAAATCGTAAAGCAAGGAGAAGTTACTGTGGCCAAGATTGCATCAGAAGATAAGCTGGCAGATCCTTTCACTAAGGCCTTTCCAGCAAGAGCTTTTAATAGGCATGTGGAGGGAATGGGAATCAGATGTATGGCAGTATGAGGACAGCATAGTCTTTTAGTATAAGTGGAAGATTTTTGGGATGTATACTGAAAAGTCTATCTTTTGTATGAACATTTTTATTTTTTAAATAAGAATCACATGATCATTGTTTACATATTTATGGTTATGCATATTGTCTAATACATTACATTGTAGATAACATCGTGTGTAGTGTCGCACGGGAGATCATGTTATCAGTTCCTAGTAGAGAATAAGAAAAGGCTCACAACTGAGATGATTTTGGACAAACCATTGGTATGGTTGTAGTGTGATTTGGTATTGATTTGTCTTGACCATAGAATTACACTAGTACACTTTGTGTGTATTGAGTAGGACCGACTTAGAGGTGATTCGATTTATTGTTGACTACATAATTAAATCAGACCTCGGATATTATGGTGTACATGCTCTTAATCCCGATATAATAACGGGCACATATACTTAGTATTTATTTCCTTGATTTATCAATGGGCGAGATTTATAGAGTAAATCGATAGGCTCGGTAAGTTGGGGAATGATATTATTTATATGGTGTGTCATTGATTATAGTAGGAAACTGTGTCCTATATATTAGGATGATGATGTCCCCTTGAGGAGCTCATAAGGTTCATCATGTAAACCCTGCAGGTGGACTTGGTTTGTCATGATGATATGGTTGAGTGGTACTACTCATGGAGTTAGATGTTGATTAATTAATTGTCAGTAAATTAATTAATTGACGGACATTCGAGATCTTAAACACAGGGAGACATTTATACAAATAATATATGGAGCCCATATTTATTTATGGGGTTGGTTGGGTAGATCAATGATAATCCTCTAGTGGAATGGATTATCATTAATGGATCGGACTTTATGTGGGCTTGATCCATTGGGTGGCCAAGATCCAACTCCTCCTCATGGTCCCTATTGTAGCCTATTAAAACCCTCATGAAGCCTAGATCCAATGGTGGAGAATGAAACTTTAGATCCGACGGTGGAGATTAAATCTCTAGATCCGACGGTGGAGATTAAATCTCTAGATCCGACGGTTGAGATTAAATCCCTAGATCCGACGGTAGAGATTAAAATGAGGCTTAAGCCTAACTCTATAAAAGGATGGCCAAGGCTTGGGCGTGGAAGACATCGGGGGAGATTTGGGTTTTAGGCGGCAAGAGATTAGGGTTTAGAACCCCAGTTGGTTGGGCGGTGCCTATTCTCCAATTGCTAGGGCCGGCGGTAAGAAGGTAAGGGTTAGTCTCTCTTCTTCCTCTCTTGGTCGGAGCACCCTTCTCTTCCTCCCCTTTAGCCGGCGGCAGCCCTTCATTCAAGGTTGGCTAGCGCCCTTCATCTACTCCTTGGCCAGTGGCAACATCTAGCTTGGAACTTGGTGGTTGGTTCTAGATAGAAGAAAGAGTTTTGTTTTATTCTTCCCTTTGTTCGGATCGAGCAAGGAAGGGAATAACGTGATCTATGAGGCTTTGACTTTTGAAAGATCATCGCCCACACGACGTTCAAAAGGAGGAAGGACATACAATAGAAGATCAAGAGGTATAACAAGAGGTATAAGCTTGTTTACTTTGATTAGTGTTCTTTTGTATTATGTATATAATTGTTTACAATTGTATGTGGCTAATTTACTTGGACCCCGAAGACAAACACAAAAACCGGTGATTCGTACATCGTCTATTCCATGGCTAATCGAAGAATAGAGGTAGGTTCCTTGAACAACAAGTTTGTTCAAGTGACCACTCTAATCGAATAGCACAACGATGGAACAGTTGCTTGGGTTATCCCTCTTTGTCAAGGATTAATTTTTTTTTAATCCTGGGACGTAGTCGGGATCGCCATGAACAAGCGACCGAGTTTAAGTGGGATGCGAAGTTTCCCACCTTCAAAAATTATTTAGGAGCATATGTACTTCCCCATCGGAAGGCACATAATCCGAGATAATTTCCTTAGTATTGGATAATGGTGAACACTTAGATGCAAATAGGAGTATCCTCCCCATCGGAGTCACTGCTTTTATTTGTAGGGTCGAAGAGGAACCAACTATTAATTTTATTTGTCAAAAAGTAAGGTTGACAGGATAATAAAATTAATGGATAAAACCTCCTCTTACAAATGTAGAATTCGTATACGTCCACACTATCGTGGCATACGATATTCTCGGTGTTTTGAAGTGTTGGTTGATTTTAAAATTTTATTCTTTGAGGAATCAATAAATTTTTGAAATCTAATGTTTTGATCTATGTGATTCTTAGGTTTTTCAAAAATGACTTTCAACCCACTTGCTGTGATACTAAAAGAAAATAAACTTACTGGACCTAACTATGTGGATTGGAAAAGGAATCTGGATATAGTCTTGACTGTTGAGGAGTACAAGTATGTACTTCTCGAAGAGTGTCCTCCTAAACCCTACAGATGATTCTGGGGAAAAGGAGAAAAAGAGATATAAGAAGTGGATAAAGGCTGATGAGATGGTGCGGTGTTACATTTTGTCTTCTATGTCAAATGTATTGCAACATCAGCATCAAGTCATGCCTACTGCTTATGACATGATGCTCAATCTCAAGGAACTTTTCGGACACCAGAATCGGGCTACTAGGCAAGAAGTCATGAGGAACTTGATGATGACCATCATGGTTGAGGGAACACCCGTGAGGGATCATGTTCTCAAGATGATGGCTCATTTGAATGAGCTGGAAGTCCTTGGAGTTGAGATCGATAGGGAAACTTAGGTCGATATCATTCTCCAATCTCTACCTAGGAGTTTTGAGCAGTTTCGCCTAAACTACAACATGAACAAGAGGTTGTATTCGTTGGCGGAGCTTCTGACAGAACTCCAAGTGGCAGAGGGGCTTTTTCGTCAGAGTGCTCAAGCTCAGGCCATGGTTGCTCAGAAGGTTTTTACTTCTAAGCCGAAAGGCAAGAAGAAGAAGAAACAAGGTGGAGCAAAGGTGGCAGGAGGATCTCAGGGAGGAGTTAAGAAGTCGAAAGGCAAGTGCTTCACTTGCAAGAAGACTGGACATTGGAAGAAGGATTGCCCCAACCGAAAGCAGAAAAAAGGTATATCTTTTGGTCTAGTCGTTGAAACATGTTTATCAGTGTTATCTACCGGCACCTGGTGTGTAGATACGGGAGCCACTGATCATGTTTGCAATACTTTGTATGGGTTCTAGGAAACCAGATGACTAGCTGAGGGGGAGATTACCGTTTACTTGGGCAATGCTACGAAGGTGACGGCTATTGCAGTGGGAGAAGTTTATTTATCTTTTGATAGGAATAAAACTTTGGTTTTGAAAAATTGCCTTTATGTACCTTTATTTATAAAGAATTTGATTTCACTTTCTAAATTGTTTTTGGATGGATATTCTATTTCTTTTAATGACAGAGTTGTTATAAAAAGGAATAGGGAGATTATCTATTCTGGTGCATTAATAGGAAATTTATATACCCTTGAACCTAAAGCTCCCATGATGCAAATAGAATTAAATAACTCATCTTCTAAATCTAATAAGAGAAAGGACCCTTCGAAAATGAACCAAACGTATCTTTGGCATCTAAGGTTAGGTAATATTAACCTAAGTAGAATTCAAAGGTTGATAGCTGATGGACCTTTGGGTTCATTAGTGGTTGATGATTTCCCAACCCGCGAATCTTGCTTGGAAGGTAAAATGACCAAGAGGCCTTTTAAGGATAAGGGGTATAGAGCCAAAGATGTGTTGGAATTGGTTCATTATGATTTGTGTGGTGCTATGTCTATCCAGGCTAGAGGTGGTTTTGAATATTTTGTCTCTTTTATAGACGATAATTCAAGATATGGATACATTTACTTGATGTGTCGCAAGTCTGAATGCTTTGACAGGTTCAAAAAATTCAAGGCTGATGTGGAGAAAGGTCAAGGTAAAAGTATCAAGACACTACGATCTGATTGTGGTAGTGAGTACCTCTTAGGAGAGTTTAGGAATTACTTATCAGAGGCTGTGATTCAATCCAAATTGTCTGCACCTAGCACACCCTAGCAGAATGGTATAGCGGAGCGAAGGAATAGGACTCTTATGGAGATGGTTAGATCGATGATGAGTTATTCTGAGTTACCAGATTTGTTATGGGGGTATTCTTTAGATACGGCAATGTATATTCTGAACTTAGTACCATCTAAATCAGTGCCTTCTACTCTCACAGAATTTTGAGACATATTCGGATTTGGGGGAGTCCAACACTTGTGCTGAAGGCAGATGCTGGTAAGTTGGGACCTCGTACAAAAGTGTGTATGTTCGTAGGCTATCCTAGAGGAATGAAAGGTGGTTTGTTCTAGTCCTAGAGATCAGAGGGTGATCATTAGCATGAATGCCAGACTTTTAGAGGAAGACTATGTGATGAACCACAAGCCCATGAGTAAGATTGTTCTGGAGGAATTGAGAGGACAAGTCACTACTTCAGTACCACCGGTACAAGAGGATATACCACAAGTGACTGCACCGCGTGTCACAGAAGATACACAGGTGATACCTTATTGTAGTGGGAGGTGATAGATTTATGTTCTTGGGAGAATCTTCGAATTTGGTCCATGGCGATCATGAACCTGATCCCTGGACATATGACGAGGCAATCCAAGATAAAAATGCAGTATCTTATCAAAATGAAATGAATTTTGAGATAGAATCTATGGATTCAAATCAAGTCTGGCAGCTAGTAGAACCACCCAATGGTGTAAAAACCATTGGATTCAAGTGGATCTACAAAAGAAAGAGAGGAATAGACGGGAAGGTTGAGACCTTCAAAGCAAGGCTTGTTGCGAAAGGGTATACTCAGAAAGAGGGTATCGATTATGAGGAGACCTTTTCGCTGGTAGTCATGCTTAAGTCTATCCAGATTCTCTTATCTATTGCTGCTCATATGGATTATGAGGTGTGACAGATGGATGTCAAGACAACTTTCCTTAATGGAAGTCTTGAGGAAAACATCTATATGGAGCAACCGGAGGGATTCATTGCAAAGGGAAAAGAGCATCTTGTGTGCAAGCTTAATCGGTCCATTTATGGATTGAAGCAAGCTTTGAGATCTTGGAATATCCACTTTGATGAGGTAATCCAGTCTTATGGATTTATTCAAAGTCCGAATGAGTCTTGTATATACAAGAGATGTGATGGAAACGTAGTAGTATTTCTTGTATTATACGTAGATGATATTTTGTTAATTGACAACAATGTCAAAGTGTTATCAGACGTAAGGGTATGGTTGTCCAAACAGTTTGATATAAAGTACTTGGGAGAAGTGGGACACATCTTTGGGATCAAGGTTATAAGGGATTGCAGGAAAAGGAGGTTGTGCTTATCTTAAGCTTCATACATAGACACTATTTTGGCTCGTTTTAGCATGCAGAACTCCTAGAAAGGTTTTCTACCTTTTAGTTATGGAGAACCTTTATCTAAAGAGATGTGTCCTAGAACATTAAAGGAGATAGAGGAGATGAAGGTGGTTCCTTATGTTTCGGCAGTAGGAAGCCTCATGTATGAAATGTTATGTACGAGGCTGGATATCTGCTTTGTCGTGGGCATGGTTAGCAATTATCAGAGTAATCCTGGATAGGGACATTGGACTGCGGTAAAGCATATATTGAAGTACTCGAGAAGGACTAGGAATTATATGCTGGTATACTAGGCAGATCAATTACTCCCTGTGGATTACACAGATTCCGACTTCCCAGATAGGGATAATAGTAAGTCTACCTCGGGTTTTGTGTTTACTTTGGGAGGTGGAGCCATTATATGGAGGAGTGTCAAGCAGAAATGCGTGGCGGACTCCACCATGGAAGTTGAGTATGTGGCAGCCTCTGAGGCAGCCAAAGAAGTTATATGGCTCAGGAACTTCTTGATAGACTTGGATGTGATACCTGGTTTACCCATATCTATCACGATTTATTGTGATAACAGTGGTGCAGTGGCAAACTCAAAGGAACCACAAGCCCATAAGGCAAGTACCACATGATACGAGAGATCATAAAGCGAGGAGAAGTTGTTGTAGATAAGATTGCATCAGAAGATAAGCTAGCAGATCCTTTCACTAAGGCCCTTCCAGCGAGAGCTTTTGATAGGCATGTGGAGGGAATGAGAATTAGATGTACGGCAGTATGAGGATAGCATATTCTTTTAGTATAAGTGGGAGATTGTTGGGATGTATACTGAAAAGCCTATTCTTTGTATGGACATCTTTATTTTTGAAATAAGAATCACATGATCATTGTTTGCATATTTATAGTTATACATATTGTCTAATACTGTACATTGTAGATAACATGGTGTGTGGTGTCACACGGAAGATCATATTATCAATTCCTTGTAGAGTATAAGTAGAGGCTCACAACCAAGATGGTTTGGGACAAACCATTGGTATGGTTTAGTGTGATTTGGTATTGGTTCGTCTTGACCATAGAATTACACTTGTACACTTTGTGTGTATTGAGCAGGACCGACTTAGAGGTGATTCAATTTATTGTTGACTACATGATTGAATCGGACCTCAGATATTATGGTGTACATGCTCTTAATCCCGATATAATAACAGAAACATTTACTTAGTATTTATTTCTTTGATTTACCAATGGGCGAGATTTATGGATTAAATCGATAGACTCAATAAGTTGGGAAATAATATTATTTACATGGTGTGTCGTTGATTATAGGAGGAAATTGTGTCCTATGTATTAGGATGATGATATCCCCTTGAGGAGCTCATAAGGATCATCATGTAAATCCTACAGGTGGACTTGGTCCGGCATGATGATAAGGTTGAGTGGTACTACTCATGGAGTTAGATGTTGATTAATTAATTGTCAGTAAATTAATTAATTAACGGACATTCGATATCTTAAACACGGGGAGACATTTGTACAATTAATATAAGGAGCTCATATTTATTTATGGGGGTTGGTGAGGTAGATCAATGATAATCCTCTAGTGGAATGGATTATCATTAATGGATCGGATTTTATGTGGGCCGGATCCATTGGGTGGCCAAGATCCAACTCCTCCTCATGGTCCCTATTGTAGCCTATTAAAACCCTAATGAAGCCTAGATCCAATGGACACGATTAAAAGGAGGCTTGGGAGAAATCTCTAAATATAGGAGGCTTGGCTTGGGCGACAACTAATCTTTGGAGATTAAGGTTTTCTTCCATTGGCTTGGGCGGCTAGGGTTTGGAGAAGGTTTGAGCGGCAACAAGTGGAAGGGTTAGGGTTTTGTTTTCCTCTCTTCCTAGGGTATAGCCGGCGCCCCTCCTTTTCTTCATCACTAAGGTTGGCGCCCCTTTCTTCTTGCTCTTCAAGGGCCGACAGCAAAGTAAGGAGGAGAGGGTCCTTTCTTCCATTGCCTTGGCTGGTTCTTCTTCTCCCTCTTTTTAGGACCGGCAGACACCAAGGGTTTGGCATTTGGTGGTTGGCACAAGTAAGGAGAAGAAGGGAGAAGTATTCTTCCCTTTGTTCAGAGCGAGTAAGGAAGGGAAGAACGAGATCTAGGAGGCTTCAATTCTTGGAGGATTGTTGCCCACACAACATCCAAGAAGAGGATAGGTCGTACAATAGAAGACCAAGTGGTAAACAAGAGGTATAATTCTTGTTTTGGTTTCCTTTTGTTCCTTTGCAATTTGTTTATAATTGTATGTGGCTAATTTACTTGGACCTCGAAGGTAAATACAAAATCCATCGATCCGTACATCATCTATTCTGCGGCTAATTGAGGAAAAGAGTTAGGTTGCTTGAACAACAAGTTTATTTAAGAGACCACTCTAATCGAAGAGCACGATAATGGATCGGTTTCTTGGGTAATCCATCTTCGTCAAGGATTAATTTTTTTAATCCAGAGACGTAGATAGGATCGCCATGCATGAGCAACCGAAGCGAGAAGCAATTCCATATAGAAGCTACCTCACCACATCATAAACTAGTTAGACTAGGTCATAACCCTAAGTGAATTAAGTGAGCATTTTCTTAAAATTGGCTTTGTCTAAGGAAATGGTCGTTGTTCCAATCAAAGAAAGCCTCTGTGCCTCGCCATGACTTGGAAGCCATTTTTTGAAAGGTTCACTTAACTAACTAAAGGTTAAATCCGAATCTACCCCAAGGTTGATTAATCTTCAAATCACTAAGTTTAACCAAATAAAATTGTAGTCATCTCACAAAACATATAAGGTTAACATGTTTGATCATGTAGAAAGGGTGAGATGATTCATAGGTTAAAATTTTCAAATAAATTTAAAATTCCAATATTCGATCCAACTATTGATTTATCTTGACCATAGAATTATACTAGTGCCACTTTGTGTGTATTGACAGACTTATTTTCTTAGGAGGTGATTCAATTTTTTACAACTACATAATTGAACTATACTGGATATTATGGTGCATATGCTCTTAATCCCGATATAATAACGAAAATTTATACTTACATTTATTTCTAGCAATACGTAAACTGAACGAAAATTTAATCTTCCAAGTGTTAGTCAATTGTGTGATAATAATTATAAGGTTATTTTTGAAGGGAGTTGCTTCGGAGGCTCATTGGCTCCCATGTCCCCGTATTAAAATTTTCACTAATGAAAGAACTAATCTGGATGGAATGAGTTTCCTTAGCACAACCTATTCGTCGTCGTGCTAACAACTTGATTGATCGCTTGAACAAACTAGTTGTTCAAGCAACACAACTCTTCTAGTTGATTAGCCGCGGAAAAGACGACGGACGGATCTCCGGTTTTTGTGTTTGTCTTCGGGGTCCATGATTATACAAAATATATACATACGCACACTTGTATAATCAACACATAAAAGAACATGCTAAGATCAGAAAATAAAGTTGTAAAACTTTATACCTTATGATCTTCTACTGTATGTCCTATCCTCCTCGTGGACGACGTGTGGGCGAAGATCCTCCACGAGTAGAAGCCTTCTATATCGCGTTCTTCCCTTCCTTGTCCGCTGCGAACAAAGAAAAGAACCAACAAAACCTTTCCTTTCTAGAACCGGCCACCAAGCAAGGGAGTTTGATGCAACCGCCGGCCAAGGAACGAATGGATGAAGCGCCGGCCACCAATGCAAGGAGAACCGCCGGCCACCTTGGAGAGTATAAAGGAGTGAACACCGACCAACCTTGAAGAGAGGTTGCCGCCGGCCAAGGAATAAGAGAGGGACCAAGAGGATGGGCACCGGCCAAGTCTTGATGGAAGAAGATGGGCGCCGGCCACACTTTGTTGGAAGAAGATGGGCGTCGGTTTCTTCTCCAAGAGTTGCCGCCCAAGCCAAAGCATCCAAAACCTAGCCGCCCAACCTAAAACCCTAACACCAATTGAACCATTTCATCTTGCCGCCCAGCCTAAGCCCTCTATTTATAGAATTGGGCTTAAGCCTCCTTTAATCTCCACCGTCGGATTTAGGGATTTAATCTCCACCGTCAGATCTAGGGCTTTATCCCAACCGTCAGATTTAGGGTTTCATCCCAACCGTCGGATCTAGGATTTTATCCCAACCGTCGAATCTAGGGTTTCATCCCAACCGTCGGATCTAGGGTTTCATCCCAACCGTCGGATCTAGGGATTTAATCCCAACCGTCGATTCTAGGGTTTCATCCCAACCATCGGATCTAGGGATTTAATCCCAACCGTTGGTTCTAGGGTTTCATCCCAACCATCGGATCTAGGGATTTAATCCAACTGTTGGGTCTAGAGTTTTGTTTTACATCCTTAGATCTAGACTTCACGAGGATTATATTAGGCTACGATAGGGACCATAAGGAGGAGTTGGATCTTGGCCACCCGATGGATCGGAACCACACAAACTTGATCCATCAATGATTTTCCATTCCACTAGAGGATCATCATTGAACTACCTCACCAACCCCCATAAATTAATATGGGCTCCATATATCATTTGTACATTCATCTCCCCGTGTTTAATATATCGAATGTCCGTCAATTAATTGATTTACTGACCATCAATTAATTAACATCTAACTCCTCGAGTAGTACCACTCAACCTTATCATCATGTTGACTAAGTCAACCAGCTGGGTTTACATGATGAATCTTATGAGCTCCTCAAGGGGACATCATCAACCTAATATATAGGACACGGTTTCCTCCTATAATCAACGACACACCATGTAAATAATATCATTTCCCAACTTACCGGGCATATTGATTTAATCCATCTAAATCTCACCCTTTGGTAAATCAAAGAAATAAATACTAAGTACATGTGCCCATTATTATATCGGGATTAAGAGCATGTACAACATAATATCCGAGGTCCGATTCAATTATGTAGTCAGCAATAAATTGAATCACCTCTATGTCAGTCCTGCTCAATACACCTAAGTGTACTAGTATAACTCTATGTTCAAGACAAAACAATACCAAGCTACACTACAACCATGCCAATGGTTTGTCCAAAACCATCTTGGTCGTGAGCCTCTACTTATATTCTACAAGGGACTGATAACATGATCTTCTGTGCCACACCAAGCACCATGTTATCTACAATGTAAAATATTAGACAATATGCACACACATATAATAAATATATAAAGTGCAAACAATGATCATGTGATTCTTATTCCAAAATAAAATGTTCATACAAAAAGAGCTAGGCTTTCAGTATACATTCCCACAATCTCCCACTTTTACTAAAAGACTATGCCGTCATCACACTGCCATACATCTGATCCCCATGTCCTCCACATGCCTATCAAACGCTTTCGCTAGAAGGGCCTTAGTGAGTGGATCCGCCAGGTTATCCTCTGATGCAATCTTGGCGACAGCAACTTCTCCTCACATTACGATTTCTCGTATAAGGTGGTACTTGCGCTCTATGTGTTTACTCGCCTTATGGGCTCGTGGTTCCTTCGAGTTTGCAACTGCACCACTGTTATCACAATAAATTGTGATAGTTCTGGGCAAACCAGGAATCACATCCAAGTCCATCAAGAAGTTCCTGAGCCATACAGCTTCCTTGGCTGCCTCAGAGGTTGCCACATACTCAGCTTCAATGGTAGAGTCCGCCACACATTTCTGCTTGACACTCCTCCATACTATGGCTCCACCTCCAAAAGTAAACACAAACCCCGAGGTAGACTTACTCTTGTCCCTATCTGATTAGAAATCCGAATCCGTGTAACCCACAGGGACTAATTGATCTGCCCGGTAAACCAGCATATAATCCCTAGTCCTTCTCAGGTACTTCAATATATGCTTTACTGCAGTCCAATGTCCCTATCCAGGATTACTCTGATATCTGCTAACCATGCCCACGGCAAAGCAGATATTCGGTCTCGTACATAACATAGCATACATAAGGCTACCTACTACCGAAGCATAAGGAACCGGCTTCATGTCCTCCATCTCCTTTGATGTTTTGGGACACATCTCTTTAGATAAAGGAACTCCATGCCTAAAAGGCAGAAAACCTTTCTTGGAGTTCTGCATGCTAAAACGAGCAAGGATAGTGTCAATGTATGAAGCTTGAGATAAGCACAACATCCTTTTCTTGCGATCCCTTATTACCTTGATCCCAAGGATGTGTCCCACTTCTCCCAAGTCCTTCATGTCAAACTGTTTGGACAACCATACCCTTACGTCTGATAACACTTTGATATTGTTGCCAACTAACAAAATGTCATCTACGTATAGTACAAGAAACACCACTACGTTTCTGTCACATCTCTTGTATACACAAGGCTCATCCGGACTTTGAATAAATCCATATGACTGGATTACCTCATCAAAGCGGATGTTCCAAGATCTAGAAGCTTGCTTCAATCCATAAATGGACCGATTAAGCCTACATACAAGATGCTCTTTGCCTTTAGCAATGAATCCCTCTGGTTGCCGCATATAGATGTTCTCCTCAAGACTTCCGTTAAGGAAAGCTGTCTTGACATCCATCTGCCAAATCTCATAATCCATATGAGCAGCTATAGATAAGAGAATCCGGATAGACTTAAGCATAGCTACCAGCGAAAAGGTCTCCTCATAATCGATGCCCTCTTTCTGAGTATACCCTTTCGCAACAAGCCTAGCTTTGAAGGTCTCAACCTTCCCGTCTACCCCTCTCTTTCTCTTGTAGATCCACTTGCATCCAATGGCTTTTACACCATCGGGTGGCTCTACTAGCTCCCACACCTGATTAGAATCCATAGATTCTATCTCTGAATTCATCGTTCTTTGCCAAGATACCGCATCTCTATCTTGGAGTGCCTCGTCATATGTCCAGGGATCAGGTTCATGTTCACCAGGGACTAAGTCCGAAGACTCTCCCAAAAACATGAATCTCTTGGGTTGTCTAACAACCCTCCTACTATGACGAGGTGCCTCCTGTGTATGCTCTGAGACATGTGGTGCAGTGACTTGTGGTATCTCATCTTGTACCGGTGGTACTGAAGTCGGGACTTCCCCTGTCAACTCCTCAAGAACAATCCTACTCGTGGGCCTATGGTTCATTACATAGTCCTCCTCTAGAACTCTGGCATTCGTACTCACGATCACCTTCTGATCTCTAGGACTATAGAATAAACCACCCTTCGTTCCCTTAGGGTAGCCAACAAACAAGCGCATATACATGCGAGATTCCAACTTACGAAGATCTCCTTGGCACATGTGCTGGACTACCCCAAATCCGAATATGTCTTAGACTAGGCTTTCGCCCAGTCCACAACTCTGTGGGAGTAGAGGGTACTGACTTAGATGGAACCAAGTTCAGAATGTGTGCTGCTGTTTCCAGAGCAAACCCCCAGAACGAATCAGGTAACTCAGAATAACTCATCATAGATCTGACCATCTCCATAAGAGTCCTGTTCCTTCGCTCTGCCACACCATTCTGCTGGGGTGTGCCAGGTGCGGACAATTGGGATTGAATCCCAGCCTCTGATAAGTAACTCCTAAACTCTCCCAAGAGGTACTCGCCACCACGATCAGATCGTAGTGTCTTGATACTTTTACCTTGACGGTTCTCCACATCAGCCTTGAATTCTTTGAACCTGTCAAAGCATTCAGACTTGCGGCGCATCAAGTAAATGTATCCATACCTTGAATAATCGTTTATAAAAGAGATGAAGTATTCAAAGCCACCTCTTGCCTAGATAGACATAGCACCGCACAAATCAGAATGAACCAATTCTAACACATCTTTGGCTCTATACCCCTTGGCCTTGAAAGGCCTCTTGGTCATTTTACCTTCCAAGCAAGATTCGCAGGTTGGGAGATCCTCCACCACTAATGAACCCAAAGGTCCATCAGCTATCAACCTTTGAATTCTGCTTAGGTTAATATGACCAAGCCTTAGATGCCAAAGATATGTCTGGTTCATTTGCAAAGGTTCTTTTCTCTTATTAGACTTAGAAGATGAGTTATTTACTTCTATATGCATCGTGGGAGTTTTCGGTTCTAGAGTATATAAATTGCCAACCAATGTACCAGAACAGATAATCTCCCTATTCCTTTTTATAACCACTTTGTCATTAAAAGAAATAGAATATCCATCCATAAATAATTTAGAAACTGAAATTAAATTCTTTCTAAAAGTAGGTACATAAAGACAATTTCTCAAAACCAAAACTTTATTCCTATCAAAAGATAAATAAACGTCTCCCACTGCAATAGCCGCCACCTTTGAAGCATTGCCCATGACGACGGTTATCTCTCCTCGGCTAATTAGTCGGGTTTCTGGAACCCTGCAAAGTATTGCAGACATGATCGGTGGCTCTGTATCTACACACGACCTCGTAGATAACACCGCTAAACATGTTTCAACAACTAAACAAGAAGATATACCTTTGTTCTTTCGGCGAGGACAGTCCGCCTTCCAATGTCCAGTCTGCTTGCAAGTGAAGCACTTGCCTTTCGGCTTCTTCACTCCTGCCTGAGGTCCCACTGCCACTTTCTTCGCTCCACCTTGCTTCTTCTTCTTCTTACCTTTCGGTTTAGAAGAAGAAACCTTCTGAGCAACCATGGCTTGAGTGCTTTGATGAAAAAGCCCCTCTGTCGCCTGGAGTTCTGTCAGAAGCTCCGCCAATGAATAAAACCTCTTGTTCATGTTGTAGTTGAGGCGGAACTGCTCAAAACTCCTAGGCAGAGACTGGAGTATGATATCGACCTGGGTTTCCCCATCGATCTCAGCTCCGAGGACTTCCATCTCATTAAGATGAGCCATCATCTTGAGAACATGATCCCTGACGGGTGTTCCCTCGATCATGGTGGTCGTCATCAAGTTTCTCATCGCCTCCTGTCTAGCCGCCCTACTCTGATGTCCGAAAAGTTCCTTGAGATTGAACATCATGTCATAAGCTGTGGCCATGGCCTGATGCTGATGTTGCAGCACATTTGACATAGATGCCAAAATGTAACACCGCGCCATCTCATCTGCCTTGATCCATTTCTTATAACGTTCTTTCTCCTTTTCATCAGAGTCATCGGTGGGCTTAGAAGGACAGACCTCGAAGAGTACAAATTTGTACTCCTCCGCAGTTAAGACAATATCCAGATTTCTTTTCCAATCAATATAGTTTGGTCCAGTAAGTTTATTTTCTTTTGATATAACAGCAAGTGGGTTGAAAGCCATTTGAAAAACCTAAGAATCACAATGATCAAAATATTATATTTCAAATATTATTGATTCCTCAAAACAATAAAATTCCAAAATCAACCAACACCTCAAAACACCGAGAATATCGCATGCCATGATAGTGTGGACGTATACGAATTCTACATTTGTAAGAGGAGGTTTTACCCATTAATTTTATTATATTGTCAACCTTACTTTTTGACAAATAAAATTAATAGTTGGTTCCTCTTTAGCCCTACAAATAAAAGCAGTGACTCTGATGGGGAGGATACTTTTATTTGCATCTAAGTGTGCACCATTACACGATACTAAGGGAATTATTTCAGATTATGTGCCTTACCGATGGGAAAGTACACACGCTCCTAAATAATTTCCTATAACCATTATTTGACCTAGTGATCCGCAAACAAACCCATCCGATGTGGAGGAAGGCACTCAGAGTCAACACGCAAGTTTGTTGCATCACACGTCAAATTGTAATGGAGGCCGCGGGAATTAATTAAAATATCCCTCTCCCACTTAGTAAATTGAAATTGAGGAATTTTAAAGCATACACAACATGTATATAAAACAAATAAGCAATAAATATGAAAAAAAAAATAGAATTTTTCCAACTATTATGGCATTGTTCTCCAATACACATCCCGTCGTGTCGCCACCTCGTCTGCTCCATCTTTTCCCGTACGCAAGTCACCAAAGAGATCTGAGCCGAGATATATCATTTTAATTTACATCCATCGATCCTATACTCCACGAAGGAGTGTACAAATAATCTAGATCTAAAGTAAACTAAAATGAGCGGCTAAACAATGCCGTATTTAATTACAAAAATTAAATACTAATCTAGCCTCGTCAACCCCGAGGATTCAAATAATATACATACAATCACACACAAAACAACCACATACAACCAAATAGCCATAATAGTCGGATCTTATGCCTGCAACCAAAAAGTTAGCCTACGCACATCCTACTATTATCCGGCATACTCAATATATGATATGTGCATAAAAGTAACCGAATCCAAAACACACAAAATCGGAAACCTGGCTCTGATACCAATTGAAGGGAGTTGCTTCGGAGGCTCATTGGCTCCCATGTCCCCGTATTAAAATTTTCACTAATGAAAGAACTAATCCGGATGGGATGAGTTTCCTTAGCACAACCTATTCGTCGTCGTGCTAACAACTTGAGTGATCGCTTGAACAAACTAGTTGTTCAAGCAACACAACTCTTCTAGTTGGTTAGCCGCGGAAAAGACGACGGACGGATCTCCGGTTTTTGTGTTTGTCTTCGGGGTCCATGATTATACAAAATATATACATACGCACACTTGTATAATCAACACATAAAAGAACATGCTAAGATCAGAAAATAAAGTTGTAAAACTTTATACCTTACGATCTTCTACCGTATGTCCTATCCTCCTCGTGGACGACGTGTGGGCGAAGATCCTCCACGAGTAGAAGCCTTCTAGATCGCGTTCTTCCCTTCCTTGTCCGTTACGAACAAAGAGAAGAACCAACAAAACCTTTCCTTTCTAGAACCATCCACCAAGCAAGGGAGTTTGATGCAACCATCGGCCAAGGAACGAATGGATGAAGCGCCGACCACCAATGCAAGGAGAACCGTCGGCCACCTTGGAGAGTATGAAGGAGTGAACGCCGGCCAACCTTGAAGAGAGGTTGCCGCCGGCCAATGAATAAGAGAGGGACCAAGAGGATGGGCGCCGGCCAAGTCTTGATGGAAGAAGATGGGTGTCAGCCACACTTTGTTGGAAGAAGATGGGCACCGGTTTCTTCTCCAAGAGTTGCCGCCCAAGCCAAAGCTTTCAAACCCTAGCCGCCCAACCTAAAACCCTAACTCCAATTGAACCATTTCATCTTGCCGCCCAACCTAAGCCCTCTATTTATAGAATTGGGCTTAAGCCTCCTTTAATCTCCACCGTCGGATTTAGGGATTTAATCTCCACCGTCGGATCTAGGGTTTTATCCCAACCGTCGGATTTAGGGTTTCATCTCAACCGTCGGATCTAGGATTTCATCCCAACCGTCGGATCTAGGGTTTCATCCCAACCGTCGGATCTAGGGTTTCATCCCAACCGTCGGATCTAGGGATTTAATCCCAACCGTCGATTCTAGGGTTTCATCCCAACCATCGGATCTAGGGATTTAATCCCAACCTTTGGTTCTAGGATTTCATCCCAATCATCGGATCTAGGGATTTAATCCAACCGTTGGTTCTAGAGTTTTGTTTTACATCCTTGGATCTAGACTTCACGAGGATTATATTAGGCTACGATAGGGACCATAAGGAGGAGTTGGATCTTGGCCACCCGATGGATCGGAACCACACAAACTTGATCCATCAATGATGTTCCATTCCACTAGAGGATAATCATTGAACTACCTCACCAACCCCCATAAATTAATATGGGCTCCATATATCATTTGTACATTCATCTCCCCGTGTTTAAGATATCGAATATCCATCAATTAATTGATTTACTGACCATCAATTAATTAACATCTAACTCCTCGAGTAGTACCACTCAACCTTATCATCATGTTGACTAAGTCAACTAGCTGGGTTTACATGATGAACCTTATGAGCTCCTCAAGGGGACATCATCAACCTAATATATAGGACACGGTTTCCTCCTATAATCAACGGTACACCATGTAAATAATATCATTTCCCAACTTACCGCGCATATTGATTTAATCCATCTAAATCTCACCCTTTGGTAAATCAAAGAAATAAATACTAAGTACATGTGCCCGTTATTATATCGGGATTAAGAGCATGTACAACATAATATCCGAGGTCCGATTCAATTATGTAGTCAGCAATAAATTGAATCACCTCTATGTCGGTCCTGCTCAATACACCTAAGTGTACTAGTGTAACTCTATGTTCAAGACAAAACAATACCAAGCTACACTACAACCATGCCAATGGTTTGTCCAAAACCATCTTGGTCGTGAGCCTCTACTTATATTCTACAAGGGACTGATAACATGATCTTCTGTGCCACACCAAGCGCCATGTTATCTACAATGTAAAATATTAGATAATATGCACACACATATAATAAATATATAAAGTGCAAACAATGATCATGTGATTCTTATTCCAAAATAAAATGTTCATACAAAAAGAGCTAGACTTTCAGTATACATTCTAACAATTTTCTTACCAAATGAATGCTTAATTAAAAATAGTGATTGTTCAAAAACTATACTTAAGGGAACTAGGAATAATAACATTTACACAATCAATTTACCTAACTTCTCAACCAAGTGTCTAATGACAAGGCAAGAGGAATCTTGGTTGTGGCACCGACAACTCGGCACTCCCATCCATGACTCATACATAAAATGAGTCAAAATGGTTTAGTTAGATGTATACCCAACCTAAATAACCTAGAAAATAAAATATGTAATGCTTGTCAACAAGGTAAACAAACTAGGACTTCATATAAACTAACTAACCAAGAAAGAACTAAAAGTGTACTTGAGCTCCTACACTTAGACCTTTTTGACTCTCATGGAGCCAAGTCACTAAATGGAAGTCAATACTTCCTAGTAATAATCGATGACTACTCTAGGTTCACATGGGTTAGGTTTTTAAAACATAAGAGTGAAGCCTTAGATCAACTCACTAATATGTAAACTAATAGAAAATGAAAAGAACCTAAGGATTAAAAGAATTAGAAGTGATCATGGTGGTGAATTCAAAAACCATAAGTTCACTGACTTTTGTAACCAAAACGGATACCACCATGAGTTCTCCTGCCCTAGGACCCCTCAAAAAAATGGGCTAGTTGAATGTAAAAATAGAATCCTACAATAAGCCTCTAGAACAATGTTAAATGAATTCAATCTACCTAATAGGTTTTGGGCAGAAGCGATCAATACTGCCTGCTATGTTCAAAATAGGATTTTATTAGTTAAAAGACACCAAAAAATATCATATGAAATTTCTTACAAAAAACTACCAAACATTAAGTACTTTAGAGTTTTTGGATGTAGGGTACACATACTAAATACTAAAGATTACTTAGGGAAATTCACCTCTAAAACAACCACAATAACATTTCTAGGATACTCAACCACTAGTAAAGCATATAGAGTGTATAGCAATGAAACCTTAAAAATATAAGAAACAATTAATGTAGTACTTGATGAAGAAAACAAAACTACAAAATCTGAAGTAAAAGTGAACAATGAACAAATTGAAAATTGTGTTAGACCTGAACCTAACTTACAAAATGAATCTAATATAGATCCTAACCCAAATCAATCTAGATTACAAGTCCTATTGACCAAGTGATAGGTGATCCGAACTTAGGGGTTCGAACTAGAGCTTCCTATAGGAACCTAAGCCAAATCTCACTCATATCTAAAATCGAACCCAAAATAATTGAACAAGCTCTTCTTGATCCAGATTGGATTATTGCTATGCAAGAAGAGTTAGCTTAATTTACTAGAAGTCAAGTTTGGGAATTAGTACCCCCACCTAAAGGAAAAAATGATTATTGGAACTAAGTGGGTGTTTCGAAATAAACTTGATGACAAAGGAGAAGTAATAAGGAATAATGCTAGGTTAGTAGTTAAAGGGTTTAGTCAAGTAGAGAGGTTAGACTATGATGAGACATATGCACCCATAGCTAGACTCAAATCAATTAGAATGTTATTAGCCTACGCTGCACATCGAGATTTCAAATTATTTCAAATGGATGTCAAGTCAGTGTTTCTAAATGGAATTATCAAGGAAGAAGTTTATGTTAGCCAACCACTAGGATTTGAAAGCCTAGACAAACCTAACCATGTACTCAAACTTAGAAAATCCCTATATGAATTAAAGCAAGCTCCTAGAGCTTGGTGTGAAAGGCTTTCAATATATCTTTAGTCTAAGGGATTCAATCAAGGTTTAGTTGACCCAACCCTTTTTGTAAAATCCATGGGAAAAGAAATTTTTATCGCACAAATTTACGTAGATGATATAATCTTTGGAACAACTAATATAACACTTCTAAATGAATTTATTTCACTAATGGAAAGTGAATTTGAAATGAGCTTAGTAGATGAACTTACCTTCTTCTTAGGATTACAAATAAAACAAACTAGAGAAGGAATTTATTTACATCAACGTAAATATGTTAAGGAATTAATTAGTAAATTTAGAATGCAAAACGCTAAGAAAATTAATACACCTATGGCTACCAGCGTAAACATAGGAGAAGACTTAGAAGGAAAACCTATAGATTTAAAATACTATAGGAGCGCAATAGGTAGCCTTCTATACTAAACTGCGAGTCGACCTGATATACTCTTTGTAGTGAGTATGTGTGCAAGATTTCAATCTTGTGCTAAAGAATCGCACCTAACATTTGTTAAATGGATTTTTAGATATTTAAAAGGAACACAAAACGTAGGAATTTGGTACCCTAGGTCAAGCGAGTTCGAACTAATCAACTACTCCGACTCAGATTATGCTGGTAGTAAACTTGATAGGAAGAGCACGAGTGGATGTTGCCAACTCTTAAGATCGAGTCTAGTCAGCTGGTGTAGTAGGAAGCAACATTGTGTTGCCTTATCTACCACCAAAGCCGAATATGTAGCCATGGGTGAGTGTGTAGCTCAACTTATTTGGATGAAGCACACTCTCCAAGACTTTCAATTAAATTTTAGTAATACTAAAATTTTAATTGATAATATTAGCTCTATTAACCTAACTAAGAACCCAATATGTCATTCGAGAACTAAACGCATAAAGGTTAAACATCACTTTATATGAGAACATGTAGCTAATGGAAGTATAAAACTTGAGTACATTTGTCACGCCCCGAGAGCATGCTGAGTCGAAAATCAAACGGATGGCATCTCCCCTGTACGTGCCAATATTTCGGGTTAATACAAGGTCCGTAGGCCCACAATAACAACAATATATACATATATGAAAACAACTACACAAAACACAGCGGAAACATGATACAATAACATCCCAACCTACACACATGCATACCGGTATGACTAGCACCAAAACATAAAGAAAACCTCGTCAAAACCCGCACCAACATGTGCGTACATCACATAATACATAACATCACAAAAACTCCGAATACATAACAAGACATACAAAAAATCCAACACAAACACGGAAGCCTCAGAGGTGAGATGAGATGTTAGCCAGCGGTGCTCCAAGTCCATCACGAAGTCAGCTACCTGTTACCTGGGCGACAGAAAAACCCAGGGTCCGTTGGGGTGGTGAGTAAAACTCAGCAGGTAATAGAAAATATGTATATATGTCATATCACATGTATTTTCAACAACATAATCTAGAGGTACAACAGGTATATCAGCATAGTATATAAATACAAGCATATACCGTCTAACCAAATGAACAACGTAAAATGCAGACATACCTGAAGTCTGCTACGCTACTCTGATCCAACCTGAACATATATATATATATATATATATATATATATATATATATATATATATATATATATATATATATATATATATAACAGGAAGAGTAGATCAACTCACAATATACTCTAGCTACAGGTCAAGGTATCTAATGGTCTATCCAACACATATACCAGTACCCGACACAACTGTATAACATATGCAGGAAGCATGCATGAATATGATGTACAACCAAATGCAACAAGCATAATACAATCAAGTGCAACATCACAATAAGCATAAATATATATATAGACTGTATCTATATATATATTAATCGCAACCATCCATATATATATATATATATATATATATATATATATATATATATATATATATATATATACATACATATATGTTTATATATATATGGTAATATGCAAAGTGCCATCAGATACGGCAATGCAGCATGCATGGTCATGCTTGCTCACCCCTACTCGCTACCACGACTCCAGTGTGGCCTAGGTGGCACGACATGACAACTGTCCCAACTCACACCAACCACTGCTATAGAGTGGCCGAGTGGGCATTATGATCAAGTAGCATATGAGCGTAAAGAGCTCGCTACACAACGGGGGTCCCTGCTATTGGCCACTCCGACTAACACTACCAATGAATGGTCGAGTACCACGCACCCAGGACAACTGCACGCAACTCCAACTACCACCGTCTATAGTGGTAGAGTGTGGCACAACAGATGCTCTGCCCTCACACCAGTTACTCCTCGAGGAGTGCTCTGGGAGGCAAGATGACTGACGACTCTCTCAACCCCAAGGTAGACTATGTCGTCAGAATGCATGCAAATGACATGAGTATGTTGTCACACGTACAGTCATCTACCACAGACTCTCTGTTCAACAAAGATTCGTACCCATCTGATCAATACACTCTCTATCCTGTAGAGAGTCATACTCAACTGATCGACGGACTCTCTATCCTGTAGAGAGCCATACTCAACTGATCATAACTCTCTATCCAATAGAGAGTCGTACTCGACTGATCATAACTCTCTCTCCAATAGAGAGTCGTACTCCACTGATCGACGCACTCTCTATCCTGTAGAGAGTCGTACTCGACTGATCATAACTCTCTCTCCAATAGAGAGTCGTACTCAACTGATCGACGCGCTCTCTATCCTGTAGAGAGTCGTACTCGACTAATCATATCAAGCTGAACCACCGATCCGCAGCGACACACTAATCACCCTTCACTTAACCATTACACAACTCATGGTTGGTAACAGTATGCAACATACGGGTATTGGAAATAAATCCTACATTTAGGGCATTACCTACCCACGGATGACCTTTTTGCCAATTTATAAATTGGATCATCTCCCGTACTAACATTTACACCCTGCTAAACATCTAGGCCAATTTACATCACATCTACATCTCCTAAATCATGATAGGAAATATGTGATATCAACAATTAAGCATAAATACATCCAACGATAAGGTCAAGCATACAATAATAAGAGCAGTGTCAAGATAATATGAACATATAAAATGCTCATATCTATGTCTAAATCTGAATGCAATTACATCTACCAGACCAGGTAGTAAATTACCCACCTAATATGTAGGTTGTGTCAATAGTCTTCACGTCCATCAACCTATCTTGCATCAAGGTCCCAACTGTAGAATACAACATACACAACCGCTATCATATATGCTATAGGAATTTGGATCTAAACCGATCTTAATCCATTTCATAAACCACATATATATACTATAAATAGAATTTCCTTACAATATCAAATTAAATCTATCCACACTAAACCTACCTTATGTTGGTGCAGGGGAACTAGATAATCGAACCTTGGTTTTGATGATGGCAAAGATTCAAAGTTAAGTTATTTTGTTATCTCATGTGATATGCTAAGTGTGCAGAAAGTGTTTAAGCTAAGCCAAACGTCAAGCAACATCCGGAGAATCTCAAGTTGAGAAACCGTGGTGGCCCGGCGACACCAGGAGAACCTCGGGGAGTCGAGGAACCTCAGTGGTGACCGAAAGCTAAGTGATAGGTCAAGAGGACCAAAGGTAAGCTCCGTGTGTGGAACGGTGGTAAGGACGCACCCTCGGTTAGAGGACAATCCTAGGCATCGATCTGACTAAGGCTTCGGGAGGAATGCTGAAGTCAAGATCGGACAGTCAAAGGACTGTCACACTGCATGGCATTATGCATCTATTGTGCTAATCTTGTATTGTAGGAATTCCCAAGTGCAGCAGTCAACTGGAGATGTCGGTAGTCAACTGAAGGCAGTCGACTGCTAAGAGGATCAGTCGAATGATGTCGACGAATCATCCCAGTGCATAAGGTCAAAGAGATAGAGATTGATGCCACCACCTTAGGATAAGATAAGTCGCCACCTCAGGATAAGATAAGCTGCCACCTCAAGATAAGAAAAGTCGCCACCTCAAGATAAGATCCACGAGTTTTGGATCTGGATCGGGACAAATTCCAAGGCACAAATCTATAAAAGGAGGGGATGACTCACACCCAAATTGAATAATCTCCCAAGTGCTCGTGCTCTCTACAATGCTACTCCGACCGTGCGCTATCTTATAATTAATTGTCGATATTATTATTATCTTTCTGTACTTAATTTGTATAAGGAGCAGTAAGGTTGTTACCGACCTTATAATCATTGTAATCGTCTTGTCTCTTACCTCCAACGAGGAATAGACTTTTAGTGATTGCCCTTCGGAAGCGATCAAGGATCGTAGGGCCTTGGATTAGCAGCCGGTGAGCTGTGAACCATGTAAAAAAGCTTTGTGTCTTTCTTGTGTTTGTCTTTTAGTTTTCCGCTGTGTACTTGGTTTTAATCGTCGAAAAAGAAAAGTTTTTATGAATGCTATTCACCCCCCTCTAGCGCTCATATCGATCCAACAATTGGTATTAGAGCGGGGGCGCTCAGATTCGGTGCAACCACCGGTCGAGCATTTTCTTTTCTTTATTTTTATTTTTATTTTTAAATATCTCCCATACTACTAATCCAAGACCAAGTCTTGGGACTTTTTGGTTTGTGTTTTTTTTTGCGAGTTTTAGAAAACCATTGACCGAGCAAACCATGGAAGAGTCTCCCACAAGGCATAAAGGTAACAATGTCAATTTAAATTTTAAATTTCATATTATTTGCTTTA
Source organism: Wurfbainia villosa (assembly GCA_025175895.1). Lineage (NCBI taxonomy): Eukaryota > Viridiplantae > Streptophyta > Magnoliopsida > Zingiberales > Zingiberaceae > Wurfbainia > Wurfbainia villosa. The sequence continues at coordinate 18,285,049 of CM046008.1, read as the reverse complement.
AGTGTAGGGAGAGAGGACACTATAAAATTAAGTGTCCTACTCGTAAGACTCGAACGACGCAACCGATTGCAAAGGAGACACCATTGCTATGAATCTGGAAGAACATGGAGCACATCAAGTGCTTCGGGTGCAGAAGATTCGGTCACTACAAGAATCGGTGTCCGGAAAAAAAGGTTAGTAAAGTTAATAATTTTGAAAAGTTGAGTTTTAGAATAGTTGATAATTTAGATAAATTGTGTAATTGTTGTCAATTAATTAATACAATTAATAATTCAACTAATAAAAAATTAATTAATTCAGATTTAATTAGTTTAAATAATAATAATAATAATAATATCATGGAAGAAAATGATCAAATTAATCTAACATTTGATAAAATTAACAAAGAGATTAATCAAATATTTAGTTTAACCAATATAGATCTAGATCAAGTCAAAGATAAAACCAACCTAGGACTTAATCAGAATAATCAAACACTTAGAATAATCAAACAATAGGACAGAATCATCAAATCCTAGATCTGATTAATCTAGATAATTTCGAATTAAAAAATTCTATTTTGAAAAATTCAACCATAAAAAAATCGAAATTAACTTTAAAAAATTCCAAAGAGAATCTAAATAATTCTAATAATAATTCTACCTTTAAAAACTCTAACAATTTTATCTTCAATAATCCTAATAATAATTCTCCTTTTAAAAACTCTAACAATCTTATCTTAAATAATTCTAATAATAATTCTACCTTTAAAAACTCTAACAATCTTATCTTAAATAATTCTAATAATAATTCTACCTTTAAAAATTCTAATAAAAAGTCTAATAATCTTATCTTGAAAAAGTCTAATAATATTATTTTAAAAAATTCTAATAATACTATTTTAAATAATTCACAATCTAACTTAATTAAAAATTCAAAATTAGATAATCAAACCAATAAAATTAATTATAATATAGTACCATTTTATTATATACAAATTAATAATCTAGTAATTAAACCTTCAACTTTTAAAAATTCAACTAATAAATATGTAGACTTGGGTTACAAGTCTAAGCTAACCAAAAATCAAGACACTAAAATTTGTAAACCTAATTATAATAAAGTATCTTATAACTATAGAACAAATAAAAGTCTACCCAAGAAAACAACTATTTCTTTAAATTGATTGAATGTAGCTTGTTCATGCATACATATCATTATCATGCTTATTTTGTCTTGTCATACATACTAGTTTTAAATTCACTCTCATAGAATGGTTAGATAGGAAATAATTAATTAATCTTGACAACATAGTATCAGGATGCGATGAGATGATAGTACGTTAACGACATGAAGTCAAATGTATCCGAGTTGGATAAGGAGTATCTAGCTTGGTGCATTTAACTAAGTGGAACTAACTGAAGCTACCTCACCACATCCTAAACTAGTTAGACCAGGATGTAATCCTAAGTGAATTAAGTGTGTAATTTCCTAAGTTAGCTTTGTCTAAGGAAGTGGTCGTTGTTCCGATCAAAGAAGGCCCATGTGCCTCGCCACGACCTGGAAGCCTTCTTTTGAAATGTTCACTTAACTAACTAAAGGTGAAATCCGAATCTAACCCAAGATTAATTAATTTCATGATTTATGATATTGATATTTGGCAAATAATTATGGGAAATAGGTTTGAATCATGCTTTAGGTGATACTTTGCTTATTATCATGATATAATACCTAATGCATGATTATTAATTGATGAATACTTTAGGTTCATGATCATAATGTAGAATTAATTGATATATGCCTTTATGATCATGAGGATGTTGGTGCAGGGGCACTAGATAATCGAACCTGTGTTTTGATTATGGCAAAGACACAAAGTTAAGTTTATATTGTTATCTCACGAGCTAAATCAAGTGTGCAGAAAAGTACTAAAGCTGGAGCTGAAGGCTAGCGACACTCGGAGGAAGCCGTGGTGGTCGGGCGACACTTGAGTGAATTCGGAGGGAGCCGAAGGAATCGAGTGGAAGGCCGGAAGCAAGAGCTACTATCGAGGTAAGCTCGTGTGAGTGAGAGATTGTAAGGTCGTGTCCTCTTTACGGGGACGACCGTAGGCGACGATTCGACTAAGACTTCCTGTGGAAGGTCTAGGTCGAGATCGGACGGTTAGAAACCGTCGTATTTATCATTTTCCGAGCTAATCTCTTACTGCAGGGAAGTGGTTAGCCGGTGCAATGATCATTCCGGACATTAGGCGATCGGCGATATCACGATCGATGAGATGCATCGTCGATCATCATCGTCGATCGATGAGAGGCATCACGATCGATGGCGCATTTATTCGCTTTGCGCTTAGGTCAAAACGGATAACGCTTGACGCGCCACGCGATAAAATTTGGAAAAATCCATGATCCGTTCCAAAGAAATAGGAGACAAATTCAGAGGCTAAAGTCTATAAAAGGAGGAGGATTCATCTCCAAATTACATCAATTATTCATCAAGTGCTCCTACGCCAACGCTTCAACACCGTCATAACGCCGACGCGACAACCTCAGATCTTCTTCGTGATTCAAGTAATATTTTGATATTATATTCTGTGTTTTTATCTTCATAACGAGGTGAGGTAGGCTTGTTGCCTCATCCTCGTGTATTCGGTTTTTGTAATCGTTGTCTCCTACCTCCAACGAGGAGGAGACGCGTTTTAGTGCTTTTGCCCTCCGTCTGCGGCGGTCTAGGACCGATAGGGCCTTGGAGTAGCAACCGCTGGGTTGTGAACCAAGTAAAATAAACGTGTTCATTTATTTTCCGCTGTGCTTACTTTGCGTATTGAACGAACGAAAAAGAAAAGATTTACGATCGCTATTCACCCCCCCCCCTCTAGCGACGCTTCTCGATCCAACAATTGGTATCAGAGCGGGGGCGCTAAGATTTGGTGAAACCACCAATCTAGCACGTTTTGGTTTTCTTTTCGTATTTTTCGATTCGTATATTTCTTAGGTTTTGTTTCCCGCACTACTAATCCAAGACCAAGTCTTGGTACATAGTTTTTGGTTGTGTTTTTGCTAGTACTAATCTCCTTCGGAGTACCTCACGATCAAACGAGCATAACTTTTGCTACAAGTGGACTCACGAAACGATCTACCCACCAAATCGAAGCTCTCTAAAAGATCTACACTTCTTACAGGGGGTTTACCCCCGTAACAAGCTGTTTCCAGCCCCAAAATCCAACGTTAATACCCTTTCGGGGACATCGAAGGTCGTAAGTTTCAAATTTTTGTTAGATTCTTATCCTCCTTATTTATTTCTGTTTTTTTTCTATTATTTCCCGCATTACTAATCCAAGACCAAGTCTTGGAATTCTCTTTGGTTTTTATTTGTGTTTTTGCAAGATACTTAATGGCTCACATTGAGGGATATAGCACCACCCGACCTCCGTTCTTTAACGGAGATGATTTCTGTTATTGGAAAGGTCGGATGGAGTGTTTCTTGAAAACACAAGTCGAGACTTGGATAATAATCCAAACCGGCTTTGCTTTACCCACCAATGATCAAGGAGAGCCCTTGGATTTCAACAAGTGGACAAATGCAACCAAGAGGCAAATCGAAGCCGATGCAAGAGCAACCCAAATATTGCAATGCGGCTTGTCCAAGGAGGAACTCAACCGCATCGGACCATTCATTAGCGCCAAGGACCTATGGAATAAATTAATTGAGCTACACGAAGGAACACCCGATGCTAAGGTATGTAAACGTGACCTTCTTTTCAATAAGTTGTATAACCTCAAGATGCAGGAACACGAGACGGCAACACAACTACACGCCCGCGTCCAGGACATTGTCAACGGCCTACACACCATCGGACACAAGGTCGAAAACCGTGACCTATTAAGGTACGTTCTTAATTCATTTCCTAGGACTACCTTGTGGGCATCCATGGTCGATGCCTACAAGGTCTCTAAGGACCTATCGAAGCTTAGGTTAGATGAATTATTTTCCGAGTTTGAACTTCATGAGCAAACTAACGTGATCCGGGCCGAGAGAGGTATTGCTCTACTTGCAGGACAAAGAAGCAAGCCACCTACTAGGCAAGTAGATGAACTCGAACCCGAAGACGAATCCGAATCCGAAGAGGAGGCCATAATAGTCAATATTGTGCGGAGAATAGTTCGACAAGAAAGAAGGAAATTGAAGAATGAGAACCAAAGAAAAGGGAGCAAGGAAAGCCTTCCATGCAACTTGGGACAACAAAGAAGACATAGCTTACATGGCAAGAACGGAGGAGTCCGAGTCAGAATCCGAAGCCGAGTCCAACTACAACTCCGACTCCGACCCCGAAGATTATTTCGAGAGAAAACTCAAAGCCGGACCAAAAGGGAAAGTTAAGGTTGATTTCTCTTTAATTAGTACACTTTACAGAACAATTAAAGCTGCAATAGGAAATTAACTAAGTCCGAGTCTAGGGTTGAGTCGTTACTTGAGGAGGTTGAAACCCTCAAGCAAGAGGCTACTCTAACCTCTTCAACTAGTCAAGTTCAAGAGAGAAACTCAACCCAAATTGAAAAACTTGAGAAGGAGAATTCTCTCTTGAAAGACCAAGTTCAAGAGGTCGAGGCTAGGTTGGAAAAGTTCACGTTGGGATCTAAGACCCTTCACCGACTACTGGGAACCCAAAGAGCCGTGTACAACAAAGCCGGACTCGGATTTAAGTCAAAGACTACAAATAGGTCTTATATGTCTATCGTAAATCGTAGTCATCAAAGAGTCCAAGCATGGGTCCCAAAGGTTTTATTAAATTCACATATTAGGACTAATAAGTATTGGATTCCTCGAATCAAGTTCATTATTTGAATAGACCTTATTGGTTCAATGGTCTAGGGAGCTAACACTAAAATAGTATACCCGCTTACTTAGCAAAACCATTGCATGCTTAGAATTTCTAACTTGTGAACTTACTTAGAATCGTACATAACCAACTAAAATCCTTGAAAAGATTGAGCCTCGGGAGCCTCTTTTCATAAATAACTAGTTAGTCAACTCTTGATAATATAGTATCGGGACGCCGAGATGATAGTACGTTAGGGAGACAAAGTCTCGTGTATTCGAGCTAGATAAGGCGTATCTAGCTTGGTGCACTTGACCGAAAGTGGAACTAGTGAAGCTACCTCACGTATCCTAAACTAGTTAGACCAGAAGTAACCCTAAGTGACTTAAGTGATATTTTCTTGAATTTGGCTTTGTCTAAGGAAGTGGTCGTTGTTGATCAAAGAAGGCCTGTGCCTCGCCACGACCTGAAAGCCCGTTTCTCGAAAAGTTACTTAACGATCTAAAGGTTAAATCTGAATCTAACCCAAGGTTGACTATCTTTAATCAATTTAAAATCATCTCACAAAACATATAAGGTGAACAAATTATGAGACACATAGAATGGGTGAGATGTTAAGGATAATTGAAATATACTTGAAACAATCCCTTCAAAATACTACTTATTTTCTCAACTATTGTACTTAACAACTCTGAGGCCAAAGTTGGGCGCCCCCTACATCTCTTATACTTCATATATTTGACTAAGGGGAGAGCAAACTAATCTTAAGGTTATATTATAAATCTTTAGATTATTGGTGCGAGAGGACACACCTCGAACCAATCTATCTAACTATTGCTAGACGCATACTTGGACTCATATTTGATTTATCTAGATGCATGCATATATGACATTGTTTTTAAACCCCTATTTTATACAAAAACCCCAACACTCTTTTTTGATTTATGGCAAAAGGGGGAGAAGAGCAAAAGTTAAGGGGGAGTAACACAAAATTTCATGAGCAAAAGTTAAGGGGGAGTAACACAAAATTTCATTTTGAAACATAAAATTTGCTTTTGAAAACTAAAGTATCTCTTTCAAAACTCACCTAGGGTTAAGGAGGAGTTTTGGTTAAGGGGGAGTTTTTGGGAATGGCATTCATCATCTACTATATGTGTTTTATGCTTTAATTTCCCTTAACTTTGTGTTGGTTTGCCATAGATCAAAGGGGAGATTGTTGAGTGCAGGGCACTAGATAATCGAACCTGTGTTTTGATTATGGCAAAGACACAAAGTTAAGTTTATATTGTTATCTCACGAGCTAAATCAAGTGTGCAGAAAAGTACTAAAGCTGGAGTGAAGGCTAGCGACACCCGGAGGAAGCCGTGGTGGTCGGGCGACACTTGAGTGAATTCGGAGGGAGCCGAAGGAATCGAGTGGAAGGCCGGAAGCAAGAGCTACTATCGAGGTAAGCTCGTGTGAGTGAGAGATTGTAAGGTCGTGTCCTCTCTTTACGAGGACGGCGACCAGGCGATTCGACTAAGACTTCTGTGGAAGGTCTAGGTCGAGATCGGACGATTAAGAAACCGTCGTATTTATCATTTTCCGAGCTAATCTCTTCGCAGGAAGTGGCGGTGTGATCATTCGGACATTAGGCGATCGGCTATCGATCGATCGATGAGATGATCATCGATCATCGTATCATCGATCGGTGATGAGGCATCGATCTTGATGGCGGCGATTCGACTTTGCGCTAGGTCAAAGCGGATAACGTTGTAGCGCCAGCGATAAAATTTGGAAAAATCCATGATCCGTTCCAAAGAAATAGGAGACAAATTCAGAGGCTAAAGTCTATAAAAGGAGGAGGATTCATCTCCAAATTACATCAATTATTCATCAAGTGCTCCTACAACGCCTAAGCGCTTCAACACCGTCATAACGCCGACGCGCAACCTCAGATCTTCTTCGTTTCATATTTTTGATATTATATTACGTGTTTTTATCTTCATAACGAGGTGAGGTAGGCTTGTTGCCTCATCCTCGTGTATTCGGTTTTTGTAATCGTTGTCTCCTACCTCCAACGAGGAGGAGACGTTTTAGTGCTTTGCCCTCCGTACGCGGTCTAGGACCGATAGGGCCTTGGAGTAGCAACCGCTGGGTTGTGAACCAAGTAAAATAAACGTGTTCATTTATTTTCCGCTGTGCTTACTTTGCGTATTGAACGAACGAAAAAGAAAAGATTTACGATCGCTATTCACCCCCCCCCCTCTAGCGACGCTTCTCGATCCAACAGAGGATTGTTAGGTTGATACTTAACCTTGATAGAATTGTATGAATATAATGGTTAAGTATATACTAATACCCCCTAGGATGCATCTCACACTCACAATAGGCTACTTTGATTGAAAACTTAGCATGGGTGAGATGTTAGGATGATACAAATGTCCACTAATGCCTATGGCATTTAGATGGTCATTTAAAGCATCAAAATAGCAATAATAGACCAATCATGGGGAAGGCTTATGTTTAATTCATAGACATATTGCCCAAAGATCATGGTTGGATATTTCATATATTTTCAAAACAATTTCTTAATCTAAAATCTATGTATTCATGTTTTGAAACAATTGGATGCAAAACTAGGTGTTAAACTTGATACTATCATGATCAAAAACTAGTAGTTTTTAAACCTTTTGGATTTTTAGCAAATACGTGAAAATATAATTATTTTTCATGAAAAATTATTTTTCATTGATAGATATACTTACAAGAAATATGTTCCCCAAGTTTCATGATTTTTCAAATTTTCTAGAATTTTTAATGCATTTCTGAATTTCGGTCCGAAAATCAGGAATTCTTGAAAACCTTGTGCCAGTCGACTGGTAGTCTGAACCAGTCGACAGGTGGCCTGATATTCCGAACAGTAAAGGCTGATTTCAGGTTTTAACACAATTTTTGGTATTTTTCTCCTATTAGACTTGATGCCATGAGTTTATAACTTAGTGTTAATCTTTTTGATGGTGTCAAAGGGGGAGAAATAATTATGTTTAAGTAAATTGTGATAGGGGGAGAAAATTTGTATGAGGAGTTTCATGGATTAAGGGGGAGTTGCATGTTGCTATATCATGTTTATGTTTACATGCTTTCTTACCTTAAAATGTTTATCAAATATTTTTACCTAACTTAAACGGATTGCCACACATCAAAAAGGGGGAGATTGTTTGGGCAATCTCTTGCCGTGATAAGGTTTTGATGTGTGTGGCAAAGGGTTTAAGTTAGTTTGTTATGTTGATTTGATATGTGCGTTGAAGTCGTGCAAGACTTAGTAATTCGCACATGGAGCCGTGGCGAGTTTGACATCTCATGACTCGTGCTTTGAGTCGGTGAAGGATAGCTTTGCGGAAGTCGTGCGCTTGGAGCATCCGAGGGACCGCCGGACGAGGAGCATGGAGTGAAGCCGGAGGAAGTAGACTTCGAGGCAAGAAACATGAAGGAGCATTGCAGAGTCGTGCGCCTGATGCTGCCGAGGGACGTGGCCGCGAACGAAGAGAACTTCGAAGGCGAGGGACTCCGAGAGATGAGAGTGAGCGAATGTAACCCGGGAAGGGGTAGCTCTCAGGTGAAACTTGGCCATTTGGCCAAGTGTCGGATGAGTTTTCCCGACACCATTGATCGCTGTTCATGGCGATCGCTTCCGAAGTCGATGGTCGATCGATCGGGTATAAGACCGATTTAGTGGCGGCAATGACCGCCATGAATCGGCAATGATCGATGTCGATAGCAATGATCGCAAGGGAATACTCCATTGAGCACTCGACTAATCGAGCATCAGTCGACTGATGGTAGGATCAGTCGACTGATGCCAATACCGTTGGATGGAATCCAACGTGGAAAGCGGCCGTTATTGGGCAACGGCTACGGGATCAGTCGACTGATCGAGGGCATCAGTCAACTGATCTTGTGTCAACGGGAAGAACCCCTCTTCCTCTATAAAAAGGAAGGGGATGGGGCTTTGGGAGGCTAATGCTTATGCTCTAATACTCTCCCAAAGTTCCCTAAAGCTTTCCATCCTCTTACTCAAGCTTATTTCCATTATATTTGTAAGAGGAGTGTTTTTGTGTAAAGAGGTTACCTCCACCTAGCTTTGTGCAAAGGAGAGATCTAGTGGATAGATTGCGGAGTGATTCACCGTGGATGAATCTGATCGTGGATTAGCGGCGTAGCCGTGAACCACGTTACATCTCATATTTGTATTGCTTGTCTATCTTTTATATTGTCTTTGTTTGTATTTGCATATTCCGCTTGCGCTAACTCTTTGTAGACGAGCAAAATCTGTAAACAAACGTAAGAGGGCTATTCACCCCCCTCTAGTCGGCCAATCGATCCCCAACACTGGAAGCCTTCTTTTGAAATGTTCACTTAACTAACTAAAGGTGAAATCCGAATCTAACCCAAGATTAATTAATTTCTAAGGCATTAAATTAAATTCATCTCACAATACCTATAAGAATAACTTGGTTCATCATATAGAATGGGTGAGATGGTAAGGACAACAAATTAAAAATGATTTTAAAAACGATTTCAAAATTTATATACACATAAATAGATTCTTAAAACTATTTTTATTGGTTGCCATGATTATTGTGTGTAGTTATACGTAGTTTTCAAAACAACTATGCTTCTTAAAATGATGGTTAGTTGACCAATACTGAACGTATAAATCCTTAGGTCAACTTTAGATACCTAGACCCTCTGGACACTTAGGTGAGCCTTCCTTATGGCCAATAAGAATGTCCTAAGAGTTTGTCAGACAAAAGGGGAGACCCTCTAGATATGCCTTCCTTGTGGCTAACAAGGATGTTAGGTTAAGGGGGAGGTTCTAATTGGATAATCATCATAGAAGTTGTTAAAAAATATTTTTTAAAAAAAAATCACCAATACTTTGTAAATTTAAATCCTTCTTTTGATAATATGCCAAGGGGGAGAGAAGACTTAAGTTGGACAAACTTAGTATCTAGCTACCTCGAGTTTGGCATAAAAACCAATAGACATGAGCCTTTAAAATGTTTTTTTTAATTCTTTCTCAAAATTTTATAACAATGTTAAAGGTTAGGGGGTCACATTCTAACCTAGGATATACATTGTGTTAGTAATATATGAGAGATGTCCTAAGGTAATCGCCTTATGTATGAACCATTTATATGATAAATGAAGATTCACTATTTGAGTATACATGTTTTATGCATTTGATTGGATATTAAACTCATTTACTGAATGTCCACGATACGATTCACAGCATGAGAGAATTTGTGATTGGATCACAACTAGTGAGTATCTCTACATGTGTAATTGTGATGTATCGGAATTATCCCTAGTCGATGAATTGATGGATTTGGACACCATCAATTCCGTCGAGACTAGCACGAGGTATACTTCTTGGTGTATCCAAGCAGCTGATTCTCACTGGCTGGAGACATAGTGATGTCCGGAGTTAATCGTGGATGCTAGTTATGGTAACTAGTTCATTGGAGTGACCACCCGTAAGACTTCATATTGTTGGGTTTCCGGCACAGCGGCGTGTGTGTGTTCGATCATGTTTCGTAAACATGAGCACAGCGGAAGCAATTAAAAATAATAAATCTATATTATTTATTACAACACACACACAACACACGCATGCTATTACAACAAGTGTAGACATAACCGTAAATTAAAATTTGCAATAAAAGGAAATTAAACTACGTTATACCTTCCGTATGACGTGTAGCGGGAACGGCATCAACCGGAACGATCCTCGTAAGAATCGTCTCTATCCGTATCCACGCCGAGCTCCTCGGGATGACTTCGCTAAGTCACGAGCTTCGTCTTCGTACGGGTTACTAGCCTCGTGTTGAAGACGACGTGATCGAGAGATGATCACGATCCGAATCCAAATTCGGATCCAAAACGAGTTCTCAAAAACTCGCTTCTCCGGAGAGGTGTTCATCAACCGTTTGACGAATCCTTCGTCCTCCACCTCAGAGGATTACCGGAGATCAAATCCCGCAGTTAGCCGCTGTCGGAGCACTAACCGTCGTCAAACGACGCTCCGGACGAAGGAGGAGAAGCTGTCCAGAAAACTGGACAGCTTGGTGGAGGAGTAGGCGCCGGCCAAAACAAGGAGAGAAAATGCTCACCTTGATGCCGAACCTATAGGAGATCACCGGAGGGTCGCCGGAGGTTCACCGGCTGGAGCTTGGGCGCGCAAGGAGCTGACAGCGCCACCATAAGGCGGCAACAATGTGTTGGCGGCAACAACATGTTGGGCGGCTAGGGTTTGGATGATTAGTTAGGGTTTAACAATCCCTTAAGCCCACTTTTATAGAGAACTAATTCTCTTAATGGTTAATGGATCATATCCATAAAGCCCGTTAACCCGCTCCATTAAGATAAGTTAAAATAAACCAAACCATGATGGTTTATTTTAAGTTAAAACGAACCGAACCAACTTTTGGTTCATTCGTTTAAAATAAACCAAACCCTTTGGTTTATTCTTATCCATTGGATTAGAACCAAACCATTTTGGTCCATCCATTACGTCTTCATAAGGCGCAGCCATCCACGCTTCCATTGCAGTGAAGCGATTTCATGCTCGCTTTATGTTTGGTCCAACCAAACCTAGTTTCTCGATGCGAGAATCCAATTCTCAAGCTCGTTTTAAATCCTTTGGATTACACTCGTTGTGCGTGTGACCAAATAGGTTCTCGGTTTATGTTGGCCGTCTATAATTAACCATTAATTATAGAACGATCATGAGTGGCACCTAGTAGTACATCATGATCCCCAATTAACCGAAAAGATCAACGGTTGATCCAGAACTATTTCTGAAACCCTTCAGCAGCTCGAATGAATCGTGCCTCATTCCCTTCACTCATCTTATACCCACTTGGTTCGGATATGGTCTATTGTGCCGATCCCACTACTAGGACTCGTCACACCTAGCCCAAGTATCATTTCCTCGTCCTCACAGTTCTAGTTACTCCACATGTATCGAAGAGTACTTTACTCTAAACATGTAATGCTTTGGCCAAAGACTTTAGTAACAATCCGACGAGAGGCCATGGGTATACATCTCCTCGCAAGGAGTGGTGAATCCTTTATAGGCTATTCAAACACCTTCGATCACTTCGACTTATACCCAATCATCCCGGGTCCACATCTCCTCGGAGATGTTTGCTTAAGATGTCAAAGCATAAGTCTCCATGATCAAGATGACTTGAATACCGCAAGTCAAAGGAACATCGCACTTAAGCCACAGTAAGAACTTCATTGACATATCTATATATGCAGAGAACCATATGAAGTCTTACGGCTGGTCACTCCAATAAACTAGTTACCATAACTAGCATCCACGATTAACTCCGGACATCACTATGTCTCCAGCCAGTGAGAATCAGCTGCTTGGATACACCAAGGAGTATACCTCGTGCTAGTCTCAACAGAATTGATGGTGTCCAGATCCATCAATTCATCGACTAGGGATAATTCCGATACATCACAATTACACATGTAGAGATACTCACTAGTTGTGATCCAATCACAAATTCTCTCATGTTGTGAATCGTATCGTGGACATTCAGTAAATGAGTTTAAGATCCAATCAAATACATAAAACATGTATACTCAAATAGTGAATCTTCATTTATCATATAAATGGTTCATACATAAGGCGATTGCCTTAGGACATCTCTTATATATTACTAACACATATGGTTCTCTGCATATATAGATATGTCAATGAAGTTCTTACTGTAGCTTAAGTGTGATGTTCCTTTGACTTGCGGTATTCAAGTCATCTTGATCATGGAGACTTATGCTTTGACAGCTTAAGCAAACATCTCCATGGAGATGTGGACCCGGGATGATTGGGTATAAGTCAAAGTGATCGAAGGTGTTTGAATAGCCTATAAAGGATTCACCACTCCTTGCGAGGAGATGTATACCCATAGCCTCTCGTCGGATTGTTACTAAAGTCTTTGGCAAAAGCATTACATGTTTAGAGTAAGGTACTCTTCGATACATGTGGAGTAACTAGAATCCGTAGGACGAGGAAATGATACTTGGGCTAGGTGTGACGTAGTCAGCCTAGTGGGGACTGACACAATAGACCATGTCCTGAACCAAGTGGGTATAAGATGAGTGAAGGGATGGGGCATGAATCATTCGAGCTGCTGAAGGGTTTCAGAAATAGTTCTGGATCAACCGTTGATCTTTTTCGGTTAATTGGGGATCATGATGTACTACTAGGTGCCACTCATGATCGTTCTATAATTAATGGTTAATTATAGACGGCCAACATAAACCGAGAACCTATTTGATCACACGCACAACGAGCGTAATCCAAAGGATTTAAAACGAGCTTGAGAATGGGATTCTCAGACCGAGAGAAACAAGGTTTGGTTGGACCAAACATGAAGCGAGCATGAAATCGTTTCAGTCGCAATGGAAGCATGGATGGGCCGTGTCTTATGAAGACATAATGGATGAACCAAAATGGTTTGGTTCTAATCCAATGGAGGAGAATAAACCAAAGGGTTTGGTTTATTTTAAACGAATGAACCAAAAGTTGGTTCGGTTCGTTTTAACTTAAAATAAACCATCATGGTTTGGTTTATTTTAACTTATCTTAATGGAGCGGATTAACGGGCCTAATGGTTATGATCCAATAACCATTAAGAGAATTAGTTCTCTATAAAAGAGGGCTTAAGGGATAATTAAGCCCTAATCCACAACCCTAAGTGGATGCCCACCTCTCCTTGGAGAAATTCGGAGCCAACTCTCCTCCTCCTTGCCGCCGCCCACCTTGAGGCTCCAACCGGTGTCCAGAAGGTGCTGACCTTCCCCCTCGCCGGCATCGAGCTGCTGTCGGTTAGTGCTCCGGTGATCTCCTTCAAGTTTGGCATCAAGGTGAGCTCTATCTCCCTTGGTTGGCCGGCGCCTATCACCTCCACCAAAGCTGTCCAGTTTTCTGGACAGCTTGTTCTCCTCTCGTCGGAGCGTCGTTTGGACGACGGTTAGAGCTCCGACAGAGGCTAACTTACCGGGGATTCGATCTCCGGTAATCCTCTGAGGTGGAGGACGAAGGATTCATCAATTGGTTGACGAATACCTCTCCGGAGAAGCGAGTTTTGAGAACTCGTATTAGGATCCGAATTTGGATTCGGATCGTGATCATCTCTCGATCACGTCGTCTTCAACACGAGGCTAGTAACCCGTATGAAGACGAAGCTCGTGGCTTAGCGAAGTCATCCCGAGGAACTCGGCGTGGATACGGATAGAGATGATTCTAGCGAGGATCGTTCTGGTAGATGCCGTTCCCGCTACACGTCATACGAAAGGTATAACGTAGATAAATTTCCTTTTATTGCAAATTTAAATTTACGGTTATGTCTACACTTGTTGTAATATGCATGCGTGTGTTGTGTGTGTTGTCATAAATGTAGATTTATTATTTTTATTGCTTCCGTTGTGTTCATGTTTGCGAAACGTGATCGAACACACACACGCCGCGGTGCCGGAAACCCAACACATTGTTGGTGCAGGATCTAGAAACCTAAACTCCTAAACTCTTAAGTATTAAAGGGAGTTGAACATATTAAATCAACTTGATTAGCATGTTTAAAAAATCTATTTCTTGGCAATGTACCCAATATAAAGTTATTTTTGATATATGTCAAAGGGGGAGAGAGAATAAAGTTAAGAGGTTACTTACTTTTTCTTTCCCAAAAAGTAATTGTTTTTCAAAACTCACCTAGGGTTAAGGGGGGACGTTTTGAAAAATGATTGTTCAATGCTTACTGCTTATTTTCTCTTAACTTTGAATTGGTTTGCTATAGATCAAAAAGGGGGAGATTGTTGGTGCAAGGGCACTAGATAATCGAACCTTGGTTTTGATGATGGCAAAGATTCAAAGTTAAGTTATTTTGTTGTCTCATGTGATATGCTAAGTGTGCAGAAAGTGTTTAAGCTAAGCCAAAGGTCGAGCGACATCCGGAGAATCTCAAGTTGAGAAACCGTGGTGGTCCGGCGACACCAGGAGAACCTCGGGGAGTCGAGGAACCTCAGTGGTGACCGAAAGCTAAGCGATAGGTCAAGAGGACCAAAGGTAAGCACCGTGTATGGAGCGGTGGTAAGGACACGCCCTCGGTTAGAGGACAATCCTAGGCGTCGATCCGACTAAAGCTTCCGGAGGAATGCTGAAGTCGAGATCGGACAGTCAAAGGACTGTCATACTGCATGGCATTATGCATCTATTGTGCTAATCTTGTATTGCAGGAATTCCCAAGTGCAGTAGTCAACTGGAGATGTCGGTAGTCAATTGAAGATAGTCGACTGCTAAGAGGATCAGTCGACTGATGTCGACGAATCAGCCCAGTGCACAATGTCAAAGAGATAGAGATTGATGCCACCACCTCAGGATAAGATAAGCCGCCACCTAAGGATAAGATAAGCCGCCACCTCAAGATATGATAAGCCGCCACCTCAAGATAAGATCCACGAGTTTTGGATCTGGATCGGGACAAATTCCAAGGCGCAAATCTATAAAAGGAGGGGAGGACTCACACCCAAATTGAAGAATCTCCCAAGTGCTCGTGCTCTCTACAACGCTACTCCGACCGTGCGCCATCTTCTAATTAATTGTCGGTGTTATTATTATCTTTCTGTACTTAATTTGTATAAGGACCGGTAAGGTTGTTACCGGCCTTATACTCATTGTAATCGTCTTATCTCTTACCTCCAATGAGGAAGAGACTTTTAGTGATTGCCCTTCGGAAGCGATCAAGGATCGCAGGGCCTTGGATTAGCAGCCGGTGGGCTGTGAACCAAGTAAAAAAGCTTTGTGTCTTGCTTGTGTTTGTCTTTTAGTTTTCCGCTATGTACTTGGTTTTAATCGTCGAAAAAGAAAAGTTTTTGTGAACTCTATTCACCCCCCCCCTCTAGCGCTCATATCGATCCAACACCTTATTCACAACTAATAATCAACATTCAACTACAACATCGACAATAAAGGTAACACATCCTACTTCATAACATACTAAATTAAAGATTACCTTTTTCTCTTCAATCGGCACACTTATCAACAAAATAATTCCAATCCAGCAACTCTCACACTTGAACTAGGAGGCAAATTAGACACAAACAGCCACAACTTGTTGCTCACCGTGATAAAGAAATATGATCTTCAATTTCATTGAGGCTAGACGAATCCCAGCTTAAATAAGGCCTTCTTCCCTGTAGCAACAACATCACGATGGAAAATCCTTTGTAGCACACTAATCACCAATTAAAAGTGAATCTATGATACAGTTTAGCAATACCTAGAGCTCAACAACAACATAATAGGAGATCGCTGACTTGTGACACAGCCTCAATTCGAGTCGACAACACCATGTGTTCTTCACCCATCTACTGTCGTTCATCCTCCAACAATCAACAAGAGCAGCTTGCTCCACTGAGGAAACCACACTCCAAATCAACACTTCGGAAATCAAACCCATAGCCATCACCACCGAATGGGCTACATAGAACAACAGGAGAATTGATCTTGGCAAGAAGGAAAAGACGACGATCGGTACAATGCTCCATCAAGAGGGCAGCAGCTCCGGCGAGGCCAAGATCTCGACGATCACAAGGACGGGTGCTGCAGAGATCGCGATCACAAGTGAAAACCTCCGACAACTTGCTTGGAGGAAGAAGAGTAGTGGCATCACCAGCAGAAGGTGACACCAAATCGAGCTTGTTAACATAGCTGATGAAGTGAAAAAAATAAATCACAGCTTACCGGTCGTTGGACTGCACCGGCAGCCACCCTCTCGTCTCCCCTTTTGTTCAATCTACCAGAAAAACCACTAGCTCCGACGACCAACGACAGAGCAAACCCCCAAATCCACCTGTTCACCGGTGAAATCGGCGCCTACGCCCCTACTGCCCTAGCTCCTACAACCACCGACAGCGAATTCGCCCACACCACCGGTTCTGCTTTCTATCGCCGTCCAGCCGCTGCTAGACCACCATCTGCTTCGGTAGAGATCCCAGATCGGCAGCACACCGTCGGACGTCGCCAATTCAAGCTCCCCGTGCTACTTGCTCACTCTCTGCTCCCGCTCGTCCACGGTGGGGGTCATCAAGCGGTCCAGTTGCCGCTACTTGCCGCGAAGAGGGGGAAGACCGACGAGCGGCGAAGGCGCGGAAGAAGAGAGATCACATGGGGAAGTCGGGTCGGTGAGAAGTCGAAAATGCTCGAAAATAAAAGCCGCGGTGAGAAACGGGAGAACGGAAATAGTAAGGGCTGGGCGTTAATGAAAAGGAAGCGGATCGAGTAAGAAAATACCGGGTCGGGTTTAGGGAAAAATAATTGGATCCGTCACTGATCAATCCATTAAATCCATTGACCTTAGAGTTTTACAATTAAACTTAAGTCAATTAAACCTTATTAAGCCTCTCATACCCAGATGACCCAAACAGACTTTCCCGAAGCCTATTAAATCTTTCCCCCGTAATAGCTATAGAAATTTCCATTTAAGTCCAAGAAAATTTCTAAAATTCTAGGAAAAATCCATATAGTATTTTCCTAATTAACAAACATTATATAATTTAAATTTTTTTTCCAGTATTTTATATTCTCCCCCACTAATAAATATTTGGTCCCCAAATTTCGCACTAACAAACGAGAGTCAACTCAAGAGATTTCTTGAACTACTACATGCCTCATGTGAACAAATGAGGATATCGATTTCGGATAGTATCTTCTAGCTCCCTAGTAGCCTCCTCATCAATATGATGCTACCATCCAACCTTTATAAATCTGATGGTTTTGTTCCGCACTGTCACTCCTTGTGACCTAGGATCCACCCTGGAATCTTCTCGTAAGTCGCATTAGACTGAGGTAGAATTCGGAACCTCTTTCAGAACATGATCAACATGCGACATGTAATTCCTCAGGTTGTTCATTTGTATGTGGATGAAACGTTGCACTAAGCCGAAGCTCTGTGCCCATAGTCTGGTGCAGACTCTGCCAAAATTGTGAGCTAAATTGCGAATCTCTATCCGATATGGTACTTAAAAGTACCCCACACAATCTGATAATCTTTCGGTAATACAACTCTACCGAATGATCCGAGTACGACCCACGAATAGAAAGGAAATGAGCTAATTTGGTCAGTCGATCCATGATCACCCAATTCACATCATGTCTTTTACGGGTTCTAAGCAATCCCATAGCGAAATCCATCGAGATTTGCTCCCACTTCCATTCCGGAATCGGAATTTCCTAGAGCAATCCATTGGGTTTCTGATGTTCAACCTTCACCTGCTGGTATACTAAACATCGAGCAGCAAAATCTGCTATATCTCTCTTTATACGTTCTACCAGTATAACGTTTCAAATCTCGGTACATCCCAATACCACCCGGATGTATATTAAATTTCAAATAATGTGTCTCCTATAGCAACTCTTCCTTAACTGGATGCGTGTCTAGAACACATATCCATATTAGAGATGGAAAATTATCTTCTCACAAGATAAGTCCATCTTGTTGGTGCAATCGGCTCAGGTTGACTCGAATTTGACTCGAGCAGTACCTTGATAGTATTTTGATGATAGACAAAACTCATGACATGGGATTGTCATGGGAAAGTCCAACATGGGGTTGGCATGGAAAATCCAAGCATGGAGCTTGGTGTGGAAGTCCAAGGAGGAAGCCTTGGCATGGGAAAGTCCAAAGCATTGCGAAGCCGTGCGCTTGGTGCTTGGCATGGGAAATCCAAAGCATTGCGAAGCCGTGCGCTTGGTGCTTGGTGAGAAATGCATTGCGAAGTCATGCGCTTGGTGCATTTTGGAAGTCTTGAGAACTTGGCAAGTTCACTAGGCTCGGGTCCTTGAGTCGGTGAAGGATGGCATTGCGAAGCCGTGCGCTTGGTGCATCCGAGGGACCGCCGGACGGGGAGCGAATGGAGTGAGCCCAAAGGAAAGCATACTTCTAGGGTATGAGATGCGAAGGATGGCGTTGTGAAGCCATGCGCTTGGCGCATCCGAGGGACGTAGGCCGAGGGAAGAGAGCTTCGGTGGGGAACTCCATGAGGGATAAGGTGGACTTGGCCAAGTGGCTAAGACTGAGGCTCAAACTTGATGTTTGAGGGTTTACCCGACGGTCGGATGCTCAAACAACTTGGTGTTTGAGGTTTTGCCCGACATCAGTCGACTGGCATAGGTGCCGGTTCGACTAATCCAAGTTTACTAGGGTTCCACTGGTGTAAGGCTAGGGTTTTGTGCTTAGTAGTCAACTGCCATGGACTGGCAGTTGACTGATGTCGACAGCAGTCGACTGCCGAGGGATGCTAGTCGACTGATGGGAGTGTCGCAAGCACAGAACACTCCGTAGCCGACTGGGCAGTCAACTACTAGGTCACCAGTCGACTGATGAGCATCATCAGTTGACTGGTAGGTGATCCGTTCAAACTTGTCTGACGTGGATCTGGCCATTGTGAGACAACGACTACAGGGGCAGTCGACTGGTGCCTTTTGGCAGTCGACTGCTAGGAGCGAAAATAGCTCGATGCAGGTTATAAAAGGAGCTCGAGATGGAGGTTTTTGCCATGGTTTTTGTGGAGCTATTAGAGGGGAATTGATGCTGCATTCCAGTCCTTCAAGAGCCAATCAAAGCAAGCAACAAACAAGTGATCAAAAGCAATTGGTGAAAAGTGTTTCTTTTGTATTATATTTGTATTATTGTTTGTATTTGTATATTACTATTGTAATTGCTTGTGAGAGGTTTCTCCACCTCCGACGTGTAGTCGAGAAGGAGTTTGAGTATTGTCGTGTGCATCTCTAGAGCTCGTTGAGCTCGCCCCGTGGAGTAGGAACCCTAAGGTTCCAAACCACGTATATGCTTGCGTATTTGGTGTGCTTGTATTGTTGTTAGTATTATTCTTGTTTTATTGTTTCCGCTGCGCTAACAACAATCGTAGACAAGCAACGCAAGAAGAACGAGTAAATTATGACATCCATCGTAAGAGGGCTATTCACCCCCCCCCCCTCTAGCCGGCCGTTTCGATCCCCAACACATCTACCGTCCAAAATCCACTCCACCACACACTCTGTAAGTGCATGGGAGACTATAGCGACCAATGTCCCTTGTTGCAATTGTTCGAGTTCCAACAACTCTATAGTAGCTACCCAGTAGCTAATCTAAAATCTTATGAGCATTCTTGCTCCATACATCTACTAATCAGGATAATAACTACTAAGCCCACGTCAGAAGTATGACTGCTTATCTCATAGTTCCTTAACTGACATAAGCATAAGTTATGTCTCATGCAACTGTATCGGAATCGCTCCGATCCCTGAAATGATACATTTGCGAACATCCTTTTATCCACTCCAGAAGGATTAACTAATACTCGTGTAAAAGTTAACCACCATCTAGGTCTTGTAACTGGTTTCACCAGCTTCTGACTAAATAATTTCCAACATCACTTTTGTCAAACAAGTCTGTGGTATAGTAATGTCAAGCATTCTATCCACATCTACGAAATTAACCAAAACATACAAGGAAAACCACCATCTATGGTGGTCGAGTGAGCAACTCCAACTACCACAATCAACAGTGGTCAAGTTACGCAACTCCAACAACTACAAAAGGATCCTATCGTGTTCAGGATACACGATTCTCAAATCCCATGATGACTAAATCGTTAATTAGTCTAGCAACTTAATCAAAATTCATACAATTCATACCAAGTATGAAATTATCATCTCCACACACCTGCATCCCCTTTACTCTACGCTGATGATATATATTAATCATCACAACGACAATGATAATTGTATGACATCATGTCACTACAATATCAACGCTCCAGTCGCAAATCAACCTTAGAGTATACACAGGTGTTCTTTGCTGATCTAAACAGATCATCTATCCCCAACGGAGGATATTTACTTTTAGTAACTATCGCATTCCATCATCGATAATCGATGCATAATTTTAAAGATTCATCTCTCTTTCAATATAGAGTTCCGAATCTTCTCAAGGAGGAATACTGGGATAGATAAATATCCCTTCCAACTTCTCCTATAATCACAACTTACATTCTTCCAATTTCTATAGTGTTTAGCAACACTGATTCCAACAAAATTATCACTCATATGTGATATTCGATATCAGAACTATTTTCCGTAATCATTTCGATCGCCTACTCCACTTGCCTATGCAACGGCAAGCCTTGGAGTTCATCCGAAACTACATCCGAACACTCTCAGATTATACGCACATCCAAGAGACATATCGTACCATACTTCCAACAATTCCACCATCCGTAAGGATATGTCCACAGTAAAAGTATATATATCAAAGTCTAAGGACATCCCTTGACTTCTTAATTGTTGATCCACATCTCACCAGATGGTAGAGATACCACCGACCCAAAGTCGATGTAAAGGACCCTTCTAATCCAACTAAGAATGTTCTAGACAAAGATACCTATAAACTACATGTATCTCTCAATATATTAATCCATAGGGTAAAACTAGAGTAATACCCCGAACGATCAAATATCTGTTGATCCGATCCAAAAGGCTCCACGTAGGTCTCGGCCTTTCTCCGAAGAGAACGGATCGGATCAGCGGTTCGACAAGCGGTCACATTTCTGCGACGAATGTCGCGAGGATTTTTCCTAGATCATCTGATCTCATCACTTAATCTTACGAGCTGCAACTGTAGAATACTGAATAAATACGACCATCGTCGTATACTCTCTCCTCTGTACTAAGCAAATCACATCTTGAGATAACTGTTGGTGTCTGCTGAATCTTCTAAGATGTCTTCTGCTGATGCTGCTTCTGTGCTGATCTCTGTTGTCGAGACGGTGCATCTTCCTCCTGGAATACCATCGATAGTCTTCAACTGAGTCTTCAAAATACATCTCCTCAACTGTACTGGTTGCTTACAATAGCAACATATAAACTGATCCAACGGATAATCTGACTTCGCATCCGCACTGCACGCACATAATCCTTTTGAAGTCTTTGTTCTGATTTCGCTGATGTGCACGAGAACATCCTGATGATCTGCGGTTGGTCTCTTATAATCAGAAAATAGCTCAAAGCCTATGACTCTGATCTTGCTCCTTTATCCAACAGTCGGAGACTTCTGACCCAAGTTAGTTGACTTGCATTATCTGCTTATCGATCTCCAACTCTTAAACCCTTGTATAGAGTCATTTCTAACCTCCTGTCTCAATCCAACGTCTTCTGGCAAGATATGGCCGAAGATCCCGGCATCCTAATCCAACTATAAGTCAATAACTCTAGGTGGCTTAAATCATCCATTCATCTTCTTGAGCTATTAGGTGGTAGTAACCTCTGCAAGTCACACGACTCTGCACAGTACACTATTACTAACCGATCACCCTTTCTTGAAGCTCAAGAATTCCTTACAATGTGTCACTAAAAGTGACGCGGGTAAATACTCTCTTTCAATATCACTAAACCATGATCAAGTGATGTTTTATTTCCCGAATGTCATTTTCTGCATTTTCCACCAAATACCGGCTTGATCCCGATAATGGTATGGCAACAACTCTACTTCCTCTGAATAACCCGAATTAAGTACTCAAAAGTACCTTCAAAGTTATACAACCCAATACGAACAACTCAGGGATAAAATCCCTATAAGACACCGTAACTAGCCTTCCGCTACCTGCATCAACAATAGCCTACTTATCTTATCCATTATCCAACAGGTAATGATCTGACTAGTACCGTTAGTGAAAATCTCTAAGGCTGAAATCTCTTATTTCAACCAGAAATGTGACGACTTGACCCATGTTTTTCCGACTCGATATCAGTCGGCTCTCAAAGGTAAATAACCTTTTCGACACGGGTTCAAGACTCACAGACTCAATAGGTCATTTTCGGGGTCAACTCATACCACGACTATGAACAATAACCAACTCACTACAGGTTATTCCCTGTTATATACATTAAAAGCATAGTCAACTAAAATCGGGAGTATAAACCCTAAAGGTCACTCCGGTTGGTCGCCTCGGTGGACGACTCCTACTACAAGTCTTCACAAGTGTCATAACTCTATTGTATACACCTACTGATCAAGTTTAGATAAATATCTATTAAACCATAAGTTATCAGGAATTCTTACCTCGTGTTGTTTAGAGCTCAGGCCGCTGTCCATCTCATCTCAAAAAACCAAAACCGAACAAATCGACTCCCTAGAATCCAAGACTCGACACAAAAACAACATTGTATGGCATCGTAGAACCTGTCTCTGATACCACTAAAGTTGTCACGCCCCGAGAGCATGCCGAGTCGAAAATCAAATGGACGACATCTCCCCTATACGTGGCAACATTTCGAGTTAATACAAGGCCTGTAGGCCCACAATAACAACAATATATACATATATGAAAACAACAACTACACAAAACACAGCGGAAACATGATACAATAACATCCCAACCTACACACATGCATCACTATGACTTAACACGAGAACATAAAGAAAACCTGCGTCAAAACCGCTTTTGACATGTGCGTACATCACATAATACATAACATCACGAAAACTCCGAATACATAACAAGACATACGGAAAATCCAACACAAACACGGAAGCCTCAGAGGTGAGATGAGATGTCAGCCAACGCTGCTCCAAGTCCATCACAAAGTCGGCTACCTGTTACCTGGGCGACAGAAAAACTCAGGGTTCGTTGGGGTGGTGAGTAAAACTCAGCAGGTAATAGAAAACATGTATATATGTCATATCGCATGTATTTTCAACAACATAATCTAGAGGTACAATAGGTATATTAGCATAGTATATAAATACAAGCATATACCGTCTAACCAAATGAACAACGTAAAATGCAGACATACTTGAAGTCTGCTACGCTACTCTGATCCAACCTGAACATATATCCAACATATATATATATATATATATATATATATAACAGGAAGAGTAGATCAACTCACAAGATACTCTAGCTATAGGTCAAGGTATCTAATGGTCTATCCAACACATATACCAGTACCCGACACAACTGTATAACATATGCAGGAAGCATGCATGAATATGATGTACAACCAAATGCAGCAAGCATAATACAATCAAGTGCAACATCACAATAAGCATATATATATATATATATATATATATATATATATATATATATATATATTGTATCTATATATATATTAATCTCAACCATCCATATATATATATACATACATATATGTATATATATATGGTAATATGCAAAGTGCCATCAGATATGGCAATGCAGCATGCATGGTTATGCCTGCTCACCCCTACTCGCTACCATGACCCCAGTGTGGCCTAGGTGGCACGACATGACAACTGTCCCAACTCACACCAACCACTGCTATAGATTGGCCGAGTGGGCAGTATGATCAAGTAGCATATGAGCGTAAAGAGTTCGCTACACAATGGGGGTCCCTGCTGCTAGCCACTCCGACTAACCCTACCAATGAGTGGTCGAGTACCACGCACCCAGGACAACTGCATGCAACTCCAACTACCACTGTCTATAGTGGTAGAGTGCAGTACAATAGATGCTTTGCCTCACACCAGTTACTCCTCGAGGAGTGCTCTGGGAGGCAAGATGACTGATGACTCTCTCAACCCCATGGTAGACTATGTCGTCAGAATGCATGCAAATGACATGAGTATGCTGTCACACGTACAGTCATCTACCACAGACTCTCTGTTCAACAAAGAGTCATACCCACTTGATCAATACACTCTCTATCCTGTAGAGAGTCGTACTCAACTGATTGACGGACTCTCTATCCTGTAGAGAGCCATACTCAACTCATCATTACTCTCTATCCAATAGAGAGTCGTACTCCACTGATCGACGCACTCTCTATCCTGTAGAGAGTCATACTCGACTGATCATAACTCTCTCTTCAATAGAGAATCGTACTCAACTGATCGACGTGCTCTCTATCCTGTAGAGAGTCGTACTCGACTAATCATATCAAGCTGGAACCATCGGTCCGCAGTGACACACTAATCACCCTTCACTTAACCATTACACAACTCATGGTTGGTAACAGTATGCAACATATGGGTATTGGAAATAAATCCTACATTTAGGGCATTACCTACCCACGGATGACCTTTTTGCCAATTTATAAATTGGATCATCCCCCGTACTAACATTTACACCCTGCTAAACATCTAGACCAATTTACATCACATCTATATCTCCTAAATCATGATAGGAAATATGTGATATCAACAATTGAGCATAAATACATCCAATGATAAGGTCAAGCATACGATAATAAGAGCAGGGTCAAGATAATATGAACATATAACATGCTCATATCTATGTCTAAATCTGAATGCAATTACATCTACCGGACCAGGTAGGAAATTACCCACCTGATATGTAGGTTGTGTCAATAGTCTTCACAACCATCAACCTATCTTGCATCAAGGTCCCAACTGTAGAATACAACATACACAACCGCTATCATATATGTTATAGGAATTTGGATCTAAACCGATCTTAATCTATTTCATAAACCACATATATATACTGTAAATAGAATTTCCTTACAGTATCAAATTAAATCTATCCACACTAAACCTACCTTATTCACAACTAATAATCAACATTCAACTACAACATCGACAATAAAGGTAACACATCCTACTTCATAACATACTAAATTAAAGATTACCTTTTTCTCTTCAATCGGCACACTTATCAACAAGATAATTCCAATCCAGCAACTCTCACACTTGAACCAGGAGGAAAATAAGACGCAAACAGCCACAACTTGTTGCTCACCGTGATAAAGAAATATGATCTTCAATTTCATTGAGGCCAGATGAATCCCATCTTAAATAAGGTCTTCTTCCCTGTAGCAACAACATCACGATGGAAAATCCTTTGTAGCACACGAATCACCAATTAGGAGTGAAGCTATGATACAGTTTAGCAATACCTAGAGCTCAACAACAACATAATAGGAGATCGCCGACTTGTGACACAGCCTCAATTCGAGTTGACAACACCATGTGTTCTTCACCCATCTACTGTCGTTCATCCTCCAACAATCAACAAGAGCAGCTTGCTCCACTAAGGAAACCACACTCCAAATCAACAATTTGGAAATCAAACCCATAGCCATCACCACCGAATGGGCTACACAGAACAACAGGAGAATTGATCTTGGCTAGAAGGAAAAGACGGTGATCGGTACAATGCTCCATCAAGAGGGCAGCAGCTCCAGCGAGGCCAAGATCTCGACGATCACAAGGACGGCTGCTGCAGAGATCGCGATCACAAGTGAGAACCTCCGACAACTTGCTTGAAGGAAGAAGAGTAGTGGCATCGCCAGCAGAAGGTGACACCAAATCGAGCTTGTTAACATAGATGATGAAGTGAAAAAAATAAATCACAGCTTACCGGTCGTTGGACTCCACCGGCTGCCACCCTCTCGTCTCCCCTCTTGTTCAATCTGCCAGAAAAACCACTAGCTCCGATGACCAACGACAGTGAAAACCCCCAAATCCACCTGTTCATCTGCGAAATCGGTGCCTACGCCCCTACTTCCCTAGCTCCTACAACCACCGGCAGCAAATTCACCCACACCAGCGGCTCTGCTTGCTATTGTCGTCCAGCCGCTGCTAGACCACCATCTGCTCCGGCAGAGATCCCAGATCAGCAGCACACCGTTGGACATCGCCGATTCAAGCTCCCCTGCCACTTGCACACTCTCTGCTCCCGCTCGTCCGCGGCGGGGGTCATCAAGCGGTCCAGTCGCCGCTTCTTACTGCGAGGAGGGGGAAGACTGACGAGTGGCGGAGGCGCAGAAGATGAGAGATCGCGTGGGGAAGTCGGGTCGGTGAGAAGTCGAAAATGCTCAGAAATAAAAGCCGCGGTGAGAAACGGGAGAACGGAAATAGTAAGGGCTGGGCGTTAATGAGAAGGAAGCGGATCGGGTAAGAAAATACCGGGTCGGGTTTAGGGAAAAATAATTGGATCCAGCACTGATCAATCCATTAAATCCATTGACCTTAGAGTTTTACAATTAAACTTAAGTCAATTAAACCTTATTAAGCCCCTCATACCCAGATGACCCAAACAGGCTTTCTCGAAGCCTATTAAATCTTTCCCCCGTAATCACTATAGAAATTTCCATTTAAGTCCAGGAAAATTTCTGAAATTCTAGGAAAAATCCATATGGTATTTTCCTAATTAACAAGCATTATATAATTTAATTTTTTTTTCGGTATTTTACAACATTGATGCAAAATCGAACCTAACGGACATTTTTATAAAACCCTTACCCTAAGAAGAGTTTAGTCTGCTCAGACAAAGATTAGGAATGTGCGTAATAGAGTAGGACTTAATTCTTACTTATATCTATCTTTCTTTCTTTCATGCTACATGGAACTAGCTTAGGGCTTACCTTAGAAAGCATGCACCTATAGATTTAAGGAGCCAACACATCTCACAACACATAGGTTCAATGTGTTTGTATACTGAGCCATGTAGATGGGCATGAGATGTTAGGATCTTATTCTTGATTCCATATGTAGATCAAGTGCATCGATATGAATCATGGAGTATAATGTTTCAAAATAACCAACTCTAATCAAGACTTATTTATCATATTATTTCAATTAAGTCAAAAAGAATTGAACATATTTATTAGATGAAGTATATTGAAATTATTATTTTTCAAAATAAAAAGGGACATGCTTGGATTTACACATATAGAGTTTCCTTTGTTTCTCTTTCTAAACATTATAACTTGTAAATACACCCCAAAGCTTTTTCAATATATGGAAAAAGGGGGAGAAGAGGTCAAAAGTTAAGGGGGAGAAAGTAAAAAGTTTTTACCTAAAACATTGACGGGGAGAACATGTTGGGTTTCCGGCACCACGGCGTGTGTGTATTCGATCACGTTTCGTAAACATGAATACAGCGGAAGCAATAAAAATAATAAATCTACATTTATTACAACACACACAACACACGCATGCATATTACAACAAGTGTAGACATAACCATAAATTTAAATTTACAATAAAAGGAAATTTATCTACGTTATAACTTTCGTATGATGTGTAGCGGGAACGGCATCAACCGGAATGATCCTCGCTAGAATCGTCTCTATCCGTATCCACGCCGAGTTCCACGGGATGACTTCGCTAAGCCACGAGCTTCATCTTCGTACGGGTTACTAGCCTTGTGTTGAAGACGACGTGATCAAGAGATGATCACGATCTGAATCCAAATTCGGATCCTAATACGAGTTCTCAAAACTCGCTTATCCGGATAGGTATTCGTCAACCAATTGACGAATCCTTCGTCCTCCACCTCAGAGGATTACCGGAGATAGAATCCCCAGTAAGTTAGCTGCTGTCGGAGCTCTAACCGTCGTCCAAACGATGCTCCAACGAGAGGAGAACAAGCTATCCATAAAACTGGACAACTTTGGTGGAGGTGATAGGCGCCGGCCAACCAAGGGAGATAGAGCTCACCTTGATGCCAAACTTGAAGGAGATCACCGGAGCACAAACCGGCAGCATCTCGACACCGGCGAGGAGGAAGGAAGCAGCCTTCTGGACGCCGGTTGGAGGAGCAATGGGCGGCGGCAATGGAGTTGGCGCCAACTCTTTCAATGGGGTGGGCGGCAACTCTAACTTAGGGTTTTTTTGGATTAGGGCTTAATTATTCCTTAAGCCCTCTTTTATAGAGAACTAATTCTCTTAATGGTTATTGGATCATAACCATTAGGCCCGTTAACCCGTTCCATTAAGATAAGTTAAAATAAACCAAACCATGATGGTTTATTTTAAGTTAAAACGAACCGAACCAACTTTTGGTTCATTCGTTTAAAATAAATCAAACCCTTTGGTTTATTCTCCTCCATTGGATTAGAACCAAACCATTTTGGTTCATCCATTATGTCTTCATAAGACATGGCCCATCCACGCTTCCATTGCGACTGAAATGATTTCATGCTCGCTCCATGTTTGGTCCAACCAAACTTAGTTTCTCTCGGTCTGAGAATCTCATTCTCAAGCTCGTTTTAAATCCTTTGGATTACGCTCGTTGTGCGTGTGACCAAATAGGTTCTCGGTTTATGTTGGCCGTCTATAATTAACCATTAATTATAGAACGATCATGAGTGGCACCTAGTAGTACATCATGATCCCCAATTAACCGAAAAGATCAACGGTTGAACCAGAACTATTTCTGAAACCCTTCAGCAGCTCGAATGAATCGTGCCCCATTCCCTTCACTCATCTTATACCCACTTGGTTCAGGACATGGTCTATTTTGTCAGTCCCCACTAGGCTGACTACGTCACACCTAGCCCAAGTATCATTTGTTAGTTATAGCCCTAGAACCAATCATGTGATGGTTGAATAGGGAACATTTTGTATCATATTCTATAAAGGCAAAGGATTGGTTATTATATTTACATCTTGCTTGTGCCAGCTAAATTAAATATAATAATGCCCTAGAAAAGTAGGTTCTTATCTACAGCACATCAATTGGCAGAATTGATTATGAGAGGCTGTAGAGAACACTTTCCTAAATGTTCCTAGTCAAGTATTAATATGCAAGGGCAATATTAATACATAAAGACTAGCATGTAGGTCAATTGATGACTTGATCTCACAAGTCATGGATATATGATATCAAGTTGACACATGGGTATATATTAGAGAATATATACTGAACTGACCCGCCATGAGAAAGTTTCATGGATCGTCATATGAGTGTCATAAACTTTCTCATGTGACTATTGGTATGAATAGTCCTCAAACCTGAAGTCACTACGGTTCCCTACATAAGGAGTTATGTACTTTGGTATCGTCAAACGTCACCCGTAACAGGGTGGACCATAAAGGCGATTACTGGGTATATAACAAATTATGCGGAGGGATGTGAGTGATGTAGATGGGATCTATCCCTCCCATATGACGGGAGTGATATCTGTGGGCCCCTTGATTGAGTGGAACTACTAAAATGCATGGCCATGCTCGAATGAGTCAATATGAGATATTGAGCTCATTTGGTTGAGTTAGTTTACTCAGGGATCAAGAAACACATAGATTGATCGAGGATGACACGGTCTATGCCTCATTGGTCAATCTGATATCAAGGATAGAAGGACACGGTCATACATTATAGTAGTCACGGAAAGGTTAGTCGGATCTTGACTTATCTCGTAACTTGGGTAGCAATGATGTATTGCTAGATGTCGCTCATTGCTTGTGTATCTAAAAGAGTTTAGATCCACTGCCAACGTTATGAGAGCCTATAGGGTCACACACAAAGAGCATGATGATTAGAAGAATTAGTGCATTCTAGTTTGACTAGAATAATTTGGGAATAAGCTTAAGTACAAAAATGGTTTTTGGACTTTAAGCTTAAAGAGAATTTTAGCTTATTTATTTATTGAGATTAATTCAATATGCTAAGCTTAATTGATTTAATAAGATTAATTCAATATGTTACCTTATTGATTTAATGAGATTAATTCAATATGATAACATAAGCTTATTGAATTAATAAGATTAATTCAACATCCATGAATGCCACATAAGCATGCCACATAAGCATGCCACCTAAGCATGCCACCTAAGCATGCCACCTAAGCATGCCACATAAGCATGCCACCTAAGCTTGATGAGTTGGAAGGAGACAAAGGGTTTTGACCCTTGGATTTCCTCCACATGTGGCCGGCCAAAACAAGGAGGATAACTCCTTGTTTAATTATCTTTCAATGCCATTGATTGCATTGAATGTGATAGGAGATGAAAGGTTTTTCAAATCCTATAAAACACCCCATGGGGTGGCCGGCCAAAGGGGTTGAGTGGAGCTTAAGGCTTGGTGAGAGCTTGGTGGGAGAGGCTTTTGTTGTGTGGTTTTGTGAGTGTAAGCTAGCAAGAAGAGTAGTCTTCTTCTTCCTTTCTCTTCTTCCCTACCTTCCTCTCCTTTAGGGACTTCTCTAGCAAGAAGTAAAGGAGAGATCTTCTAGTTTTCTTTTGTGAGACAAGAGCTTGCTCGTGTGGATACATATAGAGGCACGGACATTTGAACGTGCTAAAAGATCCAACACATCCAAGGAAAAGCGGGATTGCAAAGGGCACGCAACAAAGGTAGAACTCTCCTATAAGATAGGTTTTCTTTTGAGAAATTTATTTTTGTACGAGTTTTTCTTTCGCAAGGATCACTTGGAAGGGATCCTAATTTTTCTGTTGTGCATATGCTATTTTGCATAAAGAGATCCCAACATCATTTCCTCATCCTACGGATTCTAGTTACTCCACATGTATCGAAGAGTACCTTACTCTAAACATGTAATGCTTTGGCCAAAGACTTTAGTAACAATCCAACGAGAGGCCATGGGTATACATCTCCTCACAAGGAGTGGTGAATCCTTTGTAGGCTATTCAAACATCTTCGATCACTTTGACTTATACCCAATCATCCTGGGTCCACATCTCCTTAGAGATGTTTGCTTAAGATGTCAAAGCATAAGTCTCCATGATCAAGATGACTTGAATACTGCAAGTCTAAGGAACATCACACTTAAGCCACAGTAAGAACTTCATTGACATATCTATATATGCAGAGAACCATATGAAGTCTTACGGCTGGTCACTCCAATGAACTAGTTACCTTAACTAGCATCCACGATTAACTCTGGACATCACTATGTCTCCAGCCAGTGAGAATCAGCTGCTTGGATACACCAAGGAGTATACCTCGTGCTAGTCTCGATAGAATTGATGGTGTCCAAATCCATCAATTCATCGACTAGGGATAATTCCGATACATCACAATTACACATGTAGAGATACTCACTAGTTGTGATCCAATCACAAATTCTCTCATGCTGTGAATCGTATCGTGGACATTCAGTAAATGAGTTTAAGATCCAATCAAATACATAAAACATGTATACTCAAATAGTGAATCTTCATTTATCATATAAATGGTTTATACATAAGGCGATTGCCTTAGGACATCTCTCATATATTACTAACAGAACAAAATTTGTTTTTTAACTTTCTTTAAGTTTCTTTTCAAAACTCACCAAGGTAACCTTGAGGGGGAGGGTTTGAAAAAGAACTTATACTTACTATTCATGCTTACTTACTCACGCTTACTATTCATGATTACTACTTAATCATACTTCATACATACTACATGCTTGCTACTATTCATTGCATGCTTACTTTTCCTTAACTTTGAATCGATTTGCCATAGATCAAAAAGGGGGAGATTGTTGGTGCAGGGGCAGTAGATAATGGAACCTAGGTTTTGATAATGCCAAATGTTCAAAGTTAAGTTATTATGGTTATCTCACATGATGTGTTGAGTGTTTAGGAAATGTATTAAGCTAAGCTAAAGATCAACAACACCAGGAGAATCTCAGGGAGTCGAGGAACCTCGGTGGTGACCGAAAGCTAAGCGACAGGTCAAGAGGACCATAGGTAAGCATCGATTGCGGAGTGATGGTAAGGGCGTGTCCTCCGTACGGGGACGATCATAGGCGGTGATCCGACTAAGACTTTCGGAGGAAGGTCTAGGTCAAGGTCGAACAATAAGGAACCATCGTAATTGCCATTACTCAACATTTCTGTGTTAACTCTATGTTGCAGGTGAGTGATCAAGCTGACAGTCGACTGAAGGCTAATGGAAGTCGACTGATCCTACTATCAATCGACTGCTGACGGGAATCAGTCAACTACTGGTCAAGCTGATCACTTCAAAGATAGTCAATATAAGAACCACAAAATGAGGGGTGATGTGGAGCTTTGACCCGGATATGGACCTCAACGAACTAGGGCTCAAAGGGATATAAAAGAAGATGGGTTTCACCCTTTTCCATAATATAAGTTTGCTCCCAAAGTGCTCCAACAACGACAAGACTTCAATGACAATGCTACGCCATTGTAATGCCGACATCACACCAAGCTTCCAAATCTTTAGTCGGTAGATCTTTTCAATTGTTCTCTTTTCTTTAATTGTGTTTTTCATTGCTAAGAAAAGAGGTAGGCTTGTTGCCTCTTCCTCTATCATTTATTTGTATTCGTCGTCTCTTACCTCCAATGAGGAAGAGACTCTTGTTAGTGGATTGTTCCATCGTAAGCGGTCTAGGATCGCAGGGCCTTGGACTAGCAACCTTTTGGTTGTGAACCAAGTAAAAAAAAAGTGTCATTTTCATTTATTGCTTTTACTTCCGTTGTGCTACTCATGTTTTAACAACGAAAAGATAAGAGTTTCTCGCACGCTATTCACCACCCCCCCCTTCTAGCGTGTTTCTTCGATCCATCTGTTGGGTTCTTTGAGCAGAACTTATAAAATTCCTGGTACATCTTCTTCATCCTCACCAACAGTAAGAGTAGAAATAAATCAATTGAATGAAGAGATTAGTCATTTGAAGGAGTTACTAATGCAAAAGGATAATAAACTTCAAGATGTCCACACATTACAAAAACAAAGGGATCAGGAAGTCAAGGACTTAAATGAACAGATGATAATCATGCAACATCTTTAATTATCCTCTGCTTCAAGTCGAATTCCTCCTTGATCTCCTCCTACTGATGCTTGTAATAATGATGATGATGATAAATTTTTCGATGATGGTGGTTATGTTTGAAATTGTTATATCTAAATGTTACTTGACTTGTCACATTTGGTATCTTTCATGTATTAAGTTTCATACGATGAATGGTTTGTTATCTGTATTGATTTAGTATTGAATCATTTTGAATGATTAGATGTTCATAAAGTTTGATGTGTGAATTATTTTATATTGTCAGATGTTGAATTTTTATTGAATCATTTTAGATGTGTTTGGTTGTAAAATTTGTAAAAAAAAATAAGTAGAAATAGTAGGTTCTATCGTGGTTCTTTTTTTTCTTTTTTTTTCTAGATTTGTGACGAAAAGAAGATTCGTCGTAGATTTGGCGACGAAAAACTTTTGTCATCGCAGATTTAGCAATGAAAAAAAAATTTGTTGAAAAATCTAGACCATCAATAAATTGTCTATGGCCATCAGTTGACTGCCAATCGACCAGTCGATTGGCCAATCAACTCAAAAATATTTTGTGGCCTGCTACAGTTTCATCAATTGACTGGCATCAACCAGTCGATTGGCATCTTCAACTAGTCAACTACTGGATCGCATTTATCAATCGACTGTTGGTTTAGGCTAGTCGACTGATACTCGATCATTTGAGAGGATGTGAAGTATCAGTCAACTGGTCAAAGATGTTAGTCGACTGGTGACTCTCTAGCAGGCCACAAAATATTTTTGGATTGACTGATGGCTATAGGCAGTCGACTAACAATCCAAATTTTGTAACAAAAATTGGATTCGTTGCATATTTATCGATGAAAATTATTTTCATCGTAAAATTTAATAAAACAGTCATGGAAATATTTATCAAATTTTGTGACGAAATTATATTTCATCGCAAATTTGGATGAAAATTATTTTTTTCGCAAATATTTGAGATGAAAACTGATTTTCGTCGTAAATATTTACAACGAAAATATTTTTCATCGCAAATATCTGTGACAAAAATATTTTTCGTCGTAAATATCTATGATGAAAATATTTTTTGTCGCAAATATCAACGATGAATTTTTATTCGGTGCAAATTTTGTCGCTAATTTGTAATAAATTTTGCAATGAAATATTTATTCATCACAAAAATTACGACGAATTTCTATTTTTCATCGCAAAAATTTTACAATAACTTATTTGCAATGAAAATATTTTCATTGTAAAATTTTTTTGCAACAAATTTTTATTCAAAAGTTGTTGCAAAATTAGGATATTTTGTAGTGCAAGATCCATGTTTTGACATAATCATAATGAAAAAAAGAGTAGATAATAGTCTTCATACATTTCAAATTCTACGCAATCTGTAGAAACCAATAGCAAGACTAATGAGCCTTGCCTCTATCGATATCCATGCCAAAATCTCCTCAAGACAACTTCCTAAGTCATAAGTGTTCTTCTCCGATCGGTGTTGGCCAAGTGTGGAAAAGAACTTGAGAGAGGAGGATGATGACTTGCAAGAGAAACTATAAAATTGTTATGCTTAAAACCTTGCATTAAGAGACCTATTTATATATTTCTTGATTAGGTTTCATAGGAGGGTTTTTCAGAATTTTTTTAATGAAATTATCATATAAATTTATTAAGAAAAAGTCTAAAACCCTAAAACTTCATAACCAAGAAATCGGTGCCATTGCGCCATGGCCATGGAGTGCTCCACATGTTACCCGTGGAAGCTGCCACAACCATGGTGCTCTCCATGGCCTTGTCGTGGAGCCTGCCATGACCAAGGAGGGCAACACGCCTAGACCATGTTGCCCTCTGCCTCAGCTCTTCTCGTTGACAAAAATGAGCATGGCCGTGCCATGCCCTAGCATAGATGTGGTGGCTTTTGAAAGCCCTGTTTCACCACCTCAAAGTGTGGAGCATCCATGATACATCTGTTAGTTATATATGAGAGATGTCCTAAGGCAATCACCTTGTGGTTGTACCATTTATTTGATAAATGAAGATTCACTATTTCAGTATACATGTTTTCATGTATTTGATTGGATCTTAAACTCATTTACTGAATGTCCGCAATATGATTCACAGCATGAGAGAATTTATGATTGGATCACAACTAGTGAGTATCTCTACATGTGTAATTATGATGTATTGGAATTATACCTAGTCGACGAATTGATGTATTCGGACACTATCAATTCTGATGAGACTAGAACGAGTTATACTCTTTGGTTTATCCAAACAGCTTTTTCTCACTGGCTGGAGAAATTGGGATGTCTGGAGTTAACCGTGGATGCTAGTTATGGTAACTAGTTCATTGGAGTGACTAGCTATAAGACTTCGTATGGTTCTCTGCATATATGGATATGTCAATGAATTTCTTACTGCAGCTTAAGTGAGATGTTCCTTTGACTTGTAGTAATCAAGTCATCTTGGTCATGTAGACTTATGCTTTGATATCTTAAGCAAGAATCTCCGAGGAGATGTGGACCCGGGATGATTGGGTATAAGTCAAAATGGCCGAAGGTATTTGAATAGCCTATAGAAGATTCACCACTCCTTGCGAGGAGATGTATACCCTATGGCATTTCATCAGATTGTTACTAAAATCTTTGACCAAAGCATTACATGTTTAGAGTATGGTACTCTTGGATACATGTGCAGTAACTAGAATCCGAAGGACGAGGAAGTAATACTGGGCTAGGTGTGACATGGTCAACCTAGTGGGGACTGACACAATAGACCATGTCCTAAACCAAGTGGGTATAAGATGGGTGAAGGGAACAAGGCACGACTCACTGTAGTTGCTGAAAGGTTTCAGAAGTTGTTCTGGGGTCAACCGTTGATTTTTTGATTAATAAGGGATCATGAGTACTACTAGGTGCCACTCATGATTGTTATGTAATTAATGGTTAATTATAGATGGCCAACATAAATCGGGAACCTATTTGGTCACATGCACTATGAGTGTTATCCGAAGCATTTAAAATGAGTTTGAGAATGGGATTCTTAGATTGAGAGATACTTGGATTGGTTGGACAAAAAATGGAGCGAGCATGAAATTGTTTCAGTCGTATCGAAAGCATGGATGGGCCGAGTCTTATGAAGACATGATGGATGAACCAAATCAGTTTGGTTCTAATCCAAAAGTGGAAAATAAACCAAAATGGTTTGGTTTGTTTTAAACCAATGAATCAAAGTTGGTTTGGTTCATTTTAACATAAAATAGACCAACGTGGTTTGGTTTATTTTAACTTAAGTTAATGGAACGGGTTAACGGGTTTCGGTTGTGAACCAAAACCCTTTGAGAAAAGGTTTCTTGAGAAAAGGTTTTAGATAAGAGGTCTTGAGAAAAAGTCTCTTATTGGATAAGAGATACGTTCTCTATAAATAACATGGTTGAGAGATAACTTGTGTTCGTTCGTTGGTTGGATCGATCGACTAAGGTTTACGAAACCCTAGTCGTTTTCTCTTCTCCTCTCCCTCTCTTGTGTGTCGGTTCTCTTGTTGTCGCCGCCCAACACCAAGGTGCCTCCCAAGTTGTTGTGTCACCACCTTCCCCTTGCCACCGGCCAACCACCAGCCGTTGGTATCCCTCCGGCCATCCTCAGTCGCCGGCCAACCTTCCTTGGCTGTCGGTGACCAAGGAGCAGTCGACCACTTGTTTGTCCGGCCACTTGGTTAGCCGACCACTTCCTCCACCAAGCTGCCCCTCTTGGATAGCTTGTGTCCTTTGCGATGAGATCGTCATTTGGGCGGCGTTTGGAACTCCGACAATGACTTCCTTTCCGAGGATTGGATCTCCGACAATCCTCTTTGGTGGAGGATCAAAGTTTCATCAATCGGTTGATAAAAACCGCTTCCGAGAAGAGAGTTTACAAAACTTGTTTTGGATTCGAATTATGATCGTCTCTTGGATCACAACATCTTCGATACAAGACTAGTATCTCATATGAAGATGGGGCACGTAGCTTGTTGAAGCTATCCCGACGATACTCGGCGTGGATACGGATTGAAGCGAAACTTACGAGGGTCGCTAAGGTTGATGTCATTTTCGCTTCACATAATCCGTCAGGTATACCAAGTATAAGTTTCCTTTTATTGCAAAATTTGAAGATTTGATTATGTCTGCACTTGTTGTATCCTTGCATGCGTGTGGTATGTGTGTTGTAATAAATTAGTTTATTACTTATTTTTGCTTCCGATGTGTGCATATTTACGAAACGTGTTCGAACACACACCCACGTCAGTGCCGGAGAAACCCAACAGTATCAGAGCCCGACTGTGTTCGGACATAATCGTAAAATTATTTTGCGATAGTCATAATTATATTTTTGGAAATTTTCTACTTTTGGAAAGTTTAGAAAAAATTATGGAAATTTTAATTAGTAAATAAATTCAAATTGGAAATTTTCTAATGTGATTAGGAAATTACAATTTAGGAAATTTGTTTCCTAAATTAAATTTAAATTTTCTTAATTAATATTTTCCATAAATAAAATATATGATTAGATTTGAAAATTTATTTCCTAATTTAATTAAGATTTGATTTGAGAAATCAAATCTCAAACATATTTTATTTCCAAAATTAGTTATGACAAATAAGGAAACTTTTTGTACATGTTATAATTATATGTCATGTAATTGCATTAGATGCATATCATTATGTCATGCATGTCGTGATATGTAGATGTATGTCATGTGTGTCATGCCATGTAGATAATAGTTATTTGCATGCAAAGAGGATGAGACATTAAATCCCGTATACAATATTAAAGACTACACCTTCCATTAATATGGTTAGAACCACAGTTCTGTTTCTTGTTTGGGTTATTGGACTCTCTCCAAGCCCGGCTTGAACCTGAACATGTTCAAACCATTGAAATAGTTTATTACTAATATGGTAAGAGTCAGAGGTCAATCGTTAGTTTGGGTTGTTGGACTCTCTCTAAGCCTGGCTAATTGGTTGAATGCGCTCTAACCATATTAAAACTATTTCGCGATTAATGGGTCGGCTTTAACTTGGAGCATCGATTTGTTGGACTCTCTCTAAGGTCGATGTGAAGGGAGGTGAAGTTGGGTGTTATGCATATGATGTATACTTGTTAATGTGTTAACAACCCAATGTATGTGTGAACATTTAATTAGTTGATAGCACATTGTGATAGTTACATATACGTGATATGTAATTGGTATACTTGATACCTACCATCATAGCTAAGAATGACTTATTGGACTCTCTCCAAGGTTGTTCTTATCTATGTTGGATATCAATTCATTCGGAGATGGACCTACGACCTCCCGAATTGATTTTGAGGGGTTTTTATTCAAAAAATGAATGGGATTTATAAATGTATATTGATGCATTTAAATCATCTTTCTCATATATGCTTGATTTATATTTCTAGGTTAATCGCTTAACAATGACGTCTTTGAATTTGCGATCGATTTTGGATTCAAATAAATTGACTAGGTCAAACTTCTTGGACTGGCTTAGAAACCTAAGAATTGTTCTCAAGGAAGAAAACCTTGCATATGTCCTCGAAGAGCCTCTTCTCGCCTATCTTAAAAATGATGCAACTCCAGACCAATTGTTGGCATATTAGAAACATGTGAATGATTCTGAACTGGCGAGTTGCATCATGCTAGCTGTGATGGTACCCGATCTTCAAAAGCAGCATGAGCATATGGATGTGAATACTATAGTCTTTCATCTTCATGAGTTGTTTGATGAGCAAGTGAGATCTGAAAGGTTCGAAGTATCCAAGTTCCTCTTCACCTTTGAGATACAAGAAGGTTCATCTGTGGTACTGCTCAACATGCTGAAGACTGTGGAGCCTTCTGTGAAGCATGAGCAGGAGATGGTGTTGTTAGTTGATTCCTCGAAGAAAGGTTCTAAGAGGAAGTCAAAGGAATAGCAAAAGGGGAAGAAGAAAAAGGCTAAAAAGGCAGAACCAGCTCAAAAAGACACTTGCCATCATTGTGGCAAGGAGGGTCATTGGCAAAGAAACTGCAAGATTTATCTTGAGTCCATGAAGAATAATAAGACATCTGATACACCATCTTCTTTACATATCTTCGTTATTGATTGTCATTCTATTTCTTTAGACACTTGGGTATTGGATACCAAGTGTGGCTCACATATATGTAATGACATACATGAGCTAAGGAATAGAAGAAGACTCGTCAAGGGAGAGTCAAATTTACGTGTTGGGAATGGAGCAAAGGTTGTTGTACTCATCGTCGAAACGTATCTGTTGAAGCTCCCTACGGACTTGTCTTAGAACTGGACAATTGCTATTTCGTTCTTTCGTTGATAAAGAACATCATTTCTATTTCTTGTTTAAATAGAAATGGGTACCATTTGACTTTTAGTAACAATTGTTGTTACATAACTTTGAATGGAGTTCTTTATGGGACTAGAACTTTATGCAATGGTATTTATACGTTAGACGTATCCAGTGACATTTTCAATATTGAAGCGAGCAACAAGCGTGCTCGGAAAGATAATCAATTAGACTCCTATATGTGGCATTGTCATCTTGGCCATGTAAGCAAGAAATGCATATCCGAATTACACCGATGTGGAATCGGTGGAATCGGTTGAACCGCTATGAACACTTTTCTTAATCGAACGAATTTAAAAAATTATTTTGTGCTATTCACCCCCCCCCCTCTAGCACTCAAATCGATCTAACAAGTGGTATCAGAGTCGGGGGTGCTATGATTTGGTGAAACCACCAATCTATCAATTTCTTACAGATTTTTTATTTTTATTTTTGGATTTACGATATTTTAGTTTCGTTTAATTTCATTTTCCCACACTACTAATTCAAGATGAAAGTCTTGGTACATTCGCTTATTTTTGTCGTTGCAAGGTACTTGTTTTCCTTCATTTCTTAAATGGCCCATCTTGAAGGGTTTAGCACTGTTCGACCTCCATTTTACAATGGAGACAACTTCCTTTATTGGAAGGGTCAGATGGAGTCCTTCTTAAAGACCCAAATCGAGATGTGGATCGTAATCCAAATCAGATTGACGCTTCCTACTAATGGAGTGGGTGAATTGTTGGATTACGATCAATGGACGAATGCCATGAAAAGACAAGTGGAACCCGACGCCAAGGCGACCCAAATCTTACAATGCGGCTTGTCCAAAGAGGAGTTAAACCGCATTGGCCCATTCATTAGCGCAAAAGATCTATGGACTAAACTCGTAGAGCTACACAAAGGAACCGACGATGTGAAGGTATGTAAATGTGACTTGCTTTTCAATAAGTTATATAATCTTTGTAGGTTTTTAGCTTCGATTCCGTGAGGGGAAACTTCGCTTCCCACTTCAACTCGGTCGCTTGTTCATGGCGATCCCATCGATGTCCCCGGATTAAAAAAATTTAATCCTAGACAAAAGGGATTGCCCAAGCAACCAAATCATCGTCGTGCTATTCGTTTAGAGTGGTCACTTGAACAAACTTATTGTTCAAGCGACCTACCTCTATTCTGCGAGTAGCCGCGGAATAGACGATGTACGGATCACCGTCTTTTGTGTTTATGTTCGGGATCCGAGTATTATTTAGCCACATACATAAAGTAAACATCCACATAAAACATGCATATAATTGAAAAGCAATTATAAACATAATACAAAGGAAGACTAATCAAAATAAACAAGATTATACCTCTTGTTATAGCTCTTGATCTTCTATTGTATATCCTTCCTCCTTTTGGATGTCGTGTGGGCGACGATCTTCCAAAAGTTGAAGCCTCCTAGATCACCAATCTTCCTTTCCTTGTTCACTCCGAACAAAGGAAGATCATCAAACAAAACTCTTCTTCCTATCTAGAACCGGCTACCAAGTTAATAAACTCGATGTTGCCGCTGGCCAAGGAAGAGAACATGGAGTATAGGAACCGGCCAAAGGAGAATCAATGAGGGCATGGGCGCCGGCCAACACTTGGAGAAGAGAAAGGAAAGAAATCCTTCTCCTTGTTGCCGCCCAAACCTTAAACCTAGCTCTCCTAATTTCCGGCGAAGGATGAAGGGAAGAAGAATAGGTTGAGCTCCGGCCAAGGTAGAGGGAAGAAGAATAGGTGTCTGTAATGCCCGTAAAAATTTCTAGCCATTTTACGAGAATTTTTGGCTTTACGATAATGGGCTTTATGTGGGTTTTTCCGAAAATAAAAGAAAATAGCCAAAAAAGAGATGCAAGGCCTAGGAATTGAACCCCAAACCTCTAGAGATAGCCAAGCCCTATAGATGCACCCACTAACCATAAGCCCAATAGGATTATATCATTAGGGGAAGAGGGGAAATTGTAGATAAGTGTGATGAGGGTAAATGAAGAGGCATGGAAAAGAGAAGAGAAACTTCTCTTCCTCCCTTTATAAAGAAGAGTGAAAGTCCCATTTGGCCACTTCTTCTTCTTCCCTCTTCTCTTCTTCTTCCTCACTGAGCTCCCTCTTCATCCTTTGGCCGAAACCCCCATTCAAGCAAGGAGAAAGCTAGGTGGCTTCCATTAGGTCATCTCCCAAGCAAAGCGAAGGAAGTAAGATTCCCTCACCTGCAGTATATTAGCTTTGTAGAGCTTTGTAGGTCATGTACATGAAAGAAAGATGAAGTTCATGGCCATATATGTTTCGGCCAACCAAGGAATTTAGGGTTAGGGTTTGCATGAAAATGAATCTAAGGATATGATCATAGATTGTAGGCTTCAAGTAGGAATTTTTAGGTGCCAAAAACTCAAGTTCATGGCCATATATGTTTCGGCCAACCAAGGAAATTAGGGTTAGGGTTTACATGAAAATGAAGCTAAGGATATGATCATAGATTGTAGGCTTCAAGTAGGAATTTTTAGGTGTCAAAACCCAAGTTCATAGCCCTATATGTTTCGGCCAACCAAGGTCTTGAGGGCTAGGGTTGCATGAAATGCTTCTAATGAAACTATGATAAGTTGTATCCTTCATGAAGGAATTTTAGGTAATAAAAACCCAAGCTTGAGCCCTTACATGTTTCGGCCAACCAAGGTATTTAGGGCTAGGGTGGCATGAAAAGGCTTCTAAGTGAAGTAGGAGATGTTATAGGCTTCATGTAGAAATTTTAGGTAACAAAAACCCAAGCTTGAGCCCTTACATGTTTGGCCAACCAAGGTATTTAGGGCTAGGGTTGCATGAAAATGCTTCTAATAAGACTATGATAAGTAGTATGCTTCATGAAGGAAATTCTAGGTAACAAAAACCCAAGCTTGAGCCCTTACATGTTTCGGCCAACATTGGTTTTAGGGTTAGGGTTTCATGAAACCACCCCCCCCCTTATGAAGTTATGTTATGTGTATGAGTTTAATATGTTAGGAAATATGCCTATTTGATGAACATGTTTTATGATTTAATATGCCATGAATATGCCTATGAAAAGGTGATGAACATGTTTATGATGTAATATGCCATGAATATGCCTATGAAATATGCTTAGGTGATGAACATGTTTATGATGTAATATGCCATAAAATATGCCTATGTGATGAACATGTTTTATGAGTTAATATGCCATGAATATGCCTAGGAAATATGCCAATGTGATGAACATGTTTTATGATTTAATATGCCATGAATATGCCTATGAAATATGCTTAGGTGATGAACATGTTTATGATTTAATATGCCATGAATATGCCTATGAAATATGCTTAGGTGATGAACATGTTTATGATGTAATATGCCATGAAATATGCCTATGTGATGAACATGTTTTATGATTTAATATTCCATGAATATGCCTAGGAAATATGCTCATGTGATGAACATGTTTATGATGTAATATGCCATGAAATATGCTCATGTGATGAACATGTTTTATGATTTAACATGCCATGAATATGCCTATGAAATATGCTTATGTGATGAACATGTTTATGCTTTAGGACCCCTTTAGGGTACTCTTATGTTATGAATGCATGTATGCTATGAAATGTCTAAGATGGAGATGCTTCCCTTTCAAGTAGGGATTAAGAGCTCTCCTTATGATAAGATAAGATGGAGATGCTTCCCTTTCAAGTAGGGATTAAGAGCTCTCCTTATGATAAGACAAGAAAAAAAGGAATTAAGTATTTTACTTTGTAAGAGGTTAAGTACCCGACCCGTCAGGTGGTCGTTAATCAAATCCAAAGGGACATAAGAAGATGTAAGAGGTCTTGCCCTGGTAAGACGTAAGAGGTCTTGCTCTAGTAGGTCTGGTGGCTCGCTACCCCAGCCTATTAGGGAACGTGCATTATGTGGTACTTAACCTGGGGCCCCCCATGCAAGTTATGATTATGTTGAAGTATCTATATGTATATGTTTTGAAAAGAAAGGACTTTTATGAAATTGTGCATGCTTATGTTAATGTTTATGAATGCTTATGAACTTGTCCTTTATGCATGTTAGATTTTATGAAGTTATGATGCTTATAGTTAAGTTTAAGAATAGTTGTGACTATGTACTTTATGCATGTTTCAGATTTATGATGTTACGGATACTTATGTTATGAATGCTTATGGGTAAGTTTAAAAATGCTTATGATTATGTCCTTTATGCATGTTAGATTTTATGAAGTTATGATGCTTATAGTTAAGTTTAAGAATAGTTGTGACTATGTACTTTATGCATGTTTCAGATTTATGATGTTACGGATATTTTTGTTATGAATGCTTATGGTTAAGTTTAAAAATGCTTATGATTATGTCCTTTATGCATGTTAGATTTTATGAAGTTATGATGCTTATAGTTAAGTTTAAGAATAGTTGTGACTATGTACTTTATGCATGTTTCAGATTTATGATGTTACGGATACTTATGTTATGAATGCTTATGGTTAAGTTTAAAAATGCTTATGATTATGTCCTTTATGCATGTTAGATTTTATGAAGTTATGATGCTTATAGTTGAGTTAAGAATATTTGTGATTATGTACTTTATGCATGTCTAAGATTTATAATGTTATGGATTGCTTATGTAATGAATGCTTATGTTAAATTATGCCCTGCTCAGATTTAATTATGCTTAGCATGCTGATGTAAACTCTATGCCATGCTTAGGTTTTATTACGTGGGTATGTTGTTGATTAGTGTTGCTATGAAACACTTAGGCTATTTATGCTAGTATGCTCATGTTTCTAATTGCTTGATGAAGTTTGTGGCTTTTGTGAGTAGGCAAGAATCTTACTAAGCTATATGCTTATAGTTTATGTTGTCCATATACTGCAGATAAAGGAAACCTGAACTAGAGAAAGTAGCAGGAAGGGCCAAGTGTGTGTGATAGTGGCATGGTGGAGAAAGACCCTGTTACTATC
This sequence comes from Wurfbainia villosa, assembly GCA_025175895.1. Lineage (NCBI taxonomy): Eukaryota > Viridiplantae > Streptophyta > Magnoliopsida > Zingiberales > Zingiberaceae > Wurfbainia > Wurfbainia villosa. The sequence goes on along the minus strand of CM046008.1, from coordinate 18,240,305 downwards.
TGCTTATATTACATGCACAATGAACCACTTAAGACTTTGCTTCCGCTTATAAGACTTATGAATCATTAGTATCATGTTGGATGATGCTTATTTATGTTACTGTTCAATTACTTAAGAACTCATGAATGACTCTTTATGTTATGCATGTTAGAAATGAGACAAGATATGTTAACATGCTGATTATGAATATGATATGTGACGCATGTGCAAAAGAAGGTTTAAGTTATGATAACATGTTAGAAAAAAAACCCAGTAAAGTAGCGCCGTCCTGAGAGCAGATAAGGGCGGGCGTTACAGGTTGGTATCAGAGCGGGTTCACCTTTCCACTATCACACATCAAGCCTCCTTCCTGCTGTTTCCAAGTAAGTAACTTTATGTATACTTAAGTTTCTTTTATAATGAAGAGTGTCGTCTATCTAGTTAGAATTAATACCTCATCATGTTTTAGTAGAATAGAATCACACTCGTGATTTAGATAGAAATAATACCTCGTCATGTTTTAGTAGAATGGGACCGTACTGGTGACCTAGATAGTAAGGATACCTTACCATGCCTTATTGGATGGAAACAGGTTTCTCACCTAGAATTTCAACTAAGAAGGTTACCTTACCCAGCTTTATATGATGGAAACATGTCTCTAACCTAGAAATATCACTAGAAAGGATACCTTACCTTGTTTATGATATGGGATGTTAGATGCCTGTATATGAGTAGAAATTATAATAATACCTTAATTAATTATTTATTTATCACTTAGATAACATGAACGGGAGACGTAGTGCTAGAGGGAATGACTCGGCACCCCACAGTTGATTCATGTAGTTCTGGGATTCTACAGTCGGTCAGCGAGAACAACGGTTATCAATGCTCTCACGAATCAACAAGGGAACCCTAGCACCACACCAGGGACGCAGAACGTAACTCCTAACACGACCACTATGGTGCAAGCACCGCTAATCAATGCTGCCACCGGGGTCTGGCCCGAAGCCTATCTGATTGATGTGCAGGTCAAACCAAAAAATTTCTCTGGTGTCGGCGAACCATGGGATGCCCAAGCCTGGTTCAAAAAAGTTGAGAGCATCGTGGAGCTGCTGGATTGGCCCGAGCACGAAAAGATAAAATGTGCCTCGTTCTGTCTTTCCGGAGATGCAAGGATGTGGTGGGAGAGAGTCAAAGCAAAGAGACAAGTAAATCAAATGAGGTGGACAGACTTTGAATCGGAGTTCTTCGAGGAGTTCTTTCAGAGACGGATCACAAATAAGCACTACGATGAGTTCCTCGAGTTTCGACAAGGCGATCTATCAGTTAGTGAAGCTATGAAAAGGTTCAACCGACTTGCACGTCTCTGCCCAAAGTTAGTCAGTACTGAAAGGGAGAGGATCAGACTCCTGCTGAAAATGTTGCGACCGGAGATAGCCTTGAATGTGGCCGGCGGAGTCAATCGACCCCAGACCGCCGAAGAGCTATTCAGTAGTGCACTGGTCACCGAGCACTACCTGAACAACATCAGTCAGCAGAGTAAGGCGCGGACCGGAGATCCGAAATCTCGGAATACTAGCTGGAAGAGGGACCGCAGTGGCAAGAAGAAACAGTGGATTGGCCCAAAAGGGGGCCCAGGGAACAGCCAAACTGGGTATCCTGACTGTCCTACATGTGGGAAGAAGCATCCGGGGGAATGTCGTCAGGGCACGAGGAAGTGTTACAACTGTGGATTGGAGGGGCACATAGCTTAGAACTGCCCTACCCAAGTTCAGGCACCTACTCCGCAGTATGTCCAGTACCCGGGAGCTCCTCGACAGCTTCACCAGATGCAGGCTACGATAGAGGGTCCTCAGATAAGCCAAGGGAGACTAGAAGCCCCACCCGTTGGGACAAATGCCAGGGTGTTCTCCCTCACCAGGGAAGATGTGGCGAGTGCCTCGACGGTTGTCACAGGTGAGATATTTATTTTCAGTCAGTATGCTACTGTGTTATTTGACACTGGGGCAACCCATTCGTTCATCTCTACGCCTTTCACAAGAAAGATAGATAGGCATCCCCAAGTCTTGGACTATAAATTCTTAACAACGTTACCTTCGGGAGAAGTGATGTCATCCACCCATATTCTGCGCGCCGCACCAATTAGACTTCATGAGACATAGTCCTAGATATGTGGGACTATGATGTTATATTGGGCATGGATTTTCTGCACAAGTACGGTGCTTCAATTGAGTGTCGTAAACGGAGGGTGACCTTCCGACCCAAAGCAGAGGTTTCATTTGAGTTTATCGGGGAGTCAAAGAAAGGAACGAGGAAATTTTTATCGGCGCTAAAAGCCCGAAAAATGTTAGAAAATGGATGCACTGGATTTCTAGCACATGTGGTGGATACCATATCAGCAAAGAACCAGAAGATAGAAGATGTCAGAGTGGTATGTGACCATTCGGAGGTATTCCCTGATGACCTACCTGGATTATCGCCTGATAGAGAAATTGAGTTCGAGATCGAATTGATTCCCGGAACTAATCCGATCTCCAAGGCACCTTACCGTATGGCACCGACTGAGTTGAAAGAACTTGAAGCGACTCAGGAGTTACTTGACCGAGGATTTATCGCTGATCACTCACCATGGGGAGCTCCAGTGCTGTTCATAAAGAAAAAAGATGGGTCTATGCGAATGTGTATAGACTACCGGGCACTGAACAACGTGACCATCAAGAATAGGTACCCCCTTCCCAGGATCGACGACCTGTTTGACCAACTGAAGGGAGCTACTGTCTTTTCCAAGATCGATCTCAGGTCTGGCTATCATCAAGTAAAAGTAAAGCCAGGCAATATTCCGAAGACGACCTTCCGGACGAGATACGGACATTATGAGTTCGTAGTTATGCCCTTCGGAGTAACCAATGCTCCTGCGATGTTCATGGACCTGATGAATCGAAACTGCTCAGAGCCGACAAAAGAGCTATGCGGATATGCAGCATAGACCGTTAGAATTCGAAGTCGGAGACCTGGTATTTCTCAAAGTGACCCCTATGAAGGGAGTGATGAGATTCGGAAGAAAGGGTAAACTGAATCCACGCTACGTGGGACCGTATCTGATATTGCAGAGGGTTGGCAAGGTAGGGTACAAGCTGGAGCTACCTCAAGAGATGCCGGCTAAACACAACGTGTTCCATGTCTCTGTGCTCAAGAAATGCATATCCAGTGCGAACCAAGTGATCGAGCCACAAACAGTACAAGTTCAAGAGGACCTGAGTATTGAAAGTCGGCCTATCCAGATACTAGACCGAGATGTCAAGAGGCTAAGGAACAAAGAAGTGCCCTTAGTAAAGGTCCTGTGGCAGAATCCGCGATACGAGGAAGCTACCTAGGAACGAGAGGAGGACATGAAGCAGAAGTACCCGGAATTGTTTTAAGTTTCGAGGACGAAACTTTTACAAGGTATGAGGGATTGTAACACCCGTAAAAATTTCTAGCCATTTTATGAGAATTTTTGGCTTTACGATAATGGGCTTTATGTGGGTTTTTCAGAAAATAAAAGAAAATAGCCAAAAAAAGAGATGCAAGGCCTAGGAATTGAATCCCAAACCTCTAGAGATAGCCAAGCCCTATAGATGCACCCACTAACCAAAAGCCCAATAGGATTATATCATTAGGGGAAGAGGGGAAATTGTAGATAAGTGTGATGAGGGTAAATGAAGAGGCATGGAAAAGAGAAGAGAAACTTCTCTTCCTCCCTTTATAAAGAAGAGTGAAAGTCCCATTTGGCCACTTCTTCTTCTTCCCTCTTCTCTTCTTCTTCCTCATCGAGCTCCCTCTTCATCCTTTGGCCGAAACCCCCATTCAAGCAAGGAGAAAGCTAGGTGGCTTCCATTAGGTCATCTCCCAAGCAAAGCGAAGGAAGTAAGATTCCCTCACCTGCAGTATATTAGCTTTATAGAGCTTTGTAGGTCATGTACATGAAAGAAAGATGAAGTTCATGGCCATATATGTTTCGGCCAACCAAGGAATTTAGGGTTAGGGTTTGCATGAAAATGAATCTAAGGATATGATCATAGATTGTAGGCTTCAAGTAGGAATTTTTAGGTGCCAAAAACCCAAGTTCATGGCCATATATGTTTCGGCCAACCAAGGAAATTAGGGTTAGGGTTTACATGAAAATGAAGCTAAGGATATGATCATAGATTGTAGGCTTCAAGTAGGAATTTTTAGGTGCCAAAACCCAAGTTCATAGCCCTATATGTTTCGGCCAACCAAGGTCTTGAGGGCTAGGGTTGCATGAAATGCTTCTAATGAAACTATGATAAGTTGTATCCTTCATGAAGGAATTTTAGGTAATAAAAACCCAAGCTTGAGCCCTTACATGTTTCGGCCAACCAAGGTATTTAGGGCTAGGGTGGCATGAAAAGGCTTCTAAGGGAAGTAGGAGATGTTATAGGCTTCATGTAGAAATTTTAGGTAACAAAAACCCAAGCTTGAGCCCTTACATGTTTGGCCAACCAAGGTATTTAGGGCTAGGGTTGCATGAAAATGCTTCTAATAAGACTATGATAAGTAGTATGCTTCATGAAGGAAATTCTAGGTAACAAAAACCCAAGCTTGAGCCCTTACATGTTTCGGCCAACATTGGTTTTAGGGTTAGGGTTTCATGAAACCACCACCCCCCCCCCCCTTATGAAGTTATGTTATGTGTATGAGTTTAATATGTTAGGAAATATGCCTATGTGATGAACATGTTTTATGATTTAATATGCCATGAATATGCCTATGAAATATGCTTAGGTGATGAACATGTTTATGATGTAATATGCCATGAATATGCCTATGAAATATGCTTAGGTGATGAACATGTTTATGATGTAATATGCCATGAAATATGCCTATGTGATGAACATGTTTTATGAGTTAATATGCCATGAATATGCCTAGGAAATATGCCAATGTGATGAACATGTTTTATGATTTAATATGCCATGAATATGCCTATGAAATATGCTTAGGTGATGAACATGTTTATGATTTAATATGCCATGAATATGCCTATGAAATATGCTTAGGTGATGAACATGTTTATGATGTAATATGCCATGAAATATGCCTATGTGATGAACATGTTTTATGATTTAATATGCCATGAATATGCCTAGGAAATATGCTCATGTGATGAACATGTTTATGATGTAATATGCCATGAAATATGCCTATGTGATGAACATGTTTTATGATTTAACATGCCATGAATATGCCTATGAAATATGCTTATGTGATGAACATGTTTATGCTTTAGGACCCCTTTAGGGTACTCTTATGTTATGAATGCATGTATGCTATGAAATGTCTAAGATGGAGATGCTTCCCTTTCATGTAGGGATTAAGAGCTCTCCTTATGATAAGATAAGATGGAGATGCTTCCCTTTCAAGTAGGGATTAAGAGCTCTCCTTATGATAAGATAAGATGGAGATGCTTCCCTTTCAAGTAGGGATTAAGAGCTCTCTTTATGATAAGACAAGAAAGAAAGGAATTAAGTATTTTACTTTGTAATAGGTTAAGTACCCGACCCGTCAGGTGGTCGTTAATCAAATCCAAAGGGACATAAGAAGACGTAAGAGGTCTTGCCCTGGTAAGACGTAAGAGGTCTGGCTCTAGTAGGTCTAGTGGCTCGCTACCCCAGCCTATTAGGGAACGCACATTATGTGGTACTTAACCTGGGGCCCCCCATGCAAGTTATGATTATGTTGAAGTATCTATATGTATATGTTTTGAAAAGAAAGGACTTTTATGAAATTGTGCATGCTTATGTTAATGTTTATGAATGCTTATGAACTTGTCCTTTCTGCATGTTAGATTTTATGAAGTTATGATGCTTATAGTTAAGTTTAAGAATAGTTGTGACTATGTACTTTATGCATGTTTCAGATTTATGATGTTACGGATACTTATGTTATGAATGCTTATGGTTAAGTTTAAAAATGCTTATGATTATGTCCTTTATGCATGTTAGATTTTATGAAGTTATGATGCTTATAGTTAAGTTTAAGAATAGTTGTGACTATGTACTTTATGCATGTTTCAGATTTATGATGTTACGGATACTTATGTTATGAATGCTTATGGTTAAGTTTAAAAATGCTTATGATTATGTCCTTTATGCATGTTAGATTTTATGAAGTTATGATGCTTATAGTTAAGTTTAAGAATAGTTGTGACTATGTACTTTATGCATGTTTCAGATTTATGATGTTACGGATACTTATGTTATGAATGCTTATGGTTAAGTTTAAAAATGCTTATGATTATGTCCTTTATGCATGTTAGATTTTATGAAGTTATGATGCTTATAGTTGAGTTAAGAATATTTGTGATTATGTACTTTATGCATGTCTAAGATTTATAATGTTATGGATTGCTTATGTCATGAATGCTTATGTTAAATTATGCCCTGCTTAGATTTAATTATGCTTAGCATGCTAATGTAAACTCTATGTCATGCTTAGGTTTTATTACCTGGGTATGTTGTTGATTAGTGTTGCTATGAAACACTTAGGCTATTTATGCTAGTATGCTCATGTTTCTAATTGCTTGATGAAGTTTGTGGCTTTTGTGAGTAGGCAAGAATCTTACTAAGCTATATGCTTATAATTTATGTTGTCCATATACTGCAGATAAAGGAAACCTGAACTAGAGAAAGTAGCAGGAAAGGCCAAGTGTGTGTGATAGTGGCATGGTGGAGAAAGACCCTGTTACTATCTGCTTATATTACATGCACAATGAACCACTTAAGACTTTGCTTTCGCTTATAAGACTTATGAATCATTAGTATCATGTTGGATGATGCTTATTTATGTTACTGTTCAATTACTTAAGAACTCATGAATGACTCTTTATGTTATGCATGTTAGAAATGAGACAAGATATGTTAACATGCTGATTATGAATATGATATGTGACGCATGTGCAAAAGAAGGTTTAAGTTATGATAACATGTTAGAAAAAAAACAATAAAGTAGCGCCGCCCTGAGAGCAAATAAGGGCGGGCATTACAGTGTCGTCCAAACCTTAGGAAGAAGAAGAAGAGACTTCCTCCACTTGTTGCCGCCCACCCCAACCCCAAAGCCCTAAACCTAGCCGCCCACTCCTAATCCTAATCTAATTAGGATTGCTTGCCACCCAAGGGAAGCAAACCCTAAGCCTCATCCATCTCTTTTCCGACCAAGCCATAAGCCCCTTTATATAGAGTTTAGGCTTAAGCCTTGTTTTAATCTCCACCATTGGTTCTAGGGATTTAATCTCAACTGTCGGATCTAGAGATTTAATCTCAACCGTCGGATCTAGAGATTTAATCTCTACCTTTGGATCTAGAGTTTTGTTTCTATCCATTGGATCTAAGCTTCATGAGGTATTAATAGGCTAAAATAGGGACCATGAGGAGGAGTTGGATCTTGGCCACCCAATGGATCAAGCCCACATAAATTCCGATCCATTAATGATTATCCATTCCACTAGAGGATTATCATTGATCTACCTCACCAACCCCCATAAGTTAAAATGAGCTCCATATATTATATGTATATTTTCTTCCCGTGTTTAAGATCTCGAATGTCCGTCGATTAATTAATTTACTGACCATTAATTAATCAACATCTAACTCTAAGAGTAGTACCACTCATCCTTTTCATCATGTCAGACCAAGTCCACCTGCAGGGTTTACATGATGAACCTTATGAGCTCCTCAAGGGTGTTGGGTTTCCGGCACCGCGGCGAGTGTATGTTCGTACATGTTTCGTAAACATGTGCACAACGGAAGAAATAAAAATAATAAATCTACATTTATTACAACACACACAACACACGCATGCATAGTACAACAAGTGTAGACATAACCGTAAATTTAAATTTGCAATAAAAGGAAATTTAACTACGTTATACCTTTCGTATTACGTGTAGCGGGAACGACATCAACTGGAATGATCCTCGCTAGAATCGTCTCTATCCGTATCCACGCCGAGTATCCTTAGGATGACTTCGCTAAGCCACGAGCTTCGTCTTCGTACGGGTTACTAGCCTCGTGTTGAAGACGACGTGATCGAGAGATGATCACGATCCGAATCCAAATTCGGATCCAAAACGAGTCCTCAAAACTCGCTTCTCCGGAGAGGTATTCGTCAACCGATTGACGAATCCTTCGTCCTCCACCTCAGAGGATTACCGGAGATCGAATCCCCGGTAAGTTAGCCGCTGTCGGAGCTCAAACTGTCGTCCAAACGACGCTCCGACGAGAGGAGAACAAGCTGTCCAGAAAACTGGACAGCTTTGGTGGAGGAGATAGGCACCGGCCAACCAAGGGAAGATAAAGCTCACCTTGATGCCAAACCTAAAGGAGATCACCGGAGGGTCGTCGGAGGATCACCAACTGAAGCTTGGATGCAGGCAAGGAGCTGGACGGCGGCACAAGGGGCTGGGCGGCAATGGAGGATGGCGCCAACTCTTAGAGGGGATGAAGTGGGCGGCAACTATTGCTAGGGTTTTGGATTAGGGCTTAATTATCCCTTAAGCCCTCTTTTATAGAGAACTAATTCTCTTAATGGTTATTGGATCATAACCATTAGGCCCGTTAACCCGCTCCATTAAGATAAGTTAAAATAAACCAAACCATGATGGTTTATTTTAAGTTAAAATGAACCGAACCAACTTTTGGTTCATTCGTTTAAAATAAACCAAACCCTTTGGTTTATTCTCCTCCATTGGATTAGAACCAAACCATTTTGGTTCATCCATTATGTCTTCATAAGACATGGCTCATGCTCGCTCCATGTTTGGTCCAACCAAACATAGTTTCTCTCGGTCTGAGAATCCCATTCTCAAGCTCGTTTTAAATCCTTCGGATTACGCTCATTGTGCGTGTGACCAAATAGGTTCTCGGTTTATGTTGGTCATCTATAATTAACCATTAATTATAGAACAATCATGAGTGGCACCTAGTAGTACATCATGATCCCGAATTAACCGAAAAGATCAACGGTTGATCCAGAACTATTTCTGAAACCCTTCAGCAGCTCGAATGAATCGTGCTCCATTCCCTTCACTCATCTTATACCCACTTGGTTCAGGACATGGTCTATAGTGTCAGTCCCCACTAGGCTGACTACGTCACACCTAGCCCAAGTATCATTTCCTCGTCCTACGGATTCTAGTTACTCCACATGTATCGAAGAGTACCTTACTCTAAACATGTAATGCTTTGGCCAAAGACTTTAGTAACAATCCGACGAGAGGCCATGGGTATATATCTCCTCGCAAGGAGTGGTGAATCCTTTATAGGCTATTCAAACACCTTCGATCATTTCGACTTATACCCAATCATCCCGGGTCCACATCTCCTTAGAGATGTTTGCTTAAGATGTCAAAGCATAAGTCTCCATGATCAAGATGACTTGAATACCTCAAGTCAAAGGAACATCGCACTTAAGCTACAGTAAGAACTTCATTGACATATCTATATATGCAGAGAACCATATGAAGTCTTACGGCTGGTCACTCCAATGAACTAGTTACCATAACTAGCATCCACGATCAACTCCGGACATCACAATGTCTCCAGCCAGTGAGAATCAGCTGCTTGGATACACCAAGGAGTATACCTCGTGCTAGTCTCGACAGAATCGATGGTGTCCAAATCCATCAATTCATCGACTAGGGATAATTCCGATACATCACAATTACACATGTAGAAATACTCACTAGTTGTGATCCAATCACAAATTCTCTCATGCTGTGAATCGTATCGTTGACATTCAGTAAATGAGTTTAAGATCCAATCAAATACATGAAACATGTATACTCAAATAGTGAATCTTCATTTATCATATAAATGGTTCATACATAAGGCGATTGCCTTAGGACATCTCTCATATATTACTAACAAAGGGGACATCATCATCCTAATATATAGGACACAGTTTCCTCCTATAATCAACAGCACACTATATAAATAATATCATTTCCTAACTTACCGAGCCTATCGATTTAATCTATAAATCTCGTCCATTGGTAAATCAAAGAGATGAATATTAAGTATATGTGCCTGTTATTATATCGGGATTAAGAGTATGTACAATATAATATCGGAGGTCCGATTCGATTATGTAGTCAACAATAAATCGAATCACCTCTAAGTCGGTCCTGCTCAATACACACGAAGTGTACTAGTGTGATTCTATGGTCAAGACAAACCAATACCAAATTACAGTACAACCATTCCAATGGTTTGTCCAAAGTCATCTCAGTTGTGAACCTTTACTTATACTTTAAAAGGAGCAGAAAACATGATCTCCCATGCGACACCACACATCATGTTATCTACAATGTAATGTATTAGACAATATGCATAGCCATAAAATATGCAAACAATGATCATGTGATTCTTATTTCAAAATAAAGATGTTCATACAAAAGATAGACTTTTCAGTATACATCCCAACAATCTCCCACTTATACTAAAAGACTACGCTGTCTGTTGGGTTTCCGGCACCACGGCGAGTGTGTGTTCGAACATGTTTCGCAAACATATGCACAGCGGAAGAAATAAAAATAATAAATCTACATTTATTACAAAACACACATCACACGCATGCATAGTACAACATGTGTAGACATAACCGTAAATTTAAATTTGCAATAAAAGGAAATTTAACTACGTTATACCTTTCGTATCACGTGTAGCGGGAACAATATCTACCAGAACGATCCTCACTAGAATCGTCTCTATCCGTATCCATGCCGAGTATCCTCGGGATGACTTCGCTAAGTCACGAGCCTCGTCTTCGTACGGATTACTAGCCTCGTGTTGAAGATGATGTGATCGAGAGATGATCACGATCCGAATCCAAATTCGGATCCAAAAACAAGTCCTCAAGACTCGCTTCTCCGGAGAGGTATTCGTCAACCGTTTGACGAATCCTTTGTCCTCCACCTCAGAGTATTACCGGAGATCGAATCCCCGGTAAGTTAGGCGCTGTCGGAGCTCTAACCGTCATACAAACGACGCTCCGACGAGAAGAGAACAAGCTGTCTAGAAAACTGGACATCTTTGGTGGAGGAAATAGGGCCGGCCAGAAAAGGTAGGATGAAGCTCACCTTGATGCCAAACCCAAAGGAGAACACCGGAGAGTTGCCGGAGGATGACCGGCCGAAGCTTGGACGCTGGCAACACTTTGGACGGCGGCACAAGAGGTTGGGCGGCAATGGAGGTTGGCGCCAACTCTTAGAGGGGATGAGGTGGGCGGCAACTTAAGCTAGGGTTTTGGATTAGGGTTTAAGCCCTCTTTTATAGAGAACTAATTCTCTTAATGGTTATTGGATCATAACCATAAGGCCCGTTAACCCGCTCCATTAATATAAGTTAAAATAAACCAAACCATGATGGTTTATTTTAAGTTAAAACAAATGGAACCAACTTTTGGTTCATTCGTTTAAAATAAACCAAACCCTTTGGTTTATTCTCCTCCATTGAATTAGAACCAAACCATTTTGATTCATCTATTATGTCTTCATAAGACACGGCCCATCCATGCTTCCATTGCGACTGAAACAATTTCATGCTCGCTTCTTGTTTGGTCCAACCAAACCTAGTTTCTCTCGGTCTGAGAATCTCATTCTCAAGCTCGTTTTAAATCCTTCGGATTACGCTCATTGTGCGTGTGACCAAATAGGTTCTCGGTTTATGTTGGCCGTCTATAATTAACCATTAATTATAGAACGATCATGAGTTGCACCTAGTAGTACATCATGATCCCCAATTAACTGAAAAAATCAACGGTTGATCCAAAACTATTTCGGAAACCCTTCAGCAGCTCGAATGAATCGTGCCCCATTCCCTTCACTCATCTTATACCCACTTGGTTCAGGACATGGTCTATAGTGTCAGTCCCCACTAGGCTAACTACGTCACACCTAGCCCAAGTATCATTTCCTCGTCTTACGGATTCTAGTTACTGCACATGTATCGAAGAGTACCTTACTCTAAACATGTAATGCTTTGGCCAAAGACTTTAGTAACAATCCGACGAGAGGCCATGGGTATACATCTCCTCGCAAGGAGTGGTGAATCCTTTATAGGCTATTCAAACACCTTCGATCACTTCGACTTATACCCAATCATCCGGGTCCACATCTCCTTAGAGATGCTTGCTTAAGATGTCAAAGCATAAGTCTCCATGATCAAGATGACTTGAATACCGCATAAGTCAAAGGAACATCGCACTTAAGCTACAGTAAGAACTTCATTGACATATCTATATATGCAGAGAACCATATGAAGTCTTACGGCTGGTCACTCCAATGAACTAGTTACCATAACTAGCATCCACGATTAACTCCGGACATCACAATGTCTCCAGCCAGTGAGAATCAGCTGCTTGGATACACCAAGGAGTATACCTCGTGCTAGTCTTGACAGAATTGATGGTGTCCAAATCCATCAATTCATCGACTAGGGATAATTCCGATACATCACAATTACACATGTAGAGATACTCACTAGTTGTGATCCAATTACAAATTCTCTCATGCTGTGAATCGTATCGTTGACATTCAGTAAATGAGTTTAAGATCCAATCAAATACATGAAACATGTATACTCAAATAGTGAATCTTCATTTATCATATAAATGGTTCATACATAAGGCGATTGCTTTAGGACATCTCTTATATATTACTAACAGACTCCACTCTGCCTAATGCCAATCGCTACGGTATCCAATACCATAAGCACTAACATGACCCTCAAACTTACTTTGAGGTAATTCTTTAGTCAAAGGATCCGCTAAGTTCCTTTTAGTGGGAATTTTCTCGATTTGTATTTCGTTCCTACTGATGATCTCTCTGATAAGATGATAGCGGCGAAGCACATGTTTGGATCGTTGATGAGACCTTGGCTCTTTCGCCTGTGCAATTGCTCCATTGTTGTCACAGTAGACCGGTATTGCTTCAACAATGGCCGGAATCACACCAAGTTCATAAACGAACTTCTTGATCCAAACCGCTTCCTTTGCTCCTTCCGAAGCTGCAATGTATTCTGCCTCAGTAGTAGAATCCGCTACAGTGTCTTGTTTGGAACTTTTCCAACTCACTGCGCCTCCATTCAAGGTGAACACGTATCCAGACTGAGACCTGGAATCATCCTTGTCTGTCTGGAAGCTGGCATCCGTATACCCGCGTATCACCATGTCCCCTTCTCCATATATTAGGAACACATCCTTAGTTCTTCTTAAGTACTTAAGGATCGTCTTAACAGCCACCCAATGATCCATTCCTGGATCAGACTGGTATCTGCTCGTGACACTCAGAGCATACGATACATCGGGCCTCGTACATAACATAGCATACATGATAGATCCTATTGTGGATGCATAGGGAATCTTACTCATGCAAATCCTCTCATCTTCTTTGCGCGGACACATAGACTTCGAAAGTTGTACCCCATGCCTGATGGGCAAGTAACCTTTCTTGGATTCCGACATGCTAAACCTCTTTAGCACTTGGTCTATATATGTAGACTGCGAAAGACCATGCAACCGTTTCGATCTATCTCAATAGATCTTAATCCCGAGGATGTAGGTTGCTTCTCCTAGGTCTTTCATGGAGAATGTCTTGGATAACCAAACCTTCACTGACTGTAAGATTGAAATGTCGTTTCTTATAAGTAATATGTAATCGACATATAATACTAGGAACATGACTGCACTCCCACTAACCTTCTTGTACACACAAGGTTCGTCTGGATTTTGTGAGAAATCAAACTTTTTGATTGTCTCATCAAAACGGATATTTCAGCTCCTGGATGCTTGCTTCAATCCATAAATGGACCGTCGCAATTTGCATACCTTGGTTTTATCAACCGATGTGAAACCCTCAGGTTGTATCATATACACGTCCTCGAGCAGGTTTCCATTAAGGAAAGTTGTTTTCACATCCATCTGCCATATCTCATAATCATAATGAGCCGCTATGACCAGGAGCATCCGAATGGATTTAAGCATAGCTACAGGCGAATAGGTTTCGTCATAATCAACACCTTGCTTTTGACGATATCCTTTCGTCACCAATCTAGCCTTATAGGTAATCACATTACCATCCATGTCGGTTTTCTTCTTGAAAACCCACTTGCACCCTATAGGCTTTATGCCTTCAGGTGGGTCAACCAAGTTCCAAACTTGGTTTTCATACATGGAATCCATTTCCGACTTCATGGCACCAAGCCACTTATCCCTTTCTGAACTTGTCAGCACTTCTTCATAACTGGTAGGCTTCTCATCATCAATGAGTAACACGTCGTTCGATTCACTTACAAGAAATCAATATCTCTCAGGAATATTGCGTGTTCTACTAGATCTACGAAGATGTGGTGTTACAATAGGTCCAGCCGATTGCTCATCACTATGAGTTGTCGGCTGTTGTGCTTCACCAGGTATCTCATCAATGTCTATTTGAGTCTCTCGAGCCTCCTCAAGCTCGACGACACTCCCACTGTTTTCTTGCAAGAGAAACTCTTTCTCTAGAAACACAGCATGCCTTGAAACAAACACCTTTTGTTCCACAGGATGATAGAATTGGTAACCCCTTGTTTCCTTTGGGTATCCAATAAATAGACATTTATCAGACTTAGCATCCAATTTGTCTGATACTGTCCGCTTTCACATAAGTAGGACAACCCCATATCTTCAAGTAAGATACATGAGGTTACTTACTATTCCATATCTCATATGCAGTAGTAGAGACTACCTTGGTAGGTATTCTGTTTAACAAGTAAACAGCTGTCTGAAGTGCATAGCCCCAAAAGGACTTGGGAAGATTCGCATGATTCATCATTGACCTGACCATGTCCAACAAGGTCCGGTTATGCCTCTCAGATACACCATTATGCTGTGGTGTATATGGAGGAGTCCATTGAGACAATATACCATTGTCTCTTAGATAATCAAGAAACTTTTGACTTAAGTATTCACCACCTCGATCCGATCGAAGTATTTTAATACTCTTGTCATGTTGTTTCTCTACTTCATTTCTGAATTCTTTGAACCTTTCAAAGGCCTCAGACTTGTGTTTCATCAAGAACACATACCCAAACCGTGAGTGGTCATCGGTGAAGGTAATGAAGTAGCTATAGCCTCCTAAAGCTTGAGTTGACATAGGTCCACATACATCAGTATGTATTAGACCTAGTAACTCTCCCACTCGTTCACCTTTTCCAGTAAAAGGTAACTTAGTCATCTTGCCTTTTAAGCATGATTCACATGTATCGTATGAATCTAATTCAAACGATTCCAGAATTCCACATCTGTGTAATTCGGACATGCGTTTCTTGCTTACATGGCCAAGATGACAATGCCACATATAGGAGTCTATTTGATTACCCTTTCAAGCACGCGTGTTGCTCGCTTCGATATTGAAAATGTCACTGGATACGTCCAACGTATAAATGCCATTACTCAAAGTTCCAGTTCCATAAAGTATGCCATTCAAAGTTATATAACAACAATTGTTACTAAACGTCAAATGGAAACCATTTCTATTTAAACAGGAAATAGAAACAATGTTCTTTATTAGAGAAGGAACATAATAGAAATTGTCCAGTTCCAAGACTAGTCCACTAGGGAGCTTCAGCAAATAAGTTCTAATGGCGACCGCAGCAACCTTTGCTCCATTGCCAACTCACAAATTTGACTCCCCTCTGACGAGTCTTCTTCTACTCCTTAGCCCCTGTATGTCATTACATATATGTGAGCCACACCCAGAATCCAATACCCAAGTGTCTAAGGAAATAGAATGACAATCAATAACGAAGATACCTGAAGAGGATGAGGCATCGGATGCCTTCTTCTTCTTCATTGACTCAAGATAAATCTTGCAGTTTCTTCGCCAGTGGCCTTCCTTGCCACAATGATGGCAAGTTCCCTTTTGCGCTGGTTCTGCCTTCTTTGCCTTTTTGTTCTTCCCTTTCTTCTGTTCTTTTTCCTTCCTCTTAGAACCTTTCTTTGAGAAATCAACTAACAGAACCGCCTTCTCCTCATGCTTCACAGAAGGCTCCACAGTCTTCAGCATATTGAGGAGCTCGGGAATAGTGGATTCTAATTTGTTCATCTGATAGTTCATCACAAATTGTGAGAAACTCTTGGGCAAACAATGCAGAATTAAGTCAATACTTAACTCATGATCCATCACAAACTCGAGGGTAGCTGGCCGCTCGATGTACCCGTTAATCTTTAGCACAAACTGCACTACAGACGAACCTTCTTGCATCTTCGTGGTGAAGAGGAGCCTAGAGACCTCGAACCTTTCGGATCTCGCTTGCTCATCGAACAACTCATGAAGATGGAAGACCATAGTATTAGCATCCATATGCTCATGCTACTTTTGCAGCTCAGGTACCATCGCCGCTAGCATGATGCAACTCGCCAGCTTAGAATCTGCCACATGCTTCTGATAGACCAACATTTGGTCTGGAGTTGCATCGTCCTTAGGACGGTTGGGAAGAGGCTCTTCAAGGACATATGCTAGTTTTTCCGCCTTGAGAACAATTCTCAGGTTTCTAAGCCAGTACAGGAAGTTAGGCCCAGCCAGTTTGTTTGAATCCAAAATAGTGTGCAAATTCAAAGATGTCATGATCAATTTATTGACCTAGAAATACAAAACGAGCATATATGAGAAAATGATTTTAATATGCATCAATATACATTTATAAATCACATTCATTTTTCGAATTTCAAAAACCCCAAAATCACTTCGAGAGATAGTAGGTCCATCTCCGAATGGGTTGATATCCATCATAGTTATGAACAACCTTGGAGAGAGTCCAACAAGCCATTCATAACTACGACGGTAGGTATCAACTATACCGATTGCATATCACGTATATGCAACTATCACAATGTGCTATCAACTAATTGAATGTTCACACATACATCGGGTTGTTAACTCATTAACAAGTATGCATCATATGCATAGCACCCAACTTCACCTCCCTTTACATCGACCTTGGAGTGAGTCCAACAAGCCGATGCTCCAGGTTAAAGCCAACCCATTAATCGAGAAATAGTTTTAATATGGTTAGAGCGCATTCAACCAATTATCCCGGCTTGGAGAGAGTCCAACAACCAAAGCTAACGATTGACCTCTGACTCTTACCATATTAGTATCAAACTATTCCATGGTTTGAACATGTTCGGGTTCGAGCCGGGCTTGGAGAGAGTCCAACAATCCAAACAAGAAACGGAACTCTGGTTCTAACCATATTAATGGAAGGTGTAGGCTTTAATATAGAGTTAGGGTTTTTATGTCTCATCCTCTTTGCATGCAAATAACTATTATCTACATGGCATGGTATACATGGCATACATCTACATGTCACGACACGCATGACATAATGATATGCATCTAATGCAATTATATGGCATACAATTATGTCATGTACATAATTTCCTTATTTTCATAACTATTTATGGAAATAAAATATGTTTAAGATTTGATTCTCCAAATCAAATCATGATTAAATTAGGAAACAAATTTCCAAATCTAATCACATATTTTATTTATGGAAATAGTTGATTAAGGAAAATCAATTTAGGAAACCAATTTCCTAAATCATCAAAACTACTTATGGAAATAAAATATTTTAATATTTGATTTCCCAAATAAAATCATGATTAAATTAGGAAACAAATTTCCAGAATCTAATCAAATATTTTATTTATGGAAAATATCAATTTCCATAAATACTTCCAACTTTCCAAAAGTGGAAGATTTCCATAAATACTTCTAGACTTTCCAAAATTGAAAAATTTCCATAAATACTTCTAAATTTCCAAAATTAGAAAATTTCCAGAAATAACATTATGACTATTGTAAAACCATTTTACGATTATGTCGAAACACAACTTGGGCTCTGATACCACTGTTGGGTTTCCGACACCGCGGCGAGTGTGTGTTAGAACATGTTTCGCAAACATGTGCACAGCGGAAGAAATAAAAATAATAAATCTACATTTATTATAATACACACATCAAACGCATGCATAGTACAACATGTGTAGACATAACCGTAAATTTAAATTTGCAATAAAAGGAAATTTAACTACGTTATACCTTTCGTATCACGTGTAGCGGGAACGGCATCAACCGGAATGATCCTCGCTAGAATCGTCTCTATCCGTATCCACGCCGAGTATCCTCGGGATGACTTCGCTAAGTCACGAGCCTCATCTTCGTAAGGGTTACTAGCCTCGTGTTGAAGATGATGTGATCGAGAGATGATCACGATCCGAATCCAAATTCGGATCCAAAAACAAGTCCTCAAGACTCTCTTCTCCGGAGAGGTATTCGTCAACCGTTTGAAGAATTCTTCGTCCTCCACCTCAGAGGATTACCGGAGATCGAATCCCTGGTAAGTTAGGTGCTGTCGGAGCTCTAACCGTCCTCCAAACGACGCTCCGACGAGAAGAGAACAAGCTGTCCAGAAAACTGGACAGCTTTGGTGGAGGAAATAGGGCCGGCCAAAAAAGGTAGGATGAAGCTCACCTTAATGCCAAACCATAAGGAGAACACCGGAGAGTTGCCGGAGGATAACCGGCCGAATCTTGGACGCCAACAACACTTTGGACGGCGGCACAAGAGGTTGGGTGGCAATGGAGGTTGGCGCCAACTCTTAGAGGGGATGAGGTGGGCGGCAACTTAAGCTAGGGTTTTGGATTAGGGTTTAAGCCCTCTTTTATAGAGAACTAATTCTCTTAATGGTTATTGGATCATAACCATAAGGCCCGTTAACCTGATCCATTAATATAAGTTAAAATAAACTAAACCATGATGGTTTATTTTAAGTTAAAATGAACCGAACCAACTTTTGGTTCATTCGTTTAAAATAAACCAAACCCTTTGGTTTATTCTCCTCCATTGGATTAGAACCAAACCATTTTGATTCATCCATTATGTCTTCATAAGACATGGCCCATCCACGCTTCCATTACGACTGAAACAATTTCATGCTCGCTTCTTGTTTGGTCCATCCAAACCTAGTTTCTCTCGGTCTGAGAATCTCATTCTCAAGCTCGTTTTAAATCTTTCGGATTACGCTCATTGTGCGTGTGACCAAATAGGTTCTCGGTTTATGTTGGCCGTCTATAATTAACCATTAATTATAGAACGATCATGAGTTGCACCTAGTAGTACATCATGATCCCCAATTAACCGAAAAGATCAATGGTTGATCCAGAACTATTTCTGAAACCCTTCAGCAGCTCGAATGAATCGTGCTCCATTCCCTTCACTCATCTTATACCCACTTGGTTCAGGACATGGTATATAGTGTCAGTCCCCACAAGGCTGACTACGTCACACCTAGCCCAAGTATCATTTCCTCGTCCTACGGATTCTAATTACTGCACATGTATCGAAGAGTACCTTACTCTAAACATGTAATGCTTTGGCCAAAGGCTTTAGTAACAATCCGACGAGAGGCCATGGGTATACATCTCCTCGCAAGGAGTGGTGAATCCTTTATAGGCTATTCAAACACCTTCGATCACTTCGACTTATACCCAATCATCCCGGGTTCACATCTCCTTAGAGATGTTTGCTTAAGATGTCAAAGCATAAGTCTCCATGATCAAGATGACTTGAATACCGCAAGTCAAAGGAACATTGCACTTAAGCTACAGTAAGAACTTCATTGACATATCTATATATGCAGAGAACCATATGAAGTCTTACAGCTGGTCACTCCAATGAACTAGTTACCATAACTAGCATCCACGATTAACTCTGGACATCACAATGTCTCCAGCCAGTGAGAATCAGCTGCTTGGATACACCAAGGAGTATACCTCGTGCTAGTCTCGACAGAATTGATGGTGTCCAAATCCATCAATTCATCGACTAGGGATAATTCTGATACATCACAATTACACATGTAGAGATACTCACTAGTTGTGATCCAATCACAAATTCTCTCATGCTGTGAATCGTATCGTGGACATTCAGTAAATGAGTTTAAGATCCAATCAAATACATGAAACATGTATACTCAAATAGTGAATCTTCATTTATCATATAAATGGTTCATACATAAGGCGATTGCCTTAGGACATCTCTCATATATTACTAACACTGTCCTCATACTACCATACATCTGATTCCCCTTCCCTCCACATGCCTATCAAAGCTCTCACTAGAAGGGCCTTAGTGAAAAGGGTCTACCAGGTCTTCCTCTGATGCAATCTAGGCGACAACAACTTCTACCTCCTTTACGATTTCTCATATCAGGTGGTACTTGCGCTCTATTGTTGGATCGATTTGAAACGCTAGAGGGGGGGTGAATAGCGTTAAAACTTTCTTTTTTCGTTCGTTCGTTTAAAATCCGAGTAGATAATTAATTTGCAGCGGAAAAGATAAGCAATAAGTAAAAGAGACAATTCTTTTTCCTTGGTTCGTAGCCTTCGGCTACTACTCCAAGGCCCTAGTGGTTCTTGACCACGTACGGAGGGCAAAAGCACTAAAGGAACTCCTCCTTGTTGGAGGTAGGAGTTAATCGATACAAGAAGGAAAAAAAACTTGAGGTAGAGGGACACTCCCCCTCTCCTCGTATACGATAAAAGCTCTGAAAGATTAAAGTAATGAACTTAAAATAAAAGCTAAAACCGACGTTACAATAAGAGAGAAATTAAGACCTAGACGTCGGAGAGAAAGCACTTCGTTGTCGGAAAAGTTGTAGCTTGGCAGAGGCTTTTGGAAGCATTAGAATTGATGAAGAAACCCTAGGATTGTCCCTCCTTTTATAGCCTTTGAGCCCCTTTTCGAGAGGAACCCTAGCCAATCAAAATTGAGCACCAATCTCCTTGAAATGGGGTGATAAGCCTTGACTCCTCGAAGTTGATCATTGACCATCACGATCGATGGCCATCATCGATGGATCGATGGCGCCACGGTCGAATGCGACCTCAGCAATGATCGTTTGACTGGCAAGTCGAGTCCTCCAAGCTGACAGTCGACTGATGCTAGCTGCAAGGCAAAGTTAGCTCAAAGAAAACATTATTTCGACGGCCTTCGACCATCCGATCTCGACCTAGACCATCGATGGGATGTCTTTGGTCGGATCTACGCTTAAGACCATCCCCGTAAGTAGGATACGACCTCACTTACGCTTGCACACATGAGCTTACCTCGATACTTACCATGTCGCTTTTGCTTCTGGCCTTCCACTCGACTCCTTCGGCTCCCTCCGAAGTCACTCGAGTGTCGCCCGACCACCCGGCTTCCTCCGAGTGTCGCTAGCCTTCAGCTCCAGCTTTAGCAATCTTCTGCACACTCGATTCAGCTCGTGAGATAACGACATGAGCTTAACTTTGTATCGTTTGCTATAATCAAAACTCAGGTTCGACTTAGGTGCCTACTGTACCAACAATCTCTCCCTTTTTGATTTATGGCAAACCCACATACAAAGTTAAGTAAATAGCAAGCATGAAGAATAATGTGCATTAGGAACAATAAAAAAAATAAAGAAGATTAAGTTGGAGTACTAAGGATTTTCTTCAAGTACTCCCCCTTGAGGAAGCCTCCCCCATGACCGAGGGTGAGTCTTGAAGAAAGACCTTAATCCACCCCTTGAGGGTTGCTTTAAGTAATTAACATTACTTAAAGTTGGCCTTAGTAAAACGTTTAAGTTAAGAGTTCTTCTTAACTTGGCCCTTTCTCCCCCTTAAGTAAAACATTAAGGGCATAATGTTTAAAAATAAGTAAAACGTTGATGGCACAAATAAGTTTAAGTTAAGAATTCTCTTAACTTGGCCTTTAATAAGTTTTCAAAACTTAAAGTTAACTTTTGGTTTAAATATAAAGTAAGAGTTAAGTTATCAAAAAAAAATTTGACCCCTTAACTTTGGCCTTTTTCTCCCCCTTTTGCCATATATCGAAAAGAGTGAGGGTGTGTGTGGAAAATAAAAATAAGTGTTAAATTTAAAGTCCAAGCATGTTCCACATTATTTTGAAAATAATATACTGAAAATAAGTTCATCTATAAAATGTTCGACTCATATTTAGCTTGATTGATATAAAAGATCAACCAGTCCTGGTCAGAGTCGGTTAGTATGAATGATTATACTCCGTGGTTCATGGCGATGCACTAGCTCTACATCTGGAACCAGGAGTAAGGTCCTAACATCTCACGGCCATCTACGTGGCTAAGTACACAAACACATTAGTCCTATGTGTTGTGAGATGTATTAGCTCCTTAAATCTATAGGTGCATGATATCTAAGGTATGTCCTATGCTAGTTCCATAAAAATGAAATTAAAGAAATAGTAGTAAGAACATATAATTTGCAAGTTCCTATTCTATTACGCACATGCCCAATTTTCGTCTTAATAGACTAAATTCGGCTTCGGGTAGGGGTTTAGTAAATAGGTCTGCTAAGTTAGACTTCGATTCGACGTATTCGAGTTATATGGCTCCGTTGGCCACATATTCTCGAATGAAATGGTGTTTGACTTCTATATGTTTGGTCCTAGAGTGACATATCGGATTCTTAGTAAGATTAATTGAACTAATGTTATCTACGTGAAGTTTAGTATTCGTAAAGTCTAACTTAAAGTCGCGGAGAGTGTGCTTCATCCAAAGAAGTTGAGTGACACACTCACCCATCGCGATGTATTTGGCTTCGGTGGTAGATAAGGCAACACAGTGTTGCTTCCTACTGCACCAACTCACTAGACTCGAGCCGAGAAGTTGACAACAACCACTCGTGCTCTTTCTATCGAGCTTACTACCGGCATAGTCTGAATCGGTGTAGCCAGTTAGTTCGAACTCGGTAGATCTAGGATACCAAATATCGACATTAAGTGTACCCTTTAGATATCTAAGGATACGCTTGACTAGAGTTAGGTGAGACTCCTTGGCACAGGTTTGAAACCTTGCGCACATACTCACTGTAAATAAGATATCAGGTCAGCTTGCAGTTAAGTAAAGGAGACTCCCTATTATGCTCCTATAGTATTTTAAATCAATTTGATTTCCAATTACTTCTTCTATATTAACATTAGTTGCCATTGGTGTATTAATAATTTTAGCGTCTTGCATTCCAAAGCGTTTAATTAATTCCCTAGTATATTTGCATTGATGTAGGTATATTCCATCTTTAGTTTGTTTAATTTGTAATCCTAAGAAGAAACTTAATTCGCCTACTAAATTCATTTCAAATTCACTTTCCATAAGTGAAATAAACTCATTTAGTAGGATTGAGTTGGTGGTTCCGAAAATAATATCATCTATGTAGATTTGGGCTATGAATATGTCT
Organism: Wurfbainia villosa; assembly: GCA_025175895.1. NCBI lineage: Eukaryota > Viridiplantae > Streptophyta > Magnoliopsida > Zingiberales > Zingiberaceae > Wurfbainia > Wurfbainia villosa. The sequence continues at coordinate 18,216,986 of CM046008.1, read as the reverse complement.
TTACCTAAGGTTTTTACGAAAAGGGTTGGGTCAACTACACCTTGGTTAAAGCCTTTGGACTTAAGATAAATCGAAAGTCTCTCGTACCAAGCTCGCGGAGCTTGTTTAAGTCCATAAAGCGCTTTCTTTAATCTAAGGACATGATCAGGTTTGTCTAAACTTTCGAAACCGGGGGGTTGACTAACGTAAACTTCTTCTTTAATGTATCCATTTAAGAATGCAGATTTCACATCCATTTGAAACAATTTAAATCCTCGATGTACTGCATATGCTAATAGCATTCGAATGGACTCTAATCTAGCTACTGGGGCATAGGTCTCATCGTAATCTAAACCTTCGACTTGACTAAACCCTTTAGCAACTAGTCTAGCTTTATTTCTAACTACTTCACCTTTATCATCAATTTTATTTCTAAACACTCACCTTGTTCCAATGATTGTTTTATCTTTAGGTGGTGGTACTAATTCCCATACATCGTTCCTAGTGAATTGAGCCAACTCTTCTTGCATTGCAATAATCCAATCAGGATCAAGAAGAGCTTGGTCAATAGTTTTGGGTTCAATTTTAGAAATCAAAGATATTTGACTAAGGTTTCTGTATGAGGCTCTAGTTCGAACTCCTAGACTTGGATCACCTATCACTTGGTCGATAGGATGATGCGTTTGAGTCCTAGTTGGATTTGGATTTGAGTCTACAACTTGATCCATAGGATGGCTTGTTTGAGTTCTAGTTTGGTTGGAGTCATCTATCACTTGATCAATAGAGTGACTTGGTTGACTTAGGTTAGGATTAACACTAGACCTGATCTCCGGATCAGAGTTAGGTGTAGTATGAATCGGCTCGCTAATTGGGGTTGCCGGGGGTTTTGTAGGCTCTTGTCCTTCATCGAATACTACATTGATAGTTTCATCGACTCTAAGGGTGTCATGGTTATATACTCTATAAGCTCTACTTGTAGTCGAGTATCCTAGAAAGATTCCGATCGTAGTTTTGGATGTAAATTTCCCTAGGTAATCTTTAGTGTTTAGGATATGTACCTTACACTCAAATACCCTAAAGTACTTGATGTTAGGTATTTTATTGTGATAAATCTCGTATGAGGTCTTAAGGTGCCTCTTTACCATAAGGATCCTATTCTGGAAATAGCATGTCGTACTCACGGCTTTGGCCCAAAACCTATCGGGTAGGTTATACTCATTAAGCATTGTCCTAGCGGCTTCTTGTAGAGTTCTATTTTTGCGTTCTACTAGGCCATTTTGTTGTGGAGTTCTAGGGCAAGAGAACTCATGGTGGTATCCATTTAGGTTACAGAATTCTATAAACCTATGGTTTTCGAATTCACCACCATGATCAGTCCTAAGTCTTTTGATTTTAATGCTTTGTTGATTTTCTATTAACTTAAATAGGTTGATTAATTGATCTAGGGTATCACTTTTGTGTTTGATGAACCTAACCCAAGTAAATCTAGAGTAGTCATCAATAATGACTAAGCAGAATTTACTTCCATTAAGTGACTTAGCCCCGTGTGAATCAAATAGATCCATGTGTAGGAGCTCAAGCACACTTTTGGTTCGTTCTTGACTAGTTAGTTGATGTTGTGTCCTAGATTGTTTACCTTATTGACAAGCATTACATATTTTATTATCCAAGTGGTTGAGGTTAGGCAAACCTCTGACTAAATCACTCTGACTCATCTTGTGGATGAGTCTTGGGTGTGAGTGACTGAGTCATCGGTGCCACAACCATGATTCCTCTTGTCGTGTCATAAGACAATTAGTTGAGGAGTTAATTAAGTTGATAGTGTAAATGTTGTTATTTCTAGTCCCTTTAAGAATTGTTTTAGAGGTTTCGTTTGTATTAATTACGCATTCATTTTCTAGAAATATGACCTTATAGTTATTATCACACAATTGGCTTACACTGAGAAGATTATATTGAAAATTTTCTACTAATAAAACTTTTTGAATGACAAAATTTGAGTTAAGCTCAATATCACCTGATCCGATGATTTTGAGCTTGCCGTTATTTTCGAAGGCTACCGATCCTTGTCATTTGAATCGAAGCTTCGAAAACTTGAGTTGATCCCCGGTCATGTGTCGGGAGCAACCACTGTCCAACATCCATTGATCCTACACGCAAGGTAGTTGGATCGGATCTTAGATTTATTAAAAATTGGTTGAAAATTATTAACCTAAATCATCTCACCTATGTCTACATGATCAAACATGTTAATCCTATATGTTCTTGTGAGATGACTTCCAATTTTAGTTGAATTAAATTTAATGACTTAAACACTTGTCAACCTTGCGTTAGATTCGGATTTGACCTTAGGCTCATCAAGTCACCTTTTCAAGATCATGGCTTCCAGGTCGTGGCGAGGCACAGAGGCCTTCTTTGATCGGAAAAACGACCACTTCCTTAGACAAAGCCATTTTCAAGAAAATAGAGACTTGACTCACCTAAGACCACTTCCTGGTCTAACTAGTCTAGGATACGGTGAGGTAGCTTCAGCTAGTTCCGCTCGGTCAAGTGCATCGAACTAGATACGCCTTATCTAGCCCAAATACACAAGACTCCGTTTTCCTAGCGTACTATCATCTCACCACGTCCTGGTACTATGTTATCAAGTATTGACGAGTTATAGTCCTATCTAACCATTCTAAAAAGAAAAATCAAACTAAATAAAAACCTAAGCATGCAATTTCTAAGTTAAAACACAAACAAATTTCGTACTAGCTCCCCCTGGATCGTTGAATCGATTTGGTCTCTCCACATAGTGGATTTGGTCCTTGGGAACCCAGTACTGGTTTGATCCTAAGTTTGAAATCAAGGTGGTCTTAGGGACCCATGCTTGGACACGTTTTTTATGTCGACTTACAATCGACATATATGACTTATTGGTCGTGTTTGAGCTAAAACCTAGTCCGGCCTTGTTGTACACGACCCTTTGCGTTCCAAGTAGGAGGTCAAGTCCTTTGGATCCCAATGTAAACCTTTCCAACGTATTCCTAAGATCTTCGACTTGACTTTTCAAGAGTGAGTTTTCAACTTCGAGTTTTTCAACCCGAGTTGAGTCCTTCTCTTGAACTCGACTAGTCGAAGAGGTTAGGGAGACCTCGTGTTTGAGGAGTTTAACTTCCTCAACCACGGTCTCGACCTTGGACTCGGACTTAGCTAACTTTTTATTTAAAAACTTAATTGCACTATAAAGAGTAGTAATAAGAGACTGACTTACCTTGAGTGTATCTTTTTAACCGGATGTGTATCCGTGGCTTGTCTAGAATAGTATTTCGCAGTCCGACTCGTCTTCGATTTCCGATTCAGGTTCCGGTTCTGACTCCGTCTTCGATTCCACCGGTTTATCCATAAGGACTCAATCGTTGTCTTCTTCCTCGGAAGCTTCTTCCCAAGTAGAGTTGAATGCCTTTTTATGTTTTGGTGCCTTGCTCTTGAGTTTTGGGCATTCGGACTTAATGTGTCCAAACCTATTGCATTCATAACATCTTATGTTTGAACTTTTAGGCTTACCTTCATTGGGTCAAGTGACGGCTCGTTTTCGGCCCTTGACTATCCTCCGAACTAGGTTGACTAGTTCGGCTTCCATTTCTGAGTCGACCTCCGAATCCGACTCATCCTCTTCTTCCTTCGGGGGTGGCTTGCTTGCGGTTTTCTTCCTCGAACCTGCAAAAAGTGCTATACCCTTCTCGGGTTCCGAGTTAGACTGCTCATGAAGTTCGAAATCAGAAAAGAGTTCATCTAACCTAAGTTTAGAAAGATCCTTGGAGACCTTGTAGGCATCGACCATGGATGCCCACAAGGTAGTCCTCGAAAAAGAGTTTAGGACATACCTTATAAGGTCGCGGTTTTCGATCTTTTGCCCGATTGCATGTAGGTTGTTGACTATGTCTTGGACATGGGCGTGGAGTTGTGTCGCAGACTCGTGTTTCTGCATTTTTAGGTTATATAGTTTATTGAATAGAAGATCACGCTTACATACCTTGGCTTCATCGGTCCCTTCGTGTAGCTCCACTAGTTTTGTCCAAATGTCCTTTACGCTTATGAAGGGGTCAACGCGATTTAGCTCTTCCTTGGATAAGCTGCATTGAAGGATTTGAGTTGCCTTAACGTCGGCTTCGACTTGTCTTTTTTTCACAATGGTCCATTGGTCATAATCAAAGGATTCACCCACTTCGTTAGTTGGAAGTGTGAATCCCGTTTGGATTATGATCCACATCTCGATTTGGGTTTTGAGAATGCATTCCATCCGACCCTTCCAATAACGGAAGTCATCTCCATTGTAAAACGGAGGTCAGACGGTGCTAAAACCCTCGAGATGGGCCATTAGAACAAAAGACACAAGGAGACGAAGACGAAAAAACTAGCAACGACAAAAACACACAAAAAGTACCAAGACTCGCGTCTTGGATTAGTAGTGCGGGAGAAAAAGTAACAAAATGAAATAAATCTAAAATAAACAGAATTAAAAAGAAAAAAGATATGTAAAATGGCTAGATTGGTGGTTTCACCAAATCTTAGCAACCCCCGGCTCTGATACCAATTGTTGGATCAATTTGAAATGCTAGAGGGGGTGAATAGCGTTAAAACTTTCTTTTTTCGTTCGTTCGTTTAAAATTCGAGTAGATAATTAATTTGCAGCGGAAAAGATAAGCAATAAGTAAAAGAGACAATTCTTTTTACTTGGTTCGTAGCCTTCGGCTACTACTCCAAGGCCCTAGTGGTCCTTGACCACGTACGGAGGGCAAAAGCACTAAAGGAACTCCTCCTCGTTGGAGGTCGGAGTTAATCGATACAAGAAGGAAAAAAAACTTGAGATAGAGGGACACTCCCCCTCTCCTCGTATACGATAAAAGCACCGAAAGATTAAACTAATGAACTTAAAATAAAAGCTAAAACCGACGTTACAATAAGAGAGAAATTAAGACCTAGACGTCGGAGAGAAAGCACTTCGTTCTCGGAAAAGTTGTAGCTTGGCGGAGGCTTTTGGAATCTTTAGAATTGATGAAGAAACCCTAGGATTGGCCCTCCTTTTATAGCCTTTGAGCCCCTTTTCGAGAGGAACCCTAGCCAATCAAAATTGAGCACCAATCTCCTTGAAATGGGGTGATAAGCCTTGACTCCTCGAAGCTGATCATTGACCATCAGTCGACTGATGGCCATCATCGCCGATGGGTGATGGCGACATCGGTCGAATCGACCTCGACGATCGATTGTTTGATGGCGATCGAGTCCTCAAGGCTGTGATCGGTGATGCTAGCGTGAAGGAAAAGTTAGCTCAAAGAAAACATTATTTCGACGGCCTTCGACCGTCCGATCTCGACCTAGACCATCGATGGGATGTCTTTGGTCGGATCTATGCTTAAGACCATCCCCGTAAGGAGGATACGACCTCACTTACACTCGCACACACGAGCTTACCTCGATACTTACCATGTTGCTTTTGCTTCTGGCCTTCCACTCGACTCCTTCGGCTCCCTCCAAAGTCACTCGAGTGTTGCCCGACCACCCGGCTTCCTCCGGGTGTCGCTAGCCTTCAGCTCCAGCTTTAGCAATCTTCTGCACACTCGATTCAGCTCGTGAGATAACGACATGAGCTTAACTTTGTATCGTTTGCTATAATCAAAACTCAGGTTCGACTTAGGTGTCTACTGTACCAACATCTATGTGTTTACTTGCCTTATGGACTCGTGGTTCCTTCGAGTTTGCAACTGCACCATTATTATCACAATATATTGTGATAGTTCTTGGCAAACCAAGAATCACATCTAAGTCCATCAGGAAGTTCCTGAGCCACACTTCTTTGGCCGCCTCAGAGGCTGCCACATACTCAGCTTCCATGGTGGAGTCTGCCACGCATTTCTGCTTGACACTCCTCCATACAATGGCTCCACCTCCCAAAGTAAACACAAAACCTGAGGTAGACTTACTGTTATCCCTATCAGATTGGAAGTCGAAATCCATGTAACCCACAAGGAGTATTTGGTCTACATGGTAAACCAGCATATAATCCCTAGGCCTTCTCAGGTACTTCAATATATGCTTTACCGCAGTCCAATATCCCTGTCCTAGATTACTCTGATATCTGTTGACCATGCCCACGGCATAGAAGATATCTAGTCTCATGCATAGCATCACATACATGAGGCTTCCTACCACCGAAGCATAAGGAACCGCCTTCATCTCCTCTATCTCCTCATATGTTCTTAGGACACATCTCCTTAGATAAAGGAACTCCATGCCTGAAAGGAAGAAAACCCTTCTTGGAATTCTGCATGCTAAAACGATCCATAATCGTGTCTATGTATGAAGCTTGGGATAAACACAACATCCCTTTCCTATGATCCCTTATAACCTTGATCCCAAGGATGTGTCCCACCTCTCCCAAGTCCTTCATATCAAACTATTTGGACAACCATACCCTTACGTCCGATAATACCTTGATATTGTTGTCAATCAAAAAAATGTCATCTACGTATAATACAAGAAATACCACTACATTTTCGTCACATCTCTTGCATACACAAGACTCATCCGGACTTTGAATAAATTCATAAGACTGGATTACCTCATCAAAGCGGATGTTCCAAGACCTTGAAGCTTGATTTAATCCATAAATGGACCGATTAAGCTGACATACAAGATGCTCTTTGCCCTTCGCAATAAATCCCTCTGGTTGCTTCATATAGATGTTTTCCTCAAGACTTCCATTAAGGAAAGCTGTCTTGACATCCATCTGCCACACCTCATAATCCATATGAGCTGCTATGCATAAGAGAATCCAGATAGACTTAAGCATGGCTACCGGCGAAAAGGTCTCCTCATAATCGATACCCTCTTTCTGAGTATACCCCATCACAACAAGCCTCGCTTTGAAGGTCTTAACCTTCCCGTCTATTCCTCTCTTTCTTTTGTAGATCCACTTGCATCCAATGGTTTTTACACCATCGGGTAGTTCCACTAGCTCCCAGACCTAATTTGAATCCATAGATTCAATCTCAGTATTCATTGCACTTTGCCAAGATGTTGTATTTAGATCTTGGATTGCCTCGTCATATGTCCAGGGATCAGGTTCATGTTCGCCATGGACCAAATCAGAAGATTCTCCTAAGAACATGAATCTATCAGGCTTTCTAACAACCCTCCCACTACAATAAGGTATCACCTGTGTATCTTCTGTGACACGCGGTGCAGTCACTTGTGGTATATCCTCTTGTACCGGTGGTACTGAAGTAGTGACTTCCCCTCTCAATTCCTCCAGAAAAATCTTACTCATGGGCTTGTGGTTCATTATATAGTCTTCCTCTAGAAATCTGACGTTCGTGCTAATGATCACCCTCTGATCTCTAAGGCTATAAAACAAATCATCCTTCGTTCCTCTAGGATAACCAATGAACATGCGTACTTCTGTACGAGGTTCCAACTTACCATCATCTGCCTTCAGCACATGTGTTGGACTCCCCCAAATCTGAATGTCTTAGACTAGGCTTTCGCCCAGTCCATAATTCTGTGGGAGCAGAAGGCACTGATTTAGATGGAACCAAGTTCAGAATGTATATTGTCGTATCTAGAGCATATCCCCAGAGCGAATCTGGCAACTCAGAATAACTCATCATCGATCTAACCATCTCCATAAAAGTCCTATTCCTTCGCTCTACTACACTGTTCTGTTGGGGTGTGCCAGGTGCAGACAATTGGGATTGAATCCCAGCCTCTGATAAGTAATTCCTAAACTCTCCCAAGAGGTACTCGCCACCATGACCAGATCGTAGTGTCTTGATACTTTTACCTTGACGTTTCTCCACATCAGCCTTGAATTCTTTGAACTTGTCAAAGCATTCAGACTTGCGGCGCATCAAGTAAATGTATCCATATCTCGAATAATCGTCTATAAAAGAGACGAAATACTCAAAACCACCTCTAGCCTGGATAGACATAGGACCACACAAATCAGAATGAACCAACTCCAACACATCTTTGGCTCTATACCCCTTGGCCTTAAAAGGCCTCTCGGTCATTTTACCCTCCAAGCAAGATTCACAGGTTGGGAAATCCTCCACCACTAATGAACCCAGAGGTCCATCAGCTATCAACCTTTTGAATTCTTCTTAGGTTAATATGACCAAGCCTAAGATGCCAAAGATATGTTTGGTTCATCTTCGAAGGTTCTTTTCTCTTATTGGAATTAGAAGATGAGTTATTAACAGCAATTTGCATCGTGGGAGGATTTGGTTCAAGTGTATATAAATTTCCTATCAATGTACCTGAACAAATATTCTCCCTATTCCTTTTTATAACAACTCTATCATTAAAAGAAATAGAATATCCATCTATAAATAATTTAGAAACTGAAATTAAATTCTTTCTAAATAAAGGTAAATAAAGGGAATTTTTCAGAACCAAAGTTTTATTTTTCTCAAAAGATAAATAAAACATCTCCCACTGCAATAGCCGCCACCTTCATGGCATTGCCCAAGTAAATGGTAATCTCTCCCTCAGCTCGTCGTCGGGTTTCCTGGAACCCCTGCAAAGTATTGTAGACATGATCAGAGGCTCCCGTATCTACACACCAGGTGCCGGTAGATAACACCGCTAACCATGTTTCAACGACTAGACCAAAGGATATACCTTTGTTCTGCTTCAGATTGGGACAATCTTTCTTCCAATTTCCATCCTGCTTGTAAGTGAAGTACTTGCCTTTCGGCTTCTTCACTCCTCTTTGAGATCCTCCCACCACCTTTGCTCCTCCTTGTTTCTTCTTATTCTTGCCTTTCAGCTTAGAAGTAGAAACCTTCTAAGCAACCATGGCCTAAGCCTGAGCAAGCCTTTCTATCGACTGGAGAATGATATCGACCTGGGTTTCCCCATCGATCTTAGCTCCAAGGACTTCCAGCTCATTCGCAGGCTTAGGAGGACACTCTTCGAAGAGTACATACTTGTACTCCTCAGCAGTTAAGACAATATCTAGATTCGTTTCCAATCAACATTATTTGGGTACAGTAAGTTTATTTTCCTTTAGTATCATAGCAAGTGGACTGAAAGTCATTTTTGAAAATCCTTAGAATCACATAGATCATTACTTTAGATTTCAAAAAATTATTGATTCCTCAAACAATAAAATTTTAAAATCAACCAACACCTCAAAACACCGAGAATATCGTATGCCACGATTATATGGACGTATACGAATTCTACATTTGTAAGAGAAGGTTTTACCCATTAATTTTACTATCTTGTCAACCTAACTTTTTGACAAGTAAAATTAATAGTTGGTTCCTCTTTGGCCCCACAAATAAAAGCAGTGACTCCGATGAGGAGGATACTTATATTTGTATCTAAGTATTCACCATTACTTAGTACCAAGGTAATTATCTCGGGTTATGTGCCTTATGACACACGCTCCTTAATAATTCCCTATAACCATATCTGACCCTGTGATCCACAAACAAACTCATCCGATCGGGAGGAAGGCACTCAGAGCCGACGTACAAGTTTGCTTGCATCACATGTCAAATCGTAATGGAGGTCGTGGGAATTTATAAAAATATCCCTCTCCCACTTAGTAATTTGAAATTGAGGAATTTTCTAGCCTACGACATGCATATCAAACAATAAGCAATAAATATGAAAAATAAATTATTTTCCAACTATTATGGCTTTTGTCTTCAATATGTCTCCCGTCGCATCGCATTCTCGTCCGCTCCTCCTACGCCATGTACGAGCCTTCCGGAGATCTGAGGCGAGACTAAAATCTATTTTAATTTACATCCATCGATCCTATACTCCACGAGGAAGTGTACATGAAATCTAGATCGAAAGTAAACTAAAATAAAAAGAGTGGCTAAACAATGTCGTATCTAATTTATAAAAAATTAAATACTAGCCTCGTCAACCCCGAGGATTCAACAAAATATACACATACAATCACATACACACATATGGCCATAATAGTCGGATCTTTTGCGTTCAACCAAAGAGTTAACCTATGCATATCCTACTATTATCCAACACATATAATATATGGAAAAATGCATAAGAGTAACTGAATCCTAAACACACAAAATCGGAAACCTTGGCTCTGATACCAATTGTAGGTTTTTAGCTTTGAGTCCGTGAGGGGAAACTTCGCTTCCCACTTCAACTCGGTCACTTGTTCATGGCGATCCCATCGATGTCCCCGGATTAAAAAAATTTAATCCTAGACAAAAGGGATTTCCCAAGAAACCAAGTCATCATCGTGATATTCGTTTAGAGTGGTCACTTAAACAAACTTATTGTTCAAGCGACCTACCTCTATTCTGCGAGTAGCCGCGGAATAGACAATGTACGGATCGCCGTCTTTTGTGTTTATGTTCGGGATCCGAGTATTATTTAGCGACATACATAAAGTAAACATCCACATAAAACATGCATATAATTGAAAAGCAATTATAAACATAATACAAAGGAAGACTAATCAAAATAAACAAGATTATACCTCTTGTTATACCTCTTGATCTTCTATTGTATGTCTTTCCTCCTTTTGGATGTCGTGTGGGCGACGATCTTCCAAAAGTTGAAGCCTTCTAGATCACCAATCTTCCTTTCCTTGTTCACTCCGAACAAAGGAAGATCATCAAACAAAACTCTTCTTCATATCTAGAACTGGCTACCAAGTCAATAAACTCGATGTTGCCACCGGCTAAGGAAGAGAACATGGAGTATAGGAACCGGCCAAAGGAGAATCAATGAGGGCATGGGCACCGGCCAACACTTGGAGAAGAGAAAGGAAAGCAATCCTTCTCCTTGTTGCCGCCCAAACCCTAAACCTAGCTCTCCTAATTTCCGGCCAAGGATGAAGGGAAGAAGAATAGGTTGAGCTCCGGCCAAGGTAGAGGGAAGAAGAATAGGTGCCGGCCAAACCTTAGGAAGAAGAAGAAGAGACTTCCTCCACTTGTTGCCGCCCACCCCAACCCCAAAACCCTAAACCTAGCCGCCCACTCCTAATCCTAATCTAATTAGGATTGCTTGCCGCCCAAGGGAAGCAAACCCTAAGCCTCATCCATCTCTTTTCCGCCCAAGCCATAAGCCCCTTTATATAGAGTTTAGGCTTATGCCTTGTTTTAATCTCCACCATTGGTTCTAGGGATTTAATCTCAACCGTCGGATCTAGAGATTTAATCTCAATCGTCAGATCTAGAGATTTAATCTCTACCTTTGGATCTAGAGTTTTGTTTCTATCAATTGGATCTAAGCTTCATGAGGTATTAATAGGCTACAATAGGGACCATGAGGAGGAGTTGGATCTTGGCCACCCAATGGATCAAGCCCACATAAATTCTGATCCATTAATGATTATCCATTCCACTAGAGGATTATCATTGATCTACCTCACCAACCCCCATAAGTTAATATGGGCTCTATATATTATATATACATTTTTTCCCCGTGTTTAAGATCTCGAATATTCGTCGATTAATTAATTTACTGACCATTAATTAATCAACATCTAACTCCATGAGTAGTACCACTCAACCTTTTCATCATGCCGGACCAAGTCCACCTACAGGGTTTACATAATGAACCTTATGAGCTCCTCAAGGGGACATCATCATCCTAATATATAGGACATGGTTTCCTCCTATAATTAACGGCACACCATATAAATAATATCATTTCTCAACTTACCGAGCCTTTCGATTTAATCTATAAATCTCGCCCATTGGTAAATCAAAGAGATGAATACTAAGTATATGTGCCCATTATTATATCGGGATTAAGATGATGTACAATATATTATCTGAGGTCCGATTCGATTATATAGTCAGCAATAAATTGAATCACCTCTAAGTCGGTCCTGCTCAATACACACGAAGTGTTCTAGTGTGATTCTATAGTCAAGACAAACCAATACCAAATCACACTACAACCATTCCAATGGTTTGTCAAAAGTCATCTCAGTTGTGAGCCTTTACTTATACTTTACAAGGAGGCAATAACATGATCTCCCGTGTGAAACCACACACCATGTTATCTACAATGTAATGTATTAGACAATATGTATAGCCATAAAATATGCAAACAATGATCATGTGATTTTTATTTCAAAATAAAGATGTTCATATAAAAGATAGACTTTTCAGTATACATCCCAATAATCTTAAGATGCAGGAACACGAGACGGCAACACAACTATATGCCCGCATTCAATAAATCATCAATAGCTTGCACGCCATCGGACAAAAGGTCAAAAATCGAGACCTTATAAGGTATGCTTTAAATTCTTTCCATAGGACTACCTTGTGGGCATCCATGGTCGATGCCTACAAGGTCTCTAAGGACCTTTCAAAAATTAGATTAAATGAATTATTTTCTAAATTTGAACTCCATGAACAGTCTAATTTGGTTCCCAAGAAAGGTATTTCCTTACTTGTAGGTTCAAAGAAGAAGCCCGTAAACAAACAACCCCCTAAGGAAGAGGATTAGTACGAGTCGGAGGTAGACACCGAGATGGAAACCGAACTAGTAAATCTAGTTTGGAAGATGATCAAGAGCCGAAGACGACCCATCAATCAAGGTAAATCTAAACCTAATTCTAATTTTAGATGTTTTGAATGTAACAGGTTCGGACACATTAAGTCGAAGTGTCTGAAACTCAAGAACAAAGCACCCAAGTCCAAGAAAGCGCTTAACGCTACTTGTGAAGAATCGTCGGAGGAGGAAGACGACAATCTCGTCTTCATGGCCAAGCCGACCGAGCCCGAACAAGACTCCGAAACTGAAGAAGAGTCTGAGTCCAGATCCGACGACGAGTCGCTATTCAAGATAAGCCACGAATACGCATCCGGTTCAAAAGGGTCACTTAAGGTAAGTCAATCTTTACTTAGCACTTTATACAATGCAATTAAATTCTTAACTAGAAATTTAGCTAAGTCCGAGTCCAAGGTCGACACCTTAGTTGAGGAGGTTAAACTCCTTAAACACGAGGTCTCCCTAACCTCTTCGACTAGCCAAGTTCAAAAGGAGGACTCAACTCGAGTTGAAAAGCTCGAAGTTGAGAACTCACTTTTGAAAAGTCGAGTCGAAGACCTTAGGCATATGTTGGAAAGGTTTACTTTGGGATCCAAGGGACTTGACCTTTTACTTTGATCACAAAGGGTCATGTACAATAAGGTCAGGCTTGGGTTTAGCTCAAATACGACTAACAAGTCGTATATATCGATTGTAAGTCGAAATAAAAAAACATGTCCAAGCATGGGTCCCTAAGACCATTTTGATTTCTAAATTAGGATCTAACAAGTATCCCAAGGACCAAATCCACTATGTGGAAAGACCGAACCGATTCAATGGTCCAGGGGGAGCTAGTACAAAATTTGTTTGTGCTATTGATTAGACTTTCCATGCTTAGGTATTTTTCTTTTTTATTTTTACAATGGTTATATAGGATCTATAACTAGTCAATTCTTGACAACATAGTACTAGGACGTGGCGAGTGTAGGGATGTATACTGAAAAGTCTATCTTTTGTATGAACATCTTTATTTTGGAATAAGAATCACATGATCATTGTTTGCACATTTTTATGATTATGCAATATTGTCTAATACATTATATTGTAGATAACATGGTGTGTGGTGTCACACGAGAGATCATGTTATCGGCTCCTTGTAAAGTATAAGTAAAGGCTCACAACCGAGATGGCTTTGGACAAACCATCGGAATGGTTGTAGTGTGATTTGGTATTGGTTTGTCTTGACCATAGAATCACACTAGTGCACTTTGTGTGTATTGAGCAGGACCGACATAGAGGTGATTTGATTTATTGCTGACTACATAATCGAATCGGACCACAGATATTATTTAGTACATGCTCTTAATCCCGATATAATAACTGGCACATATACTTAGTACTCATCTCTTTGATTTACCAAAGGGCGAGATTTATAGATTAAATCGATAGGCTCGGTAAGTTGGGAGATGATATTATTTATATGGTGTGTCGTTGATTATAGGAGGAAACCGTATCCTATATATTAGGATGATGATGTCCCCTTGAGGAGCTCATAAGGTTCATCATGTAAACCCTGCAGGTGGACTTGGTCCGGCATGATGAAAAGGTTGAGTGGTACTACTCAAGGAGTTAGATGTTGATTAATTAATGGTCAGTAAATTAATTAATCGACGGACATTCAAGATCTTAAACACGGGGAAAAAATGTACAAATAATATATGGAGCCCATATTATCATATGGGGGTTGGTGAGGTAGATCAATGATGATCCTTTAGTGGATTGGATCATCATTAGTGGATCGGACTTTATGTGGGCTTGATCCATGGGTGGCCAAGATCCAACTCTTCCTCATGGTCCCTAATGTAGCCTAGTAACACCTCATGAAGCTTAGATCCAATGGATAGAAACAAAACTATAAGATCCATAGGTAGAGATTAAATCTCTAAGATCCGACGGTTGAGATTAAATCTCTAGATCCAACGGTTGAGATTAAATCCCTAGAACCAATGGAGGAGATTAATTCATGACTTATCCCTAACTCTATAAAAGGAGGGCATGGGAGTTGGCATGAACTAACATCAAAGAGAGCTAGGTTTGGGCGGCAAGAGAAGGCAATCCTAGTTGAGATAGGATTAGGGTTAGGGTTTGGAAGCTTGGGTGGCACCAAATAAGGAAGGTTTCTTTCTTCTTCCTCCTCTTGTGGCCGGCATCCAGCATCTTTTCCAGCCCCTTCCATCCATTGGCCGGCGCCCAAAAGGCCCTACTCTCTTCTTTTTAGGTGGTGGAAACAAGATATAGGGGTTCCCTTGGTGTCTTGATTGTTTTCCATCATCTTCTCCACCTTCTAGTTGGCCGGCGGCAAGGAGATTGTGTGCTCCTTGTTGTTTGGTTTTAGGGAGAAGAAAAACCTTGTTTCTACTCTTCCTCTTGCTTTGGAAGAGCAAGGAAGGAAGATTTGTGATCTAGGAGCTTCGACTTTTGGTAGATCATCGCCCACACAACGTCCAAAAGAAGGAAGGTCATACATTAGAAGATCGAGAGGTATACCTATTCTTCTTTCTCTTTTTGTTACTTGCTTGTTTTTGTTTTTCAATTATAAGCATGTTATAAATCTGTAAATGGATAAATAATACTTGGATCCCGAGCATAAACACAAAAACCGGCGATCCGGACATCGTCTATTCCGCGGCTACTCATAGAATAGAGGATGGTCGCTTGAACAACTAGTTTGTTCAAGTGACCTCTCTAAACGAATAGCATGATGATGACTTGGTGGTTTGGGCAATCCCTTTTGTCTAGGATTAAATTTTTTTTAATCTGAGGACATCGAAGGGATCGCCATGGACAAGCTACCGAGGTGAAGAGGGAAGCAAAGTTTCCCCTCACGGACTCGATAAGCTAAAACCCTTCAATTGGTATCAGAGCCAAGGTTTCCAGTTTTGTGTGTTTAGGATTCGGTTAATTTTTATACACTTTTTCATATATTATATGTGTCGGATAATAGTAGGATATGCGTAGTTTAACTCTTTGGTTGCAGGCATAAGATCCGACTATTATGGCCATATGTGTGTATGTGATTGTATGTGTATATTTTGTTGAATCTTCGGGGTTGACGAGGCTAGTATTTAGTTTTTGTAAATTAGATACGGCATTGTTTAGCCACTCTTTATTTTATTTTACTTTCGATCTAGATTTCATGTACACTCCCTCGTGTAGTATTGGATCGATGGATGTAAATCAAAATAGATTTTAGTCTTGGCTCGGATATCCGGATGGCTCATACATGGCGTAGGAGGAGCAGACGAGATGGTGATGCGACGAGAGTCATATTGAAGACAAAATCCATAATAGTTGGAAAATAATTTTTATTTTTCATATTTATTGCTTATTGTTTGATACGCATGTCGTAGCCTAGAAAATTCCTCATTTTCAAATTACTAAGTGGGTGAGGGATATTTTTATAAATTCCCACAGCCTCCATTACGATTTGACAAGTGATGCAAACAAACTTACGCGTCGGCTCTGAGTGCCTTCCTCCCCATCGAATGAGTTTGTTTACAGATCACAAGGTCGAATATGGTTATAGGAAATTATTAAGGAGCGTGTGTACTTGCCCATCGTAAGGCACATAACCCGAGATAATTAACTTGGTACCAAGTAATGGTGAACACTTAGATACAAATATAAGTATTTTTCCTATCAGAGTCACTGCTTTTATTTGTAGGGCCGAAGAGAAACCAACTGTTAATTTTACTTGTCAAAAAGTTAGGTTGACAAGATAGTAAAATTAATGGGTAAAACCTCCTCTTACAAATGTAGAATTTGTATGCATCCACACTATCGTGGCATACGATATTCTCGGTGTTTTGAGGTGTTGGTTGATTTTGAAATTTTATTGTTTGAGGAATCAATAATTTTTTGAAATCTACAGTAATGATCTATGTGATTCTTAGGATTTTCAAAATGACTCACAGTCCACTTACTATGATACTAAAGGAAATAAACTTACTGTACCCAAATAATGTTGATTGAAAAAGAATCTAGATATTGTCTTATCTGCTAAGGAGTACAAGTATGCACTCTTCGAAGAGTGTCCTCAAGCCATGGTTGCTCAAAAGGGTTTCTACTTCTAAGCCGAAAGGCAAGAAGAAGAAGAAACAAGGTGAAGCAAAGATGGTGGGAGGATCTCACGGAGGAGTGAAGAAGCCGAAAGGCAAGTACTTCACTTATAAGCAGGATGGACATTAGAAGAAGGACTGTCCCAATCCAAAGCAGAACAAAGGTACATCCTTTAGTCTAGTCGTTGAAACATGATTAACAGTGATATCTACTGGCACCTGGTATGTAGATACGAGAGCCACTAATCATGTCTGCAACACTTTACTGGAGTTCCAGGAAACTCGACGACTAGCTAAAAGGGAGATTACCATTTACTTGGGCAATGCCATGAAGATGGCGGCTATTGCAATGGGAGAAGTTTTATTTATCTCATGAGAATAAAACACTAAGGCCAATGTTAAGTAATTTTGATTACTTAAACTCTTCTTAATTAGTAAACATCAAGGGGGAGGGTTAAAATCCTTTTTCAATTACTCACCCTCGGTCAAGGAGGAGGTTATCTCAAGGGGAGGACTTGAAAAAGAGTTTTTCATACTCCTACTTTACTTGTTAAGCTAAGTATACTCATTCTTGTTTTATGCTAGTCATTCACTTAATGCACTTCAATTATTTCCTTAACTTTGTGTGGGTTTGCCATAGATCAAAAAGAGGGAGATTGTTAGTGTAGTAGGTGATGCACACGAACGCGTCCTCAAATCTCGCGACAGAGGCCATCGAGGACTCGAAGCGCACGCTCGCGCTCAATGCCCGTAAGTGCACGAATGTCATCAAGTAATAAAAGATTATCGATCCCACAAGGACTGGGATTCGAATATTGATATGTTCAGTGGTTGAAATTATTCGGAAATAAACTCTAAGAGGTTTCAATTTGTGAGGGCTATCAGTCGACTATACTCTATATGGTGTCACACAGAGGAAGAAGGGAGCGTGCCGAGGTCTTCAAAGGTGATTCTAGGACTTCGATTTCGCTTGTGTGTCGCAAAACAATGTTGTTAACTGCCGTTGTCTAGATGTTTAGCTATGGTTTTGTGGAAGGGACATCATACACTCTCCCGATGAGCCACCGCATCTACCAGGAGCTATTTCCACCTTAAAAAGACGAGATAGACAGTACGAGGATGCCGAATCAATCCCTATGATAAATCGTTTCTGATTCCATCGCATCCTTCTACCCACGGTTACAAGAGATCAGGTTTACCCCTAGGTTCCTTGTATAAAATCCCCTAAACCTTAGATACGAGGGCTATCACCCCTCGTAACTCCTAAGCACAGTAGGTAGAAATCCAAACATGCATAGATATAGTATAAACAACTTCCAATTGCAAAATTAAACTCAAAGACAGAATTTAATGTGAACCAACAAGTAATGTGCACACAAGCTACTCCCTAATCCTAGAATCGAAAGAACTACTCCATGTATATAAAGGAAGAATCACAAGGCATGTACATGTTCGAATACATCAAAAATAAAGCGCAAGAATAAGGGATTACAATGCCTTAGGGTTTGGGCGGAGCCATCCTTATATAGACATCACCTCGGACCGCTGCAAAATCTGGAAAAAGCCCTAGTCGCGCAAATCTGGTGGGCCGCCACACGGCCGTGTGTTTCCACATGGGCAGGCCATGTGCGGCCCTAGGGTGGTTGATCTTGTTAGTTATAGCCCTAGAACCAATCATGTGATGGTTGAATAGGGAACATTTTGTATCATATTCTATAAAGGCAAAGGATTGGTTATTATATTTACATCTTGCTTGTGCCAGCTAAATTAAATATAATAATGCCCTAGAAAAGTAGGTTCTTATCTACAGCACATCAATTGGCAGAATTGATTATGAGAGGCTATAGAGAACACTTTCCTAAATGTTCCTAGTCAAGTATTAATATGCAAGGGCAATATTAATACATAAAGACTAGCATGTAGGTCAATTGATGACTTGATCTCACAAGTCATGGATATATGATATCAAGTTGACACATGGGTATATATTAGAGAATATATAGAATCTGACCCACCATGAGAAAGTTTCATGGATCGTCATATGAGTGTCATAAACTTTCTCATGTGACTATTGGTATGAATAGTCCTCAAGTCACTACGGTTCCCTACATAAGGAGTTATGTACTTTGGTATCACAAACGTCACCCATAACAGGTGGACCATAAAGGCGACATCGGGTATATAACAAATTATGCGAGGGATGTGAGTGATGTAGATGGGATCTATCCCTCCCATATGACGGAGTGATATCTGGGCCCCTTGATTGAGTGGAACTACTAAAATGCATGGCCATGCTCGAATGAGTCAATATGAGATATTGAGCTCATTTGGTTGAGTTAGTTTACTCAGGGATCAAGAAACACATAGATTGATCGAGGATGACACGGTCTATGCCTCATTGGTCAATCTGATATCAAGGATAGAAGGACACGGTCATACATTATAGTAGTCACGGAAAGGTTAGTCGGATCTTGACTTATCTCGTAACTTGGGTAGCAATGATGTATTGCTAGATGTCGCTCATTGCTTGTGTATCTAAAAGAGTTTAGATCCACTGCCAACGTTATGAGAACCTATAGGGTCACACACAAAGAGCATGATGATTAGAAGAATTAGTGCATTCTAGTTTGACTAGAATAATTTGGGAATAAGCTTAAGTACAAAATGGTTTTTGGACTTTAAGCTTAAAGAGAATTTTAGCTTATTGATTTAATGAGATTAATTCAATATGCTAAGCTTAATTGATTTAATAAGATTAATTCAATATGTTACCTTATTGATTTAATGAGATTAATTCAATATGATAACATAAGCTTATTGAATTAATAAGATTAATTCAACATCCATGAATGCCACATAAGCATGCCACCTAAGCATGCCACATAAGCATGCCACCTAAGCTTGATGAGTTGGAAGGAGACAAAGGGTTTTGACCCTTGGATTTCCTCCACATGTGGTCGGCCAAAACAAGGAGGATAACTCCTTGTTTAATTATCTTCAATGCCATTGATTGCATTGAATGTTATAGGAGATGAAAGGTTTTTCAAATCCTATAAAACACCCATGGGGTGGCTGGCCAAATGGGTTGAGTGGAGCTTAAGGCTTGGTGAGAGCTTGGTGGAGAGGCTTTGTTGTGTGGTTTTGTGAGTGTAAGCTAGCAAGAAGAGTAGTCTTCTTCTTTTCTCTTCTTCCCTACCTTCCTCTCCTTTAGGGACTTCTAGCAAGAAGTAAAGGAGAGATCTTCTAGTTTTCTTTTGTGAGACAAGAGCTTGCTCGTGGATACATATAGAGGCACGGACATTTGAACGTGCTAAAAGATCCAACACATCCAAGGAAAAGCTGGATTGCAAAGGGCACGCAACAAAGGTAGAACTCACCTATAAGATAGGTATGCTTTTAGAGAAACATATTATGTACGAGTTTTCTTTCGCAAGCATCACTTGGAAGGGATCCTAATTTTTCCGCTATGCATATGCTATTTTGCATAAAGAGATCCCAACAAAGGGTATCAGAGCCACTTATGAAAGATCGATAAAAATAGTCTTTCTATTTTATATATGATATAGAAGTAGGATAAATTTTATTATGAGTTGATAATTGCATTAGCAATTTTTCAAACATAATAAAATATCCGATGTCTTTAAAAGTTAAAAATGACATGGTGCATGGTTATGGCCTAGTCCCAAAAAGTTTGTGAATGTGTGTTGTAATTTTAATACTACTCATGAGTCGTGGCCTTTCTCCTAAAATCTTATTGTAAAATTAGTTTTAGACTAATGTAACTCGAGTATTTCTCCTTTGTAATATACAAAATAAAGATGGAGGGTCCATTGGAAGATGATGTTACAAGGAGGAAGTCAACAACACAGACAACCAAAAGGAAGCACTTGGGAGAAGATGCTATCCCTAGGTTGACCAATCAATCTTCTTGGCTTGAGAAGATTGTAGAATAAGGGCCATAACCATGACATGCTTAGTATGCATGTATGTGATGCATGTTAATTTAGCTTATATGTGATGTATGCTAATATGTATGTGATGCATGTTTAAGTTTATTTCTTAATAAGTCTAAACGATATGCCTACTAAAGTTTGGTACTCACTACTTCCTCGATCATTTGTTATTGGGTTTGCAAAGCAAAGCAATGCATTTTATCTTGAAGAGTGCGAGTGGACAATCGTGATGTCCCGCTATCAAACTTGGTTAAGACTTAATTAAGAAAGTAGAGGCATATATTAGCTTTGAACATAAGTTTTAAAATTAGTTTTGTGTGATTTTCAACATCGCTTTGTCTTAGAAGTGGTCGCTGTTCGATATCAAAGAAGGCCTCTGGCTCGCCACATACCGAAGTCCGGGTTTAGGAATAAGCACTAAACTAATCTAAACTTAACCAAAGCTATTAAAGAGTTACATCAGATGTAATTGGCAAAGATTGCCTACCAATCATACTACGCCTTGGGCGATTAGCCAAAGCTAACTCAAGACTAATTATGATGTGGATCTTTATCCCATATAAATTTATAGCTAAATAGAAGCTAATGATGTAAGCAAAATGTGTTTGCCTACATCAATAATTAGCTCATATCAAAGCTATGAGAATTTAGTGGAGCCCCATTTAATTAAAGGCCTAATTAAATGACTTAGGTATGATACTTAATTTTGCATTTTAATGTTGTAGATCACCATGTCATCTAACACGACACACCCTCAACTCATGATCTGCCCCCTTGAGAAAGACAAGCTCAATGGAGCTAACTTTCTAGATCGGTATAGGAACTTGAGGATTATCCTCAAGCAAGAACGTAAACCGTATGTCCTAGAGCAGCCTATCCTCAAACACACCCCTGCGGCCACTGCGAAAAGGATGCTTATAAGAAGCATCAAGATGACGATTAGATGTGTCATGTCTTATGCTTGCCACCATGAACTCTGAGCTTCAGAAGCAACATGAGAACATGGATGCCTATGATATGGTTGAGCATTTGAAACAACTATATCAAGGACAAGCTAGGCACGAGCGTTTTGAAGTGTCTAATGCTCATTTTGCATGCAAGATGCAAGAAGGAACACTGAGGAACTCACGACTTAAAATGATTGGGTACGCTGAGAACCTCAAAGACTAGGTTTTCCATTGAGCCAAGAATTGGCAACCGATGTTATCCTCGCAATCGGAAGCATATAATCAATTCACATGAATTATAACATGAATGAAATTGATAAACCTTTTGCTCGAGATTCTCGATGTTAAGAATCACAACCAATCTCAAAAAGAAAGTTAGTAATGTACTAATGGTCAAGAAAGGCAAAGGTAAGCGCAAAGGCAAGGGTAAGACCCAAGCCAAAGGCAAGGCCAATTCATCCACTTCAAAGGGTAAAGGTAAAGTACCTAAGGAAGGGATCGCTTCATCATTGCGTGAGATCGACATCGAAGCGAATCGCAAAGTCGAGCTTGAGGAAGTTAAGAATTATAGTAGTGGGACTTCTGCCTGAGGTATACACGTTATAGTAGTTAATCTATCTATTTCTTCTACATGGGTATTAGATACCGGATGTGCATCTCACATTTGTACTAATGTGCAGGACCGAGAAATAGTAGACTAATGGCAAAAGGCGAAGTGGACCTACGAGTAGGCAATGGCGCAAAAGTTGCTGTTGTAGCTGTAGGAACATATTCTTTGTCTTTGCCCACTGGGCTTATCTTAGAACTAGAGGAGTGCTTTTATGTACGTGCATTAATGAAGAACATAATCTTCAGATCTTGTTTAGACAAGAAAAACTTCTTTTATAATAAAGGACAAATGTTGTTCCATTTATTTGAATGAAATGTTCTATTGTAATGCACCACTTATGAATGGTCTCTATGTTCTAGATTTAGAAAACCCAATTTATAACGAATACAAACGGTTCAAATCGAATAATTTGAACCAAACATATCTTCGCATCACGCCTAGGTCACATAAATGAAAAACGCATATCCCAACTCCATAAAGATGGATTATTGGACTCATTTGATTTTGAATCATATGAGATATGTGAATCTTGTCTTGTAGGAAAGATGACTAAAACTCCATTTAGTGGACATGGCAAGAGAGCGACGGACTTGTTAGGACTCATACATACTGATGTATGTGGCCCTTTCAATGTCGAAGCCAGAGGAGGCTATAAGTACTTTATTACTTTCACTGATGATATGAGTAGATTTGGCTACTTATATTTGATGAGACATAAGTCAGAATCCTTTGAAAAGTTCAAAGAATTCAAGAATGAAGTACAAAACCAACTTGGTAAGCGTATTAAGCTACTTCGATCAAATCGAGGTGGTGAATACCTTAGTCAAGAATTTCGTCATCACCTGGCTGAGTGTGGGATAATATCCCAACCCACTCCACCTGGAACACCACAATGGAATGGTGTATCTGAAAGGAGAAATCGTACTCTATTAGATATGGTACGATCAATGATGAGCCGATCGATGTACCTACTTCCTTTGGGGTTTAGCTCTAGAGACACCGCTTACACTTAATCGCTCCCCATCAAAAGTCAGAAAAGACACCATACACGCTATATGGATCGGGAAGAGTCCCAAAATGTCTTTTATAAAGATTTGGGGTTGTGAAGCTTATGTTAGACGCCAAGTCTCGATAAACTAGGACCCAAATCGATAAGTGTTATTTTGTAGGATATCCTAAGGAAACTAAGGGATATTACTTTTACAATCCCACACATGGCAAGGTGTTTGTTGTAAATGCCGCCTTTCTAGAAAGAGAATTTATTTCTAGAAAAACTAGTGGGAGTAAAATTCATCTTGAAGAAATTCAAGATGAAGATAACACTAAGGCTTCATGGAAAATGAACAGCACCACAAAGTGTTGTGGATGAGGAAATTGTTGCCCAAAGAGTTGTGGAGCAAACACTGCTCAAGTAGACCAACCTCTTCGTAGATCCGATAGGATCCGCTGCCAACCCGAGAGATATTCTTTTCTCTTGACCGAAAACGGTGAAGTATTGCTTGTCGATCTTGACGAGCCTACATCCTATCAAGAAGCTATGATGAGCCCAGATTCGAGAAATGGCTAGAGGCCATGAGATCCAAATGGAATCCATGTATACACTAACCAAGTATGGACTTTGGTTGATCCACCAAGGTAAAACCCATTGGTGTAAGTGGGTCTTTAAAGTAAAGACATGGATGGTAATAAGCATACCTATAAAGGTAGATTGGTGGCTAAAGGATTTAAACAAATTCATGGTATTGACTATGATGAAACCTTTTCACCGCCTATGATGCTTAAATCCATTCGGATCATACTTGCTATTGCACCTACCATGATTATGAGATCCGGCAGATGGATGTCAAAACCGCTCGAATGGAAAGCTACTCGAGGATGTGTACATGACAACCGAGGGTTTTGAAGATCCAAAGCATCCTCGAAAGGTATGCAAACCGCAAAGGTCCATTTATGGACTAAAGCAAGCCTCTCGCCGGGAATCTTCGATTCGATGATGCAATCAAGGAGTTTGGTTTCATCAAGAATGAAGATGAACCTTGTGTCTACAAGAGAAATAGTGGGAGCACAGCTTGTATTTCTTGTCTTGTATGTAGATGACATACTTCATCGGAAATGATATTCCCTCACCCACCGTGAAGATGTGGTTAGGGAATTGTTTCTCGATGAAAGACTTAGGTGAAGCTGCCTATATTTTAGGCATCAAGATCTATAGAGATAGATCTAAAAGATTACTTGGCCTAAGTAGTACATACATCGATAAAGTGCTAGATCGCTTTGCTATGCAAAATTCCAAGAAAGGATTTCGCTTTATCACATGGTGTGAGTCTTTCAAGACTCAATGTCCTCTTCTAAGGAGGAGAGAGATCGGATAAGATCCCTTATGCATCCGCTATAGGGTCTATCATGTACGCTATGCTTTGTACTTCTCCCGACGCCTCGTATGCTTTGAGCATGATGAGTAGATACAATGGATCCAGTGAAAGTCATCGGATAGCACCAAAAATATTCTTAAATACTTACGAAGAACGAAAGAATATTTCCGATATTCGAGGCAATGAGGAGCTAATGTCAGAAGGGTTACAAAGTGATGCAAGCTTCCAAATGCATAAGGATGACTATAGATCGCAATCGGGTACGTGGTTTTGCCTCGAATGGTGGAGCCGTGGAGTCGGAAGAGTTCAAGCAGACACGCTTGTCGATTCTACAAGCCGAGTATATTGCTATCCGATGCAAAGAAAGGAGGTTGTTTGGCTCCGCAAGTTCATCGCTGAACTTGGGGTAGTTCCTAGCATTGCAGATCCAATAGACCTCTATTGTGACAACAATGGGGCTATTGCATTGTGCTAAGGAACCTCGATCACATCAGACCAAACACATATCGCGGGCGCTCCATCTCATTCGAGAGATCATCGATAGAGGAGATGTGAGGATATGCAGAGTACCGATGTGGCTTAACATCGCAGATCCATCACCAAGGCTTCACAGAGGAAGCATGATGGTCACACTAGGTCACTAGGTATTAGATATCATAGTGATTGGTACTAGTGCTAGTGGGAGATTGTTAGTTATAGCCCTAGAACCAATCATGTGATGGTTGAATAGGGAACATTTTGTATCATATTCTATAAAGGCAAAGGATTGGTTATTATATTTACATCTTGCTTGTGCTGCCTAAATTAAATATAATAATGCCCTAGAAAAGTAGGTTCTTATCTACAAAGACATCAATCGTGTAACTGATTAT
The DNA here is from genome assembly GCA_025175895.1 of Wurfbainia villosa. Classification (NCBI taxonomy): domain Eukaryota; kingdom Viridiplantae; phylum Streptophyta; class Magnoliopsida; order Zingiberales; family Zingiberaceae; genus Wurfbainia; species Wurfbainia villosa. Next base: position 18,191,610 of record CM046008.1, on the reverse strand, counting down.
GAGAGGTCAGAGAGAACACTTTCCTAAATGTTCCTAGTCAAGTATTAATATGCAAGGGCAATATTAATACATAAAGACTAGCATGTAGGTCAATTGATGACTTGATCTCACAAGTCATGGATATATGATATCAAGTTGACACATGGGTATATATTAGAGAATATATACTGAACTGACCCGCCATGAGAAAGTTTCATGGATCGGCATATGAGTGTCATAAACTTTCTCATATGACTATTGGTATGAATAGTCCTCAAACCTGAAGTCACTACGGTTCCCTACATAAGGAGTTATGTACTTTGGTATCGTCAAACGTCACCCATAACAGGGTGGACCATAAAGGCGATTACTGGGTATATAACAAATTATGCGGAGGGATGTGAGTGATGTAGATGGGATCTATCCCTCCCATATGACGGGAGTGATATCTGTGGGCCCCTTGATTGAGTGGAACTACTAAAACGCATGGCCATGCTCGAATGAGTCAATATGAGATATTGAGCTCATTTGGTTGAGTTAGTTTACTCAGGGATCAAAAAACACATAGATTGATCGAGGATGACACGGTCTATGCCTCATTGGTCAATCTGATATCAAGGATAGAAGGACACAGTCATACATTATAGTAGTCACGGAAATGTTAGTCGGATCTTGACTTATCTCGTAACTTGGGTAGCAATGATGTATTGCTAGATGCCGCTCATTGCTTGTGTATCTAAAAGAGTTTAGATCCACTGCCAACGTTATGAGAGTCTATAGGGTCACACACAAAGAGCATGATAATTAGAAGAATTAGTGCATTCTAGTTTGACTAGAATAATTTGGGAATAAGCTTAAGTACAAAATGGTTTTTGGACTTTAAGCTTAAAGAGAATTTTAGCTTATTGATTTAATGAGATTAATTCAATATGCTAAGCTTAATTGATTTAATAAGATTAATTCAATATGTTACCTTATTGATTTAATGAGATTAATTCAATATGATAACATAAGCTTATTGAATTAATAAGATTAATTCAACATCCATGAATGCCACATAAGCATGCCACCTAAGCATGCCACATAAGCATGCCACCTAAGCATGCCACCTAAGCATGCCACCTAAGCTTGATGAGTTGGAAGGAGACAAAGGGTTTTGACCCTTGGATTTCCTCCACATGTGGCCGGCCAAAACAAGGAGGATAACTCCTTGTTTAATTATCTTTCAATGCCATTGATTGCATTGAATGTGATAGGAGATGAAAGGTTTTTCAAATCCTATAAAACACCCCATGGGGTGGCCGGCCAAATGGGTTGAGTGGAGCTTAAGGCTTGGTGAGAGCTTGGTGGGAGAGGCTTTTGTTGTGTGGTTTTGTGAGTGTAAGCTAGCAAGAAGAGTAGTCTTCTTCTTCCTTTCTCTTCTTCCCTACCTTCCTCTCCTTTAGGGACTTCTCTAGCAAGAAGTAAAGGAGAGATCTTCTAGTTTTCTTTTGTGAGACAAGAGCTTGCTCGTGTGGATACATATAGAGGCACGGACATTTGAACGTGCTAAAAGATCCAACACATCCAAGGAAAAGCGGGATTGCAAAGGGCACGCAACAAAGGTAGAACTCTCCTATAAGATAGGTTTTCTTTTGAGAAATTTATTTTTGTACGAGTTTTTCTTTCGCAAGGATCACTTGGAAGGGATCCTAATTTTTCCGTTGCGCATATGCTATTTTGCATAAAGAGATCCCAACAGATCTCGCCCATTGGACACGGTCGTGTGTAGCCACACGCCCTGGTCGTGTCCCATTCTTCGTCTAGCTGCAAAATGCCCTTCTTTTGCTCCGAAAGTGTGCCTTTTCCCCCGAAATGCTAACCTACACACAAAAGTACAAAGAGCATACCTTCGAACCAGAAAATAGGAAATGCGTGCAAAATAGAGTGACATATGCATGAAACTAACATAAAACATAATGAGATGTGAGCGAAAACTACTCCTAAAACCCTATATGTTTTGCTCACATCAGTAGGCACCTGAATCGAACCTGAGTTTTGATCATAACAAATACACAAAGTTAAGTTCATTTGGTTATCTCACGAGATGAATCAAGTGTGCAGGAATGCTAAGCTTAAGCGGAAGGTCGGCGACACCCGGAGGGAACCGTGGTGGTCGGGCGACACCGGGAGGACTTCAGAGGGAGCCGAAGAACTCACGTGAAGACCGGAAGTGAAGCTTCAAAGGTAAAGGTTGAGGTAAGCTCGTGTGAGTGAGTGTAAGTAAGGTCGTGTCCTTCGTACAGGGATGTCCTTAGGAGATGATCCGACTAAAGACTTCCAAAGGAAGGTCTATGTCGAGATCGGACGATTGGTGTCCGTCGAAATCACTTATTTTCGAGCTAACTTTATATTAAAGCTGGAAACCCTAACAACAATCGACTGTAGGTTGTTGACAGTCGACTGCTACCTCCATCAGTCGACTGCTAGGGTTGATTAGTCGATTGCTGGTCAAGGATCAACCTCGAGGAGAGTCAAAGCTTATCACCATTTCTCAAGGGCTAGGTGGCATCACGTCATGAAACTTCACCTCAACGATTAGGGTTTCTCAAGGCTATAAAAGAAGGGGTTCTCCACACCATTTTCATCATCAAAAAGCTCTCCAAAAGCCTCTGCAACGTCTTGACTCTCCGACGATGAAGTTCTACTACTCCAACGATCAAAGCTTTAGTTCTTATCTTTCTTTCGTCGGTAAAAGTTTAATTTAGTTCATCTCTTTTAAATTCTTGTATTACTCTTTTTGTCTCAGAGCTTTTTATCGTAACGAGGAGAGGGGGTGTGTCCCTCTACCTCGATTCTTTGCTTTTTCTTGTACTCGCTTACTCCTACCTCCAATGAGGAATATTTTAGTGATTTTCCCTCCGTACACAATCTAGGACCATTAGGGCCTTGGATTAGCAGCCAAAGGTTATGAACCAAGCAAAAACAAAAGTGTTTTATTTACTTTTCTGCTACATACTCTTTTCTTAATTGAACAAATTCAAAAAATTATTTTGCGCTATTCACCCCCCCCCCCCTCTCTAGCTCTCAAATCGATCCAACATCTATCATGTATGCTATGTTATGTACGAGGCTCGATGTATCGTATGCTCTGAGTGTCACGAGCAGATACTAGTTTGATCTAGGAATGGATCATTGGGTGGTTGTTAAGACAATCCTTAAGTACTTTAGAAGAACTAAGGACGTGTTTCTAATATATGGAGAGGGATATGGTAATATGCGGGTATATGGATGCCAGCTTCCAGACAAACAAGGATGATTCCAGGTCTCAGTCTGGGTACATATTCACCTTGAATGGAGGCGCAGTAAGTTGGAAAAGTTCCAAGAAAGACACTGTGGTGGATTCTACCACTGAGGTAGAATACATTGCAGCTTCGAAAGCAGCAATAGAAATAGTTTGAATCAATAAGTTCGTCTCTGAACTTGGTGTGGTTCCAACCATTGTTGAAGAAATACCAATCTACTGCGACAATAATGGAATGATTGCACAAGCAAAAGAACCAAGGTGTCATCAATAATCCAATCATGTGCTTCGCCACTATCATTTGATCAGAGAGATCATTAGTAGGAAAGAAATACAGATCGAGAAGATTCCCACTGAAAGGAACTTAGCGGATCCTTTAACTAAGGGCTTACCTCAAAGTATATTTGAGGGTCATGTTAGAGCTTATGGTATTAGATACCATGGCAACTTGCATTATGCCAAGTGGGAGTTTGTTAGTTATATATGAGAGATGTCCTAAGGCAATCACCTTATGGTTGTACTATTTATTTGATAAATGAAGATTCACTATTTGAGTATACATGTTTTCATGTATTTGATTGGATCTTAAACTCATTTATTGAATGTCTACAATACGATTCACAGCATGAGAGAATTTGTGATTGGATCACAACTAGTGAGTATCTCTACATGTGTAATTGTGATGTATTGGAATTATCCCTAGTCGACGAATTGATGTATTCGGACACCATCAATTCTGTTGAGACTAGCACGAGTTATACTCTTTTGTTTATCCAAGCAGTTGTTTCTCACTGGCTGGAGACATTGGGATGTCCGGAGTTAACCGTGGATGCTAGTTATGGTAACTAGTTCATTGGAGTGACTAGTTGTAAGACTTCGTATGGTTCTCTACATATATGGATATGTCAATGAAGTTCTTACTACAGCTTAAGTGTGATGTTCCTTCGACTTGCTGTATTCAAGTCATCTTGTCATGTAGACTTATGCTTTGACATCTTAAGCAAGCATCTCCAAGGAGATGTGGACCTGGGATGATTGGGTATAAGTCGAAGTGGCCGAAGCTGTTTGAATAGCCTATAGAGGATTCACCACTCCTTGCGAGGAGATGTATACCCTATGGCCTCTCATCGGTGAAGGGAAAACGATGTGTTTCTCTTATTCGCTTCGGTTGCTTGTGCATGGCAATCCTATCTCACATCCTTGGATTCAAATTTTATTAATTAAAACTAATCCGGACGAAAATGGATTACCCAAACAACCGATTCATCATCATGCTATTTGACTTGAGTGATCGCTTGAACAAACTTGTTGTTTAAGAAACCTAACTCTTTTCCTCGATTAGCCGCGGAATAGATGATGTACGGATCGCCAGTTTTTGTGTTTATCATCGGGGTCCATGTCAACTAACCACATACAAATACAAAAGAACTAGAATCAATATTAAACAAGATTATACCTCTTGTTTTACCTCTTGATCTTCTATTGTATTCCTATTCTCTTCTAGGGCATCGTGTGGCCGATGATCTTCCAAGAATCAAAACCTCCTAGACCACGTATCTTCCCTTCCTTACTCACTCCAAACAAGGGAAGATAACCCTCCCTTCTTCTCCTTGCTTGAGCCGACCACCAAACGCCAACTTTGGTTGTCGCCGACCCTAGGAGAGGGAGAGGAGGAGAGAGCGCCGGCATTATACCAAGGAAGAAGGAAAACCCTCACCTTTGTTGTGTTGTCGTTGGCCCTAAGGAGATGGAGATGGTGGCACTGGCCAAAAGAGAACCAAACCCTAGGTTGCCGCCGCCCAATAGAGAAGCCAAACCCTAGGTTGGCACCCAAGCGTCCAACACCAACCAACAAACCTAGCACCACTCTCTTTGCCGCCCAAGCCTCTTCCTCCCTTTTATAGATCTAGGCTTTATGAGATATTTATAATAGGCTATAATAGGGACCATGAGGAGGAGTTGGATCTTGGCCACCCAATGGATCCGAACCACATAAAATTTGATCCATTAATGATGATCCATTCCACTAGAGAAACATCATTGATCTACCTCACCAACCCCATAATTAAATATGAGCTCCACATATTATTTGTACAAAATTTCTCCCTGTGTTTAAGATATCGAATGTCCATTAATTAATTAAATTACTAACAATTTAATTAATTAATATCTAACTCCATGAGTAGTACCACTCATGCTTATCATCATGTTGGACCAAGTCCACTTGCAGGATTTACATGATGAACTTTATGAGCTTATCAAGGAGACATTATCATCCTAATGCAAAGGACACGGTTTCCTCCTATAATCAACGACACACCATGTAAATAATAATATTTCCTAACTTACCAGGTCTATCAATTTAACACATAAATCTCGTCCATTGGTAAATCAAAGAAATAAAAAATAAGTACATATGCCCGTTATTATATCGGGATTAAGAGCATGTATACCATAATATTTGAGGTCTGATTCAATTATATAGTCAGTATAAATTGAATCACCGCTGAATCGGTCCTGCTCAATACACACAAAGTGTACTAGTGTAATTCTATGGTCAAGATAAACCAATACTAAATTATACTACAACCATGCCAATGGTTTGTCCAAAATCTTCTTGGTTGTGAGCCTCTGCTTATATTCTACAAGGAACTAATAACATGATCTTCTGTGTGACATCACACACCATGTTATCTACAATGTAAAATATCAGATAATATGCATAAATAAAAATGCAAACAATGATCATGTGATTCTTATTTCAAAATGAAGATGTTCATACAAAGGCTAGGCTTTCAGTATACATCCCAACAATCTCCCACTTATACTAAAAGACTATGCTGCCATCAAACGACCATACATCTGATTCCCATTTCCTCTACATGCCCATCAAAAGCTCTTGCTGGAAGGGTCTTAGTGAAAGGATCTGCCAATTTATCCTCTGATGCAATCTTGGCGATAGCAACTTCTCCTTGCTTTATGATCTCTCGTATCAGGTGGTACTTCACTCTATGTGTTTACTTGCCTTATGGGATCGTGGTTCCTTCGAGTTTGCAACTACACCACTGTTATCACGATAAATTGTGATAGTTCTGGGCAAACCAGGAATCACATCCAAGTCCATCAAGAAGTTCCTGAGCCATACAACTTCTTTGGCTGCCACATATTCAGCTTCCATGGTGGAGTCCGCTATGCATTTCTGCTTGACACTCTTCTATATAATGGCTTCACCTCCCAAAGTAAACACAAAACTCAAGGTAGAATTATTGTTATGCCTATCTGATTGGAAGTCAGAATCTGTGTAACCCACAGGGAGTAATTGATCTTCCTGTTATACCAGCATATAATCCCTAGTCCTTCTCAGGTACTTCAATATATGCTTTACTGTAGTCCAATGTCCCTGTCCTGGATTACTCTGATATCTGCTAACCGTGCCCATGGCAAAGCAGATATCCGCCCTCGTACATAACATAGCATACATGAGGCTTTCTACCGCTGAAGCATAAGGAACCGCCTTCATCTCCTCTATCTCCTTTGATGTTCTAGGACACATTTCTTTAGATAAAGATACTCCATGCCAAAAAGGTAAAAAACTTTCTTGGAGTTCTGCATGCTAAAACAAGCTAAAATAGTGTCTATGTATGAAGCTTGAGATAAGCACAACATCCTTTTCTTGCAATACCTTATAACCTTGATCCCAAGGATGTGTACCACTTCTCCCAAGTCCTTCATATCAAATTGTTTGGACAACCATACCCTTACGTTTGATAACACTTTGACATTGTTTCCAATGAGCAAAATGTCATCTACGTATAATACAAGAAATACCACTACATTTTCGTCACATCTCTTGTATACACAAGACTCATCCGGACTTTGAATAAATCCATATGACTGGATTACCTCATCAAAGTGAATGTTCCAAGATCTCGAAGCTTGATTCAATCCATAAATGGGTCGATTAAGCTTGCACACAAGATGCTCTTTGCCCTTTGCAATGAATCCCTCTGGTTGCTCCATATAGATGTTTTCTTCAAGACTTCCATTAAGGAAAGCTTTCTTGACATCCATTTATCAAAACTCATATTCCATATGAGTAGCAATAGACAAGAGAATCCAGATAGATTTAAGCATGGCTACCGGTGAAAAAGTCTCCTCATAATTGATACCCTCTTTCTGAGTATACCCTTTCACAACAAGCCTTGCTTTGAAGGTCTCTACCTTCCCGTCTGATCCTCTCTTTCTTTTGTAGATCCACTTGCATCCAATGGCTTTTACATGTTTGGGTAGTTCTACTAGCTCCCAGACCTAATTTGAATCCATAGATTCTATCTCAGAATTCATTGCTTTTTGCCAAGATACTTCATCTTTATCTTGGATTGCCTCGTCATATGTCCAGGGATCATATTCATGTTCAGCAGGGACCAAATCAAAAGATTCTCCCAAGAACATAAATCTATCAGGTTGTCTAACAACTCTCCCACCACGACAAGGTATTACCTGTGTATCCTCTGTGACACATGGTGTAGTCACTTGTGGTATGCCCTCTTATACCGTTGGTACTAAAGTAGTGACTTCCCCTCTTAATTCCTCCAGAACAATCTTGCTCATGGGCCTGTGGTTCATCACATAGTCTTCCTCTAAAAATCGAACATTCGTGCTAACGATCACCCTCTGATCTCTAGGACTATAGAACAAACAACATTTCATTCCTCTAGGATAGCCTACGAACAGGCGCACTTCTGTACAAGATTCCAACTTACCAGCATCTCCCTTTAGCACATGTGCTGCACTACCCTAAATCCGAATATGTCTCAGAAAAGACTTTCGCCCGGTCCACAATTCTGTGGGAGTAGAAGGTACTGATTTAGATGGTACCAAATTTAGAATATACACTGACGTTTCCTGAGCATACCCCCAGAACGAATCTGGTAACTCAGAATAACTCATCATCAATCTAACCATCTCCATAAGAGTCCTATTCCTTCGCTCCGCCACACCATTCTGCTGGGGTGTACCAGGTGCAGACAGTTGGGATTGAATCCCAGCTTCTGATAAGTAACTCCTAAACTCTCCCAAGAGGTACTCACCACGACGATCAGATCACAGTGTCTTGATACTTTTACCTTGACGTTTCTCTACATTAGCCTTGAATTCTTTGAACCTGTCAAAGCATTCAGACTTACGACGCATCAAGTAAATGTATCTATATCTTGAATAATCGTCTATAAAAGAGATGAAATATTCAAAACCACCTATAGCCTAGATAGACATAGGACCACACAAATCAGAATGAACCTATTCAATACATCTCTCTATACCCCTTGGCCTTAAAAGGCCTCTTGGTCATTTCACCTTCCAAGCAAGATTCGCAGGTTGGGAAATCTTTCACCACTAATGAACCCAAAGGTCCATCAGCTATTAACCTTTGAATTCTACTCAGGTTAATATGACCTAACCTTAGATGCCAAAGATACGTTTGGTTCATTTTCGAAGGTTCTTTTCTCTTATTAGATTTAAAAGATGAGTTAATTATTTCTATTTGTATCATAGGAGTTTTTCGTTCAAGAGTGTATAAATTTCCTACCAATGCACCAGAACAGATAATCTCCCTATTTCTTTTTATAACAACTCTGTCAATAAAAGAAATAGAATATCCATCCATAATCAATTTAGAAATTGAAATCAAATTCTTTCTAAATGAAGGTACATAAAGGCAATTTCTCAGAACCAAAGTTTTATTTCTATCAAAAGATAAATAAACATCTCCCACTGTAATAGCTGCCACCTTCGTAGCATTGCCCATGTAGACGGTAATCTCTTCCTTAGCTAGTCATCTGGTTTCCTGGAATCCCTGCAAAGAGTTGCAGACATGATCAGTGGCTCCCATATCTACAAACCAGGTACCAGTAGATAACACCGCTAAGCATGTTTCAACGACTAAACTAAAAGATATACCTTTGTTCTGTTTTCGATCGGGATAGTCTGCCTTCCAATGTCCAGTCTGCTTGCAAGTGAAGCACTTGTCTTCACTCCTCCCTGAGATCCTCCTGCCACCTTTCATACACCTTGTTTCTTCTTCTTCTTGCCTTTCGGCTTAGAAGTAGAAACCTTTTGAGTAACCATGGCCTGAGCACTCTGACGAAAAAGCCCCTCTTCCACCTGGAGTTCTGTCAGAAGCACCGCTAATGAATACAACCTTTTATTCATGTTGTAGTTCAAGCAAAACTACTCAAAACTTCTAGGTAGAGATTGGAGAATGATATCGACCTAGGTTTCCCCATCGATCTCCGCTCCAAGGACTTCAAGCTCATTCAAATGAGCCATCATCTTGAGAACATGATCCCTCATGGGTGTTCCCTCAATCATGGTGGTCGTCATCAAGTTCCTCATAGCTTCCTGCCTAGCAGCCCGATTATGGTGTCTGAAAAGTTCCTTGAGATTGAGCATCATGTCATAGGCAGTAGTCATGGCCTGATGCTGATGTTGCAATACATTTGACATAGAAGCCAAAATGTAACACTGCACCATCTCATTAGCCTTGATCCACTTCCTATAACTCTCTTTCTCCTTTTCACTAGAATCATCCATAGGCTTAGGAGGACACTCTTCCAAGAGTACATATTTGTACTCCTCAACAGTCAAGACAATATCAAGTTTCCTCTTCCAATCAACATAATTGGGTCTAGTGAGTTTATTTTCTTTCAGTATCAAAGTAAGCGGGTTGAAAGTCATTTTTGAAAAACCTAAGAATCACATAGATCAAAACATTAGATTTCAAAAAATTATTGATTCCTCAAACAATAAAATTTTAAAATCAACCAACACCTCAAAACACTGAGAATATCGTATGCCATGATAGTGTGGACGTATATTTGTAAGAGGAGGTTTTACCCATTAATTTTATTATTCTGTCAACCTTACTTTTGACAAATAAAATTAATAGTTAGTTCCTCTTCGGCCCTACAAATAAAAGTAGTGACTCCGATGGGGAGGATACTCTTATTTGCATCTAAGTATTTATCATTACCCGATACTAAGGCAATTACCTCAGATTATGTGCCTTCCGATGGGGAAGTACACACGCTCCTAAATAATTTCCTATAACCATATTTGACCTAGTGATCCACAAAACAAACTCATCTGATATGGATGAAGGCACTCAGAGCCAACATGCAAGTTTGTTCGCATCACGTGTCAAATTGTAATGAAGGCTGTGGGAATTAAAAAATATCCCTCTCCCACTTAGTAATTTGAAATTGAGGAATTTTCACACAACATGCACATCAAACAATAAGCAATAAATATGAAAAAAAACATTCCAACTATTATGGCTTTTGTTTTCCTATATGCTTCCCATCGTGTCACCACCTCGTACGCTCCTCCCTTTACCATGCGCAAGCCACAAAAGGATCCGAGCCGAGATAAACTATTTTAATTTACATCCATCGATCCTATACTCTACAAAAGAGTGTACAACATATCTAGATCAAAAGTAAATTAAAATGAGCGACTAAACAATGCCGTATTTAATTATAAAAATTAAATACTAATTAGCCTCATCAACCCCAAGGATTCAAATCATTAAATACAATCACACATACACAATCACATAGCCATAATAGTTGGATCTTATACTTGTAAGCAAAAAATTAGCCTGCACACATCCTATTATTATCCGGCATAAATAATATATGATAAATGCATGAAAGAAATCGAATCCAAAACATACAAAATCAGAAACCGTGGCTCTGATACCACTTGAAGGGAAAACGATGTGTTTCTCTTCTTCGCTTCGGTTGCTTGTGCATGGCAATCCTATCTCACATCCCCAGATTCAAATTTTATTAATTAAAACTCATCCGGATGGAGATGGATTACCCAAGCAATCGATTCATCATCGTGCTATTCGACTTGAGTGATCGCTTGAACAAACTTATTGTTCAAGCAACCTAACTCTTTTCCTCGATTAGCCGCGGAATAGATGATGTACGGATCGCCGATTTTTGTGTTTATCATCGGAGTTCATGTCAACTAACCACATACAAATACAAAAGAACTAGAATCAATATTAAACAAGATTATACCTCTTGTTTTACCTCTTGATCTTCTATTGTATCATGAGTAGTACCATATTAATTCTAGTTTATACCTCCAATACTAACCACATACACTTTAATTAATTAATATCTAACTCCATGAGTTTTTCACTCATCCTTATCATCATGTTGGACCAAGTCCACCTACAGGATTTACATGATGAACTTTATGAGCTCCTCAAGGGGACATCATCATCCTAATGCATAGGACACGGTTTCCTCCTATAATCAACGGCACACAATGTAATAATATTATTTCCCAACTTACTAGGCCTATTGATTTAACACATAAATCTCATCCATTGGTAAATCAAAGAAATAAATACTAAGTACATGTGCCCGTTATTATATCGGGATTAAGAGCATGTACACCATAATATCTGAGGTCTGATTCAATTATATAGTCAGTATAAATTGAATCACCTCTGAATCGGTCATGCTCAATACACACAAAGTGTACTAGTATAATTCTATGGTCAAGATAAACCTATATCAAATTACATTACAACCATGCCAATGGTTTATCCAAAACCATCTTGGTTGTGAGACTCTACTTATATTCTACAAGGAACTGATAACATAATCTTCTGTGTGACACCACACACCATGTTATCTACAATGTAAAGTATCATACAATATACATAAATAAAAATGCAAATAATGATCATGTGATTCATATTTCAAAATGAAGATGTTTATACAAAGGCTAGGCTTTCAGTATACATCCCAACAGTCAGATTGTTACTAAAGTCTTTGGCCAAAGCATTACATGTTTAGAGTATGGTACTCTTAGATACATGTGCAATAACTAGAATTCGAAGGATGAGAAAGTAATACTTGGGCTAGGTGTGACATGGTTAACCTAGTGGGGACTGACACAATATACTATGTCCTAAACCAAGTGGGTATAAGATGAGTGAAGGGAATGGGGCACGACTCACTGTAGCTGCTGAAAGGTTTCAGAAGTTGTTCTGGGGTCAAATGTTGATTTTCTGATTAATTGAGGATGATGATATACTACTAAGTGCCACTCATGATCGTTCTATAATTAATGGTTAATTATAGACGACCAACATAAATCGGGAATCTATTTGGTCACACGCACTACGAGTGTTATCCGAAGGATTTAAAAAGAGTTTAAGAATTGGATTCTCAGATTGAGAGAGACTTGGTTTGGTTGGACTAAACATGGAGCGAGCATGAAATTGTTTTAATCGCATCGGAAGCATGGATGGGTCGAGTCTTATGAAAACATGATGGATGAACCAAATCGGTTTGGTTCTAATCCAATGGTAGAAAATAAACCAAAGGGGTTTGGTTTGTTTTAAACGAATGAACAAAATTTGGTTTGGTTCATTTTAATTTAAAATAGACCAATGCAGTTTGGTATATTTTAACTTAAGTTAATGGAGCGGGTTAACGGGTTTTGGTTGTGAACCAATAACCCTTTGAGAAAAGGTTTCTTGAGAAAATGTTTTAGAGAAAAGGTCTTGAGAAAAAGTCTCTTATTAGATAAGAGATACGTTCTCTATAAATAACGGGGTTGAGAGATAACCCGTGTTTGTTCGTTGATTGGATTGATCGACTAAGGTTTGCGAAACCCTAATCGTTTTCTCTTCTCCTCTCCCTCTCTTGTGCGCCGGTTCTCTTGTTGCCATCGTCCAACACCAAGGTTCCGCCCAAGCTGTTGTGCTACCACCTTCCCCTTGTCGTCGGCCTACCACCATCCACCGGCAGCCCTCCGGCCATCCTCAGCCGTCGGCCAACCTTCCTTGGCCGCCGGTGACCAAGGAGCAGTCTATAATGCCCGCCCTTCCCATCCTCCTAACACACATCCTATAGACGAGCAGCGGCACTACGCGTTCATACATTCATGCATATAACAGTGGAAGAATTTAAAAACTTTACAACTTTTAACTCTAATTACATTAACCCAATCAACCTAACAATTTAATCATGGCAAAAGGTCTTAGCAATTTATTTAACTAAACATGTATTAACCATTTCAAGGTTCATAAAAATAAACAAGAATAACCACCATAGAAAGCATTAACGTCTCCTAACAGTTTACACATAAACTGAAAATCATGCATAAGTCCGTATATGAAAAATCATCTCGTCCACCATGCCACTGCCACACACATCTTTGCCCCTCCTGCTGCTCCCATTAATTTATCCATTCCTTGCCCTTTTCTGCAGTACAAGGAAAGTAAACTGTAAGCACATAGGCTTAGTAAGGTCCTTTCCTACTCACAAAAACATGCATCATGAATTAAACGTAAAGTAATGACATGTTCGTTTAAACAGCATATGAGCATCGCATTTATTTAAAGTAGAGACATGATCAATTTAGGAAAAGAACATAAACTTAGCATTTTCATCGCAACAGTACATTGTCTCTAAACATGATAATTCGATGAACATAAAATGGTATATGCAGGATGCTCTTTGAAAACATATAGTTTATATACTTAAACATAATCTCAACATATTGGGCCCGGCATTGTACCACATACATCATTCGCGCGCATCCTAAATAGATCCGGAGTAGCTAATTCCGAACCTACTAGGTTACTAGGTCCGTACTATATCCGTCGACCTAGGGCCAACCTTGGAGCCCATCCCGTGGACCTTGTTAGGGTCCGGTACAAGCCATGCATAAAGTAAAATAACATACATGTTCTTTGTCCTAAAGAGTGTTCTTGTCCCCACTCTTAGGGAAAACATTTCTTAGACATTTCATATACGTGAGTCATGCTTAACATGGGTGAAAACATAAGCATGTAGCATAGCATAAATCGGCATGAGTACAATTTAACATGGCATAAGGTAGTGACATAAGGAAAATTAAGCTAACATAAATAGAAATCATCAAATCAAAACCTTGTTACAAGCACAAGAAGATTCATGTAAGCCTACCAAACTCACACATCCTTTACAATAAAATATGCAAAAAATTTAAGAAATATATACAAATCTTAGAAAACATTAACTAAGTACAATGGATTAACACAAATTAGCATTTTCCCAAAAATATAAATAGACAGATGTTTCATTCTTATAATAATAAGATGACTTTACCAATTCCAGCACACTCACTTACTATTCCTAGTAAGATCCTCCAAGATACTCTAATAAGGCTACTGGGTTTACAATTTGTTGGAGCTAAATAAAACTTATGCTGAATCAATAGACACATTTCCTTGGCTAATTTTTGACACAACAAACTTCCATAGCACTTGGAATCAAGCCAAACCAACTCAATATATATTTTAGTTTGACCAATTTGATGTGAGATGGAAAAAAATCAACTACTATTATTTGGGTTAATTATTACTAAGACAGCTTCTGAAATTTGGTTCCCCTTAAGCTAAAAAAAAGAGTTTCATAAGATTGTTCAAGAATAATTTCTCTAATCCTATTAGCCGAACCTTCTACACATAGTTCTAGATTCTTTCGTTCAAAATCAAGCATACAACATTACATCGTAAGCACTTATACTGCAGGTGACGGGATACTTACATCCTATGCTTTTTCACCAATTTATACCGTTATATTTCGTAAAGAGAATACCTCCTATGAGTTCTTCGGCTTTAGCATGATCCTCTATCCCATCCTTGAAGAGATTCCTCTCAAAAATCTCCTTTTGAATTATCCAAAGAGATGACTTTCTTCCTCGCTTCGGCGGCTAGAAAACGGAAGGGAAAGAGAGACGACGGCTAGAATTTGAAGAGCGAGAGAGAGAGAGAGAGTTCGGCTGGAAAAAAAATATGAGAGAGAGATGAGAGGCGGCAGTGGCTGGAGAGAGGAGGGGCGTTGGAGAGAGGAGGGAGAGAGAGGGGGGCGTTGGCGGCGTTGAGAGAGAAGAGGGAGAGAGAGAAAAAATAAAAGAAATCTATATATAAATTAGGGTTTTTCTAATTTAATTACTCCTTTAAATGCTTAGTCAAATTAATCAACTTCTTTCTTTTTTTCTACCAATAGATATAATCTGTTATATCCTACTCATTGGTAATCTTATGACTTAGTGGTGGGAAGCCTATTCCCCCAAATCAACGGTTCATGGTTCAAGCCTCGACTACGAACTATTTATTCATTTTATATATATATATATATATATATATATATATATATATATATATATATATATATATATATATATATATATATATATATATTTCCTTTAAATAAAAATATAGTAACTAAAATTTGGGATGTTACAATCCCTTATATCTTATAAAAGTTTCGTCCTCGAAACTTAGAACAACTCGGGGTACTTTTGCTTCATGTCATCCTCACATTCCCAGGTGACTTCTTCGTATCATTGACTTTGCCATAGGACCTTCACTAAGGGTACTTCTTTATTCCTTAGTCTTTTGACTTCTCGGTCTAGTATCCGGATAGGTCGACTTTCATAGCTCATGTCCTCTTGAATTTGCACTATTTGTGGCTCGACCACTTGGTCGGTGCTAGAAATGCACTTCTTAAGCATCGAGACATGGAACATGTTGTGAAAAGCAGACATCTCCTAAGGTAGTCCTAGCTCGTAAGCTACCTTGCCAACTCTTTTCAGGATCTTGTACGGTCCTACGTATCGTGGACTTAGCTTTCCTTTCTTCCCGAATCTCATTATTCCTTTCATAGGAGCTACCTGGAGAAATACCAAATCTCCGACATTGAATTCCAAAAGTCTACGTCACTGATCCGCATAGTTCTTTTATCGGCTCTGAGCAGTCTCTATTCTTTGGCGGATATTCTGTATCGCTCGGGTGGTGTCGTCGATGAAATCCGTCTGAACTCCCATCTCTTTCTTCTCACCACCTTCGTACCAACATATCGGAGACCTACATCTCCTCCCATATAATGCTTCATAAGGTGTCATTCCGATGGTAGCTTGGTAGCTATTATTGTAAGCGAATTCCGCTAAACATAAGTAGCGGCACCAACTCCCTTTGAAATCCAAGGCACAAGCTCGTAACATGTCTTCCAGTACTTGGTTCACCCTTTTTGTTTGCCCATCTATCTGAGGATGAAAGACGGCACTGAAACGCAGCTTCGTGCCAAGTGCCTTATGAACGCATCCCCAAAACTGTGAAGTGAAGCGACCATCCCTATCTGAAATGATGGTCTTGGGAATACCATGCAGTCTGATGATTTCCTTAGCATATAATTGAGCCAGTTGCTCAATCGAATATGTCATCTTGATCGCTAGGAAATGAGTTGACTTTGTCAATCTGTCAATGATAACCCATATAGTGTCATATCGATTCATAGTCCTGGGAAGACCTGAAATGAAATCCATAGAGATGTCTTCCCATTTCCACTCCGGAATTTGGATCGGTTGCAGAACTCCTCTAGGCCTCTGGTGTTCTGCTTTAACTTGCTAGCAGGTCAGGCAGGTACTGACATATTAAGCTATGTCCCTCTTCATACCGGACCACCAGAACTTCTCTTTTAGGTCTTGATACATTTTGGTGGATCCCGGATGCATAGAATAGGGGGTTCCGTGAGCCTCCTCTAATATCTTTTTGCATAGTTCCGGATTGTTAGGGATACATAACCGATCCCTAAGGTATAATACTCCGCTATTGGCGATACGGAAACCCTCGCCTTTTCCTTCTAGGATCTCCTGCTTGATCCTCTGGAGACTTGGATCATCACTTTGTTTTGCTAATATGTCATCAAATAGTACTGGTATTATTGCCATGGTCGAAAGCTGCCCGGAAATAACCTCGATTCCATAGCGCATAATTTCCTTCTCCAGCGGTCGAGACAATACCAATAAGGACATCAGGGTGGCACTGGACTTCCTTCTGAGTGCATCGGCCACTTTGTTTGCCTTGCCAGGATGGTAAAAGATCTCGTAGTCATAGTCCTTCACGAGCTCCAGCCATCTGCATTGTCTCATATTGAGGTCCTTCTGAGTGAAGAAATACCATAGGCTCTGGTGATCCGTATAAATCTTGCACTGTTCTCCATACAGATAGTGCCTCCATACCTTAAGAGCTAAGACCATAGCTTCTAGCTCTAAATCGTGAGTGGGATAGTTCTTTTCATGTTCCTTGAGTTGCCTAGAGGCATAGGCAATAACTTTACCCCTCTGCATAAGTATAGCTCAGAGTCCCAATCCGGAGGCATCACTGTACATGTCGAAGCTCTTGTCGTTCTCTAGGAGAGTAAGGATTGGAGCACTTGTAATTCACCTTTTCAGCTCCAAGAAACTCTTCTCACATTCCTCCGTCCATACATACTTCTTGTTCTTCCGGGTGAGAACTGTCATAGGTGCTGCTATTCTGGCGAAGTTTTCTACGAATTTCCGGTAATAGCCCGCTAATCCGAGAAAACTCCTCACTTCACTAGAATTCTTTGGCCTGCTCCAGTTACTCACAGCTTCAATCTTTCTTGGGTCTACCATAACTCCGTCTTTGGATATAATATGACCCAAAAAAGATACTTGATCGAGCCAGAATTCACATTTGGAGAACTTGGCATATAGTTGCTTTTCTCGAAGAATCTGTAATACCATCTTCAGGTGTTCGACATGCTCTTCTTGATTTCTCGAATAGACGAGGATATCGTCAATGAAGACGATCATGAACTTGTCAAGAAACGCCGAGAATACCCGATTCATCAGGTCCATGAACATAGCAGGAGCATTCGTCACTCCGAAAGGCATGACTACGAACTCATAATGTCCGTATCTTTTCAGAAAGTTTTCTTCGGTATATCATCTGGTTTCACTTTCACTTGATGATAGCCAGACCTTAGGTCAATCTTAGAGAAGACGGTGGCACCCTTTAACTGGTCGAACAGGTCATCAATCCGTGGTAAAGGGTACATGTTCTTGATCATCACATTATTTAGCGCTCGGTAGTCTATGCACATTCGCATAGACCCATCTTTCTTCTTTACCAACAGTACTGGAGCTCCCTATGGAGAGCAAAATACTATCTCATCGACTCTATTACTACGTCTTCCATATATTACTGTCTCATCGACTCTATTACTATGTCTTCCAACCATGCTTATCTTCATATATTATAATAAGGCTAGCATAAGATTATTATGCATATATTCATCTCATCGACTCTATTACTACGTCTCCCATATATTACTTGTCTCATCAACTCTATGACTACGTCTTCTAGCCATGCTTATCTTCATATATTATAATAAGGCTAGCATAAGGTTATCATTCATATTTATTTATGCATATTTAAACTAAAGGCTAGCATAAGGTTATCATTCATATTTATTTATGCATATTTAAGCTAAAAGGATTTCTTATCTTACATGAAAGAAATAGAGTAGGCATAGAATTTCTTACTTGGAGCGGCAAGATGGAAGCTTCATGTGTGTGTAGTGGAAAGGCAGAATTGGGCTCTGATACCACCTGTAACGTCCGCCCTTCCCGTCCTCCTAACACACATTCTATAGACGGGTGGCGGCGCTACGCGATCATACATTCATGCATATAACAGTGGAAGCATTTAAAAACTTTACAACTTTTAACTCTAATTACATTAACCCAATCAACCTAACAATTTAATCATGGCAAAAGGTCTTAGCAATTTATTTAACTAAACATGTATTAACCATTTCAAGGTTCATAAAAATAAACATGAGTAACTACCATAAAAAGCATTAACGTCTCCTAACAGTTTACACATAAACTGAAAATCATGCATAAGTCCGTATATGAAAAATGATCTCGTCCACCATGCCACTGCCACACACAACTTTTCCCCTCCTGTTGCTCCCTTTAATTTATCCATTCCTTGCCCTTTTCTGCAGTACAAGGAAAGTAAACTATAAGCACATAGGCTTAGTAAGGTCCTTTCCTACTCACAAAAACATGCATCATGAATTAAACGTAAAGTAATGACATATTCATTTAAACAACATATGAGCACAACATTTATTTAAAGTAGAGACATGATCAATTTAGGAAAAGAACATAAACTTAGCATTTTCATCGCAATAGTACATTGTCTCTAAACATGATAATTCGATGAACATAAAATGGTATATACAGGATGCTCTTTGAAAATATATAGTTTATATACTTAAACATAATATGAACACATTGGGCCCGGCATTGTACCACATACATCATTCGCGCGCATCCTAAATAGATCCGGGGTAGCTAATCCCGAACCTACTAGGTTACTAGGTCCATACTATATCCGTCGACCTAGGGCCAACCTTGGATCCCATCCCGTGGACCTTGTTAGGGTCCGGTACAAGTCATGCATAAAGTAAAATAACATACATGTTCTTTGTCCTAAAGAGTGTTCTTGTCCCCACTCTTAGGGAAACATTTCTTAGACATTTCATATACGTGAATCATGCCTAACATGGGTGAAAACATAAGCATGTAGCATAGCATAAATCGGCATGAGTATAATTTAATATGGCATAAGGTAGTGACATAAGGAAAATTAAGCTAACATAAATAGAAATCATCAAATCAAAACCTTTTTACAAGCACAAGAAGATTCATGCAAGCCTGCCAAACTGACACATCCTTTACAATAAAATATGAAAAAAATTTAAGAAATATATACAAATCTTAGAAAATATTAACTAAGTACAATGGATTAACACAAATTAGCATTTTCCCAAAAATATAAATAGACAAATGTTTCGTTCTTATAATAATAAGATGACTTTACCAATGCCAGCACATCCACTTACTATTCCTAGTAAGATCCTCCAGTACTCCTAATAAGACTTCTAGGGTTTACAATTTGTTGGAGCTTAATAATACTTATGCTAAATCAATAGACACATTTCCTTGGCTAATTTTTGACACAACAAACTGTCATAGCACTTGGAATCAAGCCAAACCAACTCAATATATATTTTGGTTTGACCAATTTGATGTGAGATGGAAAAACATCAACTACTATTATTTGGGTTAATTATTACTAAGACAACTTCTAAATTTAGTGCCCCTTAAGCTAAAAAAAAGAGTTTCATAAGATTGTTCAAGAATAATTTCTCTAATCCTATTAGCCGAACCTTCTACACATAGTTCTAGATTCTTTCGTTCAAAATCAAGCATACAACATTACATCATAAGCACTTATACTGCAGGTGAGGGGATACTTACATCCTACGCTTTTTCACCAATTTATACCGTTATATTTCGTAAAGAGAAGACCTCCTACGAGTTCTTTGGCTTTAGCGTGATCCTCTATCCTGTCCTTGAAAAGATTCCTCTCAAAAATCTCCTTTTGAATTATCCAAAGAGATGACTTTCTTCCTCGCTTCGGCGGCTAGAAAACGGAAGGGAAAGAGAGACGGCGGATGGAATTTGAAGAGTGAGAGAGAGAGAGAGAGAGTTCGGCTGGAAAAAAAAATATGAGAGAGAGATGAGAGGCGGCAGTGGCTGGAGAGAGGAGGGGCATTGGAGAGAGGAGGGAGAGAGAGGGGGGCGTTGGCGGCGTTGAGAGAGAAGAGGGAGAGAGAGAAAAAATAAAAGAAATATATATATATATATATTAGGGTTTTTCTAATTTAATTATCCCTTTAAATGATTAGTCAAATTAATCAACTTCTTTCTTTTTTTCTAACAATAGATATATTCTGTTATATCCTACTTATTGGTAATCTTATGACTTAGTGGTGGGAAGCCTATTTCCCCAAATCAACGGTTCATGGTTCAAGCCTTGACTACGAACTATTTATTCATTTTTTTTATTCTTATTTCTATATATATATTTCCTTTAAATAAAAATATAGTAACTAAAATTTGGGATGTTACACAGTCGGCCACTTGTTTGGCCGACCACTTCCTCCACCAAGCTGCCCTCTTGGACAGCTTGTGTCCTTTGCAATGAGAGCGTCGTTTGGAAATCCGACAATGACCTCCTTGCCTAGGATTGGATCTTCGGTAATCCTCTTTGGTGGAGGATCGAAGTTTCATCAATCGGTTGACAAAAACCGCTTTCAAGAAGCGAGTTTACAAAACTCATTTTGGATTTGAATTGGATTCGAATTGTGATCGTCTATCGGATGACAACGTCTTCGATACGAGACTAGTATCTCGTGTGAAGATGGAGCTCGTAGCTTGTTGAAGCTATCCCAATGATACTCAACGTGGATACGGATAGAGGCGAAACTTATGAGGGTCGCTAAGGTTGATGCCATTTTCGCTTCACATAATCTGTCAGGTATACCTAGTATAAGTTTCCTTTTATTGCAAAATTTAAAGATGTGATTATGTCTACACTTAATGTATCCTTACATGTGTGTGGTGTGTGTGTTGTAATAAATTAGTTTATTACTTGTTTTTGCTTTCGTTGTGTGCATGTTTACGAAATGTGTTCGAACACACACCCATGTTGGTGTCGGGGAAACCCAACAAAATCTTGGCACGACTGTGGCAGTCTCTAATGCTCCTGTTTTGGTCCTTTTAAGTTTAATCCAACTAGATAACCTCTCTCTTTGAGAATCCTATTCTCAAACTTATTTTATGTCTCTAGAGAAACCGCATTGTGTGTGACCCAATAGGTTTTCTACTATGTTAATCATTCATAATTTATCATTAATTATGAATAGATCATAACTGGCACCTAGCAATACATCATGATCCTCAATTGAATAAAAGTCAAAGTCAACTTTAGAATGTTTTTGAACCCTTCAATAGCTACATTTATGTGTGTTTATTCCTTTCACTCATCGTATACCCACTTGGTTCTTGACATGATCTATGTGCTCGTCCCCACTAGGCTAACAATGTCACACCTAGCCTAAATATGGTTCCTTGTCCTATGGATTCAAATTACTCTCTACATGTGTCCAAGAAGACCATTCTTCTTAACATGTGTGCTTTGGCCAAAGACTTCTGAGTAACAATCTTGACAAGTGCCCTAGAGTATACATAACCTTTAACAGGAGTGGTGAATTTTCTATAGGGTTATTCAAACATCTTCGACCACTTTCACTTGTACCCAATCAACCTGGAATGACCCCCCCCCCCTATAGAGATGGTAGTGAAGTAGTCAAAGTATAAGTTGCATAACCAACATGACTTGAATAGCTCATGTCTAAGGAAGCTTGCACTTGAGCTGCAATAAAATCTTCATCAACATAAAGAACAATATAAAGTTTCATAGCATGTCACTCCAATCAACTAGTTACCCTAACTAGCATCCACATGCTCACTCTCAGCATCCCTATGCTTCCATTCAATGAGTACTAAATGCTTTGATAAACTAAGAAAATAACATGTGCTAGTCTCATAGAATTGATGATGTCCAATCTCATCAATTTATCAACTAGGGATAGTTTCAATACTTACATAATTACACATGATAAAATACCCACTAATTATGATCTAATCACAATTTTTCTCTTTCTTTATATCGTATTATGGAATTCAGTAAATGAGTTTAAGATCCAATCACATACATAAAAAAATATACACTTAAAAAGTGAATGTTATTAATTAAACATCTAAGGCGATTGTCTTAGGACATCTCTCAATTACAATATACTCCCACTTGGCCTACAGTCAATCACCCTGGTATCTAATATCATAGGCCTCTATATGCCTCTCGAACTTTTCTTAGAAAAGAGGCTTTGTCAAGGGATCTGCTAGATTTCTATCGGTGGAAATTTTCTCAATTTCTACATCTCTTCTACCTATGCTCTCCCTAATCAAATGATAATGATGAAGTATATGCTTGGATCGTTGATGAGACCGTGGTTCATCTGCCTGTACAATGGCACCATTGTTTTCATACTACATCGGAAATGGTTCAACAATGTTAGGAACAACTCCAAGTTCATAAATGAACTTCTTGATCCAAATTGCTTCCTTTGCTGCTTCCGAAGTTACAATGTACTGTCTTTGTGGTAGAATCAGCAATGGTGTCTTGTTTAAAACTTTTTCAACTCACCGCACCTCCATACAAGGTGAATATGTATCCATACTGAGATTTAGAATTATCCTTATCCATCTGGAAGCTGACAACAATATACTCACGAACAACCATATCACCTCCTCCATATACCAAGAACAAATCTTAGTTCTTCGTAAGTACTTAAGGATTGGTTTGACAGCCATCCAATGTTCTGATGTGAGCAAAACATATACAGTTTTAGGAGTAGTTTTCACTCACATCTCATTACGTTTTATGTTAGTTTCATGCATATATCACTCTATTTTGCACGCATTTCCTATTTTCTGTTTCAGAGGTCTTCTCTATGTACTTTTGTGTACAGGACAACATTTCGTGGAAAAAAGGCATACTTTCAGAGCAAAAGAAGGGCATTTTGCAGCTAGATGTAAAAGGGGACATGGCCAGGGCGTGTGGCTACACACGGTCATGTCGAAGGGGCAAAATCGGCCACCCCAGGGCCACACACGGCCTGGCCATGTGGAAACACACGGTCGTGTGGCGACCCCACAGATTGACATGACTAGGGATTTTTTCGGATTTTGTAGCGGTCCGAGGTGAGGTCTATATAAGGATGACTCCGCCCAAACCCTAGAGGGGAGGCACGACGGCTGGGACGGCACATCAAAGCCCTAAAAAGCTTCGGGAACTCGCAACGGGGAGGAAGAACGCCGCCAGAGGTCCATGTTCTACACTTCAACGCCGGAGAGAAGGACACATAGGCATTGTAATTTCTTATTCTTGCATTTTATTTTTGATATATTCAAACATGTACATGCCTTATGATTCTCCTCTTTTATATATGGAGTAGTTCGTTCGATTATAGGATTATAGAGTAGCTTGTGTGTGCATGATATGTTGTTCAAATTAAATTCTATTTTTGAGTATGAATTTGCAATTGGAAATTGTTTATACTCATATCTATGCGTATTTGGTTTTCTACCTGCTGTGCTTAGGCGATATGAGGGGTGACAACCCTCGTATCTAAGATTTAGGGGATTTTATACAAGGAACCTAGGCGTAAACCTGATCTCCTGTAACCGTGGGTAGAAGGATGTGATGGAACTGGAAATGGTTCGTCACAGGGATTGATTTGGCATCCTAGTACCGTCTATCCCATCCTTGTAAGGCAGAGATAGCTCCCTATAGATGTAGTGGCTCATCGGGAGAGTGTATAATGTCCCTTCCATAAAATCATAGCTAGACGTTTAGACAACGCCCAGTTGACAACATGTTTTGCCACACACAAGTGAAATCGAAGTCCTAGAATCCCTTTTTAAAGATCTCGGCACGCTCCTTTCTTCCTCCGTGTGACACCGTATTAGAGTTTAGTCCACTGACAACCCTCGCAATCGAAACCTTTTAGATTTTACTTTTGAACAATTTCAACCACTAATCATATCGGTATTCAAATCTCAGTCCCTGTGGGATCGATAATCTTTTATTACTTGACGATATCTGTGCACTTGCGGGCATTGAGCGCGAGCGCACGCTTTGAGTCCTCGATGGCCTCCGTCACGAGATTTGAAGTCATGTTCGTGTGCATCAAGTTTTTGGCACCATTGCCGAGGACTGATCGATTCGATATCGAATCGAACAGTGGAAAATTGGATCGGATTTTGGATTAGATTTATTTACTTGCTTTATTTTCTTTTTAATTTTCCTTATTTACTTTAGCTTTAAATTTTCCATATTTAGATTTAATTTTTTATTTTCATTTTTTTTTTAGCAATAGGTTTCTATTTCCTTATTGCATCTTAGATTTTATTAGCTAGATTGTTTTATTTCCTACTTCTTAGAATTAGGTAGCACTCCTAATTTTTGTGGCTTCATTCTTCGTATGCTTAGACGCTTAGGATCGGAAGGCCTGATTCCGATCGACGTAGAAATCGAACAAACCTTTCATCACCGAAAGCAAAATAGCAAAGGATGGAGGATCAAGCTGCATCCGTAGTACATATAGGTAGCAGACCTCTGCGGGATTATGCAGCTCCTAGTGCTAGAGGATTTAGGTCGAGTATAGCTGGACCATCTATTTCAGTAAATAACTTTGAACTTAAACCAGCACTTATACATATGGTCCAGCAGAGTCAATTCGAGGGAGCTGTGACTGAAGACCCGAACCGGCACCTAGAGGTATTTTTGGGAATCTTCTCAACAATGAAGATGAACGGAGTCCCTACTGACGTGATCCTCCTGAGCCTATTCCCATTGTCATTGTGGGATAAGGCTAAGGCATGGCTTCACTCCCTACCTTCGGGAAGCATCACTACATGGGAGCAATGTGAGTAGCAGTTTTTGAATAAATACTTCCCACCAAGCAAGACTGCTCACATGCGCCATCTCATCACGAGCTTCCGCCAGAAGGAGGGGGAGTCCTTATTCGAATCTTGGGATCGCTACAAGGGCCTACTCTACCAATGCCACCACCACGGACTGGAAAGGTGGCTGGTGATCCACATCTTCTACAATGGGATCGCGTACACCATGAAGATATCCCTAGATTATGCTACAGGAAGAGCATTGATTAATAAGACCATAGAGGAAGCAGAGGAGCTAATAGAAGAGGTGGCCCAGAACCACCATCAATGAGCTTCCAAATGTGGTCAACCAACGCCTACAGTGGGACGATACACTGTCAACTCCAAGGACCACTTATCAGCAAGGATGGACGCACTTAGCAGACATTTTGACTCTTTGAATCCTTCATCTACATGCGCGGCCATTAACTTTGGAGAGGGAGCGGAAGCGTATCGAGAGGACCACTATGGAGGGCAGGGAACCTCAAAAGAGCATATTGAGCATGTTGATGCAGTTGGGGACTATAATCAAAGGCCCAACAACCCATACTCCAGTACCTACAATCCCGGATAGAGGAATCACCCGAATTTCTCCTATAAGAATAACTCAGAATACTCCCAACCATCAGGGGGCAGCAACAGGGCAATGGATAGTAACCACAGAAGTCCAGACTGGAACTGATGATGGAGGACTTCATTGCTACCCAAACTAAGGTCAATGAGTAATTTCGTTGCCAACATCAGAAATCTGAAGAATCACTTAGAGACTTGAAGGCCACCATTGATGGTCTTGCAAGTCACACAAGGATGTTGGAGACACAAGTGACCCAGATAGCCCAAACCATGTCACAACCCATGAAGAGCTCTCCGTCATTACCCGAGCAGAGTCAAGCTAAAGAGGAAGGAGTGGGGCATAGTAACAAATTTGTCAAGGGGTGTGCAGCCATGATTTCCACCCTACCTGACCAAGCTGAAATTGAAGATAAGATTCCACCACAACTTGAGGACCCTAGTGAATTTGTTATCCCCTGCTCAATTTATGGGGAGAGCTTCGATAAAGCGCTCTGCGATTTGGGGTCATCAGTAAGTGTGATGCCCTACACATACTATTTGGAGATGGGACTGGGAAATATACATCCAACGAGCATAGGGATACGTATAGTGGACGACACAATCAAGAAGCCCGTTGGCATGCTAGCACAGGTGCCCTGTGGTGATTGAGAATTTTGTGATACCCACGGACTTCATCGTACTAGATACAGGACCAGATCCCCAGAATCCCATCATTCTAGGAAATCCTTTTCTGGCAACTGCAGGAGCATGCATAAATGTGAAGGCACACTAGATCTCCCTGGAGGTAGATGGGGAGATCATCCTCTTCAGCCTTTCGGAGCACAGGGCCCCCTACCTCGATGGCTTCACGTTTAGCAGAATGAAGCCAGAGCCACCAGATGAAGCTTCTGAGATGGATGAATTGAGGTTCACTGAACCTCCAGAGCAAAGTTGATAGTGGAGTGCAGTCGAGCTAAACAACCTTAAACAAAGCACTTCTTAGGAGGCAACCCAAGTTTAGTTTTTTTTTTAGATTTCCCTTTGATTGTATTGCATGTGTTTATTTAATTTGATTTTTGATTTCCATCTCATTTAGAATTAGGACTAGAAAGGAAATTTGCTAGGTAAAAATAAAATCCATATTAGCTTACACGGCGAAGTGTATGAGGAAATTTGGACTGGTATGCAAAAATGGGAGAAAAAGAGGGACACACGACCTGGTCATGTGTTTTCCCATGGTCATGCCTGACTAACCCGAAGCGCACATGGCATGGCCGTGTGTTTTCACACGGTCGTGTCGCGCAAGGTTAAATAGGGTGAGCCGTGTGTTTTCACCCCATTTACGCTGTGTGCTTCAATTGCTCTTGCCCTAGTAGTGTAGTTTCTTCTTCCCCGCCACCTAGAAGCTCTTCTAACCTCAAAGGAAGCCAAAAGAAGCAAGGATGAGGAGGACTAAGTATGTAGCGCCTCTATCCGGTGTTTTGGACTGACGAGCAAGGAGAACCGACGCCCCTCAAGCTCCGGAGGAGGGTAATGCTCTACCAACCCTTCTTTTTCGCAACAACGAACATAGAGATAGATATAAATGATTTCTACTCATAAACTCACTGCTACTAGGTACCTTGATGAAGATTTGCTAGAGTCCTTAGGGTTGTTGGGTGACATTCAAGCCCTATTTGCAAAAATGGGGTGGGAAGAGATGATGGGAATAAGACACCCAACCTACCCTAGGATAGTTCTAGAATTTTTGAGTTCCTTAGAGGCGGAAATTTTAACGGGTAGAGAGAGCGAAGAGGGTAGGATAACTTTTAGGATATTTAACATTGAGCATGAATGGACCCTCCACCAATGGAATTCATGCTTTGGCTTGCCAAGTGGGGGAGAGAGAAGAACCCCTATGGGGTTTAACTCTCGGATATTTTGGACCAAGTTGATGGGGGAGCACGCTTATGACCCTTCTAAGGCCAAAGTATCGCATCTCCAAAACTCCGTTTTTCGATACCTCCACTGAATCATGGCTAGTACTATATTTGGTCATGGGGAGAGTGATAGTGTAGTAAGAGCTAGCGAGCTGCTTTGCCTCTGGGACATGCTATAAGAAAGGAGTAGCATCGATGTAGGGTCCCACTTCATCAGACACTTAGTGAAGTTGGGCAAGGCAGCGAGAGGAGAGATTAATGTAGGAGGTCTACTTACCCACATTTGCCATAGGATGGGGTACGATTACACTACATTAGAAAGTATAGAGGGGAGGCCTAGGATCGACCTAGGAGTGTGCATGGCCATGAAGTTGATTGTGAGAGAAGGACACTCCTTATGCTTTATAAAGAAAAACCTAACGACCCTTAGGCTCCCCGACCCTGATCGTACCACCATCACTATACGCGCTAACTAGCACTTGGACCTAATAGTGGAGTCCCCTCCACATGAGGGACCATCCACATCGGCGCTCATCTCTCCCCCTTTGCATCACTCTCCCTCCAGTCCACACATGCATAGGAGCCCACCTAGTCCACACCAACATGAGGCTGCACCTGCACCACCACCTTTTTCCACTTTTGAGCAGGATGCAGGTACGTCGGCCTATGATTTCTCAGAGTTTCGATCATGCCTCGACGACATATACAGGCAGCAGGAGAGGCGTGATGGGAGGAAGCAGCCTACATGCGAGCGGAGTTCAGGTTTCAGGAGCACTTCTAGATGGTGAGGAGTTCTCGACAAGGCGCATCTACTTCGAGGAGGAGGCTTCTCGTCGCGATGAGGCCACCTACCGAGGAGATCGGACACATGCATGCCCAGCGAGCCTGATGGGCTAGGGAGGAGGAGCACCGGCGATCCTTGCATCCACCACTCTCGGATCGATCACATGTACATGTGGCATCGGTGGTTCGTTCTTCGGGATAGATGGGACTTTCCACC
Organism: Wurfbainia villosa; assembly: GCA_025175895.1. NCBI lineage: Eukaryota > Viridiplantae > Streptophyta > Magnoliopsida > Zingiberales > Zingiberaceae > Wurfbainia > Wurfbainia villosa. The sequence continues at coordinate 18,162,569 of CM046008.1, read as the reverse complement.
TCGTCCACCATACTAGAGGTATACTTTCATTTAAGTCTAGGGGGACCCCAAATTTTATTTTGTTTCTAGCAGTAGTTTGTTTTCTAGTATTATCATTATTATTAGCATTCATTTATTCATGCATAGGTTATTGAGTTTCTTTCAGTACTTAGTTTTTGTTATCTGTAAAGTTGCCTCAGTAGTATTTTTAAAAGTTACTTACATGAGTTGTTCCATAGGTAAGCTTAACTTCATTTATCTCGTGGTATTTTATTTTATTGCTCTAATGAATGTTCTAGACTTACCTTGGTTAGCTTTATTTTTACACACATATCGAACATTACAGAAAGGGATAAGTCTAAGTACATACCTAGTTATGATTCATCTCAGTTGTCAAGTACTTTGGAATCCATAGGTGACCCTAGGACTAGCATTTTAGTTACTGAAGATGCTCGGATTGTGTAATCCCATTCGGAAAAATCAAAATCCCAGTGAGGCGAAAATAAAAAGAGAGAAAGGAAAAGAAAAGAGAAAAAATGAAAAAAAAAAAAAAAGAAAAAAAAAGGAGAGATTATGAGGGATAAAAAAAACAATTGTCGTGGGTGAAAATGGTTAGGTGCCCCTTTGAGATCGAGTTAGATTAATGGGGAAACACCTACTAATTTCTCTCAATACCGAGCACGCCTTTGAGACTTTGTGCTAGATCAAGGGAACGACTCTCGCTTTAGGCAGGTAAGTGCCTAAGAGCCAGAGACCTTAGGAAAGCTATAGGATGACGACTTAACTCACCATGGAACGAGTATCCCCTAAGAATGATTCGCTTAACATGAGCACGAGGAGCTAACTTAGTGAATTTCTAGAACATATTTATTTTTCTTTAATTGCAAACACCACTTGATAAATTTAGTTAACATGCTAAGTATGGAACAATATCTTTTTAAAATTTCATGGCACTAAGGTTTGCTTGAGGACAAGCAAAGATTTAAGTCTGGGGGAAGTGATGTGAGCAAAATATATAGGATTTTAGGAGTAGTTTTTGCACACATCTCATTACGTTTTATGTTAGTTTCATGCATATATCACTCTATTTTGTATGCATTTCTTATTTTCTGGTTCGAAGGTTTGCTCTTTGTACTTTTGCATGCTGGATAGCATTTTGGGGAAAAAAGATGCACTTTCGAAGCAAAAGAAAAATATTTTGCAGCTAGACGCAGAATGGGACACGGCCAAGGCGTGTGGCTACACATGGCCATGTCCAATGGGCGAGATCAGCCACCCTAAGGTCGCACATGGCCTGGCTATGTGGAAACACACGGTTGTGTGGCGACCCTGAAGATTGACGCGACTAGGGCTTTTTCCAGATTTTGCAGCGGTCTGAGGTGATGTTTATATAAGGACGGCTCCGCCCAAACCCTAGGGGGGAGGCACAACGGCTAGGATGGCACACCGAAGCCCTAAAAATCTTCAGGAACTCACAATGGGGAGGAAGAATGTTGTTGGAGGTCCACGTTCTGCACTTCAACGCCAGAGAGAAGGACACATAGGCATTGTAATTTCTTATTCTTGCATTTTATTTCTGATATATTCGAACATGTACATGGCTTGTGATTCTCCTCTTTTATATATGGAGTAGTTCCTTCGATTCTAGGATTAGAGAGTAGCTTGTGTGTGCATGACATGTTGGTTCAAATTAAATTCTGTTTTTGAGTTTGAATTTGCAAATGGAAATTATTTATACCCATATCTATGCGTATTTGGTTTTCTACCTACTGTGCTTAGGCGATACGAGAGGTGACAACCCTTGTATCTAAGATTTAGAGGATTTTATACAAGGAACCTAGGGGTAAACCTGATCTCCTATAACCGTGGGTAGAAGAATGCGATGGAACCGGAAACGGTTCATCGTAGGGATTGATTTGGCATCCTCGTAGTGTCTATCCCATCCTTGTAAGGCAGAGATAGCTCCCGGTAGATGCAGTGGCTCATCGAGAGAGTGTATAATGTGTCTTCCACAAAACCATAGCTAGACGTTTAGACAACGCCCAGTTGACAGCATGTTTTGCGAAACACAAGCGAAACCGAAGTCCTAGAATCCCTTTTTAAAGATCTCGGCATGCTCCTTTCTTCCTCCGTGTGACACCGTATTAGAGTTTAGTCCACCGACAACCCTCGCAATTGAAACCTTTTAGATTTTACTTCTGAACAATTTCAACCACTGAATATATCGATATTCGAATCCCAATCCCTATGGGATCGTTAATCTTTTATTACTTGATGACATCTATGCACTTGCGGGCATTGAGCATGAGCACGCGCTTTGAGTCCTCGAGGGCCTCCGTCGCGAGATTTGAGGTCGCGTTCGCGTGCATCATGGTCCATACTAGGATACGACTAGTATCTACTCGTAACACTCAATACGTATGATACATCGTCCCTAGTACATAACATAGCATACATGATCGATCCTATAGATGATACATACGGGATTTGTCTCATACAACTCCTCTCATGTTCAATGCGCGGGCACATAGACTTCGAAAGGTGGATCTCATGTCTCATGGGAATGAAACATTTCTTGGATTCATCTATTCTAAACCATTTTAGCATTCTGTCTATATATGTAGACTGTGAAAGACCAAGAAACCGATTCGATCTATGTCTATAGATCTTGATCCCCAAGATATAGGTTGCTTCTCTCATGTCTTTCATGGAGAATATTTTGGACAATTAAACTTTTACTGATTGTAAAATCAGAACATCGTTTCCTATAAGCAATATGTCATCGACATACAACACTAGGAACACAACCACACTCCCACTAATCTTCTTGTACATAGAGAGCCCAGGTACCCCATGTAGGGTCGAGGTTGGCCAGCTAAAGGGGGGTGAATAGCCCACAATCGTTCGATAATGAAATTCGCTTGTCTACAAAGAATATTAGCGCAACAGAAACAAAACAAGACAAGCAAATAGAAATAAGAATACCAAACAATGCTAACACCGAAATGTAACGTGGTTCACGGCTGCGCCGCTAATCCACGGTCCCGATTCATCCACAGTGAATCACTCCGCAACCAATCTACTATTGGTCTCTCCTTTGCACCAAGCTAGGTGAAGGTAACCCTTACAACTCAAGAATACTCCTTCTTTTACAATAGATGTGAAAGAAACTAGAAGAAGGAGTTTAACACTTGTGGAGCACTTGGATGATAGTTTGGAATATGAGCATTAGCCATCCAAAAGCTCACACCCTCTCTTTTTATAGAGATGACTGATTTCTTCCCGTTGGCCACCACCAGTCGACTGCTGCCCTTGGCAGTCGACTGCTGCCACTACAACGGCCTCTAAAAATGTCAGATCCCGACCATTGTAGTCCAACGGAACACTTGATGATCGATGTATCCATCACCGATCGATGCCTTCGAGTCGATTGCCCAGGCTACGAGGTTCTGCCTAAACCCTCTCTATCACGATCAGCCATCGCCATCGATTGATGGTCTTAGCATAACCGCCAATATATATATGATGATCACCGGGCTAAAAACCCATCAATCGGATACCAGTCGAACCCCGTTTGACTCAAAGAAGTCAACTGTCATTTCATGGCAGTCGACTGATGTCAGGAAATCTCATCCGACACTTAGCCAAATGGCCAAGTTTCATCTAAGAGCACTACCCCTTCCCGGGTTACATTCGCTCACTCTCATCCCTCGGAGTCCCTCACCTTTGAAGTTATCTTCGTCCAGCCATGTCCCTCGGATGTGTCAAGTGCACGACTCTGCAGCGCCATCCTTCACATCTCGCCCTGAAGTCTACTTCCTCCGGATTCACTCCTAGCTCCTCGTCCGGCGGTCCCTCAGATGCTCCAAGTGCACGGCTTCCGCAAAGTCATCCTTCACCGACTCAAAGACCGAGTCATGAGAGGTGAAACTCGCTAAGGCTCCATGTGTGAATTACTAAGTCCTACAAGGCTCCAACGCACATATCAAATCACAATATCCTAACTTAAACCCTTTGCCACACATATCAAAACCATATCACGGCAAGAGATTGCCCTAACAATCTCCCCCTTTTTGATGTGTGGCAATCCGTTTAAGTTAGGTAAAATATTTGATAAAATATTAAGGAAAGAAAGTATGTAAATAACATGATTAGCAACTCTCCCCCTTAATACATGAAACTCCCCCTAAATACATTCCCTCTTACTTAAACATATATCTTTCTCCCCCTTTGACACCATCAAAAAGATTAAACAAAGTTTATATGGCATGACATCAAGTCTAGAGAGAAACAAAAACCAAAAACAATCAAAAACCTGATAAAATCATGTTACTGTGCTCGTGCACAGTACATCAGTCGACTGCTATCAGCATGGCAGTCGACTGGCACAAGTAAATCAGATTTTCTAATTTTCTGGATGAATTTCAGAAATACACTATAAATTCTAAAAAATTCGAAAAATAGTGAAATTTGATGAACATATTTCTTGTAAGTATATTTATCAATGAAAAATAGTTTTTCATGAAAAATCATTATATTTTCAAAGATTTTCCAAAAATTCAAAAGCTTCAAAAACAACTAGGTTTTTGATCAAGTTAGTATCACTTTTAACACCTAGTTTTGGTTTGAATTGTTTCAAAACATGAATACACAGATTTTAAAGAAAGAAATTGTTTTGAAAACATATGAAATATCCAACCATGATCTTTGGGGAAATATGTCTATGAATTAAACACAAGCATTCCCCATGATTGGTCTATTATTCCTATTTTGATACTTTAAATGATCATCTAAATGTCATAGGCATTAGTGAACCATTTGTATCATCCTATCATCTCACCCATGCTAAGTTTTCAATCAAGGTAGCCTATGGTGAGTGTGAGATGTATCCTAAAGGTATTTGTATATACTTAACCTTCAATTTCATGCAATTCTACCAAAGGTTAAGTATCATCCTACCATCCCACATGATCATAAAGACATATATGAATTGAAATCACGTTATGATCATGAAACAAATATATTCATCAACATTACCTATCATGATTTAAGCCTTATTATCAATTTATAGGCACATTATCATCACCCTACACTATGCTAAAAATGTATAGGTCATGAGTATCCAATAATACTAAGTGTTGAGCATGATTTAAACTTTTCAAGGGTGCATTATCATCACCCAACACTATTTCAAAAATTATGTCCCGCCATCCTAAGTCAACCAAAATATGATATAGATAAATTCCATATGGTTGACTATCCTAGGGTTTTCCTAACCCTTTAGGATGGATTTAGGAACCCAAAATAAGTTCTTTCCTATTGGGTTCACTAAGAATTCCTTAGGGATTCATTTTCTAGCTATTATTTTCTTTTTATCTTGACCCCTAGCAATTAAGCATTTATAGGCCTTTTCATTTTTATTTTCCTTATATCCTAGGCCTTTCTTATTGAAACTTACCCTTTGGCTCCCAATTATCATGTTCAATGTATTTGAGCTAATTGTAAACTTTTCTAGGGCCTTGGTCAAATGATTTACCTTTTCCCTTAGAGCCCTATTTTCATCTATGAATGCATCATTAACATCAAAAGGCATATATTCATGTGAGCATACATCATTAAGGCTAGAAGAAGTATCATCATTAATATTTAAGCATGTTTTTTCTAGTTTTTCTTCTAAATCCTTAATTTGATCTAGCATGCATTTATTCTTTTTCTTTGCCCTAAACAAGTCCTTAGTGAGGCTAGAAATAATTGACATAATTTTCTTAGGGGAAAGATTTGTTACCTCACTTACCAAATCCTCTCCCGATGATGAGGATGTAGAAGAAGCTCCCCCTTTACTCGAGCTCTCCTCACTTGAGCTTGCTTCTTCATTTTCGGAGGAGGAGGAGTCTAGGTCGTCAAATGCCATTAGGGAAAGGTTTGAGTAGACATGTTCTTCCTCTTCTTCGGATGAGGATGATGAAGAGGGATCATCCCATATCTTTGCCTTTAGTGCTTTGACCTTTCCCTTTTCCTTGGCCTTCTTCTCCTCTTCCTTCTTCTTGCTCCCCTTCTTCTTCTTCTTTTCTTCTTTCTTTCTCCTCTCCTCTTTGCTCTTGTTCAAGAGGGGACAATTATCCCTTATGTGTCCCTCTTGTTGGAAATTATACCAAATCACCTTCCCCCTTGGTCTTCTTCTCCTATCATTAGATTTATTAAATTTAAAACCTTTTAATGCACGTCTTACCCTCCTTACCATATAGGCTTCTTCCGTGCTATCCATGGAGGAGGATGAGGATGCTTCGTCGGAGGAGGAGGAAGTCTCTATCTTCTTCTTCTTCCCCTTGTTGGCTACCAAGGCTACTCCTCTTGATGGCTTGATACTTGATTCTTCATTTATTCCTTCAAGCCTTGTTTCGTGGAGCTCCATAGTTGAGAAAAACTCCTCCAAGGTGCTTACTTCTAAATTCTTCGACATGTAGAAGGAGTCCACCATTGAGCTCTATTTTGATGACCGGGGAAAGGCATCAATTGCTTTCATGAGCATGTCCCGGTTCGAAAGTCTTTCTCCTACACTCGTTAGTCCAATTAAAATTTCTTTGAATCTAGAATGCAAGGAGGTTACCTTTTCTCCCTTTTCAAGCTTGATATTTGTTAGTTGGGAGCGGAGGAGGTCTCTTCTTGCAAGCTTGGACTCCGAAGTGCCTTCACGAAGCTCTACTAGCTTTCTCCCACATCTCCTTGGCACTTGCACACTCCCCTATCCTATTCACTTCTTGTTGGGGGAGTACATTGTAGAGGTGGTGCTTGGCCTTTGAATTCGCCAAGTACTCCTCTCTTTGTCTTTTATTCCACCTTGATTTCTCCAATGGCTCCCCTTCTTCATTCCTAGGCATTTCGAAACCGTTTTCCATAATTAAAAGAATTTCAAAATCGGTTTCGAAAAATACCTCCATTCTCTTTTTCCACCAAGAGAATTCTCCTTCAAACTTCGGTGGATGAATGCTCGAGCCGGCCATATCTTGATATAATGCTTGGGGTTGGCGGTTAGTCCTCAACAAGCGCCTTGGCTCTGATACCACTTGTAGGGTCGAGGTTGGCCGACTAGAGGGGGGTGAATAGCCCTCAATCGTTCGATAATGGAATTCGCTTGTCTACAAAGAATATTACCACAACGGAAACAAAACAAGACAAGCAAATAGAAATAAGAATACCAAACAATGCTAACACTGAAATGTAACGTGGTTCAGGGCTGCGCTGCTAATCCACGGTCCCGATTCGTCCACGGTGAATCACTCCGTAACCAATCTACTATTGGTCTCTCCTTTGCACCAAGCTAGGTGGAGGTAACCCTTACAACTCAAGAATACTCCTTCTTTTATAATAGATGTGAAAGAAACTAGAAGAAGGAGTTTAACACTTGTGGAGCACTTGGATGATAGTTTGGAATATGAGCATTAGCCATCCAAAAGCCCACACCCTCTCTTTTTATAGAGAGGGCTGATTTCTTCCCGTTGGCCGCCACTAGTCGACTGCTGCCATTGGCAGTTGACTGCCGCTACTACAACGACCTCCGAACACGTCAGATCCCGACCGTTATAGTCCAACGAAACCCTTGGCAGTCGACTGATGTATCCATCAGTCGACTGATGCCTTCGTAGTTGATCGTCGCCGGCTACGAGGTTCTGCGGCTCAAACCCTCTCTACCGATCAGCTGCCATCATCATCCGACGATGGATTTGGCAATGATCGCCAACATACGGCAATCATTGTGGGCCAAAACCTATCACGGATACGGTCGAACCTCATTCGACTCAGAGCAGTCGACTGTCATTTCATGGCAGTCGACTGATGTCGGAAAATCTCATCTGACACTTAGCCAAATGGCCAAGTTTCACCTAAAAGCACTATCCCTTCCTGGGTTACATTCGCTCACTCTCATCCCTCGGAGTCCCTAGCCTTTGAAGTTATCTTCGTCCGGCCACGTCCCTCGGATGCGCCAAGCGCACGGCTCTGTAGCGCCATCCTTCGCATCTAACCCTGAAGTCTACTTCCTCCGGCTTCACTCCAAGTTCCTCGTCCGGCGGTCCCTCGGATGCTCCAAGTGCACGGCTTTCGCAAAACCATCCTTCACCGACTCAAAGACCGAGTCATGAGAGGTGAAACTCGCCAAGGCTCCATGTGCGAATTACTAAGTCCTGCAAGACTCCAACGCACATATCAAATCACAACATCCTAACTTAAACCCTTTGCCACACACATCAAAACTATATCACGGCAAGAGATTGCCCTGACACCCCAGGGTCGATCCCCAGCTACGACATATTTGCGGACTTTTCCCCAAATGAGAGTCAGTCCCTTGGGATGCTGGGTACGCTGAGGCAGCCTCGCTTGCACTTGTCCGATTTACCTCCTCCACCGGTAGGGGCAGTTGGAGGGGGGCACTAATGTGGTGGTTCCATATTTTTCTTATACACACAAAATTCATTAGGATTTTTTGAGAAATCAAACTGTTTGATTACCTCATCAAAATGGATGTTCCAACTCATGGATGTTTGATTTAATCCATAAATGGATCTCTAAAGCTTTCATACTTTGTTGTTATCGACAGATGTAAATTCCTTAGGTTATATCATATATACATCCTCAGATAGGTTTCAATTCAGGAAAGTTATTTTCACATTCATTTTTCATATCTCATAATCATAATGAGCTACTATAGCCAAGAGTATTCGAATGAATTTGAGCATAGCAACTGATGAAAAGGTTTCATCATAGTTAACACCTTATCTTTGATGATATCCTTTCGCCACTAAACTAGCTTTATAGGTAATGATATTACCATTCATGTTGATTTTCTTTTTGAAAACCCACTTGCACCCTATTGCCATTATGCCTTCAAGTGGGTCAACCAAGTTCTAAACTTGGTTTTCATATATGAAATTCATTTTTGACTTCATGGCATCTAGCCATTTATCCCTGTCTGAACTTTTCAGAACTTCTTCATAACTAGTAGGCTCCTCATCTTGTATGAGAAGTATGTCATTCGATTAACTTAAGAGAAATTCATATCTCTCAGAAATACGACGTCTCCTACTAGATCTATGAAGAGGTTGTGTTTCTAAAGGTTCAACTAATACCTCATCACTATGAGTAATTCGTTGTGGTTCTTAACTAGACAACTCTTTAGTGTCTATTGGAGTCTCTTGAACTACACTTAGTTCAACCTCACTCCCACTATTTTCCTATAAGAGGAACTCCTTCTCTAGGAATACAACATGTCTTGAAATAAATACCTTTTGTTCCAAGAGATGATAGAATTAGTAACCCCTTATACTTAGGGTAGCCAATAAATAAACACTTATCAAACTTAGGCTCCACCTTGTCTGATATTGTCTCTTCATATAAGTAGGACAATCTCATGTCTTCAAATAAGACAAATGAGATTTCTCACCATTCCATATTTCATATGAAGTAGTAAATATTGTCTTAGTCGGGACTCTATTTAATAGGTAAACAATCATCTCGAGTGCGTAACCCCAAAATGGCTTTAGTAGACTTGCAAGTTGCATCATCGACCTAATCATGTCCAATAAGGTTCGATTTCACCTTTTAGCCACACCATTATGTTGCGACGTGTAAGGTAGAGTCCTTTGAGACAATATATCATTGCCCCTTAGATAATCTAAAAACTCTTGTCTTAAGTATTCTCCACCTTAATCCGATTAAAGCACCTTGATATTTTTCCCAAGTTGTTTCTCTACTTCATGTCTAAATTCTTTGAATTTTTTAAAGGCTTCAGATTTGTATCTCAATAGATACACAAACCTAAATCATGAACAATAATCGATAAAGGTAATGAAATAGTTATAATCTTCTCATGCATGAGTTGACATTGGTTCACATACATCGGTATGTATTAGGTCTAGAACATCAATTTCTCGGTCACATTTTCCTTTAAAAGATAACTTTATCATCTTGACTTTTAAGCATGATACACATGTATCTAATGAATCTGATTCAAAAGACTCAACATGTGCATTTTGGACATTTAATCCTTACTTATATGGTCAAGGCGACAATGCCACATATTGGAGGTTGATTGGTTATCTAATTTAGCATGTTTGCTACTTATTTGGATATTGAATATGTCATTGGATGTATCTAACATGTAGATCCCATTATTTAATGTTTCGGTCACATAATAAATATCATTCAATGTTATATAATAACGATTGTTACTGAAAGTCAAATGGAAACCTTTTCTATTTAAACAAGAAATAGAAACAATGTTCTTTATTAGTGCAAGAACATAAAAATAATTATCCAACTCTAAAACTAGTTCATTAGGAAGTTGCAATAAATAAGTTCCTATGGCCATAACAATACCTTTTGCTCCATTGCCAACCCTTAGATTTTCTTCTCCCTTAACTAGTCAACTATTGTTCTTCATCCCCTATGCATCATTGCATATGTGGGAGGCACATCCGATATCCAATACTCATGTGTAAGAAGAAACAGTATGACATTCAATAACGAATATATCTGAAGTAGATTGGGCATCAAATGTCTTCTTCTTCAGGGACTCAAGATGACGCTTATAGTTTCTTTTCCTATGTCCCAATTTTAGTGCATACTGCACCGCAAATGAACCCTCTTGCATCTTTGAGCGAAAGAGGAGCTCAGAGACCTTGAACCGTTCAGATCTCATTTGCTCATCAAATAGTTTATGAAGATGGAAGACAATGGTAAAACCATCCATATGCTCAAGTTGCTTCTGCAGCTCATGAGACATTGAAGCTAGCATAATACAACTTCCCATCATAGGGTCAGTAACATGTTTCTGGTAAGCTAACTTTTGGTCACCAGAACCATTGTCAGTAGGGTGTTCAAGAAGACCATCTTCAAGGGCATATTCAATCTTCTCTACCTTGAGAATAATTCTTAGGTTTCGAAGTCAGTCCAAGAAGTTCAGCCCAGTTAATTTGTTAGTATCTAAAATTGAACGTAAATTAATGGAGGTTGTCATGCTATTCTAAATTTTATCAACCTAAACATACAAAAAGAGTGTATAAAAGAGGTGAATTTGTAATGCAAACAATTCACATAAATAAAGAAACTCCCACTATTTTATTCAAATTCAAGAGATGGAATGTTATCTCTTAGTGAGATGATATCCATTATAGCTAAGGACAACCTTGGAGAGAGTCCAACAAGTCATTCTTAGTTCTAATGATAGGTATCAAGACTACCAATTATATATCATATATATAACTATCACATTATTCTATTAACTAATTGAATCTTTGCATAAAATATTAGGTTGTTAACTCATTAACAAATATACATCCAATGCATATCTCCTAATTGCACCTCTATTCACATTAATCTTGGAGAGAGTCCAACAAATCAATACTTCAAGTTAAGGTCGACCCTATAATCATGAGATCGAATTAAAATGATTTGAATACATCTAATTTTCAAACCAGGCTTGGAGAGAGTCTGACAACCTAAACTAGAAATTTGAACTCTGGTTTTTACCATTTAGATGGAAGATTGAATCTCAATGGTCTGAACATATCCAATGTCATGTCAGGCTTGGAGAGTGTTCTGTTGGGGAGCCTAACATGGATGCGTGCTCGGATGCATTTCACAAACGTGCATAGTAGAAATAATGCATAATAAATTTCTAATTTATTACAACACATACATCCACGCATGCAGAATACAACACGTGTAGATGTAATCACAAAATAAAATTTTACGAAAGAAATAAACAAAGAATAACATTTATTCTAGTTATACCTGTCGGATGACGCGAAGCGAGGATGACATCAACCTACAAACTCAACGGAGTTTGGCTCTACTCGTATCCATGCCGAGCTTTTATCAAGATGACTTCAAAAGTCTGAGTTATGTCTCTTCTTTGGTACTAGCCAAAGGTAAGTGACAACCCGATCCGAGAGAGGGATCAAGGGCTCAATTCATGTCCAGCGACCGAAACAACCCGATGACACAAAGCGATCAATAAACTGCCTTCATGAGGCTATTGTCTGGTGGAAAAACACCGTTGTCCGATGGTTTTAACTGGTGGCAACAGATCCTATCAGTAGGGAACTCGTTGAATGAGGTATTGTAAGAGTTGGGGAGCCCAGTGGGGTATGCCGACGACAAGGGAAGCGGTGGCAGCAAGCTTGGGCGGTAGTTTTTGGATAGCTTCTTTCTTGGATGACAACAAGAAGGGAGAGGAGAGTAAGAGGTTTGGTTTTTCTCTTTTCCATATATATATATATATATATATATATATATATATATACAAAACCCGTATCCATTAACCCGTAGCCCATACTAATAGCCTTAAGTTTGGTTCATAACCAAATCACTTGGTTCAATAACCAAACCGTTTTTAATTCAAACCAAACCAATTTAGTTTAGAATTAAACCAAAATGGATTCAACCTGTCTTTATAAGACGTGGCCCATCCGTATTTCTATTCCATAAAAATACTTGCCCTTCATCTGGTCCAACTAGACTCAGTCTCTCTCAATATGAGAATCCAATTCATAAACTCATTTTGTCTTATAGAAAAACTCATAGTGTGTGTGACCTTATAGGTTCTCGATTTATGTTGGTCGTCCATAATTAACCATTAATTATGGAACGATTATAAGTGGAATTTAGTAGTACATCATAATCTCTAATTAATCAAAAAATCAATGATTGATCTCAGAACTGTTTCAGAACCTTTCGGCAGCTACAATGAGTCATGTCTCATTCTTTTCACTCGTCTTATACCCACTTGGTTCAGGACATAATCTATGTGTCTGTCCCCACTAGACTGACTACGTCACACCTAGTCCAAGTTATACTTTCTCATCCTATGGATATAAATTTCTCAGACATGAGAGTATCATACTCTTGACATGTGATGTTTGATAAAACTCATTTTGTGTCACACTACGGTATCAAATAAATTACTGAACCCCTAACTAATACAGTATATGATAACTCAGATTGTCTCCCAATGAATGTAATGATAGAATAATAATCTTAGGATCAAGTTATTCACACTAAGGATTTTGAAATTTATGAATTATAGATGGGGGTTTTCAACAATATGGAATAAAAATTGAAATAAGAAACTAAGAATATGCTCTTAATGAAAATTCAAACAACTAATTCTATAAATGCAAATTGATTCATGAACTTGAAAACAAGAAATTAAAGCTATCATAAACTACTGCATTGTGAAATCAAACACTAACTAATGACAATCTAACCCTAATCCATTAATCAACTTAACAATAATGCAATATCAAATCATCAGTTGCCGAAATGTAAATAGAAGAACGAAACAAAGAAATTCAAATTACAATTCTACAAAATAAGAATGCCAGATCAAGAATAACATCTCACAAACTAAACGAGGGAATCCCCAAGTTCAGATTTGAGTCATGATCGAAGAGAGATTGGAGAGGAATAGGGGATTGACTAGTGATAAGAAATTCTGTCGAGCTTTAATCTGGACTATGAACCGAGTGATAGAAGAGTATATTCGAGCTTCTTGAAGGAGTAGGGAAATCCCTTGCTCATCATGGAAGCGCAGTAGTGATCGGATGATGACCGACGACCTGGTTCGACAATTACGGCGGCTGTGCAAAGGAAACGGTGGTCGGATGGAGGTGTGGATGATCGAGAATAGCTCACCGAAGGAGGGACCCTTTCTTCTCCGGTGACTCAATTCCGGTGAATGGAAGCTCGGTGGATGGTGGTTGTCGTCCTCTACTCCGGATCTGTGCACCTGGGAAGAAGAAAATTGTGGATGAACAGTAAAAACGAGAGTGAACAATAATCCCGTGTTACTGTAGCAGATCTCATCCAATGGCTAAAAATGCTCTAAATTATAATGAGTGCATCTAATCAGATTTGGATCGATGGTCAAGATCAATTTGATCTAGATGAAAGGATAAGATGTTTAGATCTGAGTGCATGGACCCGATTTCTCTAGATCTAGATCGATGACTCAGAATCAATCAGATCTCATTGAATGACCAAGATTGACCAGATCTGGATCTTTGATTAAATTGCTTCAGAACTTGATGAAAGGTCTAGATAAATCCGGCTTGAAATGCCTCTTATAACCCTAGATTAACCATATTTGATCCAATTCGAGTCTAGCCATGACTCATTCTTGATCTCCTCCAAATAAAGTGTAAAATTTACATATAAGTCAACAAATTTAGGAGAAATTACAACAAGGTTCAAAATTGATCAAAACTCGTAAAACATGATAATAATTGCAAATAATCACTCAAAAAGATTAAAAACATCGAAATTAAGGATCAAAATAATATAACAAAATGGTAGTTATCAAATTCTCCGATTATTATTCTTGCATGTCCAGGGCAAACAAATAAAACTACGAAAAGTAAATTCACCTTCCAATTAGATTTCTAGCAATACTTTGAAAATAGTAAAAGATAGTTACCTAGGATCATCAAATTTTGCAAAGATCAAAACATTCATGAATCCAATTCTTACACTAGTCAATCAAGCATGATAACTTCAAACTACTTGAATAGACTAAGCATGAAATCCTCTCAAGGTAAATATCTCTCTTGCACTCTCAAAAACATACATGTAAATGGAGTTTCACTCTAGGACTACTCACAACACTTCACTATCATAAGCTTGTTTATTTTCTACTTCTCTACCACTGTAAATGCATAGCAACATGAATTAAAAGGATTCATTAAGGAAATGAAATGAAGTAAACACAGTGGCAAAAGAAAAGGAAACAAGGAGAATGAGATTTTTAGAAGAATAACCCAATGAGTTCACCCAATAGTGGATGTATCATGCCTCAGGTCACTTCGCTGATTTTAGCTAAATAATTCTCTGAAGTTTGAATTAAATCCATATTTCCTTCTCTATAAGCCTTTCACAACTTTTGGAAGTCCAACAATTCAACTTTTTCTTAACCTGGTCATTCCTTTCAATTAGCTCAACATGTGATCATTTCTACTTCATTCTCAGATGTAACTAATGCTATAAACTTCAACCCAAAGTTTCAAATGGCAAAAATCAAATAATTAAGTTCAATGAATCAACTTTGATACCTTCTTGAACCATCACCTTCACAACATTTTTTTCATTGATTTAAATCATGAAAAACTTGAGAAAGGTAGAACAACTATTTCCAATGATAGAAAAAGGCTTAACTTTAATTTACCACTGATTAAAATGACTGTAAAGGAGTATTTGGCACAAACAACTCAACTTGAAACTTAAATTACAGCTTTTTGACCATTTCACTTATCAACCTCTTCCACACTTTGTTTTGTTCTTTTTATTCTGCAGATAATCTTTGTTTCTAGTGTATCTTGGAGTTGGTATTCACCTTACATCATTTAGAAAATTAAAATGGAAATTATGATACACTAAACAACCCCTTGAAACTCTGATTTATAGAATTCCAGAATTTTGTTTCTCATTTCCTTTCCTTCATTTTGTGCCATGAAACAATCTGAAATTCTTCCAAACACATTCAGGTATTAATATACCTTAATTTATTCTCAATTGAGGCTAATTTAATTTCTGAAATTCATGGCTTTTGAAGCTCAAATCAGTCCAAACAATCCTAAACTCAAAACTGGACAAATTTCTAAAAATCTGAGTTGAGTTTCAAGATTTGATATTTCAAAGCAATTGTGGCTCAATTCATGCGGGATTAAACTTGGAAAAAAATCTCATTTAGCATTACATTGATAGATAATTGAATTCATCTTGATTCGGATCAGAAAAGATGCTGTAAAGTTAGCACAAACAAGTCTCTTGAGTGAAAATAGATTTAATTGTAGGTTTTACTTCTAAACTCAATTTCAATCATTCCCTTTGATATTTCTTCCAATTCTGAGGTTTGGGAATGCACTACACTAACCATACTAGAAATTCAAAGATTACTTGAATCATTTTCCCAACAATTTAATGGCATAAAGCTTTTTTCAATACTTAACAGAAAACTGCAGTGCAGAATTTTCTTTCTCATCTTCTACATCATTTCTGATTTTTATCTTCTTGGAATTCAAATGTAACAAATATGAAAATCATTGTCATTCAATAGCATATCAAATTAGGTCTCAATAATGGTTTTTGTTGGTTAAAATTGTAGCAATATCAGTTCCAGAAAAATCAAAAACAACAGGCCTCTCCATTTCTGAATTTTCTGAACTCATGTTTCCATTTTCTACTTCTCAGTTTATTATTTTTTATTTTTTTTCAAATTTGGCAATGTAAACGGTAGGAATAGCTATAAGACATCCAGGAGCCTCTCTAGATTTTTTATTTGACAAAGAAATGGAATCAAATTGGTTTGAGATCCCAAAACCAACCCAACAGATTTCAGCACTTTTTTTTTTAAACAGCAGTTTTTTTTCTTCTAGAACATTTCAGTTGACAACCCATTGAAACCCTTTTGGAAGGAGCAAATACTATTCGTCAATTGAAACCTGAGATCTTCACTCGCTCCATTTTCTTATCAGAAGTAGGCATAAGTGTTAGTGAAAGCCCTAGAGTCAATCATGTGATAATTGTTGTATGGACTTTATTGTATCATATTCCTATTTATAAAGGCATGGTTATTATATTTACTTGTATTGGTGCCAAATAACTAGATAAAATAATGTCCTTGAGTAGTAGGTTTTTATCTATATCAATCGATTGGTTGAATCGATAATGAGATGATATAGAGAACACTACTCTTAATCATTCCTAGTCGAGTATTAACATTCAGGGACAATGTTAATGCGTAGAGACTAGCATGTAGGTCAACATGATGACTTGATCTCACAAGTCATCGATATGAGATATCAAGTTGACACATGGGTATGCATTGGAGAATATATACTGAATGACCCGCCATGAGAAAGTATCATGGATCGTTATATGAGTGTCATATACTTTCTCATGTAACTATTAGTATGACTATTAGTCCTTAGACCTAAAGTCACCATGGTTCACTACATAAGGAGTTGCATACTTTGGCTTCGTCAAACGTCACCCGTAAATGGGTGGACTATAAAGGCGATTACTGGGTATGTAACAAATTATGCGGAGGGATGTGAGTGATGTAGATGGGATCTATACCTCCTATATGACGGGAGTGACATTGATATTCTTGATAGAGTGAGACCAAGAAGTGCATGGCCATGCCCAAATGAGTTAATATGAGATGTTGAGCTCATTTGATTAGAGTGAGTCTACTTGGAGTTCAAGATTTAGATTGTACCGAGGATGACACGGTCTATGCCTCGATTTGTCAATCTAGATGTCAAGGATAGAGGGACATTGTCACATATTGTAAGAAAGAAAACTACAGTGCAGAATTTTCTTTCTCATCTTCTACATCATTTCTGATTTTTATCTTCTTGGAATTCAAATGTAACAAATATGAAAATTATTGTCATTCAATATAATATCAATTTAGGTCTCAATAATGGTTTTTGTTGATTAAAATTGTAGCAATATCAGTTCTAGAAAAATCAAAAACAACAGGCCTCTCCATTTCTGAATTTTCTAAACTCATGTTTCCATTTTCTACTTCTCAGTTTATTATTATTTTTTTTCAAATTTGGCAATGTAAATGGTAGGAATAGCTATAAGACATCCAGGAGCCTCTCTAGATTTTTTATTTGACAAAGAAATGGAATCAAATTGGTTTGAGATCCCAAAACCAACCCAGATTTGTGATTTTTTAAAGCAGTGATTTTTCTTCTAGAACATTTCAGTTGACAACCCATTGAAACCCTTTTGGAAGGAGCAAATACTATTCGTCAATTGAAACCTGAGATCTTCACTCGCTCCATTTTCTTATCAGAAGTAGGCATAAGTGTTAGTGAAAGCCCTAGAGTCAATTATGTGATAATTGTTGTATGGACTTTATTGTATCATATTCCTATTTATAAAGGCATGGTTATTATATTTACTTGTATTGGTGCCAAATAACTAAATATAATAATGTCCTTGAGTAGTAGGTTTTTATCTATATCAATCGATTGGTTGAATCGATAATGAGATGATATAGAGAACACTACTCTTAATCATTCCTAGTCGAGTATTAACATTCAGGGACAATGTTAATGCGTAGAGACTAGCATGTAGGTCAACATGATGACTTGATCTCACAAGTCATCGATATGAGATATCAAGTTGACACATGGGTATGCATTGGAGAATGTATACTGAATGACCCGCCATGAGAAAGTATCATGGATCGTTATATGAGTGTCATATACTTTCTCATGTAGCTATTAGTATGACTATTAGTCCTTAGACCTAAAGTCACCATGGTTCCCTACATAAGGAGTTGCATACTTTGGCTTCGTCAAACGTCACCCGTAAATGGGTGGACTATAAAGGCGATTACTGGGTTTGTAACAAATTATGCTGAGGGATGTGAGTGATGTAGATGGGATCTATCCCTCCTATATGACGGGAGTGATATCGATATTCTTGATAGAGTGAGACCACGAAGTGCATGACCATGCCCAAATGAGTCAATATGAGATATTGAGCTCATTTGATTAGAGTGAGTCTACTTGGAGTTCAAGATTTAGATTGTACCGAGGATGACACGGTCTATGCCTCGATTTGTCAATCTAGATGTCAAGGATAGAGGGACATTGTCACATATTGTAAGAAAGAAAAATGCAGTGCAGAATTTTCTTTCTCATCTTCTACATCATTTCTGATTTTTATCTTCTTGGAATTCAAATGTAACAAATATGAAAATCATTGTCATTCAATAGCATATCAAATTAGGTCTCAATAATGGTTTTTATTGGTTAAAATTGCAGCAATATCAGTTCCAGAAAAATCAAAAACAACAGGCCTCTTCATTTCTGAATTTTCTGAACTCATGTTTCCATTTTCTACTTCTCAGTTTATTATTTTTTTTTTTTCAAATTTGGCAATGTAAATGGTAGGAATAGCTATAAGACATCCAGGAGCCTCTCTAGATTTTTTATTTGACAAAGAAATGGAATCAAATTGGTTTGAGATCCCAAAACCAACCCAATGATTTGGACTTTTTTTAAGCAATGAGTTTTTTCTTCTAGAACATTTCAGTTGACAACCCATTGAAACCCTTTTGGAAGGAGCAAATACTATTCGTCAATTGAAACCTGAGATCTTCACTCGCTCCATTTTCTTACCAGAAGTAGGCATAAGTGTTAGTGAAAGCCCTAGAGCCAATCATGTGATAATTGTTGTATGGACTTTATTATATCATATTCCTATTTATAAAGGCATGGTTATTATATTTACTTGTATTGGTGCCAAATAACTAAATATAATAATGTCCTTGAGTAGTAGGTTTTTATCTATATCAATTGATTGGTTGAATCGATAATGAGATGATATAGAGAACACTACTCTTAATCATTCCTAGTCGAGTATTAACATTCAGGGACAATGTTAATGCGTAGAGACTAGCATGTAGGTCAACATGATGACTTGATCTCACAAGTCATCGATATGAGATATCACGTTGACACATGGGTATGCATTGGAGAATGTATACTGAATGACTCGCCATGAGAAAGTATCATGGATCGTTATATGAGTGTCATATACTTTCTCATGTAGCTATTAGTATGACTATTAGTCCTTAGACCTAAAGTCACCATGGTTCCCTACATAAAGAGTTGCATACTTTGGCTTCGTCAAACGTCACCTGTAAATGGGTGGACTATAAAGGCGATTACTGGGTATGTAACAAATTATGCTGAGGGATGTGAGTGATGTAGATGGGATCTATCCCTCCTATATGACGGGAGTGACATCGATATTCTTGATAGAGTGAGACCACGAAGTGCATGACCATGCCCAAATGAGTCAATATGAGATATTGAGCTCATTTGATTAGAGTGAGTCTACTTGGAGTTCAAGATTTAGATTGTACCGAGGATGACACAGTCTATGCCTCGATTTGTCAATCTAGATGTCAAGGATAGAGGTACATTGTCACATATTGTAAGAAAGAAAACTGCAGTGCAGAATTTTCTTTCTCATCTTCTACATCATTTCTGATTTTTATCTTCTTGGAATTCAAATGTAACAAATATGAAAATCATTGTCATTCAATAGCATATCAAATTAGGTCTCAATAATGGTTTTTATTGGTTAAAATTGTAGCAATATCAGTTCCAGAAAAATAAAAAACAACAGGCCTCTCCATTTCTGAATTTTCTGAACTCATGTTTCCATTTTCTACTTCTCAGTTTATTATTTTTTTTTTTCAAATTTGGCAATGTAAATGGTAGGAATAGCTATAAGACATCCAGGAGCCTCTCTAGATTTTTTATTTGACAAAGAAATGGAATCAAATTGGTTTGAGATCCCAAAACCAACCCAATGATTTCAAGACTTTTTTAAACAATGCTTTTTTTCTTCTAGAACATTTCAGTTGACAACCCATTGAAACCCTTTTGGAAGGAGCAAATACTATTCGTCAATTGAAACCTGAGATCTTCACTCGCTCCATTTTCTTATCAGAAGTAGGCATAAGTGTTAGTGAAAGCCCTAGAGCCAATCATGTGATAATTGTTGTATGGACTTTATTGTATCATATTCCTATTTATAAAGGCATGGTTATTATATTTACTTGTATTGGTGCCAAATAACTAAATATAATAATGTCCTTGAGTAGTAGGTTTTTATCTATATCAATCGATTGGTTGAATCGATAATGAGATGATATAGAGAACACTACTCTTAATCATTCCTAGTCGAGTATTAACATTCAGGGACAATGTTAATGCGTAGAGACTAGCATGTAGGTCAACATGATGACTTGATCTCACAAGTCATCGATATGAGATATCAAGTTGACACATGGGTATGCATTGGAGAATGTATACTGAATGACCCGCCATGAGAAAGTATCATGGATCGTTATATGAGTGTCATATACTTTCTCATGTAGCTATTAGTATGACTATTGTTAGTGCTTATAAGATCCACATATCTCCACAATGGTATGATATTGTCCACTTTGGGCCCAATCCCTCATGGTTTTGTTTTTGGGCTTTACCCAAAAGGCCTCATGCCAATGGAGATATCTTTTTTCTTATAAGCACATGATCTTTTCCATGTCTTACCAATGTGGGACTTTGATTGTATTCTCCATACTCCCAACAATCCCCCCCTCAAACGAAGGACCACATTGGGCCCCCCCTCAAGCCTATCCCTCCTCGAAGGATTTTCTCTGCTTGATGTCCGATCTTCAACCCACCAGGACTTCCTGCCAGTTGTTCGGTCCCTCCGACCCAACTAGACTTCCTTCCTGATGTCTGGTTCTCTTGATCCGGACGTGGGAGCTCAACTTCTTTCGTTCGAGGTTCATGGCTTGACATGGACCATGGCTCTGATACCAATTGTTAGTGCTTATAAGATCCACATATCTCCACAATGGTATGATATTGTCCACTTTGGGCCCAATCCCTCATGGTTTTGTTTTTGGGCTTTACCCAAAAGGCCTCATGCCAATGGAGATATCTTTTTTCTTATAAGCACATGATCTTTTCCATGTCTTACCAATGTGGGACTTTGATTGTATTCTCCATACTCCCAACAACTATTAGTCCTTAGACCTAAAGTTACCATGGTTCCCTAATAAGGAGTTGCATACTTTGGCTTCGTCAAACGTCACCCGTAAATGGGTGGACTATAAAGGCGATTACTGGGTATGTAACAAATTATACGGAGGGATGTGAGTGATGTAGATGGGATCTATCCCTCCTATATGATGGGAGTGACATCGATATTCTTGATAGAGTGAGACCAAGAAGTGCATGGCCATGCCCAAATGAGTCAATATGAGATATTGAGCTCATTTGATTAGAGTGAGTCTACTTGGACTTCAAGATTTAGATTGTACCAAGGATGACACGGTCTATGCCTCGATTTGTCAATCTAGATGTCAAGGATAGAGGGACATTGTCACATATTGTGAGAGTCACAATTAGTAGTCACAAAGGTGATGTTGGAGCTCAACATTCTTGTAACTTGGGTAGCAATGATGTGTTGCTAGATATCTCTCATTGCTTATGTTCCTAAATCGGTTTAGGGACATTGCCAACATTACAAGAACCTATAGGGTCACACACATAAGAGCAATTAGATGGAGATTAGGTTCATATGATGAACCATGAGGATTAGGTTCATGGGATGAACCAAATTGGATTAAGAGTAATCCAAATTAGACTAATTGAGTTAGACTCAAGTTGATTCAAGTGTTTGTTGGGTTTCCGGCACCGCGACGAGTGTGTGTTCGAACATGTTTCGCAAACATGTGCACAGCGGAAGAAATAAAAATAATAAATCTACATTTATTACAACACACACATCACACACTTGCATAGTACAACATGTGTAGACAAAATCGTAAATTTAAATTTGCAATAAAAGGAAATTTAACTACGTTATACCTTTCGTATCACGTGTAGCGGGAACGGCATCAACCGGAACGATCCTCGCTAGAATCGTCTCTATCCGTATCCACGCCGAGTATCCTCGGGATGACTTTGCTAAGCCACGAGCTTCGTCTTCATACGGGTTACTAGCCTCGTGTTGAAGACGACGTGATCGAGAGATGATCACAATCCGAATCCAAATTCGGATCCTAAGACGAGTCCTCAAAACTCGCTTCACCGGAGAGGTATTCGTCAACCGATTGACGAATCCTTCGTCCTCCACCTCAGAGGATTACCGGAGATTGAATCCCCGGTAAGTTAGCCGCTGTCGGAGCTCTAACCGTCGTCCAAACGACGCTCCGACGAGAGGAGAACAAGCTGTCCAGAAAACTGGACAGCTTTGGTGGAGGAGATAGGCGCCGGCCAACCAAGGGAAGATAGAGCTCACCTTGATGCCAAACCTAAAGAAGATCACCGGAGCACTAGCCGGCAGTAGCTCGACGCTGGCGAGGGGAAGGAATCTTCCTTCTAGATGCCGGTTGGAGGAGCAATGGGCGGCGGCAAGATGTTGGCGCCGAGAACTCCAATGAGGAGGTGGGCGGCAACTTTAACCTAGGGTTTTTGAATTAGGGATTAATTATCCCTTAAGCCCTCTTTTATAGAGAACTAATTCTCTTAATGGTTATTGGATCATAACCATTAGGTCCGTTAACCCGCTCCATTAAGATAAGTTAAAATAAACCAAACCATGATGTTTTATTTTAAGTTAAAACGAACCGAACCAACTTTTGGTTCATTCGTTTAAAATAAACCAAACCCTTTGGTTTATTCTCCTCCATTGGATTAGAACCAAACCATTTTGGTCCATCCATTATGTCTTCATAAGACACGGCCCATCCACGCTTCCATTGCGACTGAAACGATTTCATGATCGCTTCATGTTTGGTCCAACCAAACCTAGTTTCTCTCGGTCTGAGAATCCCATTCTCAAGCTCGTTTTAAATCATTTGGATTACGCTCGTTGTGCGTGTGACCAAATAGGTTCTCGGTTTATGTTGGTCGTCTATAATTAACCATTAATTATAGAACGATCATGAGTGGCACCTAGTAGTACATCATGATCCCCAATTAACCGAAAAGATCAACGGTTGATCCAGAACTATTTCTGAAACTCTTCAGCAGCTCGAATGATTCGTGCCCCATTCCCTTCACTCATCTTATACCCACTTGGTTCAGGACATGGTCTATAGTGTCAGTCCCCACTAGGCTGACTACGTCACACCTAGCCCAAGTATCATTTCCTCGTCCTACAGATTCTAGTTACTGCACATGTATCGAAGAGTACTTTACTCTAAACATGTAATGCTTTGGCCAAAGACTTTAGTAACAATCCGACGAGAGGCCATGGGTATACATCTCCTCGCAAGGAGTGGTGAATCCTTTATAGGCTATTCAAACACCTTCGATCACTTTGACTTATACCCAATCATCCCGGGTCCACATCTCCTTAGAGATGTTTGCTTAAGATGTCAAAGCATAAGTCTCCATGATCAAGATGACTTGAATACCACAAGTCAAAGGAACATCGCACTTAAGCTAGAGTAAGAACTTCATTGACATATTTATATATGCAGAGAACCATATGAAGTCTTACGGCTAGTCACTCCAATGAACTAGTTACCATAACTAGCATCCACGATTAACTCCGGACATCACAATGTCTCCAGCCAGTGAGAATCAGCTGCTTGGATACACCAAGGAGTATACCTCGTGCTAGTCTCAACAGAATTGATGGTGTCCAAATCCATCAATTCATCGACTAGGGATAATTCCGATACATCACAATTACACATGTAGAGATACTCACTAGTTGTGATCCAATCACAAATTCTCTCATGCTGTGAATCGTATCGTGGACATTGATAAATGAGTTTAAGATCCAATCAAATACATAAAACATGTATACTCAAATAGTGAATCTTCATTTATCATATAAATGGTTCATACATAAGGCGATTGCCTTAGGACATCTCTCATATATTACTAACAGACTCCCACTTTGTCTAATGTCAATCGCTACGGTATCCAATACCATAAGCTCTAACATGACCCTCAAACTTACTTTGAGGTAATGCTTTAGTCAAAGGATCCGCTAAGTTCCTTTCAGTGGGAATTTTCTCGATTTGTATCTCGTTCCTACTGATGATCTCTCTGATAAGATGATAGCGGTGAAGCACATGTTTGGATCGTTGATGAGACCTTGGCTCTTTCGCCTGTGCAATTGCTCCATTGTTGTCGCAGTAGACCGGTATTGCTTCAACAATGGCCGGAATCACACCAAGTTCATGAACGAACTTCTTGATCCAAACCGCTTCCTTTGCTGCTTCCGAAGCTGCAATGTATTTTGCCTCAGTGGTAGAATCCGCTACAGTCTCTTGTTTGGAACTTTTCCAACTCACTGCGCCCCCATTCAAGGTGAACACGTATCGGTGAGACACAGAATCATCCTTGTCGTCACGAAGCCGCATCCGTATACCCGCGTATCACCATGTCCCCTTCTCCATATATTAGGAACACATCCTTAGTTCTTCTCAAGTACTTAAGGATCGTCTTAACAGCCACCCAATGATCCATTCCTGGATCGGACTGGTATCTGCTCGTGACACTCAGAGCATACGATACATCGGGCCTCGTACATAACATAGCATACATGATAGATCCTATTGCGGATGCATAGGGAATCTTACTCATGCAAATCCTCTCGTCTTCTGTGCGCGGACACATAGACTTTGAAAGGTGTACCCCATGCCTGATGGGTAGGAAACCTTTCTTGGATTCCGACATGCTAAACCTCTTTAGCACTCGGTCTATATATGTAGACTGCGAAAGACCAAGCAACCGTTTCGATCTATCTCTATAGATCTTAATCCCGAGGATGTAGGTTGCTTCTCCCAGGTCTTTCATGGAGAATGTCTTGGATAACCAAACCTTAACTGACTGTAAGATTGAAACATCGTTTCCTATAAGTAATATGTCATCGACATACAATACTAGGAACACGACTGCACTCCCACTAACCTTCTTGTACACACAAGGTTCGTCTGGATTTTGTGAGAAATCAAACTTTTTGATTGTCTCATCAAAATGGATATTCCAGCTCCTGGATGCTTGCTTCAATCCATAAATGGACCATCGTAATTTGCATACCTTGGTTTTATCAACCGATGTGAAACCCTCAGGCTGTATCATATACACATCCTCGAGCAGGTTTCCATTAAGGAAAGCTGTTTTCACATCCATCTGCCATATCTCATAATCATAATGAGCCGCTATGGCCAGGAGCATCCGAATGGATTTAAGCATAGCTACAGGCGAATAGGTTTCGTCATAATCAACACCTTGCTTTTGACGATATCCTTTCTCCACCAATCTAGCCTTATAGGTAATCACATTACCATCCATGTCGGTTTTCTTCTTGAAAACCCACTTGCACCCTATAGGCTTTATGCCTTCAAGTGGGTCAACCAAGTTCCAAACTTGGTTTTCATACATGGAATCCATTTCCGACTTCATGGCACCAAGCCACTTATCCCTTTCTGAACTTGTCAGCACTTCTTCATAACTGGTAGGCTCCTCATCATCAATGAGTAACACGTTGTTCGATTCACTTACGAGAAATCCATATCTCTCAGGAATATTGCGTGTTCTACCAGATCTACAAAGATGTGGTGTTACAATAGGTCCAGTCGATTGCTCATCACTATGAGTTGTCGGCTATTGTGCTTCACTAGGTATCTCATCAATGTCTATTTGAGTCTCTCGAGCCTCCTCAAGCTTGACGACACTCCCACTGTTTTCTTGCAAGAGAAACTCTTTCTCTAGAAACACAGTATGTCTTGAAACAAACACCTTTTGTTCCATAGGATGATAGAATTGGTAACCCCTTGTTTCCTTAGGGTATCCAATAAATAGACATTTATCAGACTTAGCATCCAATTTATGCGTCTGATCAGACAACCCCATATCTTCAAGTAAGATACATGAGGTTTCTTACTATTCCATATCTCATATGGAGTAGTTGAGACTACCTGGTAGGCATTACATTTAACAAGTAAGCTTGTTATGCAAGTGCATAACCCCAAAAGGACTTGGGAAGAGTCGCATGATTCATCATTGACCTGACCATGTCCAACAAGGTCCGGTTACGCCTCTCAGATACACCATTATGCTGTGGTGTATAGGGCGGAGTCCATTGAGACAATATACCATTGTCTCTTAGGTAATCAAGAAACTCCTGACTCAAGTATTCACCACCTCGATCCGATCGAAGTATTTTAATACTCTTGTCATGTTGTTTCTCTACTTCATTTCTGAATTCTTTGAACCTTTCAAAGGCTTCAGACTTGTATTTCATCAAGAACACATACCCAAACCGTGAGTGATCATCGATGAAGGTAATGAAGTAGCTATAGCCTCCTAATGCTTGAGTTGACATAGGTCCACATACATCAGTATGTATTAGACCTAGTAACTCTCCCACTCGTTCACCTTTTCCAGTAAAAGGTAACTTAGTTATCTTTCCTTTTAAGCATGATTCGCATGTATCGTATGAATCCAATTCAAACGATTCCAGAATTCCACATCGGTGTAATTCGGACATGCGTTTCTTGCTTATATGGCCAAGACGACAATGCCACATATAGGAGTCTATTTGATTATCCTTTCGAGCACGCGTGTTGCTCGCTTCGATATTGAAAATGTCACTGGATACGTCCAACGTATAAATGCCATTACTCAAGGTTCCAGTTCCATAAAGTACGCCATTCAAAGTTATATAACAATAATTGTTACTAAACGTCAAATGGAAACCATTTCTATTTAAACAGGAAATAGAAACAATGTTCTTTATTAGAGAAGGAACATAATAGCAATTTTCCAGTTCTAAGACTAGTCCACTAGGGAGCTTCAGCAAATAAGTTCCGATGGCGACCGCAGCAACCTTTGCTCCATTGCCAACTTGCAAATTTGACTCCCCTCTGACAAGTCTTCTTCTATTCCTTAGCCCCTGTATGTCATTACATATATGTGAGCCACACCCAGTATCCAATACCCAAGTGTCTAAGGAAATAGAATGACAATCAATAACGAAGATACCTGAAGAGGATGGGGCATCGGATGCCTTCTTCTTCTTCATGGACTCAAGATAAATCTTGCAGTTTCTTCACTGATGGCCTTCCTTGCCATTGATGGCAAGTGCCCTTTTCGTTCCTTCTTTGCCTTTTTGTTCTTTCCTTTCTTCTGTTCTTTTGCCTTCCTCTTAGAACCTTTCTTTGAGAAATCAACTAACAGAACCGCCTTCTCCTCATGCTTCACAGAAGGCTCCACAGTCTTCAGCATATTGAGGAGCTCGGGAATGGTGGATTCTAATTTGTTCATCCGATAGTTCATCACAAATTGTGAGAAACTCTTGGGCAAACAATGCAGAATTAAATCAATACTTAACTCATGATCCATCACAAAATCGAGGGTGGCTAGCCGCTTGATGTACCTGTTCATCTTTAGCACAAACTGCACTACAGACGAACCTTCTTGCATCTTCGTGGTGAAGAGGAGCCTAGAGACCTCGAACCTTTCGGATCTCGCTTGCTCATCGAACAACTCATGAAGATGGAAGACCATAGTATTAGCATCCATATGCTCATGCTGCTTTTGCAGCTCAGGTACCATCGCCGCTAGCATGATGCAACTCACCAGCTCAGAATCTGCCACATGCTTCTGATAGACCAACATTTGGTCTGGAGTTGCATCATCCTTAGGACGGTCAGGAAGAGGCTCTTCAAGGACATATGCAAGCTTTTCTGCCTTGAGAACAATTCTCAGGTTTCTAAGCCAGTCCAGGAAGTTAGGCCCAGTCAGTTTATTCGAATCCAAAATAGTGTGCAAATTCAAAGACATCATGATCAATTTATTAACCTAGAAATACAAAACGAGCATATATGAGAAAATGATTTTAAAATGCATCAATATACATTTATAAATCCCATTCATTTTTCGAATTTCAAAAACCCCAAAATCACTTCAGGAGATCGTAGGTCCATCTCCGAATGGGCTGATATCCATCATAGTTATGAACAACCTTGGAGAGAGTCCAACAAGCCATTCATAACTACGATGGTAGGTATCAACTATATCGATTGCATATCACGTATATGCAACTATCACAATGTGCTATCAACTAATTGAATGTTCACACATACATCGGGTTGTTAACACATTAACAAGTATGCATCATATGCATAGCACCCAACTTCACCTCCCTTTACATCGACCTTGGAGAGAGTCCAACAAGCCGATGCTCCAGGTTAAAGCCAACCCATTAATCGGGAAATAGTTTTAATATGGTTAGAGCGCATTCAACCAATTAGCCCAGCTTGGAGAGAGTCCAACAACCAAAGCTAACGATTGACCTCTGACTCTTACCATATTAGTATTAAACTATTCCATGGTTTGAACATGTTCGGGTTCGAGCCGGGCTTGGAGAGAGTCCAACAACTCAAACAAGAAACGGAACTCTGGTTCAAACCATATTAATGGAAGGTGTAGGCTTTAATACTGTTTAAAGGTTTTTTATGTCTCATCCTCTTTGCATGCAAATAACTATTATCTACATGGCATGTCATACATGACATACATCTACAAGTCACGACATGCATGACATTATGATATGCATCTAATGCAATTACATGGCATACAATTATGTCATGTACATAATTTCCTTATATGTCATAACTATTTATGGAAATAAAATATGTTTAAGATTTGATTCTCCAAATCAAATCATAATTAAATTATGAAACAAATTTCCAAATCTAATCACATATTTTATTTATGGAATTATTTGATTAAGGAAAATCTATTTAGGAAACCAATTTCCTAAATCATTAAAACTACTTATGGAAATAAAATATTTTAAGATTTGATTTCCCAAATCAAAACAAGATTAATTTAGGAAATAAATTTCCAAAATCTAATCAAATATTTTATTTATGGAAAAAATCAATTTCAATAAAATACTTCCAACTTTCCAAAAGTGTAATATTTCCATAAATACTTCTAGACTTTCCAAAATTGAAAAATTTCCATAAATACTTCTAAATTTCCAAAATTAGAAAATTTCTAGAAATAACATTATGACTATCGCAAAACCATTTTACGATTATGTCGAAACACAACCTGGGCTCTGATACCACTGTTGGGTTTCCGGCACCGCGGCGAGTGTGTGTTCGAACATGTTTCACAAACATGTGCACAACGGAAGAAATAAAAATAATAAATCTACATTTATTACAACACACACATCACACGCATGCATAGTACAACATGTGTAGACATAACCGTAAATTTAAATTTGCAATAAAAGGAAATTTAACTACGTTATACCTTTCGTATCACGTGTAGCGGGAACGACATCAACCGGAACGATACTCGCTAGAATCGTCTCTATCCATATCCACGCCGAGTATCCTCGGGATGACTTCGCTAAGCCACGAGCTTCGTCTTCGTATGGGTTACTAGCCTCGTGTTGAAGACGACGTGATCGAGAGATGATCATGATCCGAATCCAAATTCGGATCCTAAGACGAGTCCTCAAAACTCGCTTCTCCGGAGAGGTATTCGTCAACCGATTGACGAATCCTTCATCCTCCACCTCAGAGGATTACCGGAGATCGAATCCCCGGTAAGTTAGCCGCTGTCGGAGCTCTAACCGTCATCCAAATGACACTCCGACGAGAGGAGAACAAGCTGTCCAGAAAACTGGACAGCTTTGGTGGAGGAGATAGGCGCCGGCCAACCAAGGGAAGATAGAGCTCACCTTGATGCCAAACCAAAAGAAGATCACCGGAGCACTAGCCGGCAGCAGCTCGACGCCGGCGAGGGGAAGGAATCTTCCTTCTAGACGCCGGTTGGAGGAGCAATGGGCAGCGGCAAGATGTTGGCGCCGAGAACTCCAATGAAGAGGTGGGCGGCAACTTTAACCTAGGGTTTTTGGATTAGGGATTAATTATCCCTTAAGCCCTCTTTTATAGAGAACTAATTCTCTTAATGGTTATTGGATCATAACCATTAGGCCCGTTAACCCGGTCCATTAAGATAAGTTAAAATAAACCAAACCATGATGGTTTATTTTAAGTTAAAACGAACCGAACCAACTTTTGGTTCATTCGTTTAAAATAAACCAAACCCTTTGGTTTATTCTCCTCCATTGGATTAGAACCAAACCATTTTGGTCCATCCATTATGTCTTCATAAGACACGGCCCATCCACGCTTCCATTGCGACTGAAACGATTTCATGATCGCTTCATGTTTGGTCCAACCAAACCTAGTTTCTCTCGGTCTGAGAATCCCATTCTCAAGCTCGTTTTAAATCATTTGGATTACGCTCGTTGTGCGTGTGACCAAATAGGTTCTCGGTTTATGTTGGTCGTCTATAATTAACCATTAATTATAGAACGATCATGAGTGGCACCTAGTAGTACATCATGATCCCCAATTAACCGAAAAAATCAACGGTTGATCCAGAACTATTTCTGAAACTCTTCAGCAGCTCGAATGATTCGTGCCCCATTCCCTTCACTCATCTTATACCCACTTGGTTCAGGACATGGTCTATAGTATCAGTCCCCACTAGGCTGACTACGTCACACCTAGCCCAAGTATCATTTCCTCGTCCTACGGATTCTAGTTACTGCACATGTATCGAAGAGTACTTTAAACATGTAATGCTTTGGCCAAAGACTTTAGTAACAATCCGACGAGAGGCCATGGGTATACATCTCCTCGCAAGGAGTGGTGAATCCTTTATAGGCTATTCAAACACCTTCGATCACTTCGACTTATACCCAATCATCCCGGGTCCACATCTCCTTAGAGATGTTTGCTTAAGATGTCAAAGCATAAGTCTCTATGATCAAGATGACTTGAATACCGCAAGTCAAAGGAACATCGCACTTAAGCTACAGTAAGAACTTCATTGACATATTTATATATGCAGAGAACCATATGAAGTCTTACGGCTGGTCACTCCAATGAACTAGTTACCATAACTAGCATCCACGATTAACTCCGGACATCACAATGTCTCCAGCCAGTGAGAATCAGCTGCTTGGATACACCAAGGAGTATACCTCGTGCTAGTCTCGACAGAATTGATGGTGTCCAAATCCATCAATTCATCGATTAGGGATAATTCTGATACATCACAATTACACATGTAGAGATACTCACTAGTTGTGATCCAATCATAAATTCTCTCATGCTGTGAATCGTATCGTGGACATTCAGTAAATGAGATTAAGATCCAATCAAATACGTAAAACATGTATACTCAAATAGTGAATCTTCATTTATCATATAAATGGATTATACATAAGGCGATTGCCTTAGGACATCTCTCATATATTACTAACAGTGTTGAATGAGTCTAATTTAGATTTGATTCATCAAATCAATTTAAATTAATGAATAGAGATTCATTAAATTAAATTGACTTGAATCAAATGGTTGAATTTGATCAACCATGGGAGATAAGAGGTCAAGTTTGACTTGACTTGAGAGGGAAGATGAAAGGTCAAGTTTGACTTGACCAAATGCCATGTCATGATGATGACTTGGCATGGCCGGCCAATGATGATGCTCCACATCATCATTGACTTTGTCATATGGTGCCACGTCATGAGGGAGACCAAGGGTCATGGGAGTTACATGCATGCATGTAACCCCCTCTCCATAATGTGGCCGGCCACTTCTTGATGGGGTGGAATTCATTTGGGTGAGTTACACACAACTTCATCTTCTTCCTTGGATCAACTTCCCTCAAGCTCTCCCTCTCTCCTTCCTCATCTTGCTGAGCATATAAGGAGTGCTAGCACACTCAAGATTTCTTTTCTCCACCTTTTGCTTGTGTGGATACCAATAGAGGAGTGTGCACTTAACGCTCTTGAGTTCCGGCGAACCTTTTGGACGAGCGGGATTTGCGAAGGGAGTCACATCGAGGGTAACGTCCTTATCATATAGATATAAGGTAGATCTAGGGTTTTATATAAGCACATACATGTTTTAGTTTTAATACATCTTCGCACGGATCCGTGGGCGGGACTTCCGAGGTTTCCGCAACGCAAAAAGCGGTTTTTGTGGCTCGGAAAAACCCAACAGTGGTATCAGAGCCACGTGCGAAGCATGTATGTGTTTCGCTTTTGTAATTTTTGTATTAGATATAAAAATTACATATTTATATGTTTCTGTAAATTTCCTATTTTTATAGGATTTTTTGGGTATTTTTCTCGAAGAATCGAAGCAACGAGTGTTGGGACACTTGTAGGCTTCAACCGTCGAGAAAAACTCTCCGAAACGGTGATTTCTCGCTTTAGGTTTTTGGGACAGCGACTTAAGTTGTTGTAAGATCATTGTAGGGACACTCGCAAAGTTTATTTTGCGAGTAGGGGCGCTGCCCCTATCCCCGAAAGGGGCCTTGTCCTGCGATCGCGCCCGGAAACCGTTTAGCGGGACCGTTACGGGGAGGTGACTCATAAAATTGAAAAAAAAATAGGAAAAATTATAGAAATTTTCTGTAAAAATACATAATTTATAATTATGTATAATTATATGATTTTCATGGCCCAATAACCCCAATTTGATTGGATGATGTGTTGTAATTCATAATACGGCCTGCATGCCATTTTTGTGGTTGTGCGTGTTGTATAGTGTATGCGACCTATGCGTCGTACCTCTTCTTTTGATATTCTAGTTGTAAATAGTTTTAGACTCGAATGTAACTCGAGTTTCATATTTGTAATGTACAAAATGGAGCAGTGGAAAGTCCACTTGAAGACGAGATTACGAGAAGGGTGACGACGACACATGGCGGTCAAAGGAAGCGCTTGGAGAAGCCGCTAGCCTTAGGTTGAACGTCCGATCTTCTCATTGGCTTGAGAAGATCATAGTAGGGCCATGACTATATCACATTTAATTATATATATATATATATATATATGTTGATATATATATATATATATATATATATATATATATATTTATATATATATATATATATATATATATATATATATATATATATATATATATCTATATATATTTGATTTTGCTTGTATGTATGTGATGCATGCTAGTAGAATAATGCTTGTATGTATATGATGCATGCTAGGATAATTTTCTTGTATGTATATGATGCATGCTAGAATAATGATTGTATGTATGTGATGCATGCTAATATAGGATAATAAAGGCCTAAATGCGTATAAGATACACATTACGATTAGATTAGATCATAATCGAATCAACTCGAAAATGCCTACCGAGCCTTGATACCCATCACTACCTCGATCATTTGTTGTTGTTGAATCTGCCAAAGCAGAGCAACACATATTATCTTGGTAGGGTACGGAGGGACAATCTTAGTCCCGCCTATCACACTTGGGTTAGAGTAAGCTCAATTAGATTGAGCAAAACTAGTTAACTCAATTGGATCGAGTAGAACTATAGGCATATTCCAATCGTTGGAAAGATAGGATAAGATCGCATTTACACTAAATCTTGGGCGATTTAGCCAAAGCTAACTCAAGGTCTTTTGTAAATGTGGGTCTTGATCCTATAAACAAGAGTTGCATAGAGATGTAATCGGTAATGTGTTACCCACCGATCATACTAAGTCTTGGGCAATTTAGCCAAAGCTAACTCAAGGCTTAGTATGATGTGGATCTTATCCCACAAGAATTATAGCTAGTTTGTATGAATCTAGTAATATGGTTTGACCACATCCATAACTCGATTCTACAAAATTCCTATAATTCAGTGGGAGCATCATTTGATTAAAGGCCTAATTAAATGATAAAAGGAATATGATATAAATTCTCTGCATTGTATGTTGTAGATAACTATGTCGACAAACACGAACACTCTCTCTCTGCGTTCTATCCTTGAGAAGGACAAGCTCAATGGAGCAAATTTCTTGGACTGGTACAGGAACCTGAGAATTGTTCTCACCCAAGAAAGGAAGTTGTACATCTTGGAGTAGCCCATTCCGGAGGCACCTCCTGCCACTGCCTCGCGAGCTGACAAAGATGCTTACAAGAAGCATCAAGATGATGCATTAGATGTGTCATGTCTAATGCTCGCGACCATGAACTCTGAGCTTCAGAAGCAACATGATTTCATGAATGCTTATGATATGGTTGGACATCTTCGTCAACTATATCAAGGACAAGCAAGGCATGAGAGATATAAAGTCTCTAAGGCATTATTTGGGTCCAAAATGCAAGATGGGACTCCCGTAGGTCCATATGTACTCAAGATGATTGGGTACGTAGAAAACCTACAAAGGCTGGGATTCCCACTTGGCCAAGAGCTGACCACTGACCTAATCTTGCAATCTTTGCCACAAGCCTACAATCAATTTGTCATGAATTATAACATGAATGAAATTGATAAGCCACTGCCTGAGATGCTCAGAATGTTGAGAACTGCTGAGCTTAACCTTAAGAAGGGAAAATCTGACACCATTTTGATGGTGCACAAGAAGAAAGGCAAGGACAAGCCTAAAGGTAAGGGAAAGTCCCAAGCCAAGGGCAAAGGCAAAGAACTTAAACCCAAAGGAGGGGTAGCCAAGGAAGGGGCTTGCTTCCACTGCAAGGAAGCTGGACACTGGAAGCGTAACTGCAAAGCTTACCTAGAAGATCTTAAGAAGAAAAGAAGTGAGACTTCTACTTCAGGTATAAATATTATAGAAGTCAATCTATCTATTTATTCATCATGGGTATTAGATGCCGGATGTGCATCTCACATTTGTACCAATGTGTAGGCACTGAGAAATAGCAGGGTATTGACAAAGGGTGAGGTGGACCTACGAGTAGGTAATGGAGCAAGGGTTGCTGCTGTTGCTGTAGGAACTTATGATCTATCTCTTCCCTCTGGGCTTGTACTAGAATTAGATGAATGTTGTTATGTGTCTGCCTTAACTAAGAACATCATTTCAGTTTCTTGTTTGGACAAGAAAGGATTTTTATTTATAATAAAGAACAAATGTTGTTCAGTTTATTTAAATGATATGTTCTATTGTAGTGCACCTCTAATGAATGGACTCTACTTTCTAGACTTAGAGAGCCCTATCTATAACATAAGTACCAAGAGGTTCAAGTCAAATGAGTTGAGCCAAACCTATCTCTGGCATTGTCGCTTAGGTCACATAAATGAGAGTCGCTTATCTCAGCTATATAAGGATGGGCTGCTAGACTCATTTGATTTTGAATCATATGAGACTTGCAAGTCTTGCCTTTTAGGCAAGATGACCAAGACTCCCTTTAGTGGACACAGCGAAAGAGCAACAGATTTGTTAGAACTTATACATAGTGATGTATGTGGTCCTTTCAATGTTGCTACTAGAGGTGGTTACAGGTACTTCATTACATTTACTGATGACTTCAGTAGATATGGTTATGTGTATCTTATGACACATAAATCAGAATCCTTTGAAAAGTTCAAAGAATTCAAGAATGAAGTACAAAACCCGACAGCAAGAGTATTAAGATACTTCGATCAGATCGAGGTGGTGAATACCTTAGCCATGAGTTTCGTGACTATCTAGCTGAGTGTGGGATTCTATCCCAACTCACTCCTCCTGGAACACCACAGTGGAATGGTGTATTCGAAAGGAGGAATCATACCCTATTGGATATGGTACGATCTATGATGAGTCACACAGATCTTCCTATATCCTTTTGGGGATATGCTCTAGACACAACAACCTTTACCTTTAACCATGTACCATCCAAGGCTGTCATAAAGACATCATATACGATATGGACAGGGAGAAATCCCAAGATGTCTTTTATGAGGATTTCGGGTTGTGAGGCTTACGTTCGACGTCAAGTCTCAGACAAACTGGGACCCAAATCTGATAGGTGTTATTTTGTTGGATATCCCAAGGATACAAAGGGATATTACTTCTACATTCCCAGTCAGCACAAAGTGTTTGTGGCAAAGACTGGAGTTTTTCTAGAAAGGGATTTTGTTTCTAGAAAAACTAGTGGGAGTACCTTCGATCTTGAAGAAATTCAAGATAAGGACCATAGCACTGAGGCATTGATGGAGGTTGAACAGGAACCACAAAGTGTTGTGGGTGATGAGGTTGTTACACAAAGAGTTGTGGAACAACCACCTGTTCAGGTAGACCTACCTCTTCGCAGGTTTGATAGGGTACGTCGTCATCCTAAGAGATACTCATTTCTCTTGTCTGACCATAATGACATTATGCTCATTGAGAATGAGCCTACCTCCTATCAGGAAGCTGTGATGAGCCCAGATTCTGAGAAATGGCTAGAGGCCATGAGATCCGAGATGGAATCCATGTACACCAACCAAGTATGGACTTTGGTTGATCCACCTGAAGGGGTCAAACTCATTGGGTGTAAGTGGGTCTTTAGGAGAAAGACTGACATGGATGGACTTACGCATACCTATAAGGGCTGATTGGTGGCTAAAGGTTTCAAGCAAATTCATGGTATTGACTATGATGAAACCTTTTCTCCAGTGGCGATGTTTAAGTCCATTCGGATCTTGTTTGCTAATGTAGCATACCACGATTATGAGATCTGGCAGATGAATGTCAAAACTGCATTTCCGAATGGAAACTTACTCGAGGATGTGTACATGACACAACCTGAGGGTTTTGTAGATCCACAGCATACTGGGAAGGTATGCAACCTGCAAAGGTCCATTTATGGGCTAAAGCAAGCTTCTCGGAGCTGGAATCTTCGATTCGATGATGCGATCAAATAGTTTGGTTTCATCAAGAATGAAGATGAACCCTGTGTCTACAAGAGGGTTAATGGGAACACAGTTGTCTTCCTTGTATTGTATGTGGATGACATACTGCTCATTGGGAATGACATCCCTTCGCTACAGTCTGTGAAGACTTGGCTCGTGATGTGCTTCTCAATGAAGGACTTAGGTGAAGTAGCCTGTATTCTAGGCATCAAGATCTATAGAGATAGATCTAAGAGATTGCTTGGCCTAAGTCAGAGTATATACATTGACACGGTATTACTACGGTTTTCCATGCAGAATTCCAAGAAGGGACTTCTGCCGATGTCACATGGTGTGAGTCTTTCGAAGACTCAAAGTCCCTCTTCTAGAGACGAGAGAGACCGCATGGATAAGATCCCTTACGCATCTGCTATAGGATCTATCATGTACGCCATGCTGTGTACTCGTCCTGATGTCTCGTATGCTTTAAGCATGACGAGTAGATACCAGTCAGATCCAGGTGAGCGTCACTGGATAGCAGTCAAGAATATTCTTAAGTACTTGAGAAGGACTAAAGAATATTTCTTGATATTTGGAGGCGATGAGGGGCTAGCTGTAAAGGGTTATAGTGATGTCAGCTTCCAAACTGACCAGGATGATTATAGATCGCAGTCAGGGTTCATGTTTTGCTTGAATGGTGGCGCTGTGAGCTGGAAGAGTTCGAAGCAGGACACAGTTGCTGATTCTACAACAGAAGCCGAGTATATCGCTGCATCTGAGGCAGCAAAGGAGGCAGTTTGGATCCGCAAGTTCATTACTGAGCTTGGGGTGGTTCCTAGCATTGCAGATCCTATAGAGCTCTATTGTGACAACAATGGAGCGATTGCACAGGCTAAGAAACCTCGCTCACACCAGCGGACCAAACACATACTACGGCGCTTCCATCTCATTCGAGAGATTATCGATAGAGGAGATGTGAAGATTTGCAGAGTACCCATAGAGGCTAACATCACAGATCCCTTGATCAAGGCTTTGGCACAGAAAAAACATGATGGTCACACTAGGTCATTGGGTATTAGATACTACGGTGATTGGCACTAGTGCTAGTGGGAGATTGTTAGTGAAAGCCCTAGAGCCAATCATGTGATGATTGTTGTATGGACTTTATTGTATCATATTCCTATTTATAAAGGCATGGTTATTATATTTACTTGTATTGGTGTCAAATAACTAAATATAATAATGACCTTGAGTAGTAGGTTCTTATCTATATCAATCGATTGGTTGAATCGATAATGAGATGATATAGAGAATACTACTCTTAATCATTCCTAGTCGAGTATTAACATTCAGGGACAATGTTAATGCGTAGAGACTAGCATGTAGGTCAACATGATGACTTGATCTCACAAGTCATGGATATGAGATATCAAGTTGACACATGGGTATGCATTGGAGAATGTATATTGAATGACCCGCCATGAGAAAGTATCATGGATCGTTATATGAGTGTCATATACTTTCTCATGTGGCTATTAGTATGACTATTAGTCCTTAGACCTGAAGTCACCTTGGTTCCCTACATAAAGAGTTGCATACTTTGGCTTCGTCAAACGTCACCCGTAAATGGGTGGACTATAAAGGCGATTATTGGGTATGTAACAAATTATGCGGAGGAATGTGAGTGATATAGATGGGATCTATCCCTCCTATATGACGGGAGTGACATCGATATTCTTGATAGAGTGAGACCACGAAGTGCATGGTCATGCCCAAATGAGTCAATATGAGATATTGAGCTCATTTGATTAGAGTGAGTCTACTTGGAGTTCAAGATTTAGATTGTACCGAGGATGACACGGTCTATGCCTCGATTGGTCAATCTACATGTCAAGGATAGAGGGACATTGTCACATATTGTGAGAGTCACAATTATTAGTCACAAAGGTGATGTTGGAGCTCAACATTCTTGTAACTTGGGTAGCAATGATGTGTTGCTAGATACCTCTCATTGCTTATGTTCCTAAATCGGTTTAGGGACATTGTCAACGTTACAAGAACCTATAGGGTCACACACATAAGAGCAATTAGATGGAGATTAGGTTCATATGATGAACCATGAGGATTAGGTTCATGGGATGAACCAAATTGGATTAAGAGTAATCCAAATTAGACTAATTGAGTTAGACTCAAGTTGATTCAAGTGATGAATGAGTCTAATTTAGATTTGATTCATCAAATCAATTTAAATTAATGAATAGAGATTCATTAAATTAAATTGACTTGAATCAAATGGTTGAATTTGATCAACCATGGGAGATAAGAGGTCAAGTTTGACTTGACTTGAGAGGGAAGATGAAAGGTCAAGTTTGACTTGACCAAATGCCATGTCATGATGATGACTTGGCATGGCCGGCCAATGATGATGCTCCACATCATCATTGACTTTGTCATATGGTGCCACCTCATGAGGGAGACCAAGAGTCATGGGAGTTACATGCATGCATGTAACCCCCTCTCCATAATGTGGCCGGCCACTTCTTGATGGGGTGGAATTCATTTGGGTGAGTTACACACAACTTCATCTTCTTCCTTGGATCAACTTCCCTCAAGCTCTCCCTCTCTCCTTCCTCATCTTGCTGAGCATCTAAGGAGTGCTAGCACACTCAAGATTACTTTTCTCCACCTTTTGCTTGTGTGGATACCAATAGAGGAGTGTGCACTTGACGCTCTTGAGTTCTGGCGAACCTTTTGAACGAGCGGGATTTGCGAAGGGCGTCGCATCGAGGGTAACGTCCTTATCATATATATCTAAGGTAGATCTAGGGTTTTATATAAGCACATACATGTTTTAGTTTTAATACATCTTCGCACGGATCCGTGGGCAAGGCTTCCAAGGTTTCCGCAACGCAAAAAGCGGTTTTTGCGGCTCGGAAAAACCCAACAATAAGAACATTGGCACAAGATTAATACAATTCAAATCTGAATTTCTGAAGAAAAAAAATTTCAATCTGTTTTTTTTTCTTCTACTTTCACTTCCAAATTTTCACCAATTGGGACTTGGAACTGGAGAATACCATTTATCACTAAAGGAATTAAGTCTCCAATTGAAGCTTTTGTTGATCAAAAAGTTGCAGGAAAAGTTTGACACAAAATTGATACAAATCAAAACAAAAACTAATTTTTTATCTTTTCCATTCTGATTTTTTTATGAGATTTCTTCTTCTTGAATCCATTTTTCTCATATTATAAACATGTCCATACATGAATGAATAACACTCCGTTGAATTTACCTATTCTTTAGCTCTAGAATTCAATAAAACCAATCCAAACTCATTTCCAAAATCAAAATTCAGCAATTTATTGAATTTCCAAACTGCCCTTTCTATTTCATTTTGTTTCTCTTGATTCCAGATGATTTCAATCTCAAAATAAGCAAAATAGATAAGCTTGTATTGTATGGATGCATAATCCAACAA
The DNA here is from genome assembly GCA_025175895.1 of Wurfbainia villosa. NCBI lineage: Eukaryota > Viridiplantae > Streptophyta > Magnoliopsida > Zingiberales > Zingiberaceae > Wurfbainia > Wurfbainia villosa. The sequence continues at coordinate 18,121,838 of CM046008.1, read as the reverse complement.
AATTCCATGCCCAACAATGCAAATTCCTGAAGTTATGAACTCAAACTCCAAATCTCAAAAGTTGAAATTGCAGTTTTTCAGGTTTTTTCCTTTGTCACTGAATTCTCTTCTTTATTAAACAACTGAAACATCAAATGACACTACAAGATGAACTTTACAAATTGGTTACAATCCATTTCTAAGGCTCCAATCAAAATATTGGCACAACTCATTTCAAAATGGCACATCCATTTCAATGTTTTTTTTTTCTTTTTTCTTTACTGCCCATTCATCATAGGAATATTCCACATTCTCCTTAACTTCATCAAAAACAATAAAATTCAGAATAATTCAAAATTTTGTGTCCAAAAATTCCACCAATCAAATCAATAGGAAAGAAATTGAACCAATTCTCATCAACCTTTTGTAGGATTCTTCAAAATTTTCATCTTATGCAACATCACCTCCCGCACACTTAAATTTGACCCTCTCAGGCAAAACATTCAACTTATCAAGTTATTCATCCAACACTATCAAAGGAATAAAGAAAAGCATAGGTGATAAAGATAACAATGCTAGATGAGATATTTTTATTGTTTTTTTTCTCGAAGAAATTATGAGGAAGGAAAATGGAAGTTGTAAAGAAAGCAAGAATAGAAAAATATCCTTGATCATATTCATGCATGTTCATGCTACTATAGTTTCAAAAAGAAGAAAAATAAGTTCTAGAGTATCAATTGTCATGAGTGACATTACAAATAAAGAAATTAATAATAGGCATGAGTGGTCCTCACTAGGTAATTTGTTCATCAAGCTTAGTTAATCAAAATAGCATCCATCACCAAACATGTAACCATATGCAAGTATAGCATTCAATCATGCTAAAGTATCCCTAAAATTTATTGATCAAATTTAACTAGCTTTTATGATTCTCACGGTATTAGTACGAAATCACATATGGAAAGTCAACTCAAAATAAACCAAAATGAAACTAGGAAAATCAAATAAGCAAAAAGAAATAAGTAAAAGCAAACAAACATATATACAACAAGAAAATGAAAAAAAAACAAAAGATAGAGAAAGGAACAAACTCCCCTGAGTTCTAGGTGGTTGAAGGCGATTCAGCATAAGAAGCCAGGTAGGAGGTGGAATTAAATAAGATTAAGTCCTCCTCGGTGGTCGAAGACAGTTCAGCTTTAAGATCCACACCGGGGGTGGAATGATCAAAAATGAGATGAGGGCCTTCCTTATATGGTCAATATCTTCAGAGACCACTACCTCCAATATCATCTCTTTGAAAGTTCCTCCAGTTGGTTGGAGACGATTTAATTGTAGAATCCACTCCGGTGGCCCAATAATTTCAATTAAAGTCAGGGTCTTCTTCAAGTAGTCGAATGCATCTTTGTATGATTGATTACAAATGGAATACCTAAAGAAACCTAGAGGGTGATAAAGAAAGAATGCAATTCCTGCATGCATGCAGGGTAAGATAGAGCATAAATAACATCAATCCTTGCAGGGCTTATATCAGAAGATAAATTACATCCAATAAAATCAAGTATAGGTACCTCCATAAAATTTTATAAGAAATAAGTAAGCATACTATCCACGAAATGTGGAAAGGTACCTAAAGCATTGCAAAGACTAAAGTAATTGAAAAGTGGCTCTAAGTGTAATGGAAGCATCTAGTTTGGAGCTTGGACTATTTATTCTGCTATCAGTGCCTCTTTTAGCATTAATGTTAGAGACTTTAGCTGTAATGGGAGTGTCCAATCTGGAAACATCTAGCTGTCCTTCACTCCCTCTAAACTGTTGTAATAGAGAGATGTCCTAAGGCAATCGCCTTAGATGAATAATAAAAATCTCTATTTGAGTGTACATTTTATATGTATTTGATTGGATCTTAAACTCATTTACTGAAGTCCACAATACGATACATAGCATGAGAGAAATTTATGATTGGATTATAATTAGTGAGTATCTTATTATGTGTAATTATGTAAGTATTAAAACTATCCCTAGTCAATGAATTAATGAGATTGGACTTCATCAATTCCATGAGACTAGCACATATTGTTGGTGCAATCGACCTAGGTCACGATTGACTAGACTCAAGTTTGACTCGAGTAGTGTTTTGATGTTTGACATTGATGTCTGACAATGTGTTGGGGAGATTGTTGGTGCAATCGACCCAGGTCATACTTGATGTTTGACGATGGTTTGGCTATTGTCATGGGAAAAGTCCAAGTCTTGTGTACTTGGCATGGAAGGTCTAAGCTTGAGTCTTGGCATGGAAAGTCCAACATGGGTTGGCAAGGAAAGTCCAAGTATAGGTCTTGGCAAAGGAAAGTCCAAGCATGGGTCTTGGCAAGGAAAAGTCCAAGCATGTGTCTTGGCATGGAAAGTCCAACATGGGTTGGCAAGGGAAAATCCAAGCTTGAGTCTTGGCAATTGAGAAGTCCAAGGGGAATATTGGCGGCGTAAAGTCCAAGGGTGAAGTCTTGGCAGTATAAGTCCAATGGTTGGCGGCGTAAAGTCCAAGCGGAGTCTTGGTAGCGTAAGCCCAATGTGCCTTGGCAGTGTGGACCACATTAGCATGACAATAGCTTATGAAAGCACCTGAAGGCTAGCGTATGGATGAACAAGTCATGGATGACTTGGAGAGATCTGATAGGCATGAGATTGATGGAGGTGGCTAGAAGGCTTAGGTCTAGGCTAAGGGTGGTCTAGCAAGTATAGGGTGTAGGATCGAGAAGCATCGCTAGAGGGGGAGTGAATAGCGAGCGTAAAACATTCTTTCGTTCATTCGATAAGAGCAAGCATAGCGGAAAAATAAATAATATAATTTATTTTTACTTGGTTCACAGCCCATCGACTGCTAATCCAAGGCCCCACAATCCTTGACCGCGTACGAAGGGGTAATCCACTATAAAGTCTCCTTTTCGTTGGAGGTAGGAGATAACGATCACAAAATCGAAAGCACGAGGATGAGGCAACAAGCCTACCTTACCTCGTTATGATTAAAACCACAATCGAATACGGTAAATAAAAATAATACTTGCTGCCAACGAATAGATTCTGAACTTGGCATTGCGTCGGTGTTACGGCGTTGGAGCTTTGGCGTTGCGGGAGCACTTTGAGAGCAAGATAATTGATGTTTGGGTTGGAGTCCTCCCCTCCTTTTATAGATTTTTACCTTGGAATAAGTCTTGATAGAAATCCTCAACTTTTGGAACTAATCATGAGGTGGCTTCTTATCTTATTGCGAAGTGGCCGCGTCAAACATTATCCATTTTGACCTAGCGCAAAAGGCTGATTCATCGCCATCAGTCGATTGATGTCTTCCATCAATCGACTGATGTGCATCAGTCGACTGCCCAATGATCAGTAGTCGATTGCCAGCCTGGCCACTTCCCTACAGTAAGAGGTTAGCACAGAAAATGATAAATATAATGGTTCCTTACCATCTGATCTCGACCTAGACCTTCCACTGGAAGTCTTAGTCGGATCGCCGCCTACGATCGTCCCCGTACAGAGGACACGACCTTATCATCTCTCTTCGCACTCGTGCTTACCTCTGGTCCTTTATGACCTATCACTTTGCTTCTAGTCTTCTACCTAGGTTCTTCGACTCCCACGAAGTTCCTCCAGTGTCGCTCAACTACCACGGTTTCCTGACTCGGGATTCTCCGGGTGTTGCTGACCTTCAGCTTAGCTTAACCATTTTTTGCACACTTAATTCAGCTCATGAGATAACAATATGACCTTAACTTTGGATCTTTGTCATAATCAAAACCTAGGTTCAATTATCTAGTGCCCCTGCACCAACAATCTCCCCCTTTTTGATCTATGACAAACCGACACAAAGTTAAGGGAAAAATTAAAGCATAAAACAAGTGTAAATGATAAACGTCCTTTTAAAAACTCCCCCTTAACCCTAGGTGAGTTTTGAAAGAGATACTTTGAATTTTTTTAAAAAAAATAAATTTCTATTACTCCCCCTTAACTTTCGCTCTTCTCCCCCTTTTGTCATAAATCAAAAAAGGTGTCGAGGTTTTTATATAAAATAGGGGTTTAAAAATAACATGTGTCTAGAAAAGATAAATCAACTGTGACCCCAAGCATGCGTCCAGTAGTAGTTAGATAAATTGGTTCGAGGTGTGTCCCTCTGCACCAATAATTTAAAGGTTTGTAATATAACTCTTAGGTTTAGTTTGCTCTTCCCCTTAGTCAAATATATGAAGTATAAGAGATATAGGGGGCGCTAAACTTTGGCCTAGAGAATTCTAAATATTCGTTAAGTACCATAGTTGAGAAAATAGATAGCATTTTGAAAAAAGTTATATTAAGTGTATTTCAATTATCCTTAACATCTCACCCATTCTATGTGTCTCAGAATGTGTTCACCTTATATGTTTTATGAGATGATTTGAACTTAATTAGAGATAGTCAACCTTGGGTTAGATTCGGATTTAACCTTTAGATCGTTAAGTAACTTTTCTAGAAATTGGCTTCTAGGTCGTGGCGAGGCACAGGGGCCTTCTTTGATTGGAACAATGACAACTTCCTTAGACAAAGCCAAATTCAAGAAAATATCACTTAAGTCACTTAGGGTTACTTCCTGGTCTAACTAGTTTAGGATACGGTGAGGTAGCTTCAGCTAGTTCCACTCGGTCAAGTGCACCAAGCTAGATACGCCTTATCTAGATCGAATACACGAGACTTTGTTTTCCTAACGTACTATCATCTCGCTGCATCCTGATACTATGTTGTCAAGAGTTGACTAACTATTTCCCTATCTAGCCATTTTAAAAATTAAAATAAAATAACTGATCATGCAATGGTTTTGCTAAGGAAGCAGGTATACTATTTTAGTGTTAGCTCCCCCTGGACCATTGAACCAATATAGTCTATCTACAAAGTGGACTTGATCCTGGAGAATCCAATACTTATTAGTCCTTATATGTGAGTTCAATAAAACCTTTGGGCCCCATGCTTAGACTCTTTGATGACTACGATTCACAATAGACATGTAAGATCTATTCGTAGTCGTTGACTTAAATCTGAGTCTGACTTTGTTGTACACGGCTCTTTGGGTTTCAAGTAGCCGATTAAGATTCTTAGATCCCAACGTGAACCTTTCTAACCTAGCCTCGACCTCTTGAACTCGGTCTTTCAAGAGAGAATTCTCCTCCTCAAGTTTTTCAACTTGGGTTGAGTTTCCCTCTTGAACTTGACTAGTTGAAGAGGTTAGAGTAGCCTCTTGCTTGAGGGTTTCAACCTCCTCAAGTAATGATTCAACCCTAGACTTGGACTTAGTTAATTTCCTAGTAAGCATTTTAATTGTAAGGTAAAGTGTACTAATTAAGGAGCGGCTAACCTTGACTTTCCCTTTTGGTCCAGCTTTGAGTTTCCTCTCGAAGTAGTCTTCGGGGTCGGAGTCGGAGTTGTAGTTGGACTCGGCTTCGGATTCTGACTCGGACTCTTCTGGTCTTGCCATGTAAGCTATGTCGACGCCTTCTTCTCCATTGTCCCAAGTTGCATGGAAGGCTTTCCTTGCTCCCTTTTGCTTTAGATGCCTCCTTGACTTGAATTGCTCTTTGTTCTCATTCTTCAATTGCCTTCTTTCTTATCGAACTATTCTCTGCACCATGTTGACTATTGCAGCCTCCTCTTCGGATTCGGATTCGGGTTCGCCCTCAAGTTCGGATCCATATTTTTGCTTGGGAGGTGGCTTGCTCTTCTCCTTTCTTCTTCGTCCTGCAAGTAAAGCAACACCTCTCTCGACCGAGACTGCATTAGTTTGTTCATGTAACTCAAATTCCGAAAAGAATTCATCTAACCTAATCTTAGATAAATCTTTAGATACCTTGTAGACATCAACCATGGATTCCCACAAGGTGGTCCTAGGAAAAGCATTAAGAGTGTACCTTATTATATCCTGATTGTCTATCTTTTGTCCGATGGCATGTAGGTCGTTCAAGATGTCTTGGATCCGTGCATGGAGTTGTGAAGCGGTCTCGTGATCTTGCATCTTTAGATTATACAGTTTATTTAAAAGTAAATCTCTTTTACATATCTTAGCATCGGACGTCCCTTCGTGTAGATCAATTAATTTATTCCAAAGGTCTTTGGCGTTAATGAATGGTCCAATTCGGTTGAGCTCCTCCTTGGACAAGCCACATTGCAACATTTGGGTTGCTCTTGCATTGGCTTCGATTTGCCTCTTGGTTGCATTGGTCCACTTGTCGAAATCCAAGGGCTCCCCTTGATTATTGGTGGGTAGAGCAAAGCCGGTTTGGATTATTATCCAAGTCTCGACTTGTGTTTTCAAGAAACACTCCATCCGACCTTTCCAATAACGGAAATCATTTCCGTTAAAGAACGGAGGTCGGGTGGTGCTATACTCCTCAATGTGAGCCATTAAATATCTTGCAAAACACGAATAAAAAGGAAAAGAAATTCAAGACTTGGTCTTGGATTAGTAATGTAGGAAATAAACAGAAATAAATAAGAAGAATAAGAAACTACCAAAAACTAGAAACTTACGACCTTCGATGTCAGAGTACTAGACGTTGGTTTTTGGGGATGAAGATAGCTTGTTACTGTTGGTGCAATCGGCCTAGGTCACGATTGACCAGGACTCGAGCTTGACTCGAGAGATGTTTTGATGTTTGAAAAAACATATGACAATGTGATTATCATGGGAAAGTCCAAGTCTTGGGTACTTGGCATGGAAAGTCCAAGTGGGACACTTGGCATTTGGGAAAGTCCAAGCATGGGTCTTGGCAATGGAAATTCCAACATGGGTTGGTAAGGGAAAGTCCAAACTTGAGTCTTGACATTTGAGAAGTCCAAGGGGTTTGATATTGGTGGCGTAAAGTCCAAGCGGGAGTCTTGGCAGCATAAGTCCAATGCTTGGCAACGTAAAGTCCAAGCGGAGTCTTGGCAGCGTAAGTCCAATGTGCCTTGGCGGTGTAGACACCGTTAGCATGACATAGCCGATGGAAGCACCTGAAGGCTAGCGCAATGGATGAATAAGTCATGGATGACTCGAAGGGATCCAAGAGGCGTGAGGCTGACGGAGGTGGCTAGAAGGCATAGGTCTAGGCTACGGGTGGTCTAACAAGTATGAGGGTACCATACTTGGATTAAACCTCATATTTGAGGTGTGCCAGTCGACTGGTGTCATATGACAGTCGACTGGTGTGAGTCAACTAGGGTTTGACTACGGGAAGTGTCCCAGCAGTCGAATACTAGAGGCTGGAAATCGATCGGCCGAAGAGAATACGATCGCGGTGATCACCGACCGGTGCTCGCCGCATAGAATGGAGTCTGACTCGACTGTTGGGGTTAGCAGTCGAGTGGAGGCTCCATCAGTCGACTGATGATCATGATCAGTCGACTGATGTCTTATTCGTTGGATTTTTCCAGCGTGGATTACACCGTTGTCTCACAGAAACAGTGTCATCAGTTGGCTGATGGTCCCGACCAGTCGACTGATCGGTGATTTCTAGCCCAGGTTGAAGCTTTAAATGGAGCTCGTGGAGGAGGATTTCACCAAGGTTCTTTGAGGTGTTTTGGGGCGAGTTGCTGCTGCAATTCAGGGTCTCCAAGTGCTACTCGATCAACCTAGCAAGCAAGCATTCAAAAGAGGTTTGTGTAAAGTTTTCTTTTCATCTCTTGTTGTATTTTATATTGTATTTGCTTGTTGTATTTAGTTTATTATTGTAAACTATTGTACGAGGTTTCTCCACCTCCTACTTGTGTCGAGGAGTTATTGCATAGTGGTGTGTGATTGGCATCACTAGAGCTCTTTAGAGCTTGATCCGTGGAGTAGGAACTATTCAATTCCAAACCATGTTAAATACTTGTTTAATTGTGTGTTTGTCCATTTCATTATTGCTATATTATTATTCTACTGCACGCTAATGAAATTTATAGAGACGAACGTAATCAAATTCCATCACGCAACGTACGAGAACGACGCTATTCACCCCCCTCTAGCATTCCAAGGATCCCCAACAAGTGGTATCAGAGCGAGGCCACTCTTCAAGTTTAACAACTAAGGTAGCATGCTAGAGGAAGAAGATGGATTTCCAAGAAAGATTGGGTGACGACGTCAACATTCCACCGTCCTTCGACCGTGAAGATTTTGCATATTCGAAAGGTGGAATGATGCACTTTTTAATGTGTGACTTTGACAATTGGATTAGTGTCTTAGTAGGCTTTGACACTCCAAAAGACGACGAAGGAAGAAAAATCAAGAAGAAGAATTGGAGCCAAGACCAACTATGATATTACAATATCAATAATAAGGTAATGGGTATTTTGCTTAATGTAATCCCTAATGACATTTTGATCAAGATAGGGGATTGTAAAGATGCCAAGGAGCTATGGAGCAAATTGGTGAAACATTATGAAAACCCATCACCGGTCCAAGAAGAAGAGTGCTCATCGGCTTAAGAGGAGGAGACCAAAGATGAAGAGAGTTCATCATCCTCACGAGCAAGTGAGGAGTCGAAAGTTGAAGAGGAGTCACGGAAGAAGTAGAAGAAACCTCCACCTCTAGGATTGAGGGGGAGGAAAGAATTTCCACTCCGGAGCAACAAGAAGAAGCTTCCACATCCGGTCAAGATGAAGAAGCTCCAACTCCGGCACCTACCACCACCATAGGTAACTCAATCATGTCAATTGTAAATAAAAATCATATAATATGCTTTGAGTGTAGGGAATCCGGACACTACAAGAGTAAGCGTCCGAAAAGAGTAAGGAAAGCTCCACCGGCACCCAAAAATCAAGAAAAATCAAAGGAAGCCGATTCCTCAACCATCAAAAGCAAGGAGCACATTATATGCTTCAAATGTAGTCAAAGAGGGCACTATAGGAGTCAATGCCCTAAGGGGAGCAAGAAGACTCAAGAAGAAGCTACACATGTAGGGGGAGCCTCTAAGGCAAACCCTAAGGTAAAATTCAATAACGCTTCTACTTCAATTTATAGGCAAAAGCATGCTAGGAATTTCAATTCTCTTGCAATTTATCATGAAAAGCATGCTAGGAACAATAAATATTTTTTCCTAGGACCTAAGAATATTCATTTTAATAATGAAGAGAAATTTGGGACTAATGTCCCTAAAACAAATTTATCTAAAGACAAATCTAGGTCAAATAATTCTAGGCAAATTTTACCTAGGGAGACAATTAAAAAGGTACAAGAGCACCTAGGTTTTAACCCAAAATGGACTAGGCATATGCTTAGGAAGAACCATGCCCAAGGATTAAATCAAAATTCAAAAATTGGGCAATTAGAGGTGGAAAAATCAAGTCTTGAGGTCAAGACTTGAAAAACTTGAAAAGACCCTTAGGTTTATGCAAAATCAAGTTAAGGGGTCTAATGGTCAAAAGTCAAGACCTAGGAAACAAGAACCATCTAAGGGCAAGCTTAAGCCCAAAAAGACCTATCACAATATTCCATTCGATTATGGAACTCAAGTTAGGTCTAAGAAGACCAAGGTCAATAGGGAAGTCATCCCTAAGATTGACCAAGGTGTGTGCCTAGTGGCTAGGGTTTCGAAGAAACCTAGGGTGGCCACTAAGATGGTTGCAAGGGGAGTTATCCCTTGAGTCAACCTAGGTAATACCACAATGACTAAGGCAAATAAGCCTAGAAGGGTCATTAGGAAGGTATCTAGGGAGGTTATCCCTAAGGAATACCTAATTAACCCTAGGAGCTCCAATAGGTTTTGGGTTCCTAAGAGCATGATCGATTCATGCTAGATGGGTTTAGGGTGTGCTAACCTTGATTGGATGGGTAGTTAACTCAACCATGGTAAAGGTGACACTTTAAATAATTTTCAAGGTTATGGATACCTTGGAAATAGATTTGATATTATGATCCTAAAAGATTTTAGGATGTACCAATACATTCTTGGAAGTATAAAAAATCAATTAAATTGGCACAATCTAGGTTTAGAAGTCATAGTGTGCCATTTTGGGTTTTTGGCACACTTGGGAGAAAATTAGCAATATGGCAAAATATAATTAATTATATCAAATGACAATTAATACTAAAATTTAGGTATTGTTATACCTATACCTTTTATTTGTCATGCTTTGTTTGCCATGTAACATGCCATGACATCATGCTTATCTTTAATCATTTAAAATGTCATGATCATGTTTAGGGTTAGGTTAAATGTCATGTATGTTTATATTATATCATATGCCATGACATCATGATCATTGGCCATGCTCAATTATTTCTATCATGTATGCCATGATCATCCATGCATTTAAGTTAATAAAAATTGATTTAAGGACAATGGAATGACTTGAAGTCCCATTTATAAGGGAATCAAGTAGTGTTGCCTTAGAAAAATGCATGAAACCCTAGATTAGGATGAACAAAACCCACATCTTACATCACATTGACTTGTGTGTATTTTCATACACCCTAGATATATGTGAGATGCTAGGATATGAGTTAAGTTCAAGGTGCATAGATTTTGCATCTAGGTGAACCTAAACTCATCTTATCTTTATGGTGGATTATTGGAAAAGCTTGTGTACAAGTCATGTGCATTGATTCCAAGGAATATGATCCAATATAGGTTTTCAAAAACATTTTAAAATCTTTTTAGAAAATCTTGGTGAAGTCTATCTTTTGATAGCAATCACCATTGATGAAGTTGATACAAAGTAGGGCCAAAACATTGAAAATTTCAATGGTTTTGAACTTTGTGTCAATTTCACTATTTTATGGGTAAAATAATTTTCAAATATTTTTCACCCATTGTATTGGTCATAAGTATTATACGTATGAATTTTCATGATTTTTCGATATACGTATAATTATTTATGAATTTCCAAAATCCATTTCTGATAACTGAAATTCAGAAATTTCAGTTATCAGTCGACTGCTCTTGGTGGCAGTCGACTGATGGAGACGATAGTCGACTGATCTCTGATAAAGTCGACTGCCAGGCTGATTTCAGGAAAAATAAGGTTGTTTAGCCCGTGTTCAGCTACGGTAAAGGTCTCTAACCACTCTTAACCCTAGGATATGCTTTGGGAAGCATTATAAAGGGTGAAAATCCATTGGATATGGATTAGGAGAGGTGATTAGGGTTTGTATCAAATTTAAGTATGGGAGAGTTCATGTTTGAACTTTGAACCTTATTTTTGATGGTTTAGAGTTCCTATTGGCTTAGCGACTTCCCAAGGACATTGTTGATGCAATGGTCAAGGGGGAGCAAGACTTTAGGGGAAGGTATCCATCATAGGATGATGGATGGTATTTTTCCTCATGAGGGGGAAAATGGGATTTTGAGATACCCAATTTGAAAATTGTTAGAGCGTATAGGATTGCCTCTCTTGAGTGATATGGGACTTATCACTAGAAAGATGGTAGGAATCCTAGGTATGTTTGGACCAAGGTGAAGATTGTAAGATCTCATTGGGACATGAGACATTGACCTCCTTGAAGAGAACCTTTTTGATGTTACTCAAAAATGGGGAGAACTTATTGGGCGAATGACATCAATTGGGAAAATTGATGGGGATGATTGATTTGAGTTAGATGGTCTAACTCAATGGTTTGTTTGGTTTTTGTTAAACATCAAAAAGGGGGAAATTATTGGTACAATCGGCCCAAGTCACGATTGACCAGGACTCGAGCTTGACTCGAGAGATGTTTTGATGTTCGACAAAAACATATGACAATGTGATTGTCATAGGAAAGTCCAAGTCTTGGGTACTTGGCATGGAAAGTCTAAGTGGGACACTTGGCATTTGGGAAAGTCCAAGCATGGGTCTTGGCAATGGAAATTCCAACATGGGTTGGCAAGGGAAAGTCCAAGCTTGAGTCTTGGCATTTGAGAAGTCCAAGGGGTTTGATATTGGCGGCGTAAAGTCCAAGTGGGAGTCTTGGCAGCATAAGTCCAATGGTTGGCGGCGTAAAGTCCAAGCGGAGTCTTGGCAACGTAAGTCCAATGTGCCTTGGCGGTGTAGACACCGTTAGCATGATATAGCCAATGGAAGCACATGAAGGCTAGCGCAATGGATGAGCAAGTCATGGATGACTTGGAGAGATCCGAGAAGCGTGAGGCTGACAGAGGTGGCTAGAAGGCTTAGGTCTAGGCTACGGGTGGTCTAGTAAGTATGGGGGCACCATACTTGGGTTAAATCTCATGTTTGAAGTTAAAACCTCATGTTTGAAGTTAAAACCTCATGTTTGAGGTGTGCCAGTCGACTGATGTCATATGACAGTCGACTGGTGTGAGTCAACTAGGGTTTGACTGCGGGAAGTATCCTAGCAGTCGACTGATCCTGTGATCAGTTGATTGGTGCTCGATTTTTTGGGCACAGAATGGAGTCTGACTCAACTGCTGGGGTTAGCAGTCGAGTGGAGGCTCTATTAGTTGACTGATGATCATGATCAGTCGATTGATGTTCTATCTGTTGGATTTTTCCAGCATGGTTTACACCGTTGTCTCACAGCAACAATGTCATCAGTCGACTGATGGTCTTGACCAGTCGACTGATCGACCATTTCCAGCCCAGGTTGAAGCTTTAAATGGAGCTCGTGGAGGAGGATTTCACCAAGGTTCTTTGAGGTGTTTTGGGGCGAGTTGCTGCTGCAATTCAGGGTCTCCAAGTGCTACTCGATCAACCTAGCAAGCAAGCATTTAAAAGAGTTTTGTGTAAAGTTTTCTTTGCATCTCTTGTTGTATTTCATATTGTATTTGCTTGTTGTATTTATTTTATTATTGTAAACTATTATACGAGATTCTCCACCTCCGACTTGTGTTGAGAAGGAGTTATTGCAGTGTGGTGTGTGATTTGCATCGCTAGAGCTCTTTAGAGCTCAATCCGTGGAGTAGGAACCGTTCGGTTCTGAACCACGTTAAATACTTGTGTAATTGTGTGTTTGTCCATTTTGTTATTGCTATATTATTATTCCGCTGTGCGCTAACGAAATTTGTAGAGACGAACGCAATCAAATTCCATCACGCAACGTACGAGCACGATGCTATTCACCACCCCTCTAGCTTTCCAAGGATCCCCAACAGTTACAAGGGTAAATCCTTATAAGAACTGTAGATCTCTCAGAAAGCTTCGATTTGGTAGGTAGTACATTTAGTGTGTCCACTTGTACAAAAAGTTATGGCCGTTTTACCGTCGGCTACTCCAAAAGCGAATACTTGCAAACACACAACAAAAAGAAGGGTACCAAGACTTCGTCTTGGATTAGTAGTGCGGGAGAAAGAAAACCTAAAAAGAAACATGAATCGAAAAATATTAAAAGAAAGCCAAAAAGTGCTAGATTGGTGGTTTCACCAAATCTTAGCGCCCCTGCTATGATACCAATTGTTGGATTGAGAAGCGTCACTAGAGGGGGGTGAATAGCGAGCGTAAAACTTTCTTTCGTTCGTTCGATAAGAGAAAGCACAGCGAAAAAATAAATATCATAATTTATTTTTACTTGGTTCATAGCCCACTGACTTCTAATCCAAGGCCCCACGATCCTTGACCGTGTATGAAGGGGCAATCCACTATAAAGTCTCCTCCTCGTTGAAGGTAGGAAATAACGATCACAAAACCGAAAGCACGAGGATGAGACAACAAGCCTACCTCACCTCGTTATGATTAAAACCACAATCGAATATAGTAAATAAAAATAATACTTGCTGTCGACGAATAGATTCTGAACTTGGCATTGTGTCGGTGTTACGACGTTACGACGTTACAACGTTGGAGCTTTGGCATTGCGGGAGCACTTTGAGAGCAAGATAATTGATGTTTGGGTTGGAGTCCTCCCCTCCTTTTATAGATTTTTGCCTTGAAATAAGTCTTGATAGAAATCCTCAACTTTTGGAACTGATCACGAGGTGACTTCTTATCTTATCGCGAAGTGGCCGCGTCAAACATTATCCATTTTGACCTAGTGCAAAAGGCTGATTCATCGCCATCAATCAACTGATGTGCATCAGTCGACTGCCCAATGACCAGCAGTCGACTGCCAGCCTGGCCACTTCCCTGCAGTAAGAGGTTAGCACGGAAAATGGTAAATATGATGGTTCCTTACCATCCGATCTCGACCTAGACCTTTCACTGGAAGTCTTAGTCGGATCGCTGCCTACGGTCGTCCCCATACAGAGGACACGACCTTACCATCTCTCTTCGTACTCGTGCTTACCTCTGGTCCTTTATGACCTATTGCTTTGCTTCCAGTCTTCCACCTAGGTTCTTCGACTCCCACGAAGTTCCCTCGGTGTCGCCCAACCACCACGATTTCTCGACTCGGGATTCTCCGGGTGTCGCTGACCTTCAGCTTAGCTTAACCATTTCCTGCACACTTAATTCAGATCATGAGATAACAATATGACCTTAACTTTAGAACTTTATCATAATCAAAACCTAGGTTCAATTATCTAGTGCCCCTACACCAACATGGGGGCACCATACTTGGGTTAAAACCTCATGTTTGAGGTGTATTAGTCGACTGGGACTATGATCAGTCGACTAATGGGAGTCGACTAGGGTTCGACTGCGGGAAGATGGCCTAGCAGTCGACTGCCAGCATTGGGCAGTCGACTAATTATGCCATCAGTCGACTGCTAGGGTATGGCAGTCGACTAATGCTTCGGCCACAAGCACAATAAGCTCTCCAGTCGAGTGATCGGCCCGAACACTCGACTATTTGAGCCATCAATCGACTGATGGGCATGATTAGTTGACTGATGGTCTATCCATTGGAACTTATCTAATATGGCTCATGCCGTTGTGAGACAATGACTACAGGGGCAGTCGACTGATGGTCTCGATTAGTCGATTGCTAGGCGAAAATTAGCCCAAGTTGCAGGTTTAAAAGGAGCATGAAGGGAGGATTTTTGGCAGCGGTTATTAGGACTATTTGGGGCGATTTGATGGTGCATTTTAGGCTCTCCAAGTGCAGCTCAAGCAACCAAACAAGCAAGCAATCAAAAGCTCTTTGTAAAGTGTTTTTCCTTTACTTGTAGTGTATTTCATACTTGTATTAGCTTTCATTTGTTGTATTACTTTTGTAATCACTGTAAGAGGTTTCTCCACCTCCGACTTATTGTCGAGAAGGAGTATTTGTGATTAGTGGTGTGTGTTTGCATCGCTAGGGCATTTAAAGTCCAATCCATGGAGTAGAAACCATACGGTTCCGAACCACGTTATATCTTGGTGTTGATTTTGTGATTGTTATTATTTGTATTCGTGTTATTATTATTTCTACTGCGCTAATACGATTTGTAGAAACAAACGATCAATTTCCATCCACGATGAAAACGCTCTATTCACCCCCTCTAGCAGTAACAAACGTTCCTATAATTGGTATCATAGCCCGGGGGCTCTTCTACGAATTAACAACCGGGAGCAAAAATGCTAGAGGGAACAAGATGGAATTTGAAGGAAAATTAGGATGGGACATCAACACACCAACACAATACGACCAAGAGAATTTTTCGGCATGGAGGGCGAGAATGAAGACATTCTTCATGATGGACATAGAAGATTTGTTCATCATCATGGAAGGCTTTGAACCTCCTAGGGATAAGAAGAGAAATGTTCTAAAGTTGAAGAAGTGGACCCAAGAGCAACGCCTAAAGTTCAAAACCGAAGTCAAGGTAATAAAACTTTTAGAAGATTTGATACCTACTGATATTTTGTCTAAACTAGGTGAATATCAAGATGTCAAGGAGCTTTGGAGCATATTGGCAAAGCTTCATAAAGAATCATCACCGGCCTCAAGCAAAGAACAATCACAATAAGTTGAAGAATGTTCATCGGTTCAAGAAAAGGAGGAGGTCGATGAAGCAAGTTCATCTTCCTTACAAGAAAGTGAGGATTTAGAGTTTGAGAGGGAGTTTACATCCGAGGAGGAAGAAGAAGCACAAGAACCTTTACTTCTAGGATTGAGGGGGAGGAGACTAGGTCATCTTCAATACCGGAGCCAACTCAAGAGGAACCATCTGTTGGTGCAATCGGCCAAGGTCACGATTGACCGAACTCGAATTTGACTCGAGCAATGTTTTGATGTTTGACATGGAGATTTGACATTGATGTTTGACATTGATGTCTGATATTGTTTTGGAAAGATTGTTGGCACAATCGACCCGGGTCATGATTGACCGGACTCGAGTTTGACTCGAGGGGGATTTTGATGGTTGACCAGGTTTGACCATGTCATGGAAAGTCCAAGTCTTGAGTACTTGACATGTAAAGTCCAAGCATGGGTCTTGGCAAGGAAAAGTCCAAGTCCTGAGTACTTGGCATGTAAAGTCCAAGCATGGGTCTTGGCAAGGAAAAGTCTAAGCATGGGTCTTGGCATGGAAAGTCCAAGCATGGGTCTTGGCATGGAAAGTCCAAGCATGGGTCTTGGCATGGAAAGTCCAACATGGGTTGGCAAGGGAAAGTCCAAGCTTGAGTCTTGGCATTTGAGAAGTCCAAGGGATTGATATTGGCGGCATAAAGTCCAAGTAGGAGTCTTGGTAGCATAAGTCCAATGGTTGAGGACGTAAAGTCCAAGCGGGAGTCTTGGAAGCGTAAGTCCAATGTGCCTTGGCGGTGTAGACACCGTTAGCATGACATAGCCGATGGAAGCACCTGAAGGCTAGCATATGGATGAACAAGTCATGGATGACTTGGATGGATCCGAGAGGCACGAGGCTGATGGAGGTGGCTAGATGGCTTAGATCTAGGCTACGGGTGGTCTAGCAAGTATGGGGGCACCATACTTGGGTTAAAACCTCATGTTTGAGGTGTGCCAGTCGGCTGGTTCTATATGACAATCGATTGAAGTAAGTCAACTAGGGTTTGACTGCGGAAAGTGTCCCAGCAGTCGACTACCAGAGGTGGGCAGTCGACTGCTGGCTCGAGCAGTCGACTGATCGAGTGATTTCCAGCCCAGACAGCAGCTTTAAAGGGAGCTCGTGGAGGTGGAAATCACAAGCATTTCTTGAGGTGTTTTGGGGCAATTTGCTGCTGCAAATCAAGCAACCACAAAGCAAGCAATCCAAGAGCAATTGTAAAGTATTATTTTCTTTACTTGTTGTGTATTTCATTTGTATATTGCTTGTATTTATCTCTTACTATTGTAAGATCACTTATATGAGGTTTCTTCGCCTCCGACTTGTGTCGAGAAGGAGTGTTTATTAGTGGTGTGTGATTGGCATCGCTAGAGCTCTTTAGAGCTTGATCCGTGGAGTAGGAACTGTTAGGGCAATCAACCCGTGATATGGTTTTGATGTGTGTGGCAAAGGGTTTAAGTTAGGTTGTTATTGTGATTTGATATGTGTGTTGGAGTCTTGTAGGACTTAGTAATTCGCACATGAAGCCTTGGCGAGTTTCACCTCTCATGACTCGGTCCTTGAGTCGGTGAAGGATAGCTTTGCGGAAGCATTGTGCTTGGAGCATCCGAGGGACCGTTGTACGAGGAGCTTGGAGTGAAGCCAGAGGAAGTAGACTTCAGGGCGAGACTCAAAGGATGCCGCTGTAGAGCCATGCGCGTGGCACATCCGAGGGACATGGCCGGACGAAGACAACTTCGAAGGTGAGGGACTCCAAGGGATGAGAGTGAGAGAATGTAACCCGGGAAGGGGTAGTGCTCTTAGGTGAAACTTAGCCATTTGGCTAAGTGTCAGATGAGATTTCCCAACATCAGTCGACTACCATGGAATGACAATCGACTGCTCTAAGTTGAACGGGGTTTTACTGGTATCTGACTGATGGATTTTTGGCCTAGCATGATCGCCATATATTGGCGATCAATCGCTAATACATCGATCATTGATGGCGATCGGGTCGAGAGGGTTTTGGGCACAAAACCTCTCGTAGCCGACTGGGCAGTCGACTACGAGCCATCAGTCGACTGATGGATACATCAGTCGATTGCCAAGGGTTCCATTGGACTACAATGGTCAGGATATGACGTGTTCAGAGGCTGTTGTAGTGGCGGCAGTCGACTGCCAAGGGCAGCAGTCGACTGGTGGCGGCTAATGGGAAGAAATCAGTCCTCTCTATAAAAAGAGAGGGTGTTGGGCTTTAGGAGGCTAATGCTTCTATTCTAAACATCTCCCAAAGTTCCCAAACGAATTTCCTCCTCTTCCTTGTGCTTATATTCATCTTATTGCAAGAGGAGTGATTTTGTAAGAAAATGTTACCTCCACCTAGCTTTGTGTAAAGGAGAGAATAGTGAAATCTTGCGGAGTGATTCACTGTGGACGAATCGAACCGTGGACTAGCGGCCCATCCGTGAACCACGTTAAATTCTCTTGTTAGCGTTTGTATTCTTATTTCTATTTGCTTGTCTTGTTTTGTTTTCGTTGCGCTAATATTCTTTGTAGACGAGCAAATTCCACCATCGAACAATTGAGGGCTATTCACCCCCCTCTAGTCGGCCACATACACACTGATCGATCCCCTACAAGTGGTATCAGAGCGAGGAAAGCTTGTCAAGGACTAACCGCCACAACAAGCACATTCAAGAATGGCCGGCTCCAACATTCACCCACCGAAATTTGAAGGAGAATTCTCTTGGTGGAAAAAGAGAATGGAGGTATTTTTCGAAACCGATTTCAAAATTCTTTTAATTATGGAAAATGGTTTCGAAATGCCTAGGAATGAAGATGGGGAGCCATTGGAGAAATCAAGGTGGAGCAAGAGGCAAAGGGAAGAGGACTTGGCAAACTCAAAAGCCAAACATCATCTCTACAATGTACTCCCTCAACAAGAAGTGAATAGGATAGGGGTGTGTGCAAGTGTCAAGGAGATGTGGGAGAAGCTAGTAGAGCTTCATGAAGGCACTTCGGAGGCCAAGCTTGCAAGAAGAGACCTCCTCCACTCCCAACTAACAAATATCAAGCTTGAAAAGGGAGAAAAGGTAACCTCCTTACATTCTAGATTCAAATAAATTTTAATTGGGCTAACGAGTGTAGGAGAAAGACTTCGAACCGGGACATGCTCATGAAAGCAATTGATGCCTTTCCCCGGTCATCAAAATGGAGCTCAATGGTGGACTCCTTCTACATGTCCAAGAATTTAGAAGTGAGCACCTTAGAGGAGTTTTTCTCAACTATGGAGCTCCACGAAACAAGGGTCGAAGGAATAGTGGAAGAGCCAAGGTTTCAACCTTTAAGAGGAGTAGCTTTGATGGCTAACAAAGGGAAGAAGAAGATGGAGAACCCCTCCTCCTTCGATGAAGCATCCTCCTCCTCCTCCATGGATAGCACGGAAGAAGCATACATGGTAAGGAAGGTAAGGCGTGCTTTGAAAAATTTTAAATTTAATAAATCTAATGATAGGAGGAGAAGACCAAGGGGGAAGGTGATTTGCTATAATTGCCAAGGAGAGGGACATATAAGGGATAATTGTCCCCTCTTGAACAAGAGCAAAGAGGAGAAGAGAAAGAAGGAAGAAAAGAAGAAGAAGAAGGGGAGTAAGAAGAAGGAAGAAGAGAAGAAAGCCAAGGAGAAAGGGAAGACCAAAGCACTAAAGGCAAAGACATGGGATGATCCTTCTTCCTCATCCTCATCTGAAGAGGAAGAACATGTCTACTCAAACCTTGCCCTAATGGCCTTTGACGACCTAGACTCCTCCACCGAAAATGAAAAATCAAGCACAAGTGAGGAGAGCTCGAGTGAAGGGGGAGCTTCTTCTACATCCTCATCATCGGAAGAGGATTTGGTAAGTGAGGTAACAAATCTTTCCCTCAAGAATTTTATGTCAATTATTTCTAGCCTCACTAAGGATTTATTTAGAGCAAGAAAAAGAACAAAAGCATGCTTGATCAAATTAAGGATCTAGAAAATAAATTAGAACAAGCATGTTTAAGTGTTAATAATGATGATTCATGCTCACATGACTATATGCCTCTTGATGTTAATGATGCATGCATTGAGGAAAATAGGGTCCTAAGGGAAAAGGTAGACCACTTGACCAAGGCCCTAGAAAAGTTTACAATAGGCTCCAACACCCTTAACATGATAATTGGGAGCCAAAGGGCTAGCTTCAATAAGAAAGGCCTAGGATACAAGGGAAAAACTAATGAAAAGGCCTATAAATGTTTGATTGCTAGGGGCCAAAGCAAAAATAAGACAATTGCTAGAAAATGGATCCCTAAGGAGTATTTAGTGAACCCAATAGGAAAGAACTTATTTTGGGCTCCTAAATCCATTCTAAAGGGTTATAAAACCCTAGGATAGTCAACCATATGGAATTTATCTATATCATATTTTGGTTGACTTAGGATGGCAGGACAAATTTTTGAAATAGTGTTGGGTGATGATAATGCACCCTTAAATAGTTTAAATCATGTTCAACACTTAGTGTAATGTGATACTCATGATCTATACATTTCTAACATAGTGTTGGGTGATGATAATGTGCCCATAAATAGATAATAATGCTTAAATCATGATAGTTAATGAAATTGCTATGTATGGTTGCAATCATGATTTATGATCTTGATATTTGGCACATAGTCATGGGCAATAAGTTTTTAAATCATGCCTTGGGTGATACTTTACTTATTATCATGATGTTATACCTAATACATGACTATTATTTGATGAATACATTTGTTTCATGATCATAATATGGAATTCATACATATATGTCTTTATGATCATGTGGTATGTTAGGATGATACTTAACCTTGTGTAGAATTGCATGAATTAATGGTTAAGTATATACAAATACCTTTAGGATACATCTCACACTCACCATAGGCTACCTTGAGTGAAAACTTAGCATGAGTGAGATGTTAGGATGATACAAATGTCCACTAATGCCTATGGCATTTAGATGGTCATTTAAAGTATCAAAATAGCAATAATAGACCAATCATGGGGAAGACTTATGTTTAATTCATAGACATATTGCCCAAAGATCATGGTTGGATATTTCATATGTTTTCATAATAATTTCTTACTTTAAAATCTGCATGCTCATGTTTTGAAACAATCCAAAGCAAAACTAGGTGTTAAAATGGATACTAACTTGATCAAAACACTAGTTGTTTTTAAAGCTTTTGGATTTTTGGAAAATCTTTGAAATTATAATGTTTTTTCATGGAAAACTATTTTTCATTGATAAAGAACCCTAAAAGAAATGTGTTCCCCAAATTTTACTATTTTATGAATTTTCTGGAATTTATAGTGCATTTATGAAATTCATCCAGAAAATCAGAAATTCTGATTTCCTTGTGCCAGTCGACTGCCATACTGATAGCAGTTGACTGATGTACTATGCACGAGCACAGTAACTTGATTTTATCATGATTTTAAGTGTTTTTGATTTTTTCTTCTCTCTAGACTTGATGCCATGCCATATAAACCCTATTTAATCTTTTTGATGGTGTCAAAGGGGGAGAAAGATATATGTTTAAGTAAAGGGGGAATACATTTAGGAGGAGTTTGATGTATTAAGGGGAAGAGTTGCTAATCATGTTATTTACATGCTTTCCTTTCTTAATATTTTATCAAATATTTTTACCTAACTTAAATGGATTGCCACACATAAAAAAGGGGGAGATTGTTAGGGCAATCAACCCGTGATATGGTTTTGATGTGTGTGGCAAAGGGTTTAAGTTAGGTTATTATTGTGATTTGATATGTGCGTTAGAGTCTTGCAGGACTTAGTAATTCGCACATGGAGCCTTAGTGAGTTTCACCTCTCATGACTCGGTCCTTGAGTCGGTGAAGGATGGCTTTGTGGAAGCCGTGCGCTTGGAGCATCCGAGGGACCACTGGACGAGGAGCTTGGAGTGAAGCCGGAGGAAGTAGACTTCAGGGCGAGACACGAAGGATGGCGTTGTAGAGCCGTGTGCTTGGCACATCCGAGGGACATGGCCGGACGAAGACAACTTCGAAGGCGAGGGACTCCAAGGGATGAGAGTGAGCGAATGTAACTCGGGAAGGGGTAGTCCTCTTAGGTGAAACTTGGCCATTTGGCTAAGTGTCAGATGAGATTTCCTGACAACCGTCAACTGCCATGGAATGGAAGTCGAGTGCTCTAAGTCGAACGGGGTTCGACTGGTATCCGACTGATGGGTTTTTGGCCCAGCAGTCGACTGCTGATGGCAGCAGTCGACTGGTCGAGAGGGTTTTGGGCACATAACCTCTCGTAGCCGACTGGGCAGTCGACTACGAGGCATCAGTCGACTAATGGATATATCAGTCGACTGCCAAGGATTCCGTTGCACTACAACGGTCGGGATCTGACGTGTTCAGAGGCCGTTGTAGTGGCGACAGTCGATTGCCAAGGGCAGCAGTCGACTAGTGGTGGCCAACGGGAAGAAATCAACCCTCTCTATAAAAAGAGAGGGTGTTGGGCTTTGGGAGGATAATGCTTCTATTCTAAACATCTCCCAAAGTGCCCAAATGAATTTCCTCTTCTTCCTTGTGCTTATATTCATCTTATTGCAAGAGGAGTGATTTTGTAAGAAAAGGTTACCTCCACCTAGCTTTGTGCAAAGGAGAGAATAGTGAAAGCTTGCGGAGTGATTCACCGTGGACGAATTGAACCATGGACTAGCGGCGCAGCCGTGAACCATGTTATATTCTCTTGTTAGCGTTTGTATTCTTATTTCTATTTTCTTGTCTTGTTTTGTTTCCGTTGCGCTATTATTCTTTGTAGAAGAGCAAATTCCACCATCGAACGATTGAGGGCTATTCACCCCCCTCTAGTCGACCACATACACACCGATCGATCCCCTACAGGAACCGTTCGGTTCCGAACCGTGTTATATGATTGTGTAATTGTGTTTGTCTTGTTTCATTATTGTTTTATTATTATTCCGCTGCGCTCTAATGAAAATTGTAGAGACAAGCACGAACGAAATCCATCAACGCGTCGAAACGCTATTCACCCCCCTCTAGCGGTCAACATTTCCTCTACAATTGGTATCAGAGCTTGAGGATCTTCTACGGACTAATCGCCGGGAGCAAAGATGCTAGAGGGAAATATGGAAGTTGAAGAACAACTTGGATGGGACATCCATACACCAGTCCCGTATGCTTTCTATGGACGAGAGGTCTTCAACCAATGGAAGGCAAGGATTGAAGATTTTTTGATGATGAGGGATTTAGAGGAGTGGTCCATCCTAAAGGAAGGATTCCAATACCCAAGAGGACCAAAGGGAGGCTTCCTAAAAAAGAAGAGATGGAGTGAGGAGCAACTCCAACAATTCGAGAAAAACAAGAGGGTAATCAAATTTATTTTTGATTTAATTCCTAATGACTTCTTGTGTAGCCTAGGTGATTGCATGGATGCCAAGGAGCTTTGGAGGGAATTGGCCAAGCTCCATGAAAACCCATCACCAACTCAAGAAGAGGAGACCGAAGATGAATCCTCATCCTCACAAGTGAGTGAGGATTTGGAAGTTGATAGGGAGTCAACCTCAGAATCGGTGGAAGAAAAGGAAAATGTGGAAGAAGCCTCCACTTCAAGGATTGAAGGGGAGAAGAGACCATCCACACCGGAGCAACCTCAAGAGGAGCCATCCACCTCCGGGAGAGATGAAGAATCCACTCCGACCATCACAAATACCCTAGGTTACTCAAGCAATTTAGGTTTAAACAAAAATCATATAATTTGCTTTGAGTGTAGGAATTCGGGCACTATAAGTGCAAGTGCCCAAAAAGAGTCAAGAAGGCTCCACTCGTGCCAAAGGTCAAGGAGACCGGTGCCTCAACGCAAAAGAGCAAGGAGCAAGTGATTTTTTTCAAAATGCCGACTACCGGGCCATTATAGGAGTCAATGCCCTAGGGGGAGCAAAAAGACCCAAAATGAAGCATCACATATAGGGTAGCTAAGGCTAACCCTAAGGTATATTTTAGTAATGCTCCTTCTAATTTAAATGTTAAAAAGCATGCTAGAAATTTCAATTTTCTTGCAATTTATCATGACAAGCATGCTAGGAACAATGAATATTGTTTAGGAGCTAAGAAGGTCAACCTTAGGAATAAGGAGAAATTTGGGACTAATGTTCCTAAAACAAATTTATCTAAAGACAAATCTAGGTCAAATAATTCTAGACCAATTCTACCTAGGGAAACAATTAGAAAGGTACAAGAGCACCTAGGTCTTAACCCCAAATGGACTAGGCATATGACTAGGAAGAACAATGCCCAAAGTTTAAATCAAAATTCAAAAATTGGGCAATTAGAGGTTGAAAATCAAGCCTTGAGGTCAAGGTTTGAAAAACTTGAAAAGACCCTTAGGATTATGTAAAATCAAGTTAAGGGGTCAAATGGTCAAAGTCAAGGGTCTAGATATCAAAGTCAACACCTAGGACCTAAGAGACAAAAGTCAACCAAGGGCAATAAAGGTTTGGGTCACAAACCTAAGCCTAAGGTGGCTTATCATAGTGTTCCGTTTGATTATGGAACACAAACTAGGTCTAGGAAGATCAAGGTCACAAGGGAAGTCATCCCTAGAGTTGACCAAGGTATGTGCCTAGTGGCTAGGGTTTCAAGGAAACCTAGGGAAGCCATTAAGAAGGTTACAAGGGGAGTCACCCCTAGAGTTAACCATGGCAAGACCTAAATGACCAAGGCTAACAAGCCTAGAAGGGTCATTAGGAAGGTATCTAGGGAGGTTATCCCTAAGGAATACCTAGTAAACCCTAGGAGCTCAAATAGGTTTTGGGTTCCTAAGAGCGTGATCAATTCATGCTAGATGGGTTTAGGGTGCGCCAACTTTAAATGGAAGGGTAGTTAACCTAACCATGGTAAAGGTGACACCTTAGGTGATTTTCAAGGTTATGTGATACCTTGGAAATAGGTTTGATCTTTGATCCTAAAAGATTTTTGGATGTGCCAATATATTTTTGGGATTATGAAAAATCAATTAAATTGACACAATTTAGGTTTAGAGGTTGTAGTGTGTCATTTTGGGTTTTTGGCACACTTGGGAGAAAAGTAGCAATATGGCAAAATATACTTAATTATATCAAATGACAACTAATTTTAAAATTTAGGTATTCTTATACCTATACCTTTTATTTGCCATGCCTTGATTTCCATATAACATGTCATGACATCATGTTTAATTTTTATCATTTATATGTCATGATTATGTGTAGGAGTAAGGTTTAATGTCATGTGTTTTTAGATTATATCATATGTCATGACATCATGATCATTGGCCATGCTTAATTATTGCTATCATTTATGCCATAATCATTCATGCATTTAAGTTAATGAAAATTGATTTAAGGATAATGGCATGACTTGAAGTCCCATTTATAAGGGAATCAAGTAGAGTTGCCTTAGAGAATGCATGAAACCCAAGATTAGGAGAACAAAACCCACATCTCCCATCACATTGACATGTATGTGTATTTATACACCCTAGATACATGTGAGATGCTAGGATATGAGTTAAGTTAAAGGTGCATAGTTTTTGCATTTAGATGAACTAAAACTCATCTTATCTTAATTGTGGATCATTGGGAAAGCTTGTGTACAAGTCATGTACATTGAGCCCAAGGAATATGATCCAAAATAAGGTTTTAAAAATATTTTAAAATCATTTTAGAAAACCTTAGTGAAGTCTATCTTTTGATAGCAATCACCATTGATGAAGTTGATACAAAGTGAGCTAAAACATTGAAGTTTTTCTTCACTTTCGAATTTTGTATCAATTTTGATATTTTATGGGTAAAATATTTTTCTATCATTTTTCACCCATTGTATTGGTCATAAGTATTATACGTATGAAATTTTATGATTTTTCGAATTACGTATAATTATTTATGAATTTTTGAATTTCATTTCTGATAATTGAAAATTCTGATATTTCAGTTATCAGTCGACTGCTCATGGTGGCAGTCGACTGATGGGCACGACAGTCGACTGATTTTTGAAGGACTCGACTGCCAAGCTGATTTTGGGAAAAACAAGATTGTTTAGCCCATTTTCAACAACGGTAAAGTTTCCTAATCACTCCTAACCCTAGGATATGCTTTAGGAAGCATTATAAAGGGTGAAAATCCATTGGATATGGATTAGGAGAGGTGTTAGGGTGATGTATCAAATTTAAGGGTGGAAAAGTTCAAGGTTGAACTTTAGACCTTATTTCGATGGTTTAGAGTTCTTATTGGCTTAGGGGCTTTCCAAGGACATTGTTGGTGCAATGGTCAACGGGGAGCAAGCCTTTAGGGGGAGGTATCCATCATGGGATGATGGATGATATTTTTCCTCATGAGGGGGAAAATGGATTTTGGAGATACCCAATTTAGAAATTGGGAGAGTGTATAGGATTGCCTCTCTTGAGTGATATGAGACTTATCACTAGGAAGATGGTAGACATCCTAGGTATTTTTGGACCAAGGGGGACATTGACCTCCTTGGAGAGAAAACCTTTTTGATGTTAGTCAAAAAGGGGGAGAATGTTTTGGGGGAGAATGGTATGGAGAGTGTTATCAATTGATGTTATCAATTGTCAATTCGGAGAATTGGGGAGAATGTTTGGGATTACCAATTTGGAATTATTGGTAAGAAGAATTGAGTTAGTATTCTAACTCAAAGATATGTGTTTTTGTCAAACATCAAAAAGGGGGAGATTGTTGGTGCAATCGGCCCAAGTCACGATTGACCGGACTCGAGTTTGACTCGAGCGATGTTTTGATGTTTGACATTGTTGTCTGATATTATTTTGGAGAGATTGTTGGCACAATCGACCTGGGTCATAATTGATCGAACTCGAGTTTGACTCAAGGGGGATTTTTATGGTTGACCAGGGTTGACCATATCATGGAAAGTCTAAGTCTTGAGTACTTGACATGTAAAGTCCAAGCATGGGTCTTGGCTAGGAAAATTCCAAGCCCTGAGTACTTGGCATGTAAAGTCCAAGCATGGGTCTTGGCAAGGAAAAGTCTAAGCATGAGTCTTGGCATGGAAAGTCCAACATGGGTTGGCAAGGGAAAGCCCAAGCTTGAGTCTTGGCATTTGAGAAGTCCAAGGGTTTGATATTGGCGGCGTAAAGTCCAAGCAGGAGTCTTGGCAGCATAAGTCCAATGGTTGGCGGCGTAAAGTCCAAGCGGGAGTCTTGACAGCGTAAGTCCAATGTGTCTTGGTGGTGTAGACACCGTTAGCATGACATAGCCGATGGAAGCACCTGAAGGCTAGCGTATGGATGAATAAGTCATGGATGACTTGGAGGGATTCGAGAGGCACGAGGCTGACGGAGTTGGCTAGAAGGCTTAGGTCTAGGCTATGGGTGATCTAGCAAGTATGGGGGCACCATACTTAGGTTAAAACCTTATATTTGAGGTCTGCCAGTCGACTGGTGCCATATGACAGTCGACTGGAGTAAGTCAACTAGGGTTTGACTGCGGGAAGTATCCCATCAGTCGACTACTAGAGGTGGGCAGTCGACTGCGAGCTCGAGCAGTCGACTGATCAGTTGACTGGTGATCGAGAATTTTGGCAAAGAATGGAGTCGAGACTCAACTATGGGGTTAGCAGTCGAGTGAAGGCTCCATCAGTCAACTGATGGGTATGATCAATCGACTAATGATGGATCCGTTGGATTTTTCCAGCATGGATTACACTGTTGTCTCACAGCAACAATGTCATCAGTCGACTGATGGTTTTGAACAGTCAACTGATCGGTGATTTCCAGCCCAGGTAGCATCTTTAAAGGGAGCTCGTGGAGGAGGAAATCACAAGCGTTTCTTGAGGTGTTTTGGGGCGATTTGCTACTGCAAATCAAGGTCTCCATGTTGGAATGTATACTGAAAGCCTAGCTCTTTTTGTATGAATATTTTATTTTGAAATAAGAATCACATGATCATTATTTGCATTTTATATATTCATTATATATGTGTGCATATTGTCTAATATTTTACATTGTAGATAACATGGTGCTTGGTGTGGCACAGAAGATCATGTTATCAGTACCTTGTAAAATATAAGTAAAGGCTCACAACCAAGATGGTTTTGGACAAACCATTGGCATGGTTGTAGTGTAGCTTGGTATTGTTTTATCTTGAACATAGAGTTATACTAGTACACTTAGGTGTATTGAGTAGGACCGACATAGAGGTGATTCAATTTAGTACTGACTACATAATTGAATCGGACCTCGGATATTATGTTGTACATGCTCTTAATCCCGATATAATAACGGGCACATGTACTTAGTGTTTATTTCTTTGATTTACCAGTGGGTGAGATTTAGATGGATTAAATCAATATGCCCGGTAAGTTGGGAAATAATATTATTTACATGGTGTGCCGTTGATTATAGGAGGAAACCGTGTCCTATATATTAGGTTGATGATGTCCCCTTGAGGAGCTCATAAGGTTCATCATGTAAACCCAGCTGGTTGACTTAGTCAACATGATGATAAGGTTGAGTGGTACTACTTGAGGAATTAGATGTTAATTAATTGATGGTCAGTAAATCAATTAATTGACGGACATTCGATATCTTAAACACGGGGAGATTAATGTACAAATAATATATGGAGCCCATATTGATTTATGGGGGTTGATGAGGTAGTTCAATGATGATCCTCTAGTGGAATGGAACATCATTGATGGATCAAGTTTGTGTGGTTCCGATCCATCGGGTGGCCAAGAACCAACTCCTCCTTATGGTCCCTATCGTAGCCTAATATAATCCTTGTGAAGTCTAGATCCAAGAATGTAAAACAAAACCTAGAACCAACGGTTGGGATTAAATCCCTAGATCCGATGGTTGGATGAAACCCTAGAACCAACGGTTGGGATTAAATCCCTAGATCCGATGGTTAGGATGAAATCCTAGAATCGATGGTTGGGATTAAATCCCTAGATCCGACGGTTGGGATAAAACCCTAGATCCGACGGTTGGGATGAAACCTTAGATCCGACGGTTGGGATGAAATCCTAGATCCGACGGTTGGGATTAAACCCTAGATCCGACGGTTGGGATAAAACCCTAGATCCGACGGTGGAGATTAAATCCCTAGATCCGACGGTGGAGATTAAAGGAGGCTTAAGCCTAATTCTATAAATAAGGGGCTTAGGCTTGGGCGGCAAAAAAAAAGGGTTTTAGAATTGGAATTAGGGTTTGGCTCATCCTCAAGTAGGCGGCTAGGGTTCATTGGTCGGCTAGGGTTTTTGGAGCAAAGAAGTGGGCGGCAACCTCCTTCCTTCAAGTTGATTGCCGGCGCCCATCCTCCTCCATCAACACTTGGCCGGCGCCCATCCTAGAGGTCTTTCCCTTCTTCCTTGGCCGGCGGTTCTCCTCCCATTGGTGGCCGGCTCTTTTCCTCCTCCCTATTCTCCAAAGTGGCCGGCGGCAACACCTCTTGAAGTTGGCCGGCGAATCATCCAATTGTTCCTTGACCGGCAGTTGCACTAAGTTCCATAATTTGGTGGCCGGTTCTAGATAGGAAGGTATTTGTTGTTTCTTCTCTTTGTTCGCAGCGGACAAGGTAGAGAAGAAAGCGATCTAGAAGGCTTCTACTCGTGGAAGATCTTCGTCCACACGTCGTCCACGAGAAGGATAGGACATACGGTAGAAGATCGTGAGGTATAAAGTTATTTTAACTTTATGTACAGATCTGAGCATGTTCTTATTTGTTTTGATTATGCATGTGTGTGTATGAATATATATTGTATAATCATGGACCCCGAAGACAAACACAAAAAACCGGCGATCCATCCGTCGTCTTTTCCGCGGCTAACCAACTAGAAGAGTTGTGTTGCTTGAACAACTAGTTTGTTCAAGCGACCACTCAAGTTGTTAGCACGACGATGAATAGGTTGTGCCAAGGAAGCTCATCCCATCCGGATTAAGTCTTTCATTAGTGAAAATTTTAATCCGGGGACATGGGAGCCAATGAGCCTCCGAAGCGACATCCTAACAAATGGTATCAGAGCCATCGGTTTCCGGTTTTGTGTGTTTAGGATTCGGTTAATTTTTTATGCATTTTTCATATATTATATGTGCCGGATAATAGTAGGATATGCGTAGTTTAACTCTTTTTGGTTGCAGGCATAAGATCCGAGTATTATGGCCATGTGTGTGTATGTGAATGGATGTGTGTAAAAATTTATTATTTGAATCCTCGGGGTTGACGAGGCTAGATTAGTATTTAATTTTTGTAATTAAATATGGCATTGTTTATCCGATCATTTTAGTTTACTTTCGATCTAGACTATTTGTACACTCCTTCGTGGAGTATAGGATCGATGGATGTAAATAAAATAATTTATCTCGGCTCTGAACTCTTTGGTGACTTGCGCACGGGAAAAGATGGAGCGGATGAGGTGGCGACACGACGGGATGCATATTGGAGGACAATGCCATAATAGTTGGAAAAATTCTGTTTTTTCCATATTTATTGCTTATTTGTTTTATATGCATGTTGTGTATGATTTAAAATTCCTCATTTGCAATTTACTAAGTGGGAGAGGGGCATTTTAATTAATTCCCGCGGCCTCCATTACAATTTGATGTGTGATGCAACAAACTTGTGTGTCGGCTCTGAGTGCCTTCCTCCCTGAGGACGGGTTTGTTTGTGGATCACTAGGTCAAATAATGGTTATAGGAAATTATCTAGGAGCATGTGTACTTCCACAGAGGTAAGACACATAATCCAAAATAATTCCCTTAGTATCGTGTAATGGTGCACACTTAGATACAAATAAAAGTATCCTCCCCATAGGAGTCACTGCTTTTATTTGTAGGGCCAAAGAGGAACCAACTATTAAATTTATTTGTCAGAAAGTAAGGTTGACAAGATAATAAAATTAATGGGTAAAACCTCCTCTTACAAATGTAGAATTCGTATACGTCCACACAGAGTGACATGCGACATTCTCGGTGATTTGAGGTGTTGGTTGATTTCGGGATTTTATTGTTTTGAGGAATCAATAATTTTTGAAATCTAATATTTTGATCATTGTGATTTTTAGGATTTTCAAATGGCTTTCAACCCACTTGCTGTGATTTTAAAAGAAAACAAACTTACTGGTCCAAACTACATTGATTGGAAAAGAAACCTGGATATTGTCCTAACTGCGGAGGAGTACAAATTTGTACTCATCGAGGTCTGTCCTCCTAAGCCCTCCGATGACTCTGATGAAAAGGAGAAAGAACATTATAAGAGATGGGTTAAGGCAGATGAGATGGCGCGGTGTTACATTTTGGCATCTATGTCAAATGTGCTGCAACATCATCATCAGGCCATAGCCACAGCTTATGACATGATGTTCAATCTCAAGGAACTTTTCGGACATTAGAGTAGGGCGGCTAGGCAGGAGGCAATGAGAAACTTGATGACGACCACCATGATCGAGGGAACACCCGTTAGGGATCATGTTCTCAAGATGATGGCTCATCTTAATGAGATGGAAGTCCTAGGAGCCGAGATCGATGGGGAAACCGGTCGATATCATTCTCGATCTGCCTAGGAGTTTTGAGCAGTTCCGCCTCAACTACAACATGAACAAAAGGTTGTATTCGTTGGCGGAGCTTCTGACAGAACTCCAGGCGGCAGAGGGGCTTTTTCGTCAGAGTGCTCAAGCCATGGTCGCTCAGAAGGTTTCTTCCTCTAAACCGAAAGGTAAGAAGAAGAAGAAGCAAGGTGGAGCGAAGAAGGTGGCAACAGGACCTCAGGCAGGAGTGAAGAAGCCAAAAGGCAAGTGCTTCACTTGCAAGCAGACTGGACATTGGAAGGCGGACTGTCCTCGCCGAAAGAACAAAGGTATATGTTCTTGTTTAGTTGTTGAAACATGTTTAGCGGTGTTATCTACCAGTGCCTGGTGTGTAGATACAGGAGCCACTGATCATGTCTGCAATACTTTGCAGGGGTTCTAGGAAACCCGACGACTAGCTGAGGGAGATATTACCATCTTTATGGGAAATGCTTCAAAGGTGGCGGCTATTGCAGTGGGAGACGTTTATTTATCTTTTGATAGGAATAAAGTTTTGGTTTTAAGAAATTGTCTTTATGTACCTACTTTTAGAAAGAATTTAATTTCAGTTTCTAAATTGTTTATGGATGGATATTCTGTTTCTTTTAATGACAAAGTAGTTATAAAGAGGAATAGGGAGATTATCTGTTCTGGTACATTGGTTGGCAATTTATATACTCTTGAACCAAAAACTCCCACGATGCATATAGAAATCAATAACTCATCTTCTAAGTCTAATAAGAGAAAAGAACCTTTGCAAATGAACCAAACATATCTTTGGCATCTAAGGCTTGGTCATATTAACCTAAGCAGAATTCAAAGGTTGATAGCTGATGGACCTTTGGGTTCATTAGTGGTGGAGGATCTCCCAACCTGCGAATCTTGCTTGGAAGATAAAATGACCAAGAGGCCTTTCAAGGCCAAGGGGTATAGAGCCAAAGATGTGTTGAAAATGGTTCATTCTGATTTGTACGGTCCTATGTCTATCCAGGCAAGAGGTGGCTTTGAATACTTCGTCTCATTTATAGACGATTATTCAAGGTATGGATACATTTACTTGATGCGCCGCAAGTCTGAATGCTTTGACAAGTTCAAAGAATTCAAGGTTGATGTGGAGAACTGTCAAGGTAAAAGTATCAAGACATTACGATCTGATCGTGGTGGCGAGTACCTCTTGGGAGAGTTTAGGAGTTACTTATTAGAGGCTGGGATTCAATCCCAATTGTCCGCACCTGGCACACCCCAGCAGAATGGTGTGGCGGAGTGAAGGAATAGGACTCTTATGGAGATGGTCAGATCGATGATGAGTTATTCTGAGTTACCTGTTTCGTTCTGGGGGTATGCACTGGATACGGCAATGTACACTCTGAACTTGGTTCCATCTAAATCAGTACCTTCTACTGTTGGGTTTCCGGTACCGCGGCGTGTGTGTGTTCGATCATGTTTAGCAAACATGAGCACAGCGGAAGCAATAAAAATAATAAATACTCCTATTTATTACAACACACGCATGCATATTACAACAAGTGTAAACATAACCGTAAATTTAAATTTGTAATAAAAGGAAATTTATCTACGTTATACCTTTCGTATGACGTGTAGCGGGAACGACATCAACCAGAACGATCCTCGCTAGAATCGTCTCTATCCGTATCCACGCCGAGTTCCTCGGGATGACTTCGCTAAGCCACGAGCTTCATCTTCGTACGGGTTACTAGCCTCGTGTTGAAGACGACGTGATCGAGAGATGATCACGATCCGAATCCAAATTCGGATCCAAAACGAGTCCTCAAAACTCGCTTCTCCGGAGAGGTATTCGTCAACCGATTGACGAATCCTTCGTCCTCCACCTCAGAGGATTACCGGAGATCGAATCCCCAGTAAGTTATCCGCTGTCGGAGCTCTAACCGTCGTCCAAACGATGCTCCGACGAGAGGAGAAGAAGCTGTCCAGAAAACTGGACAGCTTGGTGGAGGAGTAGGCGCTGGCCAAAACAAGGAAGCCAAGTGCTCACCTTTTCACCGAGGCCTAGGAAGATCACCGGAGGGTCGCCGGAGGATCATCGGCTGAAGCTTGGTCGCCAGCAAGGAGCTGGACGCCGGCACAAGGGGCTGGGCGGCCAAGGAGCTTGGGCGGCAACTCCTTCAATGGGGTTGGGCGGCAACTTTTGCTAGGGCTTGGATTAGGGCTTAATTATCCATTAAGCCCTCTTTTATAGAGAACTAATTCTCTTAATGGTTATTGGATCATAACCATTAGGCCCGTTAACCCGCTCCATTAAGATAAGTTAAAATAAACCAAACCATGATGGTTTATTTTAAGTTAAAACGAACCGAACCAACTTTTGGTTCATTCGTTTAAAATAAACCAAACCCTTTGGTTTATTCTCCTCCATTGGATTAGAACCAAACCATTTTGGTTCATCCATTATGTCTTCATAAGACACGGCCCATCCACGCTTCCATTGCGACTGAACGATTTCATGCTCGCTTTATGTTTGGTCCAACCAAACCTAGTTTCTCTCGGTCTGAGAATCCCATTCTCAAGCTCGTTTTAAATCCTTTGGATTACGCTCGTTGTGTGTGTGACCAAATAGGTTCTCGGTTTATGTTGGCCGTCTATAATTAACCATTAATTATAGAACGATCATGAGTGGCACTTAGTAGTACATCATGATCCCCAATTAACCGAAAAGATCAACGGTTGATCCAGAACTATTTCTGAAACCCTTCAGTAGCTCGAATGAATCGTGCCCCATTCCCTTCACTCATCTTATACCCACTTGGTTCAGGACATGGTCTATTGTGTCAGTCCCCACTAGGCTGACTACGTCACACCTAGCCCAAGTATTATTTCCTCGTCCTACGGATTCTAGTTACTCCACATGTATCGAAGAGTACCTTACTCTAAACATGTAATGCTTTGGCCAAAGACTTTAGTAACAATCCGACGAGAGGCCATGGGTATACATCTCCTCGCAAGGAGTGGTGAATCCTTTATAGGCTATTCAAACACCTTCGATCACTTTGACTTATACCCAATCATCCCGGGTCCACATCTCCTTAGAGATGTTTGCTTAAGATGTCAAAGCATAAGTCTCCATGATCAAGATGACTTGAATACCGCAAGTCAAAGGAACATCGCACTTAAGACACAGTAAGAACTTCATTGACATATCTATATATGCAGAGAACCATATGAAGTCTTACGGCTGGTCACTCCAATGAACTAGTTACCCTAACTAGCATCCACGATTAACTCCGGACATCACTATGTTGTTGGTGCGGGGCACTAGATAATCGAACCTGTGTTTTGATTATGGCAAAGACACAGAGTTAAGTTTACATCGTTATCTCATGAGCTAAATCGAGTGTGCAGAAAAGTACTAAAGCTAGAGCTGAAGGCTAGCGACACCCGGAGGAAGCTGCGGTGGTCGGGCGACACTCGAGTGACTTCGGAGGGAGCCGAAGGAATCGAGTGGAAGGCCGGAAGCGAAAGCATCACAGTAAGAATCGAGGTAAGCTCGTGTGAGTGAGAGATGGTAAGGTCGTGTCCTCTATACGGACGTCAGAGGCGATCCGACTAAAACTTCTGTGGAAGGTCTAGGTCGAGATCGGACGGTTAGAAACCGTCGATTTATCATTTTCTCGAGCTAACCTCTCACCGCAGGAAGTGGCGGTGCGGGTGATCACGGACATGCGTGATCGTGATGCCCATCACGATCGATGGGAGGCATCATCGATCGATGGCGACGACTCGACCTTTGCGCTAGGTCGAAATGGATAACGTTTGACGCGCCACTTGCGATAAAATTTGGAAAACTTTGTGATCCGCTCCAAAAAGGGAGACATATTGAGCCCAAAGTCTATAAAAGGAGGAGGATTCCAACTCAAAGGATATCAAGTTTATTCATCAAGTGCTCCTACAACGCCAACGCTCCAACATCGTCATACAACGCGACGATAAGTTCCGATCTTCTTCATTTTGATATTGTATTCTTTATTTTTATTCGTAACGAGGTGAGGTAGGCTTGTTGCCTCATCCTCGTAATTTCGGTTTTGTGATCGTTGTCTCCTACCTCCAACGAGGAGGAGACGTTATAGTGATTTGCCCTCCGTACGCGGTCTAGGACCGATAGGGCCTTGGAGTAGCAACCGCTGGGTTGTGAACCAAGTAAAATAAACGTGTCGCTTTATTTTCCGTTGTGTTTACTCATTTAATTGTCTACTCGAACGAAACGCCAAAAAGTTTTACGATCGCTATTCACCCCCCCTCTAGCGAACCGCATCGATCCAACATATGTCTCTAGCCAGTGAGAATCAGCTGCTTGGATACACCAAGGAGTATACCTCGTGCTAGTCTCGACAGAATTGATGGTGTCCAAATCCATCAATTCATTGACTAGGGATAATTCCGATACATCACAATTACACATGTAGAGATACTCACTAGTTGTGATCCAATCACAAATTCTCTCATGCTGTGAATCGTATCATGGACATTCAGTAAATGAGTTTAAGATCCAATCAAATACATAAAACATGTATACTCAAATAGTGAATCTTCATTTATCATATAAATGGTTCATACATAAGGCGATTGCCTTAGGACATCTCTCATATATTATTAACATCTACCCCTGTAGAATTGTGGACTGGGCGAAAGCCTAGTCTGAGACATATTCGGATATGGGGGAGTCCAGCACATGTGCTGAAGGCTGATGCTGGTAAGTTGGAACCTCGTACAGAAGTGTGCATGTTTGTTGGCTACCCTAAGGGAACGAAAGCTGGTTTGTTTTATAATCCTAGAGATCAGAGGGTGATCGTTAGCACGAACGCTAGATTTCTAGAGGAGGATTATGTAATGAACCACAAGCTCAAGAGTAGGATTGTTCTTGAGGAGTTGACAGGGGAAGTCCCGACTTCAGTACCACCGGTACAAGAGGAGACACCACAAGTCACTGCACCACGTGTCACAGAGCATACACAGGAGGCACCTCGTCGTAGTGGGAGGGTTGTTAGACAACCCGAGAGATTCATGTTTTTGGGAGAGTCTTCGGACTTAGTCCCTGGTGAACATGAACCTGATCCCTGGACATATGACGAGGCAATCCAAGATAGAGATGCGGTATCTTGGCAAAGTGCGATGAATTCAGAGATAGAATCTATGGATTCTAATCATGTCTGGGAGCTAGTAGAGCCACCCGATGGTGTAAAAACCATTGGATGCAAGTGGATCTACAAGAAAAAGAGAGGAGTAGACGGGAAGGTTGAAACCTTCAAAGCTAGGCTTGTTGCGAAAGGGTATACTCAGAAAGAGGGTATCGATTATGAGGAGACCTTTTTGCCGGTAGCTATGCTTAAGTCTATCCGGATTCTCTTATCTATAGCTGCTCATATGGATTATGTGATTTGGCAGATGGATGTCAAGACAGCTTTCCTTAACAGAAGTCTTGAGGAAAACATCTATATGCGGCAACCAGAGGGATTCATTGCTAAAGGCAAAGAGCATCTTGTATGTAAGCTTAATCGGTCCATTTATGGATTAAAGCAAGCTTCTAGATCTTGGAACATCTGCTTTGATGAGGTAATCCAGTCATATGGATTTATTCAAAGTCCGGATGAGCCTTGTGTATACAAGAGATGTGACGGAAACGTAGTGGTGTTTCTTGTACTATACGTAGATGACATTTTGTTAGTTGGCAACAATATCAAAGTGTTATCAGATGTAAGGGTATGGTTGTCCAAACAGTTTGATATGAAGGACTTGGGAGATGTAGGACACATCCTTGGGATCAAAGTTATAAGGGATCGCAAGAAAAGGATGTTGTGCTTATCTCAAGCTTCATACATTGACACTATCCTTGCTCGTTTTAGCATGCAGAACTCCAAGAAAGGTTTCCTACCTTTCAGGCATGGAGTTCCTTTATCTAAAGAGATGTGTCCCAAAACATCAAAGGAGATAGAGGATATGAAGGCGGTTCCTTATGCTTTGGCAGTAGGAAGCCTTATGTATGCTATGCTATGTACGAGACCGGATATTTGCTTTGCCGTGGGCATGGTTAACAGATATCAGAGTAATCCTGGACAGGGACATTGGACTGTGGTAAAGCATATATTGAAGTACCTGAGAAGGACTAGGGATTATATCTTTGGTTTCTGGCGGATCAATTAGTCCATGGGTTACAGTTGGATTTCCAATCAGATAGGGACAAGAGTAAGTCTACCTCGGGGTTTGTGTTTACTTTTGGAGGTGGAGCCATAGTATGGAGGAGTGTCAAGAAGAAATGCGTGGTGGACTCTACCATGGAAGCTGAGTATGTGGCAGCCTCTGAGGCAGCCAAGGAAGCTGTATGGCTCAGGAACTTCTTGATGGACTTGGATGTGATTCCTAGTTTGCCCAGAACTATCACAATTTATTGTGATAATAGTGGTGCAGTTGCAAACTCGAAGGAACCACGAGCCCATAAGGCGAGTAAACACATAGAGCGCAAGTACCACCTCACACGAGAGATCGTAAGCGAGGAGAAGTTCTTTGTCGCCAAGATTGCATCGAGAGGATAACTGGCGGATCCATTCACTAAGGCCCTTCGGTAGCGTTTGATAGGCATGTGGAGGACATGGGGATCAGATGTATGGCAGAGTGATGACAGCATAGTCTTTTAGTATAAGTGGGAGATTGTTGGAATGTATACTGAAAGCCTAGCTCTTTTTGTATGAACATTTTATTTTGAAATAAGAATCACATGATCATTATTTGCATTTTATATATTCATTATATATGTGTGCATATTGTCTAATATTTTACATTGTAGATAACATGGTGCTTGGTGTGGCACAGAAGATCATGTTATCGGTCCTTATAAAATATAAGTAGAGCTCACAACCAAGATGGTTTTGGACAAACCATTGGCATGGTTGTAGTGTAGCTTAGTATTGTTTTATCTTGAACATAGAGTTACACTAGTACACTTAGGTGTATTGGCGGGACCGACATAGAGGTGATTGATTTAGTCGCCGACTACATAATTGAATCGGACCTCGGATATTATGTTGTACATGCTCTTAATCCCGATATAATAACGGGCACATGTACTTAGTGTTTATTTCTTTGATTTACCAGTGGGTGAGATTTTGATGGATTAAATCAATATGCCCGGTAAGTTGGGAAATAATATAATTTACATGGTGTGCCGTTGATTATAGGAGGAAACCGTGTCCTATATATTAGGTTGATGATGTCCCCTTGAGGAGCTCATAAGGTTCATCATGTAAACCCAGCTGGTTGACTTAGTCAACATGATGATAAGGTTGAGTGGTACTACTCGAGGAATTAGATGTTAATTAATTGATTGTCAGTAAATCAATTAATTGACGGACATTCGATATCTTAAACACGGGGAGATTAATGTACAAATAATATATGGAGCCCATATTGATTTATGGGGGTTGGTGAGGTAGTTCAATGATGATCCTCTAGTGGAATGGAACATCATTGATGGATCAAGTTTGTGTGGTTCCGATCCATCGGGTGACCAAGACCCAACTCCTCCTTATGGTCCCTATCGTAGCCTAATATAATCCTTGTGAAGTCTAGATCCAAGAATGTAAAACAAAACCTAGAACCAACGGTTGGGATTAAATCCCTAGATCCGATGGTTGGATGAAACCCTAGAACCAACGGTTGGGATTAAATCCCTAGATCCGATGGTTAGGATGAAATCCTAGAATCGACGGTTGGGATTAAATCCCTAGATCCGACGGTTGGGATAAAACCCTAGATCCGACGGTTGGGATGAAACCTTAGATCCGACGGTTGGGATGAAATCCTAGATCCGACGGTTGGGATTAAACCCTAGATCCGACGGTTGGGATAAAACCCTAGATCCGACGGTGGAGATTAAATCTCTAGATCCGACGGTGGAGATTAAAGGAGGCTTAAGCCTAATTCTATAAATAAGGGGCTTAGGCTTGGGTGGCAAAAAAAAAAGGGTTTTAGAATTGGAATTAGGGTTTGGCTCATCCTCAAGTGGGCGACTAGGGTTCATTGGGCGGCTAGGGTTTTTGGAGCAAAGAAGTGGGCGGCAACCTCCTTCCTTCAAGTTGATTGCCGGCGCCCATCCTCCTCCATCAACACTTGGCCGGCGCCCATCCTAGAGGTCTTTCCCTTCTTCCTCTGCCGGCGGTTCTCCTCCCATTGGTGGCCGGCTCTTTTTCTCCTCCCTATTCTCTAAAGTGGCCGGCGGCAACACCTCTTGAAGTTGGCCGGCGAATCATCCAATTGTTCCTTGACCGGCGGTTGCACCAAGTTCCATAATTTGGTGGCCGGTTCTAGATAGGAAGGTATTTGTTGTTTCTTCTCTTTGTTCGCAGCGGACAAGGTAGAGAAGAAAGCGATCTAGAAGGCTTCTACTCGTAGAAGATCTTCGTCCACACGTCGTCCACGAGAAGGATAGGACATACGGTAGAAGATCGTGAGGTATAAAGTTATTTTAACTTTATGTACAGATCTGAGCATGTTCTTATTTGTTTTGATTATGCATGTGTGTGTATGAATATATATTGTATAATCATGGACCCCGAAGACAAACACAAAAACCGGCGATCCATCCGTCGTCTCTTCCGCGGCTAACCAACTAGAAGAGTTGTGTTGCTTGAACAACTAGTTTGTTCAAGTGACCACTCAAGTTGTTAGCACGACGACGAATAGGTTGTGCTAAGGAAGCTCATCCCATCCGGATTAATTCTTTCATTAGTGAAAATTTTAATCCGGGGACATGGGAGCCAATGAGCCTCCGATGCGGCCACCTAACACTCCAAGTGTAATTCAAGCAACCACAAAGCAAGCAATCCAAGAGCAATTGTAAAGTGTTGTTTTCTTTACTTGTTGTGTATTTCATTTGTATATTGCTTATATTTATCTCTTACTATTGTAAGATCACTTGTACGAGGTTTCTCCGCCTCCGACTCACTACAATAAAAATGCTAAAAGACAACACTACAAAGACAACGGTTTTAAGAGAAACCGTTGTGATTTTGGTAAAAGACAACGGTTTTTGATAAAACCGTTGTCTTTGAGCGTCAATATAACACAAAAGACAACGGTTTTACACTATCCGTTGTCGTTGAACATATTTTTTTTTATCAACAACACATTTTATAACGATTTTCCAGAACCGTTGTCTTTAAAATTTTTTTTGTATTATAACAAAAATAAATAAATAAATAATTTAATAATGTAATAATATAATTTAAAATGAGATAAATAAAATAAATTTTTTTATTAAAATTCGAATTTAGTTATTAAATATTTATAAAAAAAATTCTGAATAAATTTTAGGACTTGATTGGGTGAATTAATCCTAGGTTATAAATAAGCTAGGTTTAGGTTTTCCCTTCGCATCCAATTTTTTTTCTTTCTCCCGATTCCTCTTTTTTTTTTCACTGCGTCGTCGTTCCTCCCCACGTCGTCGCCCGTTCTGTCGTGCCCTTTTCCCGTGAGCCACCTCGTACCGCCGCTTCCTTGCCGCGCTCTGCCGATCCAGATGGCAGCGAGCGCCGATGGTCGTCCTATTCCTGTGTTGCTGCCACCAACCAACCACAGCTCCGTCTCCCTTTCGCGATCGCCACCACGACCGATCGCCACAGCTCGATCTCATCGCAACCTTGTATATGCCGCATCCTTCCTTCTCCCTTGTGTCAAAGCACCACATCCTCTGACCCTAATCCATCGCCGATCATACTCCTCGAGTCGGCTTCGGCGTTGCCTCTCTGACAGGTTTGGCTTTAACTCAAAACTTTAACTTATCTTCCTCTCAAACCCTAGTGCTACCTCCGACTTTCTTACACCTCGCCTGTGAAAGTCCGACGATCGAACTTCCCTTGTCTTGTTGGTTCTCGCAACCAGGGAAACTGCGCCTCATTGTTTCTGGACCATCTCTTCTAGACACTTTGGCACCGATGAGGACTGCTGCCAGCTCTGTGGATTTCTATTTCTTCTTAATTCAGGCTTGTAACCTCGTCTAGTTGCATATTGAATGAATAACATTAGTGAAGAGGACAGTTGGAGCAAATGAAAGAATAACATTTAGGCATGCTATGTTAGTGTTAGAGTGCCTTTATTAATTGGCTTAGCTTCTTAGATGTGTTTACAATTATCTATTGTATAATGCTGGTAAGATATTGTCTCACACAGATTTTTTTTTGCAGGTTGCTTGCAGAGGTTGATCTCTGTAAACATGGTTGAGCTTCTTTTTGAAGACATCTTTACTTTGACAAGAATAGACCCAGATGGCAAAAAGTTTGATAGGTATGCTACATGATCTATGTTTGTAATAGATGTTGTGCATCTTATCACTTGTGAGATTCATGTTTTGATGAAACTAGCGGCGGAATTGATTTGTTATTTATACTTTAAACTGTGAGACAAGTGATACGTTATGGTGTCATTCCAATGCTTGAAACTTTGTACATTTCTATTCTCAATGTAGAACTCTGTATAATATAATTCCTTCAACTGTTTTCAAATTAGAGTACAAACTTCGGCTAATCATGAAAATTGACTAGCTACCAGACATCACTATTTGTTTTGTATTTTGTAGGTTGAAATTGCTCAGACCATATCAAAGATGTGCCTTGAATTCTCAGATATTTACATAGGAAAGAACCAGAAATTTTCCACAAGGTCTATGACATCAAGTGTCCAAGAAGGAACTTATGAACCAATTTGACTTAAAAGATCTTGTTCCCAAGTAGGATCAGAAATAGGCTAGAAGGTCATGACCCTACGATTTACCTGCTTATTGTGTCTATGTAGGATCTCGATCACAACAAGCTTAACTAGATTGAATATACATAAGTTAAATAAGACATTGTAAGTATTGACACTAACTGTAGCAAGTATTTTTCTTCATGTCATAGTGTTTAAGAAAATTCTGAATTATAAAACATTTTTTAATTCATATGTAGAAGATTTCTTTCAAATTATTCTTATCTTGCCCATCTTATAATTATTTTATCACATAGAAGTTGTTATCTCATATATGAATATGGTACACTAAGAATTATATAATAAATTTCATATATATTGTATGATTAATTTTAATAATGTTTTGTGAGATGGCAATGATAAAGTGTTAATAATAAATTATAAATGTTAATATAGGTTTAAAATATTTAAGTTAAATTATAAGATCTTACAATTTATGTTTGGGTCTTATGATCTATACCTATGGACCCCTTCTCCTAACAACCTTGTTTTTTAAAGTACATATTATAATCATAATTAAATCCAAACCTTGCATGTGATATTATGTTTTAACAATTAAAATTGAGTAATTAAGTGTTGAGACATCATCGGTAATCTTATTTATGTACTTAAATCTTAATATTTCAGTTCTTATCCTTTTCTTCCATCCTTACATTTCAAGCCCAACTTTCTTTCTGAAATGAGTATTTATGTTAAAGGATGCCGATTATTGATAAATACAAGGACATGGGAGTAGTGGTCATGGGGAAAGTAGAATATGGAAGCATCTGTGAAGGTGATAGTTTGTTGGTCATGCATAACAAGGTATTTTGTTTCTTCAATATTTCTGCCTTCAAGTTGCAATCGCTGAACTTGCATTGTGTCCCTTTGCTTTTCTCCAGGCTAATGTCAAAGTTCTTCCAATATTTTGTGACGAAAATAAAGTCAATGTAAGAATATGTAAGAATATTAGAGTAAGATTATCTGGGGTTGAAAGAAGAAGATATACTTTCTGGTTTTGTACTCTCAAGTGTTGGTAAGTATTACTATCTGTAAACATAAACTTTATTTACTATCTTAATAAACTTTATCTGATAAAGAATTTGACTAACGGTCAACATAAACTTCTTTTTGGTAAATTAAGGTATATAGTTCTTGTTATTTTTTGTTGAGAACCATGTGCAATAGGGTAAGGCTTCTAATGACCTTAATTAGCTTTTCATATTTTTATAGCTCCTGCAATTTTTCATTGAGAAGCAAGAACCATTCACATTAGAATTAGATATGTTTAGGGGCATTAGAAGGATTCTCATATCCAAAGTTTGATTTATTTTTTTTCTGACTTGCCTGATATATTTTAGAACAGATATGGCTGGGATCTGAAGTGATAGCTATTAGGTCGGTAATAACAGCTCTTGACCATATAAAATACATCTTAGTCTTGGGCATTCTTTATCTGAAATATTATTTGCCCCAAATCTCAACAGTTTCTTTCAGGGCTTCCAGAAGATCACATGTCATGTCTAAATAATAGACTTGTATAATTTGATGTGATTTGATCTAATTACTCCGTCACCTGAGTAATTATTTTGTTTTGCGATATATGAGAGATATAATTGAAGGCGCCACATCCATTGACAAGCCTTCTCTACGACCAATAGTAATATTAGATATATTTTCAAATTTTCTTATTGATACCATAGTGTTTAATTACATTTTCATTCATTTATTCACATGCAGTTTGCAAAGTCTATGATAGCAGCAAAGGAAATTGATGAAGTACGTTTGGAGTGGGTTGAATGCATACAAGATCACATATCTGATGATTAGGAGAGATTTAAGTGTACATACCTCTTTTGGTTACATGTGGTAATCTATAAGTGTTTTTCTTATTATGTATAATACTTTTGGTGCATATGATGTGTAGTTGTTTTGCCACAATACTTTTTAATATATATCGGTAAGAGTGATCATTTTAAATGTGATGTGACCTTGTACTTTACATTGCTACAAGTGCGAGTGTATATATGTGTTTTCTATAATTCTGTTTGATGTTGTATGATTTATATTAAAAATGCAACACTATAAATCTACAACGGTTTATTGTGTTATAGAGTAACCATTGAGAAATGACAACGGTGAAAAACCGTTGTCTATGAGCAAAAAAAATCCGTGGTAAATTGGGGGTCGGTCAAAGACAACGGTGAAAGATCATTGTAGATTTAAGGAAAAGACAACGGTAAAAAACCGTTGTCTATGAGCAAAAAAATCCGTGATAAATCGACCCGTTGTGAAAAGTGGTTCGGGCAAAGACAACGGTTAAAAACCATTGTCTTATCCTTGAAACGACAATGGTTTTTCACCGTTTTCTTTGCCCGAACCACTTTTCACAACGGGTCGATTTACCACGGATTTTTTTGCTCATAGACAATGGTTTTTCACCGTTGTCTATTCGATTTTTTGTTGTAGTGACTTGTGTCAAGAAGGAGTGTTTATTAGTGGTGTGTGATTGGCATCGCTAGAGCTCTTTAGAGCTCGATCCATGGAGTAGGAACCGTTCGGTTCCGAATCACGTTATATGATTGTGTAATTGT
Organism: Wurfbainia villosa; assembly: GCA_025175895.1. Lineage (NCBI taxonomy): Eukaryota > Viridiplantae > Streptophyta > Magnoliopsida > Zingiberales > Zingiberaceae > Wurfbainia > Wurfbainia villosa. The sequence goes on along the minus strand of CM046008.1, from coordinate 18,077,077 downwards.
GTTTGTCTTGTTTCGTTATTGCTTTATTATTATTCCGCTGCGCACTAATGAAAATTGTAGAGACAAGCACGAACGAAATCCATCAACGCATCGAAATGCTATTCACTCCCCTCTAGCGGTCAACATTTCCTCTACACCATCTACCTCCGATCGAGAAGATGAAGAACCAATTTCGACCACCAATGACCTAGGTAACTTGAGCACATCAATTCAAAATAAAAATCATATTATGTGTTTTGAGTGTAGGGAATATGGGCACTATAAAAGCAAGTGCCCTAAGAAAGCCAAGAAAAGTCAACCGGCACAGAAACCTCAAGAAAAGACCAAGGATGCCGAAGTTGCCACCATTAAGAGCAAGGAGCATGTGGTATGCTTCAAGTGTCACCAAAGAGGGCACTATAGAAGCCAATGCTCTAGGAGAAAGGAAGGAGCATCAAATGTAGAGGGAACCTCTAAGGCAAGCCCTAAGGTAAATTTAAATAATGATCATTCTTTAAGTAATAAGAAAAAGCATGCTAGAAGTAATCTTTCTATGTTTCATAAAGAGCATGCTAAAAATAATAAATTTTATTGTTTAGAGGCTAAGAGTTACAATGTTAAAAATAAGGAGAAATTTGGGACTAATGTCCCTAAAAAAATCCTATCTAGTGAACCCATTAAGAAGGTAGAGGATCATTTAGGCATTAATCCTAAAAAGGGTAAGCATATACCTAAGAAATGAAACAATGCCCAAAGATTAGATCAAAATTCAAAAATTGGAAAATTAAAGATAGAAAATCAAATTTTGAGGTCAAAACTTGAGAAAATGGAGAAGACCCTTAGAAAGATGAAAAATCAAATTAAAGGGTCAAATTGTCAAAATCTAGGGTTTGGAGTCAAAACATAGGGTCTAGAAAGCAAGGTCCACCTAAGGGCAAGAAAGGTTTGGGTCACAAACCTAAGCCCAAGGAGACCTACCATAGGGTTTTATTTGATTATGGAACTCAACCTAAGTCTAGGAAAACCAAGGTCACAAGGGAAGTCATCCCTAGGATTGACCGTGGTAAGTGTCTAGTGGCTAAGGTTTCCATGAAACCTAGAAAGACCACTAAGAAGGTTACTAGGGAGGCAATCCCTAAGACCCAAATGACCAAGGCTTCTAAGCCTAGGAGGGTCATTAAGAGGGTATCTAGGGAAGTTATCCCTAGTGAATTCCTAATTAACCGAAGGAGCTCCAATAAGTATTGGGTTCCTATGTGGGTTGGGGGGGGTGTTAACTTGAATTGGTGGGTAGTTAACCTAACCATAGTAAAGTTAACACTTTATAGCATTTTCAAGGTTATGTGATACCTTGGAAAGAAGATTGAATGTTAATCCTAAAAGATTTTAGGATGTGCCAATAAGCCTTGAGAATTGCGAAAAATTGATTAAACTTGGCACATTTAGACTTAGAGATATTAGTGTGCAATTTGCAGTTTTGTCACACTTTGGGAATTCATGTATCAAGAAAATTGTCTTAAGGTTTAGAAATTACATTTAAGATTAACACTCAAGAACTATATATCTTGATGTCACATACTTGCCATGCTTCATGTGTCTTACCATATGTTTGCTTGGAAGGTATATTTATGGTGTATTGCATCTCACAAAATATATCATTCACCTTGATTGTGTATTTCAACACATAGAAAGGATGAGATGCTAGGATTTAAAATTCTTGGATGTTAATGTTTGTGAAAATGAAATAAAATACTAAAATACATTAATAAATACATAAACATAGGCATAACACTAATATATTCGATATACATGCCTAAACATGTTAAAATGAAACAAATTGAGTGAAGAAATTGAAATTCACTTAATTTCAGAACTGAAAATCAGATATCAATCGACTGATATAGATAATCAGTCGACTGATAACACTGTAGCATGACACCACGAGATCAAATGAGTGCTACTTCAAAGACACTTTCGTGATTGTCCATCGATCGTGATCAAGATCCACAACAATCGATTGATGCTCGTTGTTGGAATAGAAGAGTTATCGTCGAGTGGCGATCCGTGATCGAGTGCTTGTCACATCACCGATCGTGACCCATAATACGATCGATGCTACTATAGCTCGGCATAGAAGCTTCAGCAGTTGAGTGCCGAGCCGGTTCAGTCGACTGCCGATTTTGTGAACTATTCACTGGACCGCTAACAGTCGATTGATATGACACATCAGTCGACTAGCGTCGCATTTTGATAAGGACGAACTGCTAGGGTTCGGCTTCCTCATGCCTTCTTCTCGCACGATTTCTTCTCCGATCATCCCAAAACCCCTCCGACAATCCGTCTTGTGTCCATGCCGGCGACTCAAAGCCCTTAGGTTTGAAACCTAACCCTATTTCTCATGTTTTGGGTCCTTCTTTCATGCTAATGGCGCCTGCTTCCGTTTTCCTCCACCGGAGTTAGGGTTCTGGTGAGGCCTTCTTTCCAACATTGCTCCGGCATCCTCTCCAACAAGTAGGCTACTCAGTTCATCCCTCACAGCCCTCAACCCAACAATGGCACCAAAGTATACCTCTAAACCTTAAACCCCATCTTTTACATATGCCACATTTTGATCTAACCATGTTATTTGCGTCATCACACTACATTGCATTACATTCATTGCATTCATGTAGAAAACAATGTAGGGGTGAGTCTAGTGAGGTTGGGTTGCTCGTGTACCAACCGATGTCAGTTAGGTATTTGGATGAGCGATTCTTTTGAACCTACTGTGGTGATGTCCTTCAGATTGTATGGCATTATCAATTGATGAAGGTCGTCTTTTGTAAGCATGCCGTAAACAATGATCTTCTCAAGGAGTTTTACCAAAATTTGAGGAAGGTCGACGATAGCCCGACCTACACCACTCGCATTGCAAAACACGACCTGGAGTTCACTCCTGCGATTTTGCAGGAGTTCCTGGAGTGTCGGGCATTGGATGACACTTTCGTGTTTTACCCTTCCTTTGATGCACCTATTCCTGCTCCATTTGACCATATATCATTAGAGTCCATGCATCAACATTTCTTTCTTCGTCCTCATCCACCAGCTCAAAATCTATTTCTTATCAATGAATTATCTGCACCTGACAATGTTCTTTACAAAGTCATTGTTGGGTGCATCGTTCCGATTATGACTCGGGGTCAGGCCAAGATCCGGCCTCCCCACCATTTTCTTATGTATGTCATGCGTCATTAGTTGGACATAAACATTGCATTGAACATATTTCATTGCATTGTTCATTTTGTGACCCCTGTACAAGGAAAAGTTCATATTCCATTTGGACATGTCATTACATCATGGTTAGAGTCCATCGGCATTAACATATCTAGGGGATCACTGAGGTCGCTCTCAGACGCATATGACCGCATTACGGTGCGGAACTTTACACGGATGGGATGTGGACTGGCCCTGGATAGATGGAGTGGGTGGCTCGGCCTCAGCCCATGGAGCATGAGGAGCCAACTATAGAGGCTGGAGAGCCCGCGGTCGAGCATGAGGGGCCCGCTACTGAGGATGACCAGATGCTATCTGATGCTTCTTCAGAGAGTCTCTCGACATGGGTCACAAGCTTGGAGACTCACTTTGAGGAGTTTTATGAGAAAGCCGGCATGACTTGGATGGACCTCGGTCTAAAGCAGTCCGCCATAGCCAATCGCATGTCCTCCATGTGTCAGGAGTTGGGTCAGCAACTCAGCCGGATAGAGCAGTGCCAGAGTTGGATAGAGCAGCGCCAGATTGATATATATGAGATGATGCAGACCTAGACCCTGGGTTAGTAGCCTCCACCACCTCCAGGAGATGGCTCCAGGGATGATAGCTAGGCGCAGATTAGGGATATTGTTTTTATTTTCGTAGCGAGGTTGAGAGTTTTTAGACATATGTTTTGCTTGTAAAAATTGAATTTATATTTGAATGAAATATTTTGTTTATGAAAAATCATGTGTCTTTGTCTGATTGTGTGGGTGTTAATGTGTTTATATATTCTATTTTGCCATGTCATGACATCATATTTTCTTTTATTATATAAAATGTCATGATATTGCTTAGGGTTACTTTTAATGTCATGTATGCTTAAGTCATATTTTATGCCATGACATCATGATCATTGGCCATGTTTATTTATGATTATCACTTATGCCATGATCATTCATGCATTAATTAAAATTGAGTTAAGGACAATGACATGATTTGAAGTCCCATATATAAGGGAATCAAATAGAGTTGCCTAGAAAATGCATGAAGTCATAGTAACCTTAATTCCACATCTCACAATCACATTGACTTGTGTGTGTTTTATACACCCTAGATACATGTGAGATGTTAGGAAAATAAGTTAAATGCAAGGTGCATAGATATTGCATCTAGATGAACTTAAACTTATTTCAATCATAAATATGGATCGTGAGGAAAGCTAATGTACAAGTCATGTACATCTAGTCAATAGTCCATGGTTCAAAATAGGTTTTCAAAATCATTTTAAAATCCTTTTAAAAAAATCTTGGTGAAGTCTATCTTTTGATTGCAATCACCATTGAAGAAGTTGATACAAAGTAGATCAAAAATATTAAAGTTTTGATGGTTTTTGAACTTTGTATCAATATCCTATTTTAATGGGTATTTTATTTTCAAACTATTTTTCACCCATTATATTCCATGTAAGTAATGTGCATATGAAATTTTAAAAATTTTCAAAATACGTATATTTACTTATGCATTTTCAAACATCATTTTTAAAAATCTAATTTATGAAAAGCAAGGATCAGTCGATTGTTACAGTTTATCAATCGACTGATGGTGATTTCAGTCGACTGTTCTATGGAAGAGTCGACTAATAGGCTGATTTCGGGTAAACAAGGATGGTTAGCCAATGTTTCAGCTATGTTAGGGTTCCCTAACCACTCCTAACCCTAGGATATGCTTTGGAAAGCATTAGAAATGGTGAAAATCCATTGGATATGGATTAGGAGATTTGTTAGGGTGATGTATCAATTTAAGGTGTGGGAAAGTTCAATGTTGAACTTTTAACCTCAATTTTGATAGTTTGGAGTTCCTATAGGCTTAGGGACTTCCCAAGGACATTGTTGGTGCAATGGTTAGTGGGGAGCAAGCCTTTAGGGGGAGGTATCCATCATGGGATGATGGATGTTATTTTTCCTCGTGAGGGGGAGAAATGGAAATTTGAGATACCTAATTTGGAAAATGGGAGACTTCATAGGAGTGTCTCTCTTGAGTGCTATGGGACTTATCACTAGGAAGATTGTAGGCATCCTAGGTGTTTTTGGACCAAGGGGGAGATTGTAAGATCTCATTGGGATATGAGACATTGACCTCTTTAGAGAGAACCTTTTTGATGTATGTCAAAAAGGGGGTGAATGTAAAATTACCAATTTGGGAAAATTGATAAGGGAATTTGAGTTAGGGGCCTAACTCAAGGGTGTTTTTGTCAAACATCAAAAAGGGGAAGATTGTTGGTGCAATCGGCCCAGGTCACGATTGACCAGACTCAAGTTTGACTTGAGTAGTGTTTTGATATTTGACATTGATGTCTGACAATGTGTTGGGGAGATTATTGATGCAATCGACCCAGGTCATACTTGATGTTTGACGATGGTTTGGCCATTGTCATGGGAAAAGTCCAAGTCTTGTGTACTTGGATGGAAAGTCCAAGCTTGAGTCTTGGCATGGAAAGTCCAACATGGGTTGGTAAGGAAAGTCCAAGCATGGGTCTTGGTAAAGGAAAGTCCAAGCATGGGTCTTGGCAAGGAAAAGTCCAAGCATGAGTCTTGGCATGGAAAGTCCAACATGGGTTAGCAAGGGAAAGTCCAAGCTTGAGTCTTGTCAATTGAGAAGTCCAAGGGGAATATTGGCGGCGTTATATCCGTGGAGTAGGAATCATATGGTTTCGAACCACGTTGTATCTTGGAGTTGATTTTGTGATTGTTATTATTTGTATACGTGTTATTATTATTTCCGCTGCACTAACACGATTTATAGAAACAAACGATCAATTTTCATCCACGACGAAAATGCACTATTCACCCCCTCTAGTGGTCACGAACGTTCCTACACATGTTATGCTCCTTAGGTTATCCAAGCATTTGATACTCACTGAATGGAAACATAGGGATGTTGAGAGTGAACATGTGGATGCTAGTTAAGGGTAACTAGTTTATTGGAGTGATCTGCTATGAGACTTCATATAGTTGTTATGTTGTTGAATATCTCATTACAGCTCGAGTGCAATTTTCCTTAGACTTGAGGCATTCAAGTCATCTTGATAATGGCGCCTTATACTTTGACTTCTTTGCAGTCATCTCTATAGGAGGTGTCACTCTAGGTTGATTCGGTATAAGTCAAAGTGATCGAAGATGTTTGGAGAGCCCATAGAGGATTCACCACTCCTGCTATCATGAGATGTATACCCTAGGTCTCTTGTCAAGATTGTTACTTAGAAGTCTCTGGCAAGAGCAAGCATGTTAAGAAGATAGTCTTTTTCGACACAGTTAGGGAGTAACTTGAATCCACAGGACAAGGAATTAACTTGGGCTAAGTGTGACGTAGTCAACCTAGTGAGGACGAACATTATAGACCATGTCTTGAACCAAGTGGGTATAGTATGAGTGAAAGGAATATGACACGAACTACTGTAGCTGCTGAAGGGTTTCGAATTATTCTGAAGTCTATTTTGACTTTTTGGTCAATTGGGGGTCATGATGTACTGCTAGGTGTCATTCATGATCTATTCATAACTAACGGTTAGTTATGATTGCCAACATAGCCGAAAACCTATTGGGTCACAAGCACAATAATTTCTTCAAGAGATGTAAAACAAGAGAATATGATTCTCAAAGAGATAGAGATTATGTCTGGTTGGACTAGACTAGTAAGGCATAAGTATTGGATATCCATAGAGTATTTATGAATGGACTTCCTTATTGGGTTCTAGAAATATTCTAAAACCCAATAGCCCAAGATGGAAAAGAGATATTGGCCCATTACCCACAAGTCCATTAGCAAGTTCATGATTGTGAATCAATGAACAAGAGGGCTTGTAGGAAAAGAAGAAAAATGGGATTTTTCTTCTTCATGAAGGTTATTCTTCATGACTCTTCAAAATGGGGGTCGGCCAAATGAATGTGCATGAAGAGATTCATGTAACACCCCCCCCCCCCTCCCCCCATTTTTCCACCTCTTCTCCTTCTCCACTACCATAATGATGGTCAGCCACATTAAGAGGGTAGGGAGGGAGTTACTTTAGTGGATTTCTATATAAGCAAGAGAAGAAAGGGGTTCTACATCCAAGCTTCCAAGCAAGCTCTAAGCTTTAAGCTTCAAGCCTCTTGCTTCTTGCTTTGTGGAAAACACTAAGCTATTGATGCACGTGAGAGTGACCTCAAATCTTCGATAAGGATCATCGAGGACTCGAATCGTGCGCTCGCGCTCAACGCCCATACGTGCACGGATGTCGTCAAGTAATAAAAGATTATCGATCCCACAGAGACTAAAATTCGAATACTGTTTGTCCAGTGGATGTTGTTGTTCGGAGTTATAATCCTAAGAGTTGTGGTTGCGAGGTTGACGGTAGTCCTAACTCAAGTATGGTGTCACTCGGAGGAAGAGAAGGTTGGTTCGAAGTTCTCTAAAGGATTCTAGGACTTCAGTTTCACTTATGTGTCATGGGACATGCTATCAATTAGATGCTTTTGAGACCTCTAATTATGATTTTGTGAGAGGATCATCATGCATTTGCCTGATGAACTTTTGCTTCTACTGGGAACTACTTATTCCTAACTAAGTTTCCCTTTCAGATTGTCAGAGCTCAGGGGGTTGATACTGTTGGGAGCCCTCTATCACTAAGGTCCCTCAACCCTTCTAGAGTTAATCTCTCCTACTTTGAGCCTTCTTCTAAGATAGGTTATTGGGATACGAGGACGTTCTAATAATCCCTACGAAGAGGCGGATTGTATTTCATATCCTACTCTTGTTAGTAGTAAGCCCTAGAGCCAATTATGTGATGATTGACTAGGGACTTATGTATCATATTCTATTAATAATAAAGGAAAAGTTTGGTTATTATATTTACTTCATGCTTGAGACTAGAAAGCAGGTTCTTATCTATAGCACATCAATGAGTAGAATTGATGTGAGAGGCTGTAGAGAATACTATTCTTAAATATTCCTAGTTAAGCATTAATATACAAGGGCAATATTAATGCATTGAGACTAGCATATAGATGATGTGAGCAAAACATATAGGATTTTAGGAGTAGTTTTCGCTCACATCTCATAGCATTTTATGTTCGTTTCATGCATATTTTACATTATTTTGCATGCATTTCCTATTTTCTAGTTCAGAGATCTGCTCTGTTTACTTTTGTGTTCAGGATAGCATTTTATAGGGAAAACGACGCAATTTCAGAGCAAAAGAAGACATTTGGCAGATGGGCGCAGAAGGGAACATGGCCAGGGCGTGTGCCCACACACGCCCATGTTTAGAGGGTGAAAATGGCTGCCACAGCCTGACACACAGCCAGGTTGTGTGTTTTCACATGACCGTGTGGTGGCCCAGCAAATTTATATTTGCAATTGAGGTTTTGGTTTAGATCTATAGTTATCATTTTGGTTTTCTAGTCACTGTGCTTAGAAGATACGAGGGGTGACAACCCTCGTATCAAAGATTTAGGGGAATTAAAGAGGGACCTAAGGGTTGGCCTCATCGCCGATAATTGTGGATAGAAGGATGCGATAGAGTAGGAAACATGCCTCGTTTTTGACTCATCACAGTGATCGATTCGACATCCTCGTACTGACTTGTTAGGGCAATCAACCCGTGATATGTTTTTGATGTGTGTGGCAAAGGGTTTAAGTTAGGTTGTTATTGTGATTTGACATGTGCGTTGGAGTCTTGCAGGACTTAGTAATTCACACATGGAGCATGGCGAGTTTCACTTCTCATGACTCGGTCTTTGAGTCGGTGAAGGACGGCTTTGCGGAAGCCGTGCGCTTGGAGCATCCGAGGGACCACCAGACGAGGAGCTTGGAGTGAAGCCGGAGGAAGTAGACTTTAGGGCAAGATGGAAAGGATGGCACTGCAAAGCCGTGCGCTTGACGCATCCGAGGGATGTGGTCGGACGAAGACAACTTCGAAGGCGAGGGACTCCGAGGGATGAGAGTGAGCGAATGTAACCCGGGAAGGGGTAGTGCTCTTAGGTGAACTTGGCCATTTGGCTAAGTGTAGGATGAGATTTCTCGACATCAGTCGACTGCCATGGAGTCGAACAGGGTTCGACTAGTATCCGACTGATGGGTTTTTGGCCCAGTGATCAGCCATGGAATGTGATCAGTAGATTACATCGATCGCCCATGGAATGGCAATGATCGATGGAGGATGTCGGGCACAAAATGGAGTCAAGCTCGCGAGCACTCGACTGATTGGAGCATCAGTCGACTGATGACAATATCAGTCGACTGATGATATTGTTGTTGGATGAAATCCAACATGGAAAGCAGCCGTTATTGGGCAACGGCTACAGGACCAGTCGACTGATAGGGACATCAGTCGACTGCTCCTGTGTCAGTGGGAAGAAACCCTCTTCCTCTATAAAGAGGAAGGGTGTGGGGCTTTGGGGGCAAAATGCTTGAACTCCTAACATCTCCCAAAGTGCCCTAAACGTTTTCCACTCTTCTACTTGTGCTAATCTTCATTCTATTGTAGAAGAGTGATCCTTGTGTAAAAGAGGTTACCTCCACCTAGCTTTGTGCAAAGGAGAGATCTAGTGGATAGATTGAGGAGTGATTCACCTTGGACGAATCAGACCGTGGATTAGCGGCGTAGCCGTGAACCACGTTACATCCTTTGTTAGCGTTTGTATTCTTGTTATTGCTTTGTCTTTATTGTTTATACATTCTGCTTGCACTAACGAATTTGTAGACGAACAATCGACGAGAAAATTCCACCGTCTACGTATTAGGCTATTCACCCCCCTCTAGCCGGCCAATACACACCGATCGATCCTCTACACGACTATCCCATCCTAAAGCCAGGGGTTGACCTGGTATGGCAGAGGTAGCTTCTGATAGATGCGAAGGCTCATCGGGGGAGTGTATGATGTCCTTTCCACAAAACCATAACTAGAAACCTAAGCAAACCCAATTGGCAACGTGTTCCGCGACACACAAATGAAATTGAAATCCTAGAATCCATCTAAAGACCTATAGCGACCCTTCTTTTCCTCCGTGTGACACCGTATTAGAGTTAGGACCGCCGACATCCCTCCTAATTGCAACCTTTAGAGTCTAGTCCCGAACAATAACATCCACTGAACAAATCGGTATTTGAATCTCAGTCCCTGTGGGATCAATTTTTACTACTTGACGACATCTTTGCACTTGCGGGCATTGAGCGCGACCATATGCTTCGAGTCCTCAAGGATCTCCATCGCGAGATTTGATGTCGCATTTGTGTGCATCAAGTTTTTGGCGTCGTTGTCGGGGACTGATTGATTCGATATCGAATCAAAAGGTGGATAATTGAATCAGACTTAGGATTAGATTTATTTACTTGCTTTACTTCCTTTTTTTATTTTTATTTTTATTTTTATTTTTCTTTATTTACTTTAGTTCTAGATTTTCCATATATAGATTTAGTTTTATTTTATTTTAGCAGTAGTTCTCTATTTTCTTATTGACTCTTTAATTTTGGTAACTAGATTAGTTTGTTTCTCATTCCTAAGAATTAGGTAAATACTCCTAACTTTTCTTCTTGATTCAAGCTTTGGTTCCACCCTCAAAATTATTCATTGTATATGAATTATTACTCCTCTCTCATCAAAGGGCGTTGAAATGCTAACATAGCCCGCTCGACCCTTGAGAGATTACATAGAGCCTAGACGAAAAGCATGGAACTCCTGCATAGTTATTCCTCGAATTCAAGCCGTGAGTTGGGAGATAAACCCTGCATTAATTGCTCTTATTCAAGAAAAGTAGTTTGGAGGGGCTCAGATTGAGGAACCCTATCTACACCTTGAAGAATTTCTAGCGTACTGCGGCACAGTGCAATATGAAGGAGTCCCAGCAGATGCCATTAAGCTCATCATGCTCCCATTTTCACTAAAAGGGGAGGCTAAGCAATGGATACGCACGCTACCAGGAGGGAGTATAACGACATGGGAACAAATGGAAAGACACTTTCCTAAGTAAATTCTTCCCTCCCCACAAAACAGCCTACCTTAGGGATAAAATCCTTTCATTTGAACAAGGGCAAGAAGAGACTCTGGCCGAGGCATGTAAGAGACTACAGGGACTGGTTATTCGTTGCCCACACCATGGATTACAAGATTGGTTACTCCTCCATATTTTTTATTCTAGGATAACTAGTTCATCGAAAGAACTCTTGGACACAGCCGCGGGGGGGGGGGGCCTGCTGATGAAAAAGAGCATGGACGACACATATCGCATTATAGAGACAGTGGTGGGGACTATCGAAATATAGACGAATAGCAAGCAACATCTTTAGGAGGCTTTCCCCAAAATGAGAATAGATAGCGCTGAAGTAACTTGGCAAGTACAGGGGGAGGATAAGGAGAGAGAATACTGGATGGAAGAAGCTTCCTTTTCTTCAGGATCAGAAGAGGAGGAAGAGTCAGGGCAGGAGGCAGAAGAGAAACACATAGGGTCTCAGATGAAGCCACTTCCCCCTAATATCAAGTACGAATTTTTAGGACCAACTGCAACCCATCCAGTGATTATAAACGCCAATTTGAGTGAGGTACAGACAAGGAAGTTGCTGGGGGTGCTCAGGACATATAAAAAAGTGCTGGGCTATACCATCGATGACATAAAAGGGATAAGCCCGTCTCTGTGCATGCACAGGATAATACTTGAGGACGGGTGTAAATCAACCGTGGAGTGCCAAAGGCAACTTAACCCTCATTTGCAGGAGGTAGTTAAAAATAAAGTGCTTAAACTCTTGGATGCCAGAATAATTTATCCGATTTCATATAGTGAGTGGGTAAGTCCAATGCACATAGTTCCAAAGAAAGGCAACACTACAGTAGTAAAAAATGAGGAGAATGAGTTGATCCCTGTTCGAATGGTAACAGGGTGGAGAATGTGCATAGATTACCGTAAACTAAACAAAGCAACAAGAAAGGATCATTTTCCACTTCCGTTTATCGATCGGATGCTGGAATGCCTCGCTAAACATTCCTGTTTTTGCTACCTTGATGGGTACTCAGGGCTTTTCCAAATCCCAATCCACCCTAATGGCCAAGAGAAGACCACCTTCACCTACCGTATGAAACCTTCGTATACAGATGAATGCCCTTTGGCCTATGTAATGCCCCATCCACCTTCTAGCATTGTATGATAGCTATCTTTTCAAACATGATTGAACAAATTATAGAGGTATTCATGGATGATTGTTCAGTCTACAGAACAAGTTTCGATGCATGTCTAAAGAATTTAGAAAGGGTTCTACAAAGGTGTGAGGAGAATAGCTTGATTCTGAATTGGGAAAAATGTCACTTCATGGTAACTGAAGGGATAGTTCTAGGACATAAGATATCAGGGAACGGTATCAAAATAGACAAGGCGAAGGTCGAAGTAATTGAAAAAATTGTCGCCACCCAGGGATGTAAAGGGGGTCCGAAGCTTTCTTGGGCATGCAATTTTTTATCGAAGGTTCATAAAGAATTTTTCTCAGATAACTAGACCTCTGACAAATCTACTAGCTAAGGACACAGAGTTTATTTTTGACTGGCAATGTTTAGTTGCATTCGAAGAGATAAAGAGAGCCTTAGTAACATCCCCGATAATACAACTGCCTGATTGGAGCCTACCATTCGAGGTCATGTGTGATGCTAGTGATTATGCAATGGGGGCAGTGTTAGGGCAATGGAAGGAGAAAAAACTACACGCCATTCACTACACCAGTAAGATACTGAACGGGGCACAAATCAATTATTCCATGATCGAGAAGGAATTATTGGCAGTCGTGTTCGCATTCGATAAGTTCAGATAATACTTAGTGGGTTCAAAGGTAGTGGTTTACACCGACCATATTGCAGTTCGTTACTTGCTAAGTAAGAAGGATGCTAAACCCCGCCTTATTCGCTGGATTCTATTACTTCAAGAATTTGATATAGAAATCAGGGATAAAAAGGGATCGGACAATGTCGTAGTGGACCACTTATCGTGCATGCCCATAGATAGCAGGATAGAAGAAAGAGACAGTGCCCAAATAGACGATGCTCTGCGGGATGATACCCTCATGGCTATTACTAAGGTTACCACCCCCTGGTATGCATATTTGGTGAATTTTCTTGCAGAAAGAGTGATACCGCCAGAATTCACGACCCAATAAAGGAAAAGATTTTTTTCAGAAGTTCAGCAATATGTATGGGATGATCCCTTCCTATTTATAAAGTGTGCAGATAGCGTATATCGAAGGTGCGTACCAGAAGAAGAAGTGGAGAGCATCCTCTTTCACTGTCATTCCTCAGCATATGGGGGGCATGTCGGAATTGAAAAAACAGCCGCGAAGGTACTTCAGGAAGGATTCTACTAGCCTAGCCTGTTTAGGGACACACACAACTATGTAGTCTCCTATGATCAGTGCCAGCGAATAGAAATTATAGGTAGGAGACATGAGATGCCGGCAAGCACCATATTAGAGGTGGAGCTCTTCGACGTATGGGGGATAGATTTCATGGGACCCTTTCCCACTTCTGACGCAAACAGATATATCTTGGTCGCTGTAGACTACGTATCCAAATGGGTGGAGGTCGTAGCATCACCCCATTGCGATGCTAGGACTGTAATAAAAATGTTCAAAAGAAACATATTCCCTAGATTCGGAGTTCCTCGAGTCGTAATCAATGATGGAGGATCCCACTTCATCGAAAAACAGTTTGAAAAATTGCTACGTAAATATGGGGTGATCCACAAAGTTTCGACAGCGTAACACCCACAAACAAGTGGACAAGTGGAAATTTCGAATCGGGAGATTAAAAGTATTCTAGAAAAAATAGTAGTGGCATCAAGAAAAGATTGGTCACAAAAACTAGACGATGCTCTTTGGGCTTACCGAACAGCTTATAAGACCCCGATAGGCATGACCCCGTTCCGCTTAGTCTATGGGAAGCCTTGCCACCTACCCGTTGAATTAGAACACAAGGATTTTTGGGCCATCAAGAAGCTCAACTTGGACTACTGCGCGGCAGGAGAGAAAAGGAAACTGCAATTAAGCGAGCTGGACGAAATTCGAAGAGATGCATATGAACATGCTAAGGCGTATAAGGAAAGAACTAGGAAATGACATGACCAACATATCTTGAGAATGGAGTTTAAGGAAGGAGACTTAGTTCTTGTGTATAATTCCAGGTTAAAACTTTTTTCACGGAAGCTAAAATCAAGGTGGTCAGGACCGTTTTGGGTGAAGAGGGTATACCCATATGGTGCAGTGGATATATGGAGTAAGGAATCAAGGGAGATCAAGGTAAATGGGCAACGATTAAAGAAGTATCTAGGGGAGTCTCCAGATTCTGAGACGGATGAATAGAGGTTCACGGAGCCTCCAAAGCCAATTTGATAATGGAGTGTGGTCAAGCTAAAAGACCTTAAACAAAGCGCTTCTTGGGAGGCAACCCAAGTTTAGTTTTTAGGTTTTCTTTTGAATGTATTGCATGCATTTAGTTAATTTGAACTTTGATTTCCATTTCATTTAGCATTAGGACCAAAAATAACTTGATAGGTAAAAATAAAATCAATTTTTATCTTACACGGTGAAGCGTGTGAGAAAATTTGGACCGTTGTGCACAAAAGGAGAGAAATAGGGGACACACGGCCTGACCGTGTGTTTTCCCATGGTCGTGCCCGACTAACCCGAAGCGCACATGGCCTAGCCATGTGTTTTCACACGGTTGTGCCACACGAGGTTAAAAAGGGCACGCCGTGTATTTTTGCCCCAATTGCACCGTGTGTTTTGATTTTTATTGCCCTAGCCATGTGGATCCTTCTTCCCCACCACCTAGAAGCTTTTCCAACCTTCAAGGAAGCCAAAAGAAGCAAGGATGAGGAGGACCAAGCAAGTGGTATCTCGATCCGGTGCTTCGGAGCGATGAGGAAGGAGAACCGACGCCCCTCAAGCTCCGGAGGAAGGTAACGCCCTACCAACCCTTATTTTTCACAACAATGAGCATAGAGATAGATATAACATGCTTTCTACTCATAAACTCACTGCAACTAGGTATCTTGATGAAGATTTGCTAGAGTCCTTAGGGTTGTTGGGTGACATTCAAGCCCTATTTGCAAAAATGGGGTGGGAAGAGATAATGGGGATAAGACACCCAACCTATCCTAGGATAGTTTTAAAATTTTTGAGTTCCTTAGAAGCGGAAATTTTAATTGGTAGAGAGAGCGAAGAGGGTAGGATTACCTTTAGGATATTTAACATTGAGCATGAATGGACACTTCACCAATGGAATTCATGCTTTGGCTTGCCAAGTGGGGGAGAGAAAAGAACCCCTATCGGGTTTAACTCTCGAATCTTTTTGACTGAATTAACAGGCGAGCATGCTTACGACCCTTCTAGGGCCAAAGCATCACGCCTCCAAAACCCCATTTTTCGATACCTCCACCGAATCTTGGCAAGCACTATTTTTGGTCGTGGGGAGAGTGACAGTGTAGTGAGAGCTAGCGAGCTGCTTTGCCTATGGGACATGCTACAAGAAAGGAGTAGCATCGATGTAGGGTCCCATTTCATTAGACACTTAGTGAAAATGGACAAAGCAGCGAGAGGAGAGATTAATGTGGAGGGCCTGCTTACCCACATTTGCCATAGGATGGGGTACGACTACACTACACTAGATAGCATAGAGGGGAGCCCTAGGATCGACCTGGGAGTGTGTATGACCATGAAGATGATTGTAAGAGAAGGACACTCCTTATGCTTTGTAAGAAAAAACCTAACGACCCTTAGGCTCCCCGACACCGATCGTACCACCATCACCACACGCGCCAACTGGCGCATAGACCTGATGGTGGAGTCCCCCTCCACATAAGGGACCATCCACATCGTTGCCCATCTCTCCCCCTTACATCACTCTCCCTCCAGCCCACACATGCATAGGATCCCACCTAGTCTACGTCGACATGAGCCTGCACCTGCACCACTATCTTTTTCTACTTTTGAGCAAGATACAGGTACATCGGCCTATGATTTTTCATAGTTCCGATCATGCCTCGATGATATATACACCAAGTGTTGGTGCAGGGGCACCAGATGATCGAACCTGTGTTATGATTATGGTAAAGACGCAAAGTTAAGATTACATTGTTATCTCACGAGTTGAATCAAGTATGCAGAAATACTAAGCTAAGCCGAAGATCAGTGACACTCGGAGAAAACCGTAGTGGTCGGGCGACACCGGGAGGACTTCGGAGGGAGCCGATGGAATCAGGTGGAGACCGAATGCAAGGCTTCAAAGGTAAATGTTGAGGTAAGCTCGAGTGAGTAAAGTGAAGTGAGGTCATGTCCTTGTATGGGGACGTCCTTAGGCGACGATCCGACCAAGACTTCCCATGGAAGGTCTATGTCGAGATCGGACGACAAGTGGCCGTCGAATTCACTTATATTTTGAGCTAACTCTTTATTGTAGTCAAAAATCACGCTGCTCGATTCAACGGCCCAGCTTCAACCGGGCAGTTCATCCGGCCCAGTTCAGCTTGAATTATAGCTTTGAGATGAGTCAAAACTCATCCCTTTCTTCAAGGGTGAGGTGGCCATTGATGTAGGATATTGATGTGCTCGAGGAGGGGACTTCTAGGGCTATAAAAGAAGGTCCATTCCTCACCATTTCATCAATCCTAAGCTTCCAAAAAGCCTCCGCAATGCTACGACTCTCCGACAACGAAGTTCTAGTTCTCCGACGTGTAGGTTTAATTGTTTATATTTTTGTTTCGTCGGTATAATCTTCATTTTCAGTTTATATTTTTCATATCAATTGTCTCAGAGTTTTTATCGTTATGAGGAGAGGGAGAGTGTCCCTCTACCTCAAAGCTTTGTGATTTTTCTTGTACTCGATTAACTCCTACCTCTAACGAGGAGGAGTTATTTAGTGTTTTGCCCTCCGTGCATGGTCAAGGACCACTAGGGCCTTGGAGTAGTAGCCAAAGGCTACGAACCAAGTAAAAAGCCATTTATCTTTCTTTATTTGTCTTTTATCATTCCGCTGCGATTAATTGTCTAATCAACGAACGATTTTGAAAAAGTTTTATCGCTATTCACCCCCCCCTCTAGCGATCCGCTTCGATCCAACAATTGGTATCAGAGCTGGGGGCGCTAAGATTTGGTGAAACCACCAATCTAGTAGATTTGTTTTTGAATTTTACAGATCTTTTTTCGTTCGTTTAAATTTTCTCCCACACTACTAATCCAAGACGAAGTCTTGGTACTTTTCTTTTGGTTTTGTTTTGCAAGTATTCGCTTTTGGAGTAGCCGACGGTAAAACGGGCATAACTTTTCGTACAAGTTGACCTACAAAATGGGCTACCTACCTAAACGAAGCTCTCTGAGATATCTACACTTCTTACCAGGATTTTACCCTTGTAACAAGCTTCCTTCATCCCCAAAAACCGACATTTAGTACCCTTTCGGGGACATCGAAGGTTGTAAGTGCTCATCTTTGATTTTAGTTGGTTATTTCTCGTATATTCCTTTTGTTTCTTTTCATTTCCTACATTGCTAATCCAAGGCAAAGTCTTCGAACCTCTTTTGTGTTTTTTTATTATTTTTTGTGCAAGGTTTTCCTTCCAAATGGCCCACATTGAGGGGTACATCACCATCCGACCTCCATTCTTTAACGGAGATGATTTATGTTATTGGAAAGGTCAGATAGAGTGTTTTCTAAAAGAACAAGTTGAGACTTGGATAATCATCCAAACCGTCTTTGCTCTACCCACCAATGATCAAGGCGAGCCCTTGGATTTCAACAAGTGGACCAATGCAACCAAGAGGCAAATCGAAGCCGATGCAAAGGCGACCCAAATGTTGCAGTGTGGTCTATCCAAAGAGGAGCTCAACCGCATCGGACCCTTCATCAGCGCAAAGGACCCGTCGAACAAATTAATCGAGCTACACGAAGGAACGTCTGATGCTAAGGTATGCAAATGCGACCTTCTTTTCAATAAGTTGTATAACCTTAAGATGCAGGAACACGAGACGACAATGCAACTACACATCTGCGTCCAGGACATTGTCAATGGCCTGCACACTATCGGACACAAGGTCGAAAACAGTGACCTTCTAAGGTACGTTCTTAATTCATTTCCTAGGACTACCTTGTGGGCATCCATGGTCGATGCCTACAAGGTCTCTAAGGACCTTTCGAAGCTTAGGTTAGATGAGTTATTTTCCGAGTTTGAACTTCACGAGCAGACTAACATGGTCCGGGCCGAGAAAGGTATTGCTCTATTTGCAGGACAAAGAAGAAAGTCATCTACCAGGCAAGAAGATGGACTTGAACCCGAAGACGAATCAGAGTCCGAACCCGAAGAGGTGGAAGCAATAGTGAACGTATTGCGGAAGATCGTTCGGAGGGAAAGGAGGTGACTAAAGAACCAAAAGAGGGCACAATTCAAATCGAATCAAAAGAAGGCTTTTCATGCAACAAGGGACAATGAAGAAGGCGTCAGCATAGCATGCATGGCAAGACCCGAAGAGTCCGAGTCAGAGTCCGAATCCGAATCCAATTACAACACCGACTCCGAACTCGAGGACTACTTCGAGAAGCAACTCAAAGCCAGACCAAAAGGGAAAATTAAGGTTAGCCGCTCACTAATTCATACGCTTTACAATACAATTAAATTGCTAACTAGGAAATTAGCTAAATCCAAGTCTAGGGTCGAGTCCTTGGTTGAGGAGGTTGAAACCCTCAAACAAGAGGCACCCCTAAACTCTTCGACTAGTCGAGTTCAAGAGGAGGACTCAACTCGAGTTGAAAAACTCGAAGAAGAGAACTCTATCTTGAAAGGACGAGTCCAAGAGCTTGAAGCTCGGTTGAACAAGTTCTCGACGGGGTCCAAGAATCTTAACCGACTTCTTGGAACTCAGAGAGTCGTGTACAATAGAGTTGGACTCGGATATAGCTCAAAGACTACGAATATATCTTACATGTCTATTATAAATCGTAGTCATCATCGAGTCCAAGCGTGGGTCCCGAAAACTTTATTAAACTCACATATAAGGACCAATAGGTTTTGGATTCCCCAGGATCAAGTTCATTACTTGACTAGACCATATTGGTTCAATGATCCAGGAGGAGCTAATACCAAAATAGTATATCCGGTAACCTAAATCTCTTATTTTCTTTAGAATGGTTAAATAGGACTATAACTCGTCAATGCTTGGTAACATAGTACCAGGATGCGGCGAGATGATAGTACGCTAGGAAAATGGAGTCTCGTGTATTCGAGCTAGATAAGGCGTATCTAGTTCGGTTCACTTGACCGAGTGGAACTAACTGAAGCTACCTCACCGTATCCTAGACTAGTTAGATCAGGAAGTGGTCTTAGGTGAGTCAAGTTACTATTTTCTCGAAAATGGCTTTGTCTAAGGAAGTGGTCATTTTTCCGATCAAAGAAGGCCCCTGTGCCTCGCCACGACCTGGAAGCCAAGATCTTGAAAAGGTGACTTGATGAGCTTAGGATCAAATCCGAATCTAACGCAAGGTTGACCAGTTTCAAATCATTAAATTTAATTAAGATAAAATTGGAATCATCTCACACAACATATATGGTGAACCAATTCTAAGACACTTAGAATGGGTGAGATGAATAAGGAATAATTTCAATTCACATAATCCTTTCAAAAATGTTATCTATTTTTTAAAATATCGAGCTTAAACGTGTACTTATACTCGGACAAAACTCTAAATATACAACCTTCTAGGTCAATGTTTAGCACCCCCTAACTCTTCTATACCTTATATACTTGATTAAGGGGGAGAGCAAACTAACCCTAAGAGTTATATATTTTCAAAAGTTATTAGCGTATAAGTATTTTGAAACTCAAAGCTAATTTTATAAGTATTTTTGAAAAACAAATTAGTCTCAAGACTTATATTGTTGGTGGAGAGGGTTATACCTCGAACTAAAGTAAATTGAGACACATGTTTGGACTCATGTTAGATAATATTTATGCATGCAATATCATGTTAGAAACCCCTACTTTTTATATTATACAACCCCAAATCTTTTTTGATTTATGGCAAAAGGGGGAGAAGAGCACAAGTTAAGGGGGAGAACAAAAATTTAAAATTTTTAAGATTAACCTTTTGTTCTAAAACTCACCTGAGGTTAAGGGAGAATTGATTTACATTTACTCATTTTCCACATTACATTTTTCCTTAACTTTGCGTAAGTTTGCCATATATCAAAAAGGGGTAGATTGTTGGTGCAGGGGCACCAGATGATCGAACCTGTGTTTTGATTATGTCAAGATGCAAAGTTAAGATTACATTGTTATCTCATGAGCTGAATCAAGTATGCAAAAATGCTAAGCTAAGCCGAAGGTCAGTGACACTCGGAGAAAACCGTAGTGGTCGGGCGACACCGGAGGACTTCGGAGGGAGACGAAGGAATCAGGTTGAGACTGAATGCAAGGCTTCAAAGGTAAATGTTGAGGTAAGCTCGAGTGAGTAAAGTGAAGTGAGGTCGTGTCCTTTGTACGGGGACGTCCTTACGCAATGATCCGACCAAGACTTCCCATGGAAGGTCTATGTCGAGATTGGACGGCAAGTGGCCGTCGAATTCACTTATATTTTGAGCTAACTCTTTATTCTAGTCAAAAATCCTGGCCATCAGTTCAATCAGCCAGTTCAACCGGGCCAGTTCAACCGGCCAGTTCAACTACTGTTTGAATTACAGCTTCGAGATGAGTCAAAACTCATCCCTTTCTTCAAGGGTGAGGTGGCCATTGATGTAGGATATTGATGTGCTCGAGGAGGGGACTTCTAGGGCTATAAAAGAAGGTCCATTCCTCACCATTTCATCAATCCTAAGCTTCCAAAAAGCCTCTGCAATGCTATGACTCTCCGACAACGAAGTTCTAGTTCTCCGACGTCTAGGTTTAATTGTTTATATTTTTGTTTCGTCGGTATAATCTTCATTTTCAGTTTATATTTTTCATATCAATTGTCTCAGAGTTTTTATCATTACGAGGAGAGGGGGAGTGTCCCTTTACCTCAAAGCTTTGTGATTTTTCTTGTACTTGATTAACTCCTACCTCTAACGAGGAGGAGTTCTTTAGTGTTTTGCCCTCCGTGCGTGGTCAAGGACCACTAGGGCCTTGGAGTAGTAGCCGAAGGCTACGAACCAAGTAAAAAACCATTTGTCTTTCTTTATTTGTCTTTTATCTTTCCGCTGCGATTAATTGTCTAATCAACGAACGATTTCGAAAAAGTTTTATCGCTATTCACCCCCCCCTCTAGCGATTTGCTTCGATCCAACACCAAGCAGCAGACACAGAGGTAGTGATGGGAGGAGCAGAGCGCCTACATGCAGGCGGAGTTTTTGGGCTTCTGGGAGCACTTTCAGCGAGCCGAGGAGTTCTACGACGAGGCCCGCATCTACTTCCAGGAGGAGGCTACCCTTCGCCAGGCGGAGACCGCTTACCACCAAGAGATGCGACAGCACATGCGTGCCCAACAGGCACTGTGGGCCCGGGAGGAGGAGCACAGAGCAGTCGTTGTATCCACCAGCTTTTAGATCGACCACATGTACATATGGCATCAACGGCTCAGCAGCAGGTTCTCCCATGACCCCGAGATGCCGAGGCTACTAGACTTTCCACCTCATCCACCATACTAGAGGTATGCTTCACTTAAGTCTGGGGGGGCCCCAAGTTTTGTTTTGTTTCTAGCAGTAGTTTCTTTCCTAATGTTTGCATTTTGGTTAGCATTCATTTATTCATGCATTAGTTGTTTAGTTTCTTTCAGTACTTAGTTTTTGCTACCTATAAGCTGCCTCAGTAGTATTTTTAAAAGTCTTCTTCATGAGTTGATTCCATGAGTAGTGTAACTTCATTTATCTCATGGTATTTTATTTTATTGGATTTGAATGAATATTCTAGACTTACACTGGTTAGCTTTTATTTTATACATACACATGATGAACTTTTTGAAAGGGAGAGTCTAGTACATACCTAGTTATGATTCATCTCAGTAGTCTAGTACTTTGGAATCCACAGGTGACCCTAAGTTTAGCATTTTAGTTACTGGAGATGCTCGGATTGTGTAAGCCCATTCAGAAAAATCAAAATCCCAGTGAGCCAAAAAAAAATTATGAGGGATAAAATAACAGTTGTCATGGGTGGAAATGGTTAGGTGCCCTTTTGAGACCGAGTTAGGTTACTAGGGAAACACCTACCAATTTCTCTCAATACCGAGCACGCCTTTGAGACTTTGTGCTAGATCTAGGGAACGACCCTCGCTTTGGGCAGGTAAGTGCCTAAGAGCCGGAGACCTTAGGAAAGCTATAGGATGATGACTTAACTTATCATGAAATGAGTATCCCCTAAGAAGATTCGCTTGACATGAGCACGAGGAGCTAACTTAGTGAATTTCTAGAGCATATTTATTTTGCTTTGATTGCAAATACCACTTGATAAATCTAGTTAATATGCTAAGTATGGAACAATATCTTTTTAAAATTTCATTGCACTGAGGTTTTCTTGAGGACAAGCAAAGATTTAAGTCTGGGGGAATTGATGTGAGCAAAACATATAGAGTTTTAGGAGTAGTTTTTGCTCACATCTCATATCATTTTATGTTCGTTTAATGCATATTTTACATTATGCTGCATGCATTTCCTATTTTCTAATTCAGAGATACGCTCTGTTTACTTTTGTGTGCAGGATAGCATTTTTTGGGGAAAACGGTGCAATTTCGGAGCAAAAGAAGACATTTGGCAGCTGGACGCAGAA
Organism: Wurfbainia villosa; assembly: GCA_025175895.1. Classification (NCBI taxonomy): domain Eukaryota; kingdom Viridiplantae; phylum Streptophyta; class Magnoliopsida; order Zingiberales; family Zingiberaceae; genus Wurfbainia; species Wurfbainia villosa. Next base: position 18,054,078 of record CM046008.1, on the reverse strand, counting down.
GAGAATGTGGCTAGGGCGTGTGCCCACACACGACCATGTTTAGAGGGAAAAAATGGCCACCACAACCTGACACATGGCCATGTTGTGTGTTTTCATACGATCGTGTGGTGGTCTAGCAAATTGACGCGACTAGAGTTTTTTCCAGATTTCACAGCGATCCGGCGTGATGTCTATATAAGGAAAGCTTCGCCCAAACCCTAGGGAGGAGGCACGACAGCTGAGACGGCACTTCGAAGCTCTGAAAAGCTTCGGGAACTCACAACGGGGAGGAAGAACGTCGTCAGAGGTCAAGATTCTGCACTTCAACCCCAAGGAGAAGACCTACATTGCATTGTAAATCCTATTCTTTATGTAAATTCTATTGTTTATACGGATATGATCATGCCTTGTGTTTCTTCTCTCGTATCTATGGAGTAGACTCTCTGATTCTAGGATTAGGGAGTAGTTTGTGTTGTGTCGGAACATGTTAATTCAAATATCTTTTCGTTCTTGAATTTATATTTGCAATTGGTGTTTTGGTTTAGATCTATAGTTATCATTTTGTTTTTCTAGTCACTGTGCTTAGCATATACGAGGGGTGACAACCCTCATATCAAAGATTTAGGGGAATTAAAGAGGGACCTAAGGGTTGGCCTCATCACCGGTAATTGTGGGTAGAAGGATGCGATATAGTAGGAAACGCACCTCATTTTTGACTCGTCGCAGGGATCAATTCGGCATCCTCATACTGACTATCCCATCCTAAAGCCAGGGGTTGACCTGGTATGATAGAGATATCTTTCAATATATGCGAAGGCTCATCGGGGGAGTGTATGATGTCCTTTCCATAAAACCATAACTAGAAACCTAAGCAAACCCAAATGACAACGTGTTCTGCGACACACAAACAAAACCGAAATCCTAGAATCCATCTAAAGATCCATAGCAACCCTTATTTTCCTCCGTGTGACACCGTGTTAGAGTTAGAACCACTAACAACCCTCCTAATTGCAACCTTTAGAGTCTAGTCCCGAACAATAACATCCACTAAACAAATCGGTATTCGAATCTCAGTCCCTTTGGGATCGATAATCTTTTTATTACTTGATGACATTCGTGCACTTGAGGGCGTTGAGCGTGACCGCGCGCTTCGAGTCCTTGACAGTCTCTGTCACGAGATTTGAGGTCGCGCTTGTGTGCATCAATAGCTCAATTGATGACTTGATCTCACAAGTCATGGATATGTAATATCACGTTGACACATGGGTATATATTAGAGAATATATATACTGAATTGACCCACCATGAGAAAGTTTCATGGATCGTCATATGAGTGTCATAAACTTTCTCATAGTGACTATTGGTATGATTAGTTCTTAGACCTGAAATCACTATGGTTCCCTACATAAGGAGTTATTTACTTTGTTATCGTCAAACGTCACCCGTAACAGGGTGAACTATAAAGGCGATCACTGGGTATGTAACAAATTATACGGAGGGATATGAGTGACGTAGATGAGATCTATCCCACCCGTATAATGGAAGTGATATTTTTAGGCCTCTTGATAGAGTAGGACCACGAAATGCATGACCATGCTCAAATGAGTCAATATGAGATATTGAGCTCATTTGTTTGAGTGAGTCTACTTGGGGATCAAGAGCACAAATATTGATAAGAGGATGACATGATCAATGTCTCATTGATCGATCCAGATATCGAGGTATAAGAACAAAGTTATATATTATATATCCACAGTAAGGATATATCGGATCTCGACACTCTTGCCACTTGGGTAGCATTGATGCATTGCTAGATGTCACTCATTGCTTATGTTTCTAAAAGGGTTTTAGAAACATTGCTAACGTTGTAAGAACCTATTGGGTCACACATAAATAACACATTATTTTGAAGATAGGATCATCTTAGTTTAATTAAATGAATCATTAGTTAATTGAATAGACTAGAATGAGTTAGACTCATTGCTTGGCCAAACTTAAGTTGGACTCAAATTGGTTTAATTTGATTTAGACTCAAGTGAAACCAATTGAAGAAGGTTAGCATGATTAATGATGATTAATCATGAATGAAATGGGAGTTGTTTCATGGAAATGGATTAATGCATGCAAATGGATTAATTGCATGCAATGGGATTTCATGAAGCCTCTCAACGTTGCATGCAAATGGAGGTTATTGTATGCAAATATGATTTATTGCATGCAAATGGGATTTAATGGAAAGCCTCTCAACGTTGCATGCAAATGGAGGTTATTGTATGCAAATGTGATTTATTGCATGCAAATGGGATTTAATGGAAAGCCTCTCAACGTTGCATGCAAATGGAGGTTAATGCATGCAAAGGGATTTAATGGATGCAAATGTGATTTATTGCATGCAAATGGGATTTAATGGATGAAAATGGGATATAAGCTTCTTTCTCAATGTGAACCTCTCTTTGCCGTTTTAGTGTTTTTTCCCATTCCTCTCTCTTTTCTTCTTGGCCAAAAATTAGTCTTTGGTGGAGGGCCTTGGTGTGGTTGCTAACACAACCAAAGGTTTTGTCTCATTCTCCAAGATAGTGTTCGTGTGGATACCGTAGAAGCATGAATATTCTGATCGCGCTAAGATCCGACATCAAGGAGTTACTGTCGGGATTGCGAAGGGCTACGCTATAAGGGTAATTTCTCGACTAAGGTGTAGTTAAAAGATACAATATCCTTTATGTATACAGATGGATCTCTAGAGGGATCAAGTTTTTTTCCCACTATGTTTGCGATTATTTTCGCAATAGATCCCAACAGTGGTATCAAAGACACTTGTGTATACATAAAGATCATTGTATATCATTTTATATGTGATATAAGATTTGAATACGAAGTTTATTATGAGTGCATGCATGATTGTTTGGGTGATTTTGTGCAACAACATGTGCATAACATATTTGTTGATCAAATAGCATATTTGTCATTCGGATATATCACCCAAAATTGCTACGAATAGAGGCAAGCAAGGGTCTCAAGTTCATTATGTTTGACTAAGGGCAATGACTCATCAATGAGTCGTTAAAATAAGATTTTGCTCCAAGGCGAAGCCCCCTGCACCTTGCAAGGGGCGCTGCCCCTTGACCCCGCCTGCTAACCAGCTAGCGGGACCGCCATGTCGTAGTGGCTTATAAGTCATGTTTAGCATCATAATAAAATCTACATATCATATATCTTTGTGAATGATGTATTCCATGGTGCATGGTTATGGCCCTTAACCCCGATGAGATTGTGGTTGTGTTGCATGTGCATGTTGTAATTCATAATACGGTCTGCGTGTTGTTCCTTCCTCCATATTTTCCATAGTTGTAAATAAAACTAGATTTAGACTCGAATGTAACTCGAGTATTCTTATTTTGTAATGTATGAAATGAGGAGTGAAAAATATATTGGAGGATGAAGTTACAAGAAGGATGCCGACAACACACAACAACCAAAGGACGCACTTGGAGAAGATGTTATCCCGAGGTTGACCCATCGCTCTTCTCATTGGCTTGAGGAGATAGTAGATTCAGGTTATAACCATGTCACATTTTAAGCTTATATGTTGTTGATATATGCTTTGTGTGTATGTGATGCATGTTAGATAATAATTTTATCTAATTAAGTCAATATAAATATGCCTACCAAAGTTTGATACTCACTACTACCTCGTTCATTTGTTGTTGGGTTTGCCAAAGCAAAATGACACATTTTATCTTTGTAGAGTGCAAGTGGACAATTGTGATGTCCCACTATTGAACTTTGGGTGAGACTTAACTAAGTTATCTCAATTAGATTGAGAACTTAGAGGCATGTCCTAAAAGTTAGGAAAGATAGGGTAAGAGAACAATTATACTAAGTCTTGGGCGATTAGCCAAAACTAACTCAAGATGATGTGTAATGTGGATCTTGTGTTAGGGCAATCTCTTACCGTAATATGGTTTTGATGGTATGGCAAAGGGTTTAAGTTAGTTTGATATGTTTGATTTGATATGTGCGTTGAAGTCGTGCAGGACTTAGTAATTCGCACATGGAGCCATGGCGAGTTTCACATCTCATGACTCGTGCCTTGAGTCGGTGAAGGATAACTTTGCGGAAGCCGTGCGCTTGGAGCATCCGAGGGGACCGTCGGACGAGGAGCTTGGAGTGAAGCTAGAGGAAGTAGACTTCGAGGCAAGAGACGCGAAGGAGCATTGCAGAGCCGTGCGCCTGATGCTGCCGAGGGACGTGGCCGCGAACGAAGAGAACTTCGAAGGCGAGAGACTTCGAGGGATGAGAGTGAGCGATTGTAACCCGGGAAGGGTAGCTCTTAGGTGAAACTTGGCCATTTGGCCAAGTGTCGGATGAGTTTTTCCGACATCAGTCGACTGCCATGTCACGACAGTCGACTGCTCTGAGTCGATGGTTTCGATCGACTGGTCTAATGTGGCTGAATCAAGTTGATCGATCAGCCGACATGGGCGCGATCGGTGATGTAATCGATCGCTAAGGGACGGCAATCGGTGATGTCACCGCGAGGATGAGAATGGAGTCGACCTGCTGAGGACTCGATCGGTTGACATCGGATCAAGCGATGGGTGTCATCGATCGTGATGCGATCTGGATGGATAGTATCCAATGTGGAAAGCGGCCATTATTGGGCAGCACTCTGACACCGGTCGGGATGGGTGCCATCAGTCGACTGCTCCTGTGTCAATGGGAAGAAACCCTCTTTCTCTATAAAAAGGAAGGGGATGAGGCTTTGGGGGGTAAATGCATATACTCCAAATTGCTCCCAAAGTGCTCTAAGTGTTCTTCCACTCTTCTTACTAGTTTTATTTCCATTCTATTGTAAGAAGAGAGATTGTAAAGAGGTTACCTCCACCTAGCTTTGTGCAAAAGAGAAATCTAGTGGATAGATTTCGGAGTGATTCACCGTGGACGAATCGGACCGTGGATTAGCGGCGTAGCCGTGAACCACGTTACATCTCGGTGTTTGTATTATCTTTGTTTTATTTCTATTTGCTTGTCTTAGTTTATTGCTTCCGCTTACGCTAACATTTTGTAGACGAGCAAATTACGACATCCAATGAATGAGGGCTATTCACCCCCCCTCTAGCCGGCCAATCGATCTCCCAACAAGTGGTATCAGAGCCAGGTTGCTTGTCACCGGACTAACCGCCGCAACAAGCTCTACATCAAAAATGTCCGGCTCAAACATCCACCCACCGAAGTTCGACGGCGAATTCTCTTGGTGGAAAAAGAGAATGGATGTATTCTTCGAAACTGACTTTGAAATATTGTTAATTATGGAAAACGGTTTCGAGTTGCCTAGGAACGAAGACGGGGAGCCATTGGAAAAATCAAGGTGGAGCAAAAGGCAAAGAGAAGAATATTTGGCAAATTCAAAGGCCAAGCACCACCTATACAATGTCCTCCCTCAACAAGAAGTCAATAGGATAGGAGAATGTGCTAGCGCCAAGGAAATGTGGGAGAAACTAATAGAAATCCATGAAGGCACATCCGAGGCAAAGCTAGCAAGGAGAGACGTTCTTCGCTCCCAATTGTCCAATATCAAACTTGAAAAGGGAGAAAAGGTAAAATCCCTACACTCTAGATTTAAGAAAATACTAACCGGTTTAACAAGTGTAGGTGAAAAACTCTCCAACCGGGATATGGTAATGAAGGCCATAGATGCCTTTCCCCGGTCCTCAAGATGGAGCTCCATGGTGGACTCATTTTACATCTCCAAGAACCTAGAAGTGAGCACCTTGGAGGAATTCTTTTCAACCATGGAGCTTCATGAGACAAGGCTTGAAGGTATACAAGAAGAGCCTAGAGTCCAAAACTCAAGAGGAGTTGCCTTGATGGCAAACAAGGGGAAGAAGAAGATGGAAGTCCCCTCCTCCTCATCCGATGAAGCCTCTACCTCCTCCATGGATAGCACGGAAGAAGTCTACATGGTAAGGAAGGTAAGGCGTGCATTTAAGAATCTTAGATTTGATAAATCTCATGATAGGAATAGAAGACCAAGGGGGAAGGTCATATGCTATAATTGCCAAGGAGAGGGGCACATAAGGGACAATTGTCCCCTCCTAAACAAGAGCAAGGAAGAGAAGAAAAAGAAGGAAGAAAAGAAGAAGAAGAAAGGGAGCAAGAGAAAGGAAGAAGAGAAGAAGGAAAAAGGAAAAGGGAAGGCCATGGCACTCAAAGCCAAGACATGGGATGACGTTGCCCCATCCTCCTCATCCGAAGAAGAAGAGCATGTCTACTCCAACCTAGCATTAATGGCTCTTCATGACTCGGATTGCTCCTCCTCCACCGAAAATGAAGAATCAAGCTCAAGTGGGGAGAGCTCAAATGAAGGGGGAGCTTCTACATCCTCATCATCCGAAGAAGAAGAAGAAGACATGGAAACTATGGTAACAAATGCTTCTCCTAAGAAAATAGTTTCCATAATCTCTAGTTTAACTAAGGACTTATTTGGCATGAAAAAGAAAAATAAGAGCATGCTAGATAAAATTAAGGATTTGGAAAATAAGCTAGAAAATGCATGATTAAATGATAATGTTTCTTCTTGCCATGATGGTGCATGCTCACATGATAATTATGTGCCATTTAATGTTAGTGATGCATGTATGGATGAAAATAGGGCCTTAAGGGAAAAGGTAGATTATTTAACTAAAGCCCTAGAGAAATTCACTATTGGCTCCAACACCTTGAACATGATCATAGGGAGCCAAAGGGCAAGCTTTAACAAAAAGGGCCTAGGATACAAAGAAAAGAAAAATCAAAAGGCCTACAAATGCCTCATAGCTAGGGGACAAGATAAGAAAAAGGTAATAGCTAGAAAATGGATCCCCAAGGAATACTTAGTGAACCCAATAGGAAAGAACTTATTTTGGGTTCCAAAATCCATCCTTAAGGGTTAGGATAACCCTAGGGTAGTCAACCACATGGACCTAACCTATATCATATTTTGGTTGACTTAGGATGACGGGACAACATTTTTTAGATAGTGTTGGGTAATGATAACGTACCCATAAATAGATAATAATCATGATGATTGATGTAATTCCTATGTATATTTGCAATCATGATTTATGTTTTTGAAATTTGGCACGTTATCATGAGAAATAGGTTTGAATCATGCTTTAGGTGATACTTTGGTTATTATCATCATATAATACCTAATGCATGATTATTAGTTGATGAAAACATGTATTTCATGATCATAATGTAGAATTCATTCATATATGCCCTTATGATCATGAGGATTATTAGGTTGATACTTAACCTTGATAGAATTGCATGAATATATTGGTTAAGTATGCACAAATACCCCCTAGGATGCATCTCACACTCACTATAGGCTAACTTGATTGAAAACTTAGCATGAGTGAGATGTTAGGATGATACAAATGTCCACTAATGCCTATGGCATTTAGATGGTCATTTAAGGTATCAAAATAGCAATAATAGACCAATCATGGGGAAGGCTTATGTTTAATTCATAGACATATTGCCCAAAGATCATGGTTGGATATTTCATATGTTTTCAAAACAATTTCTTAATCTAAAATCTATGTATTCATGTTTTGAAACAATTGGATGCAAGACTAGGTGTTAAAATGGATACTCTTATGATCAAAAACCTAGTAGTTTTTAAAGCTTTTGGATTTTTGGCAAATACGTGAAAATATAATGATTTTTCATGAAAACATATTTTTTACTGATAGATATACTTAAAATAAATGTGTTCCCCAAATTTCATGATTTTTTGAATTTTTTGGAATTTTTAATGCATTTCTGAAATTCGGTCTGAAAATCAGAAAATCCCGAAATCCACGTGCCAGTCGATCATTATCTAAAATCAAATCGATGGCCTTTTCGATTTTAAATCAACTTATGGTATTTTCTTTCTATTAGACTTGATGCCATGTGCTTTTAACTTAGTAATAATCATTTTGATGGTGTCAAAGGGGGAGAAATGATTATGTTTAAGTTAATTATGATAGGGGGAGAAATTAAGGGGGAGTTTCATGGATTAAGGGGGAGTTGCATGTTGCTATATCATGATTATGTTTACATGCTTTCTTTCCTTTAAAATTTATATCAAATGTTTTTACCTAACTTAAACGGATTGCCACACATCAAAAAGGGGGAGATTGTTAGGGAAATCTCTTGTCGTAATATGGTTTTGATAGTATGGCAAAGGGTTTAAGTTAGTTTGATATGTTTGATTTGATATGTGCGTTGAAGTCGTGCAGGACTTAGTAATTCGCACATGGAGCCATGGCGAGTTTCACATCTCATGACTCGTGCCTTGAGTCGGTGAAGGATAACTTTGTGGAAGCCGTGCGCTTGGAGCATCCGAGGGGACCGTCGGACGAGGAGCTTGGAGTGAAGCCGGAGGAAGTAGACTTCGAGGCAAGAGACGCGAAGGAGCATTGTAGAGCCGTGCGCCTGATGCTGCCGAGGGACGTGGCAGCGAACGAAGAGAACTTCGAAGGCGAGAGACTCCGAGGGATGAGAGTGAGCGATTGTAACCCGGGAAGGGTAGCTCTTAGGTGAAACTTGGCCATTTGGCCAAGTGTCGGATGAGTTTTCCTGACACCGGATCATTGCCATGCGGTGATCGATCGCTCTAGTCGATGGTTTCGATCGATCGGGGTCTAATGTGGGTGAATCAAGTTGATCGATCGGCGGCCCGGCATGCAAGCGATCGATGATGGCTTGATCGATCGACCGCTGGGCGGCCGATCGGTGATGTCACCGCGGCACGGGCACAGAATGGAGTCGACCTCGTTGAGGACTCGACTGGTTGACATCAGTCGACTGATGGGTGTCATCAGTCGACTGATGCCAGTACCGTTGGATAGTATCCAATGTGGAAAGCGGTCGTTATTGGGCAACGACTACAGCACCAGTCGACTGCTCCTGTGTCAACGGGAAGAAACCCTCTTCCTCTATAAAAAGGAAGGGGATGAGGCTTTGGGGGGTAAATGCATATACTCCAAATTGCTCCCAAAGTGCTCTAAGTGTTCTTCCACTCTTCTTACTAGTTTTATTTCTATTCTATTGTAAGAAGAGAGATTGTAAAGAGGTTACCTCCACCTAGCTTTGTGCAAAGGAGAAATCTAGTGGATAGATTTCGGAGTGATTCACCGTGGACGAATCGGACCGTGGATTAGCGGCGTAGCCGTGAACCACGTTACATCTCGGTGTTTGTATTATCTTTGTTTTATTTCTATTTGCTTGTCTTAGTTTATTGCTTCCGCTTGCGCTAACGTTTTGTAGACGAGCGAATTACGACATCCAACGAACGAGGGCTATTCACCCCCCTCTAGCCGGCCAATCGATCTCCCAACATCTTGACCCTTTTTCTTTTAAAGAGTTGCATAAGATGTAATTAGTGAAATATTTCCTACCTAATCATACTAAATCATGGGTGATTAGCCAAAGCTAACTCAAGGTGAAGTATGACGTAGATCTTGTCCCACATGAATTTGTAGCTGTTGGGCTCGAAGCTAGTAGTGTGGACAAAAGGTGTTTGCCTACATCCATGACTATCCCCTACCGAAGCTCTGTGATTCAGTGAGAACATCATTTAATTAAAGGCCTAATTAAATGATTTAGATATGATACTTATTTCTGCATTTTACTATTGTAGATCACCATGTCATCTAACACGTCAAATAATCTCTCTCTGCGATCAGTCCTTGAGAAGGACAAACTCAGCAAAGCTAATTTTCTAGACTTGTACAGAAACTTGAGGATCATCCTCAAGCAAGAATGAAAACTATACGCCCTAGAGCAACCTCTTCCTGAAGCACCCGCCACTATCGTCACTTGTGCGGAGAAAGATGCTTACAAGAAGCATCAGGATGATGCACTAGATGTATCCTGCCTAATGCTTGCTACCATGAACTCTGAGCTTCAGAAGCAACATGAGAACATGGATACACATGATATAGTTGAGCACCTGAAACAACTATATCATGGGCAAGCTAATCACGAGTGATTTGAGGTGTCTAAGGCCCTGTTTGCATGCAAGATGCAAAAAGGAACTTCTGTAGGAACTCACGTACTCAAGATGATTGAGTATGTAGAGAACCTTGAGAGACTAGGATTTCCATTCGGCCAAGAATTGTCCACTGACCTTATCCTACAAATATTTCCGGAAGGGTATAGTTAATTTGTCATGAACTATAACATGAACGAAATTGACAAGTCTCTGCCTGAGATGCTTAGCATGTTGAGAATTACTGAACCTAATCTCAAGAAAACCAAGACTAGTAACGTACTGATGGTTAAAAAGGGAAAAGGCAAAAAGAAGCCTAAAGGCAAGGGTAAGACCCTAGCCAAAGGCAAGGCCAACTCTACTACATCAAAGGCTAAAGGCGAGGTGTCTAAGGAAGGGGACTGCTTCCATTGCGGTGAGACCGGGCATTGGAAGAGGAACTGCAAGTTATACCTACATGAAGTTAAGAAGAAAAGAAGTGAGACTTCTGCCTTAGATATATATATGTTATAAGAGTCAATTTATCTATTTCTTCTTCATGGGTATTAGATACCGACTGTGCATCACACATTTGTACTAATGTGCAGAGCCTGAGAAAGACTAGATCATTGACAAAGGGTGAAGTGGACCTACGAGTAGGCAATGATGCAAGAGTTACTGCTATAGCTATAGGAACATACTCTTTATCTTTGCCCACTGGGCTTATTTTGGAACTAGAAGAGTGCTATTGTGTGCCTGCTTTAACTACGAACATTATCTTTGTTTCTTGTTTGGACAAGAGAGGTTTCTCATTTATGATAAAGGACAAATGTTGTTCTATTCATTTAAATGATATGTTCTATTGTAGCGCATTTCTTATGAATGGACTCTATGGTCTGGAATTGGAAAACCCAATCTATAACATAAATACCAAACGATTCAAATTGAATGATTTGAACCAAACATATCTCTGGCATTATCACCTAAGTCACGTAAATGAGAGTTGCATATCCAACTCCATAAGGATGGATTACTGGACTCATTTGATTTTGAATCATATGAGACATACGAATCCTGTCTTCTAGGCAAGATGACCAAGACTCCATTTAGTGGACATGGCGAAAGAGCGACAGACTTGTTAGGACTCATACATACTGATGTATGTGGCCCTTTCAATATCGCTACTAGATGAGGCTATCAGTACTTCATCACTTTTATTGATGATGTCAGTAGATACGGCTATGTGTATCTCATGAAACACAAGTCAGAATCCTTTGAAAAGTTCAAAGAATTTAAGAGTTAAGTACAAAAACAACTTGGCAAAAGCATTAAGATGCTTCAATCAGATCGAGGTGGTGAATACCTTAGCCAACCGTTTCGTGACCATTTGACTGAGTGTGGGATCATATCTCAACTCACTCCACCTAGAACACCACAATGGAATGGTGTATCCGAATGGAGAAATCATACTTTATTAGATATGGTACGATCGATGATGAGTTTGACTGATCTACCTACTTTCTTCTGGGGATTCGCTCTAGAGACGACTATCTTTACACTTAATCGCGTTCCATCTAAAGTTGTCATAAAGCCACCATATACGATATGGACTGGGAAGAGTCCCAAAATATCTTTTATGGAGATTTGGAGTTGTGAGGCTTATGTTCAACGTTAAGTCTCTGACAAACTAGGCCCTAAATCAGACAAGTGCTACTTTGTAGGATATCCCAAGGAAATGAAGGGATATTACTTTTACAATCCCACACAAGGCAAAGTGTTTGTCGCTAGAAATGACATATTTCTAGGAGAGTTCATTTCTAGAAGAACTAGTGGGAGTAAAATCTATCTTAAGGAAGTTCAAGATATAGATAGCACTAAGGCTTTGATGGAAATTGAACAGGAACCACAAAGTGTTGTGGATGATGAGATTGTTGCACAAGAAGTTGTGGAGCAACAACCTATTCAAGTATACCAAGCTCTTCACAGGTCTAATAAGATACGTCATCTGCCTAAGAGATATTCATTTCTCTTGTCTGACCATGATGACGTTATGCTTGTTGAGTTAAATGAAACTACATCATATCAAGAAGCTGTGATGAGCCTAGATTCTGAGAAATGGCTAGAGGTCATGAGGTCCGAAATGGAATCCATGTACACTAAACAAGTATGAACTTTGGTTGATCCACCTGAAGGGGTCAAACCCATTGGATGTAAGTGGGTCTTTAAGAGAAAGACTAACATGGATGGTCTTATGCATACCTATAAAGGGCGATTAGTAGCTAAAGGTTTCAAGCAGATTCATGGTATTGACTATGATGAAACTTTTTCACTAGTTGCGATGCTTAAGTCTATTCAGATCATGCTTGCTATTGTAGTTTACCATGATTATGAGATCTAGCAAATGGATGTAAAAACTGCGTTTCTGAATGGAAACCTACTCGAGGATGTGTACATGACACATCCTGAGGGTTTTATAGATCCAAAGCATGTTGAAAAGGTATGCAAGCCGCAAAGGTCCATTTATGGTTTAAAACAAGCATCTAGAAGCTGGAATCTTCGATTCGATGATGCGATCAAAGAGTTTGGTTTCATCAAGAATGAAGATGAACCTTGTGTCTACAAGAGAGTTAGTGGGAGTATAATTATTTTTTTTATCTTGTATGTTGATGACATACTTCTTATTGGAAACGATATCCCTATGCTGCAGACTATGAAGACTTGGCTTGGGAATTGTTTATCGATGAAAGACTTAGGAGAAGCAGCCTATAAATTGGGCATCAAGATCTAGAGAGATAGGTCTAAGATACTTCTTGGCCTAAGTTAGAGTACATACGTTGATAAGGTGCTAAATTGTTTTGCCATGTAGAATTCCAAGAAGGTATTTCTGCTAATTGTAGGGGATCCTTGGAAGCTAGAGGGGGGGGTGAATATCTTGTTTTCGTTTCTACAAAAAATGATTAGTGGAATCACAACAAAAACAATAGTAATGAAAATGAAAATGCAATGCTAACACCAAGCCTTTATATGGTTCGGAGATAATGCTCCTACTCCACGACGATCCTTAAGGTGGATCAACCCTAATCAATATCACTAAGAAGCTTTCTCTTTTTACAATAACCCTCCTCTTCTTACAAAAGATGAAGATGAAGTTTAGAGAGGAGAAGGGGAATTAAACACTAAGAAAGCTTAGAAAATTCGTGGAGGCTTGAGAGGATGATCAGAAAGTAAGCATTAACCCTCTCACCACCACAAGCCCTCTTTTTATAGAGAGAGGGTTGTTTTTCCTGTTGGGCCACATTCAGTCGACTGATGTACAACATTAGTCGACTGCCGCCGTGGTTAACGACTTCTGAACAGCCAAATTCACGGGATTCATAATCGTCATCATCCAACGGCACGCTCATTTGTTGACTGATGGAGTGATCAGTCGAGTGATCACGGCGCGCAGTCGAGTGAGACTCCATTCTGTGCCCGTGTTTGCCTTGATCGATCATTGCCTCGATTGGCGATCAATCGATGCAACATCGATCGGCTCGCCATGACAAGGCGATGATCGTCACTCTTGATCGACTCGGAGTACCCTAATAGTCGACTGATACATCGTATCAGTCGACTGATACTCATCAAGTATGAATAATTCATACTTGAATTGACTCCCTAGACCTAGACTCAACCTTCTAGCTCTTCCTTAAGCCTTGCGCCTCCAGGATCCCTCCGAGTCCGCGACTTGTTCATCCTTTGCGCTTTGCTTCCATGAGTTTCCTTCGGTTTTGTCATGTCTTGGGTTTCCCTTTGCCAATGTGCGCTTGGACTTTATGCCGCCAAGACTACATGCTTGGACTTACGCTGCCAAGACTTGCTTTTGGACTTCCTTTGCCAAGGTCCGTTTGGACTTTACACCGCCAAGACTACATGCTTGGTCTTACGCCGCCAAACCTTTTCCTTGGACTTCTCTTGCCAAGATCATACTTGGACTTTGCCTTTACCAAGTCTTCATACTTGGCTTTTCCTGTCACTTAAACATGTTCACAATTAGATCACAAATTATTGCCTAACTTAGATGATTATCCAAACATAAAAACATATAAATGCTTGGGGCATTGTTGCACCAACAATCTACCCCTTTTTGATGTTTGGCAATCATTTAAGTTAGGTCTTTAACACATGCACATCATAATCATATTTCCAATATGAACTCTAACTTAGACATTCCTTCTCCCCCTTTGACATACATAAAAAAAAGAAGGATTCATAAATTTCATGAAAGAATTAAATTTGTAGTAATCTTGAACTAAGGTATAAGATTGAAATTAAGATCCCCCTTAATCCAAGACACGGTTCATGATATGTGAATAACATGTGGAGCAAAGCCTAACAAAAATTTGGAGATTAAATTCTAACTTTGCACCAACAATATAAGTTTGGGGATGAAAAGATATATATTATGAAACTCCCCCTACAACATTGCATCAAACAATCATAAAAACTTCTTTATACTGAAGATTATCATACCATAGTTTTAGGACATTCAAAAATACACTTAAATCTAGGAAATAGAGCTTTTTATCAGAAAACACAGTGTATCAGTCAACTGGTTTCTGATGCAGTCGACAGCTATGCCCGAATTCCATTTTTCTGATTTTTCAGCCCAACTTCAAAAATGCGCCAAAAATTCTAGAGAGGTCGAAAAATCACGAAATTTTGTGTACACATTTCTGAAATCATTTTCTATCAAGGAAAAATAATTTAAAAAATATATGTTTTCCAGATTTTGAAAATGATACAATTTTAAAATCTAGCAAAAACTCTAAGTATTTTGCAAACTTTGTATCACTTTGGTATTCCACTTGAAAACTGTTTTTCAAATTTTGATAAACATAGTTTAAATTATATTTTATTTGACATTTCCAATCATATTCTTAGAGCTATATGCACATTAGTTGTGCATAAGCCTTCCCAATGATTGGTCCAATGAAGGATTAATATCTCTAGATGACACTTTAGTTCATAGTAATGCATCATAACAAGCATGATGAACCAAGTGCATCTTCCTAACATCTCACATGTTGTCTAAGTGGCTCAATACAAAAATCATAGTTTCTTAGGTATTTTGTGAGATGGTTAAAGGTATAAATCCTAGGATTTCTATAGGATCATGCAAACCTACACCTTTATTCAACTAAGCACATCCCAAGTTCTCTCCTAAGTGATGAAAATTCTACTTCGGGGATAGGCTTGGTAAAGATGTCGACTAGGTTGGACTTAGATTCAATGTAATTAAGCTCAATGTCCCCCTTAGCCACATGATCTCTAATGAAGTGATGTTTCACTTCAATGTGCTTGGTCCTAGAGTGATGCACCGGATTTTTGGTCAAATTTATGGTGCTCACATTATCACAAAATACTTTTGTGTTGGAGTAAGATAGCTCATAGTCCTCTAAAGTATGTTTCATCCATAATAGTTGAGCTATACAACCACCCATAGCCACATACTCGGCCTCGTGGTGGATAGGGCAACACAAGGTTGCTTCCTACTACTCCAACTAACTAGGGAGGACCCAAGGAATTGACATTCACCACTAGTACTCTTCCGATCCAATTTGCAACTGGCATAATCGAAATCGGTGTACCCAACTAAATCAAAAGACCTAGTCCTAGGGTACCATAGTCCTACATTTAGTGTGCCTTTAATATATCTTAGGATTCTCTTAACGACAATTAAATGAGATTCTTTGGCACATGATTGGTACCTAGCACACATACCAATCGCAAATAATATATCGGGTCTACTAGCGGTTAGGTACACAAGGCTACCAATCATACTCCTATAGAGTGTGAGGTCAATTTGTTTTCCTTCATGATTACTATCTATTTTTGTATTGGTTGCCATTGGGGTTGACACTACTTTAGCATTTTCCAAACCAAATTTTTTAATCATTTCCTTAGCATATTTGGTTTGGTAAATATAAATTTCTTCACTTGTTTGTTTGACTTGTAATCCTAGGAAGAAATTTAGTTCCCCAACTAGACTCATATCAAACTCATTTTCCATATTCTTAATAAAGTTTTGAAGGAGTTCATCATTTGTTGACCCAAAGATAATGTCATCAACATATACTTGGGCTACAAAGATGTCCTTTGATGTTGACTTTATAAATAGAGTTTGATCTACATTACCCCTCCTAATGTCTTTAGAGATTAAGAAAGATGATAATCTTTCATACCAAGCCCGGGGAGCTTGTTTCAAACCATACAAAGCTTTCCTAAGCTTGTATACATAGTTTGGATAGTTCATATTCTCAAACCCGGGAGGTTGTTCTACATATACCTCTTTCTTAATGAACCCATTTAGGAATGCCGATTTAACATCCATTTTATGGAGTTTGAAACCCATATAAGAGGCATACCCTAAAAGGATCCTAATAGACTCTAACCTAGCAACCGGGGCATATGTTTCATCATAGTCAAGTCCTTCAACTTAATTAAAGTCCCTTGCAACTAGCCTTGCCTTATTCCTAGTAATATTTCCTTGGTCATCTAGTTTGTTCCTAAAGACCCATCTTGTAATAATGATGGTATTGTCATTAGATCTAGGGACTAACTCCCATACTTGACTCCTCTCGAATTGAGTCAATTCATCTTGCATTGCTAAGATCCAATCCGAATCAAGTAATGCATCATTTATTGATTTGGGCTTAATTTGGGAGATTAGTGCTATATGACTAGAGGGATCTCTATGAAATGACCTAGTCCTAACTCCTTGAGATAATTCACCTACAATTTAATCTAGAGGGTGATTTTGATGAACTCTTATTGTTCTAGGAGGTGTATTAACTTGATTTTGATCATGATTATCCTCAATTCTTCTTTCATCATTGGAATCACCTCTTACTCCCCCTTGATTCAACTCTCCCCCTTGATCATTACCCCCTAAAGTTAAATCTTGAAATTTTTGGGTAATTTCTTGATTTTTGTCATTGATATCATCATCAATGGGGGATTTTCTAGGGTATGTATTAGAGGTTTCATCAAATTGGACATTTGAAGATTCCTCAATCTTTTGAGTTCTTTTATTACAAACTCTATACCCTACACTAGTGGATGAGTATCCAACTAGGATTCCCTCATCCGCTTTGGACTCAAATTTACCTAGGTTATCTTTGGTGTTTAAAATATAGACTTTGCATCCAAAGACCTTAAAATAGTGAATTGTTGGAATTGTGTCATTCCATAATTCAAATGAGGTTTTTCCTAAAAATCTATGAATTAAAACCCTATTTTGGATATAGCAAGCAGTGTTGACCGCTTCCGCCCACAAGTAGCTAGGTAAAGAATATGCATTAAGCATAGTCCTAGCCGCTTCTTGTAGGGAACAATTTTTTCTTTCCACAATCCCATTTTGTTGGGGTGTTCTAGGATAAGAAAATTCGTGCTTGTACCCTTGTTCTAAGAAAAAGGTTGAGAAGTTAGAGTTCTCAAATTCTCCACCATGATCACTACGGATCCAGTTGATTTTGAGTTTTCTTTCATTCTCTACTCTCTTGCTAAATCCTATGATTATTCCTAGAGTTTCATCCTTATTTTTCATGAAAAACACCCAAGTAAATCTAGAAAAATCATCTACTATCACTAAGCAATATTTACTACCAATCATGGAGGGAGTACTATGACAATCAAATAAATTCATATGCAATAGTTCTAAAGGTACAGCGGTACTAAGTAAAGTTTTACTTTTGTGTGATGTTTTTGATTGCTTTCCCTCTTGGCATACATCACACATTTTGTCCTTGAGATACTTGACTTTTGGCAACCCCTTGACTAACTTCATTTTGACTATTTTGACAATGTTCTTCATATTAATATGCCCTAGCCTCCTATGCCAAAGCCAACACTCTTCTTCTTTTGCAATAAGACACTTGATAGAGGCATTAGTAGCATAGGATAAATCAACATAATATATATTTGATTTCCTAAAGCCTACTAACATGCAATCATTTAAAGTTTTGCGTCTTATGAAACATTTTGAAGAATCAAATTGAACATCAAAATTGGCATCACATAGTTGACTTACACTAAGCAAATTAAATTTTATATTTTTAACTAATAACACTTTATGAATGACAAGGTTGGGGGATACCTCAATTGTACCTTTTCCTAGAATCTTAAGTTTACCACTATTTCCAAAAGATACCTTCCCCTTACTAGTGTGGTTGATGGTGGAAAATTTTCTCTCATCACCGGTCATGTGTTTTGAGCACCCACTATCAACAATCCATAAGCTTGGTTCTTCTACCTATACAACATAAAAAATGCAAGCCTTAGGCACCCAAATTTTAGGACCGATAGCATCAACTATATAACTTTTGGGGACCCAAGCCTTTTTAGCCTTGCTCCTAATGGTTGATTTTCTACTAACTAAAGAGGTGAAAGCTACTTCTTTTTCCTTAGGCTTGTATCCTATGCCGACCTTGTTATAAATGGTCCTTTGGTCCCTAAGAATCATATCAAGGTATTTGGAGCCATTTGTAAATTTTTCTAAGCATGCTCTTAGTTCACCTATTTCTTTTCTTAATTCATCATTTTCATTTCTAAGTGTACATGTATCATCACAAAGTGGTTCTACATTTTTAAGTAACTTAATTTCTACTTTTAAGTCCTTAATCCTAGTTTTTGATCTATTTAAGGCATTTTGAAGGCATGCAATGGTTTTATACAGTAAATCTACCCTAGGGGAGTTGCTTACCTCATCATCACTTAATGATGATTCGTCGCTTGAGGAAAAAGATGAGGACTCCTCACTTGAGCTTCCGGCTTCCTCCTCCAAGGCCATGAGAGCTAGGTTCCGGGTGGCATGACACATTTCTTCATCATCAGAAGAGTCCTCCAAGGTTAGTGTGTCCCATGTTTGTGCCATCATTGCCTCCTTCTTTTTCTTCTCCTTCTTTTCCTTTTTCTCCTTTTGCTTCTTTTCTTTCTCCTCCTTCTTCTTTAAGTCCAGGCAATTTGGTTTGATGTGCCCCTTTTTGTTGCAACCATAGCAAACAATATTAGAGGAAGGAGTTGAACTACTAGAAGACTTACCTCTTGAGGATTGGAACATCCTCTTCACATCCTTCTTGGTGAGTTTCCTTGACCTCCCACCAAACTTCTTTACGTAATGAGCCACCTCGCTTGCCGATAGCTCTTCTTCACTACTAGATGAATCCTCCTCAGATTCGGATGAGGAAGACACTTCTTTCTTCTCCTTCTTCTTTTTGTCCTTCTTTCCTACAAAAAGAGCTATACCTTTCTCTTTGGATGAAGTGTTAGCTTGCTCGTGCAACTCAAATTCACAAAAAAGCTCATCTAATTTAACCAAAGAAAGATCCCTAGAGACCTTATAGGCATCCACCATTGAAGCCCACAAGGTTGTTCTAGGGAAGGCTTGGAGTACATACCTTACAAGGTCTCGGTTGTCGACCTTCTCACCTATCACATGTAGTCCGTTGACTACTTCCTTGAAGTGACTGTGCATTTGGCTCACGGTCTCATTGGTCTTCATGGCAAAGTTTTGGAGTTGGCCTATCAAGAGGTCCCTCTTGGCTCTCCTCGTCTCCGTTGATCCTTCATTCAACTCGATGAGCTTTCCCCAAAGCTCTTTAGCGGAGTTGAAGGGTCTGACCTTGGACAATTGCTCCTTTGATAGACCACATGGGAGTGTGGTCGTTGTCTTTGCATTGGCTTGCGCCTTCTTGGCCATATCCCTCGTCCAACCTTTGGTCGGTATTGGCGCTCCATGTTCGTCGATCGGCTTCTCGAATCTGTCTACAATACTAAACCAATTATCAATATCATTCATAAGGTAGTATTCCATCCTACCTTTCTAGTAGCCGAAGTCGTTGCCGTCGAAGAATGGAGGCCTCGCCGTGCTATACCCCTCTTGGAAAGCCATCGTGCTCCGGTTGATAGTTAGATCTTCCGATGCGATCCGGGCTCTGATACCACTTGTAGGGGATCGTTGAAAGCTAGAGGGGGGGTGAATAGCTTGTTTTCATTTCTACAAAAAATGATTAGCGGAAGCACAACAAAAACAATAGTAATGAAAATGAAAATGCAATGCTAACACCAAGCCTTTATGTGGTTTGGAGATAACGCTCCTACTCCATGGCGATCCTTAAGGTGGATCAACCCTAATCAATCTCACTAAGAAGCTTTCTCTTTTTACAACAACCCTCCTCTTCTTACAAAAGATGAAGATGAAGTTTAGAGAGGAGAAGGGGAATTAAACACTAAGAAAGCTTAGAAAATTCATGGAGGCTTGAGAGGATGATCAGAAAGTAAGCATTAACCCTCTCAACCACCATAAGCCCTCTTTTTATAGAGAGAGGGCTTCTTTTCCCGTTGGACCACGATCAGTCAACTGATGTACAACATCAGTCGACTGTCACCACGGTTAATGACTTCTGAACAGTCGGATTCACGGGATTCATAATCGTCATCATCCAACGGCACACTCATCAATCGACTGATCCCTCTATCAATCGATTGATGGAGTGATCAGTCGAGTGATCACGGTGCACAGTCGAGTGAGACTCCATTCTATGCCCGTATTTGCCTTGATCAGTCGACTGCCTCTGATTGGCGATCGGGATGG
Organism: Wurfbainia villosa; assembly: GCA_025175895.1. Classification (NCBI taxonomy): domain Eukaryota; kingdom Viridiplantae; phylum Streptophyta; class Magnoliopsida; order Zingiberales; family Zingiberaceae; genus Wurfbainia; species Wurfbainia villosa. The sequence goes on along the minus strand of CM046008.1, from coordinate 18,033,463 downwards.
TAACATCGTAAGCTGCCATGACAAAGCGATCGCTCTTGCTGACTCATTCAAGTACCCTAATAGTTGACTGATACTCATCAAGTATGAATAATTCATACTTGAATTGACTCTTTAGACCTAGACTCAACCTTCTAGCTCTTCCTTAAGCCTTGCACCTCCAGGATCCCTCCGAGTCTGCGACTTGTTCATCCTTTGCGCTTTGCTTCCAAGAGCTTCCTTTGGTTTTGTCATGTCTTGGGTTTCCCTTTGCCAAATTGCACTTGGACTTTACGCTACCAAGACTACATGCTTGGACTTACGCTGCCAAGACTTGCCTTTGGACTTCCTTTGCCAAGGTCCGTTTGGACTTTACGGTGCCAAGACTACATGCTTGGTCTTACACCGCCAAACCTTTTCCTTGGACTTCTCTTGCCAAGATCATACTTGGACTTTGCCTTTACCAAGTCTTCATACTTGGATTTTCCTGTCACTTAAACATGTTCACAATTAGATCACAAAGTATTGCCTAACTTAGATGATTATCCAAATATCAAAACATATAAATGCTTGGGGCATTGTTGCACCAACACTAATGTCACACGGTGTGAATCTTTCGAAGACTCAATGCCCCTCTTTTAAGGCGGAGAGAGACTGCATGGATCAGATCTCTTATGAATCTACTATAGGGTCTATCATGTATGTCATGCTTTGTACTCGCCCTAATGTCTCATATGCTTTGAGCATGATGAGCATATACTAGTCAGATCTAGGTGAAAGTCACTGGATAGCTATCAAGAACATTCTTAAGTACTTACGAAGGATGAAAGAATATTTCTTTATATTTGGAGTTGATGAAGAGCTAGCTGTAAAAGGTTACAATGATGCAAGCTTCCAAACCGATAGGGATGATTTTAGATCGCAGTCAGGGTATGTATTTTGCCTGAATGGTGGTATTGTGAGCTGGAAGAGTTCGATGTAAGACACAGTCGCATATTCTACAACAGAAGCTGAGTATATTGTTGTTTTTTATGCAACAAAGGAGGTTGTTTGGATCCGGAAGTTCATCACTAAACTTGGGGTGGTTCCTAGCATAGCGACCCTATAGACCTCTATTGTGATAACAATGGGGCTATTGCCCAGGCTAAGGAACCTCGCTCTCATCAGCAATCCAAACACATACAACGGCGATTCCATCTCATTCGACAGATCATTGTTAGAGGAGATGTGAGGATATGCAGAGTATTGACGGATGCTAACATCGCAGATCCTTTGACCAAGGCTTTAGCACAGAGAAAGCATGTTGGACATACTAGGTCACTGGGTATTACATATTACAGTGATTGGCACTAGTGCTAGTGGGAGATTGTTAGTAGTAAGCCCTAGAGCCAATTATGTGATAATTGACTAGGGACTTATATATCATATTCTATTAACAATAAAGGCAAAGTTTGGTTATTATATTTACTTCATGCTTGTGTCAGCCGAATAAATATAATAATGCCCTAGAAAGTAGGTTCTTATCTACAACACATCAATTGGTAGAATTGATTGTGAGAGACTGTAGAGAATACTATTCTTAAATATTCCTAATCAAGCATTAATATACAAGGGCAATATTAATGCATTGAGACTAACATATAGGTCAATTGATGACTTGATCTCACAAGTCATGGATATGTAATATCACGTTGACACATGGGTATATATTAGAGAATATATATACTAAATTGATACACCATGAGAAAGTTTTATGGATCGTCATATGAGTGTCATAAACTTTCTCATAGTGACTATTGGTATGATTAGTCCTTAGACCTGAAATCACTACGATTCCCTACATAAGGAGTTATATACTTTGGTATCGTCAAACGTCACCCGTAACAGGGTGGACTATAAAGGCGATCATTGGGTATGTAACAAATTATGCGGAGGGATGTGAGTGATGTAGACGGGATCTATCCCTGTCATATGACGGGAGTGATATCTTTAGGCCTCTTGATAGAGTATGACCACGAAATGCATGACCATGCTCAAATGAGTCAATATGAGATATTGAGCTCATTTGTTTGAGTGAGTCTACTTGGGGATCAAGATCACAAAGATTGATAAGAGGATGACACAATCTATGCCTCATTGATTGATCTAGATATCGAGGATAGAAGGACAAGGTTATATATTATATAGCCACAGTAAGGTTATGTTGGATCTCGACATTCTTGCCACTTGGGTAGCAATGATGCATTGTTAGATGCTACTCATTGCTTATATTTCTAAAAGGGTTTTAGAAATATTGCCAACGTTGCAAGAACCTATTGGGTTATACACAAAGAACACGTTATTTTGGAGATAGGATCATCTTAGTTTGACTAAATGATGTATTAGTTAATTGAATGGACTAGAATGAGTTAGACTCATTGCTTGGCCAAACTTGAGTTGGACTCAAATTGGTTTAATTTGAGTTAGACTCAAGTGAAACCAATTGAAGAAGGTTAGCATAATTAATCATGGGAGTTGTTGCATGTAAATGGATTAATGCATGCAAATGGATTAATTGCATGCAATGGGATTTCATGAAGCCTCTCAACGTTGCATGCAAATGGAGGTTATTGCATGCAAATGGGATTTAATGGAAAGCCTCTCAACGTTGCATGCAAATGGAGGTTAATGCATGCAAATATGATTTATGCATGCAAATGGGATTTAATGGATGCAAATATGATTTATTGCATGCAAATGGGATTTAATGGATGAAAATGGGATATAAGCTACTTTCTCAATGTGAACCTCTCTTTGCCATTTTGGTGTTTTTTCCCATTCCCTTCTCTTTTCTTCTTGGCCAAAAATTAGTCTTTGGTGGAGAGCCTTGGTGTGGTTGCTAGCACAACCAAAGGTTTTGTCTCCTTCTCTAAGATAGTGTTCCTGTGGATACTATAGAGGTGCGGACATTCTGATCGCGCTAAGATCCGACATCAAGGAGTTGCTGTCGGGATTGCGAAGGGCTACGCTACAAGGGTAACTTCTCGACTAAGGTGTAGTTAAAAGATACAATATCCTTTATGTATACACATGGATCTCTAGAGAGATCAAGTTTTTTTCCGTTGCGTTTGCGATTTTTTTCGCAATAGATCCCAACAACTCTATCATATTCCATCTTCTACAATTACGGGAGGTAGGATGACCGCAAGGTCTATCCTTAGTTCTCCTAGATTTTTTATACGAAGGTTGTCACCTTTTATATCGCCTATGTGCAGTATAAATAGAAACAAGACGTAATCCTCATTGAACTCAAAAACACACAATTGCAAATAGAATCAAAAGAGATGACTATTTGATCTAGCATATCCACATACACAAGTTACTCCCTAATCCTAGAATCGAAGTATCTACTCCATAGACAAATATGAATAAACACAAGACATCTTAAAAAAAGTAATTACAATGCAAGTAGAATGAGAAAATAAGGAGAGTACTTTCTGTCCCATCCAATTTACGTGTCTTGGTTGTTCTCCACAGTGCCGGAGCATCGAGATGGATCTTCTAGCTGCTTCCTTCCTCCCCGTTGTGAGTCTCCGGTGCTTTTTAGGGCACCTTCTTGCCGTCCTAGCCATCCGACCTCTTCCTATAGGGTTTGGGCATGACTTCCTATTTATATATGTGAAGCCGACTCTATATAAATCCCATGAAAGCCCTAATCGCATCAAAACTGCCCAGCGTCACACGGCTGTGTGGAATCCACACAGTCGGCCATGTGGGGCGCTAGAATTTTTTGCTTGGGTGTTTGGACAAGACCATGTGAGATTCATATGACCAGGCCATGTCTGCCTCTGTACTATTCGGTGCATGCCTTCTTTTGCTCCGGAGCATGCCCGTGTTTTAGAAGAAACACAGCCAGAGCATGCTCGCCTTCCTTTGGCTCCAAAAGTGTGTCGTTTTACCTCCAAAATACCATCCTACACATAAAAACAACAAGAGCAGATATCCGAACTAGAAAATAGGAAATGAATGCAAAACATGGAAAAAGATGCATGAAATAAGTACAAAATGCAATGAGATGTGTGCTAAAACTACTCCTAAAACCCTATATGTTTTGTTCACATCAGCTATTCATCCTTTCCTCTTTAGTTCTTGTGCCACCTTATTCTCTAATCTTCTCCATGCAAGGCTAGCACCTTTTGGAGAAGATAGCTTGTTGACCTTTGATAAAGGTTATATCTTGCGAAGATCCAGCTTAGATACCGATAGAGGCAAGATTTCTTAATCTTACTCATGGTTTCTACAGATCCAAGAGGATAACGAAGGTATGAGATACGATGTCTTCTTCTTATTTTATACTCTAACTCTATTATGCTTATGTGATGATTTATGGTCAAGGCAAGTGATCTTGGCAGGAGATCTAGGGACGCAAGTAAATTTTTATTTTCCACTGTGCGTGCATCTCGAAGGATTTCGATCCGTGGTGATGATGCACTATGTGACAGTGCTCGTAGATGCCTCAGATACCAACAAGTGGTATCAGAGTCACTCTTGTTTATTAACATAAGTCATTTAGTTTAGGGTTAGATAACATGTATATTGTGATATGCATGTGTATACCTAGATTGGATCTGGGTTTATGATTATTAGAGTGCATGTATAATTATGTATGAGATACATAGATTGTACATGTAGAGTAATAATGTGAATACCTAGATTGGATATAGGTTTATGATTATTAGAGTGCATGTTAGATTATGTATGAGATGCATAGATTGTACATGTAGAATAATCATATACTATTTTGACATATACTGTTTTGAAAAATGATGAGACCTATGATACATAAAATATATCCCTAATGCAAATATTAGGGCTAACACCTTCCATTAATATGGTTAAACCAGAGTTCTTTTTCATATTTTGAGTTTTTAGGCCATCGCCAAACCTGGGCATGACATCGAACAAGTTCAAGCCATTGAGAATCGATGTTCCATTAAATAGTACGGACTAGAGGCCAAGGTTCAAGTTTGGGTTGTTGGACTCTCTCCAAGCCTAGCTTGAAAATTGGATGTGTTTGACCATTTAATTTCGATCTCAGGATTAATGGGTTGGTCCTAACTGAATGCATTGATTTGTTGTGTCATTGCCAAGGTCAATGTGGACAGAGGTGAAATTAGGTGTTATGCATATTATGTATACTTGTTAATGAGTTAACAACCTAATGTAGATGTGAACATTCAATTAGTTGATATCATCAAGTGATAGTTGTATAATTATTATACAATTGGTACTGTTGATACCTACCGCTAGAACTAATAATGGCTTGTTGGACCATTGCTAAGGTTGTTCTTAGCCATCGTGGATATCATCCCACTAGGAGAAAACCTACCATCTCTCTGTTGGGTTTTCGGCACCGCGGCGTGTGTGTGTTCGATCATGTTTCGTAAACATGAGCACAGCGGAAGCCATTAAAATAATAAATCTATATTTATTACAACACACACAACACACGCATGCATATTACAACAAGTGTAGACATAACCGTAAATTAAAATTTGCAATCAAAGAAAATTATCTACGTTATACCTTTCGTATGACGTGTAGCGGGAACGGCATCAACCGGAACGATCCTCGTAAGAATCGTCTCTATCCGTATCCACGCCGAGCTCCTCGGGATGACTTCGCTAAGCCACGAGCTTCGTCTTCATACGAGTTACTAGCCTCGTGTTGAAGACGACGTGATCGAGAGATGATCACGATCCGAATCCAAATTCGGATCCTAAAACGAGTTCTCAAAACTCGCTTCTCCGGATAGGTATTCGTCAACCAATTGACGAATCCTTCGTCCCCCACCTCAGAGGATTACCGGAGATCAAATCTCCGGTAAGTTAGCCGCTGTCGGAGCACTAACCGTCGTCCAAACGACGCTCCGACAACAAAGAAACAAGCTGTCCAGAAAAACTGGACAGCTTTTGGTGGAGGAATAGAGGCCGGCCAAAGGAGATGTGGAGCTCACCTTATCACCGAACCCACAAGAGATCACCGGAGGGTCGCCGGAGCATCGCCGGCTGAAGCTTGGATGCCGGCGGCAAGGAGGTGGCAGCAGCTCCATGAAGTTGGCGGCAACACCATGTTGGGCGGCAACAACATGTTGGGCGGCAACAACTTCATTAGGCCTTAGGGTTAGGGTTTAAGCCCTATTTTATAGAGAACTAATTCTCTTAATGGTTAATGGATCATATCCATAAAGCCCGTTAACCCGCTCCATTAAGATAAGTTAAAATAAACCAAACCATGATGGTTTATTTTAAGTTAAAACGAACCGAACCAACTTTTGGTTCATTCGTTTAAAATAAACCAAACCCTTTGGTTTATTCTCATCCATTGAATTAGAACCAAACCATTTTGGTCCATCCATTATATCTTCATAAGACACGGCCCATCCACGCTTCCATTGCGACTGAAACAATTTCATGCTCGCTTTATGTTTGGTCCAACCAAACATAGTTTCTCTCGGTCTGAGAATCCCATTCTCAAGCTCATTTTAAATCCTTTGGATTACACTCGTTGTGCGTGTGACCAAATAGGTTCTCGGTTTATGTTGGCCGTCTATAATTAACCATTAATTATAGAATGATCATGAGTGGCACCTAGTAGTACATCATGATCCCCAATTAACCGAAAAGATCAAGCGGTTGATCCGAACTATTTACGAAACCCTTCAAGAGCTCGAATGAATCGTGCCCCATTCCCTTCACTCATCTTATACCCACTTGGTTCAGACATGGTCTATAGTGTCATCCCCACTAGGCCGACTACATCACACCTAGCCCAAGTATCATTTCCTCGCCCTACGGATTCCATTACTCCACATGTATCAAGAGTACCTTACTCTAAACATGTAATGCTTTGGCCAAAGACTTTAGTAACAATCCGACGAGAGGCCATGGGTATACATCTCCTCGCAAGGAGTGGTGAATCCTTTATAGGCTATTCAAACACCTTCGATCACTTTGACTTATACCCAATCATCCCGGGTCCACATCTCCTTAGAGATGTTTGCTTAAGATGTCAAAGCATAAGTCTCCATGATCAAGATGACTTGAATACCGCAAGTCAAAGGAACATCGCACTTAAGCCACAGTAAGAACTTCATTGACATATCTATATATGCAGAGAACCATATGAAGTCTTATGGCTGGTACCTCCAATGAACTAGTTACCATAACTAGCATCCACGATTAACTCCGGACATCACTATGTCTCCAGCCAGTGAGAATCAGCTGCTTGGATACACCAAGGAGTATACCTCGTGCTAGTCTCGACAGAATTGATGGTGTCCAAATCCATCAATTCATCAACTAGGGATAATTCCGATACATCACAATTACACATGTAGAGATACTCACTAGTTGTGATCCAATCACAAATTCTCTCATGCTGTGAATCGTATCGTGGACATTCAGTAAATGAGTTTATGATCCAATCAAATACATAAAACATGTATACTCAAATAGTGAATCTTCATTTATCATATAAATGGTTCATACATAAGGCGATTGCCTTAGGACATCTCTCATATATTACTAACAGACTCCCACTTGGCCTAATGCCAATCGCTACGGTATCCAATACCATAAGCTCGAACATGACCCTCAAACTTACTTTGAGGTAATGCCTTAGTCAAAGGATCCGCTAAGTTCCTTTCAGTGGAAATTTTCTCGATTTGTATTTCGTTCCTACTGATGATCTCTCTGATAAGATGATAGCGGCGAAGCACATGTTTGGATCATTGATGAGACCACATCAAGTTCAAAGATGAACTTCTTGATCCAAACCGCTTCCTTTGCTGCTTCCAAAGCTGCAATGTATTCTGCCTTAGTGGCAGAATCCGCTATAGTGTCAAGCTTGGAACCTTTCCAACTTATTGCGCCTCCATTCCCGGTGAATACATACTCAGACTGAGACATGGAATCATCCTTGTCTGTCTGGAGCTGGCATCCGTATACCCACGTATCACCATGTACCCTTCTCCATATATTAGGAACACATCCTTAGTTCTTCTCAAGTACTTAAGGATCGTCTTAACAGCCGCCCAATGATCCATTCCTGGATCGGACTGGTATCTGCTCGTGACACTCAGAGCGTACGATACATCGGGCCTTGTACATAACATAGCATACATGATAGATCCTATTGCGGATGCATAGGGAATCTTACTCATGCAAATCCTCTTGTCTTCTGTGCGCGGACACATAGACTTCGAAAGGTGTACCCCATGCCTGATGGGTAAGAAACCTTTCTTGGATTCCGACATGCTAAACCTCTTTAGCACTCGGTCTATATATGTAGACTGCGAAAGACCAAGCAACCGTTTCGATCTATCTCTATAGATCTTAATCGCGAGGATCTAGGTTGCTTCTCCCAGGTCTTTCATGGAGAATGTCTTGGATAACCAAACCTTCACTGACTGTAAGATTGAAACATCGTTTCCTATAAGTAGTATGTCATCGACATACAATACTAGGAATCTGATTTGCACTCCCACTAACCTTCTTGTACACACAAGGTTAAATGCGGATTTTGTGAAATCAAACTTTTGATTGTCTCATCAAAATGGATATTCCGACTCTGGATGCTTGCTTCAATCCATAAATGGACCGTCGCAATTTGCATACCTTGGTTTTATCAGCGATGTGAAACCCTCGGTGTATCATATACACGTCCTCGGCGGAGTTTCCATTAAGGAAAAATTTTCACATCCATCTGCCATATCTCATAATCATAATGAGCCGCTATGGCCAGGAGCATCCGAATGGATTTAAGCATAGCTACAGGCGAATAGGTTTCGTCATAATCAACACTTTGCTTTTGACGATATCCTTTCGCCACCAATCTAGCCTTATAAGTAATCACATTACCATCCATGTCGGTTTTCTTCTTGAAAACCCACTTGCACCCTATAGGCTTTATGCCTTCAGGTGGGTCAACCAAGTTCCAAACTTGGTTTTCGTACATGGAATCCATTTCCGACTTCATGGCACCAAGCCACTTATCCCTTACGAACTTGTCGGCACTTCTTCATAAGCTGGTAGGCTCCTCATCATCAATGAGTAACCGTCGTTGATTCGCCACGAGAAATCTATATCTCTCAGGAATATTGCGTGTTCTACCAGATCTACGAAGATGTGGTGTTACAATAGGTCCAGCCGATTGCTCATCACTATGAGTTGTCGGCTGTTGTGCTTCACCAGGTATCTCATCAATGTCTATTTGAGTCTCTTGAGCCTCCTCAAGCTCGACGACACTCCCACTATTTTCTTGCAAGAGAAACTCTTTCTCTAGAAACACAGCATGCCTTGAAACAAACACCTTTTGTTCCACAGGATGATAGAATTGGTAACCCCTTGTTTCCTTAGGGTATCCAATAAATAGACATTTATCAGACTTAGCATCCAGTTTGTCTGATACAGTCCGCTTCACATAAGCAGGACAACCACATATCTTCAAGTAAGATACATGAGGTTTCTTACTATTCCATATCTCATATGGAGTAGTTGAGACTACCTTGGTAGGCATTCTGTTTAACAAGTAAACAGCTGTCTGAAGTGCATAACCCCAAAAGGACTTGGGAAGAGTCGCATGATTCATCATTGACCTGACCATGTCCAACAAGGTCGATTCGCCTCTCGGATACACCATTATCTTTGTGGTGTATAGGCGCGGAGTCCATTGAGACAATATACCATTGTCTCTTAGATAATCGAAACTCTTGACTTAAGTATTCACCACCTCGATCCGATCGAAGTATTTTAATACTCTTGTCATGTTGTTTCTCTACTTCATTTCTGAATTCTTTGAACCTTTCAAAGGCTTCAGACTTGTGTTTCATCAAGAACACATACCCAAACCATGAGTGATCATCGATGAAGGTAATGAAGTAGCTATAGCCTCCTAATGCTTGAGTTGACATAGGTCCACATACATCAGTATGTATTAGACCTAGTAACTCTCCCACTCGTTCACCTTTTCCAGTAAAAGGTAACTTAGTCATCTTGCCTTTTAAGCATGATTCGCATGTATCGTATGAATCCAATTCAAACGATTCCAGAATTCCACATCGGTGTAATTCAGACATGCGTTTCTTGCTTACATGGCCAAGACGACAATGCTACATGTAGGAGTCTATTTGATTATCCTTTCGAACACTCTTGTTGCTCGCTTCGATATTGCAAATGTCACTGGATACGTCCAACGTATAAACACCATTGCTTAAAGTTCCAGTCCCATAAAGAACCCCATTCAAAGTTATGTAACAACAATTGTTACTAAACGTCAAATGGAAACCATTTCTATTTAAACAAGAAATAGAAATGATGTTCTTTATCAACAAAGGAATATAAAAGCAATTGTCCAGCTTCTAAGACAAGTCCTCAGGAGTTTCAACAAATACGCTCCGATGGCGAGTGCAAAGAACCTTTGCTTCATTCCCAACACGTAAATTTGACTCTCCTCGACGAGTCTTCTTCTATTCCTTAGCCCATGTATGTCATTACATATATGTGAGCCACACCCAAGATCCAATACCCAAGTGTCTAAGGAAATAGAATGACAATCAATAAAGAAGATTTCAAGAAGATGGGGCATCCGATGCCTTATCCTTCTTCACTGACTCAAGATAAATCCTTGCAATTTCTTCAAGAATGACCCTCCTTGCCATAATGATGGCAAGTGCCCTTTGAGCTGGTTCTCGCTTTTAGCCTTTTTCTTTCCTTCGTTCCTTTGACTTCTCTTAGAACCTTTCTTCGAGGAATCAACTAACAACACTGCCCCCACTTCATGCTTCTCGTAAGGCTCCAGCCTTCAAAGATGTCGAGCAAGACTACGATGAACCTCCTTGCATCTCAGAGGTGAAGAGGAGCTGAGACTTCAACCTTTCAATCTCACTTGCTCATCAACCAACTCAAAGATGAAGGATCACATATGAGCATCCATATGCTCATGCCGCCAGAGTTTGGGTTCCATCGCGGCTAGCATGATGCAACTCATTTGTTCAGAATCACTCACATGTTTCTGATAGGCCAACAATTGGTCCAAAGTTGCATCGTCACTAGGACGGGCGGGAAGAGGCGCTTCGAGGACATACACAAGCTTTTCACCTTGAGAACAATTCTCAAGTTTCTAAGCCACCAAGAAGTTCTGATCAATTTATTTGAATCCAAAATGGAACGCAAATTCAAACACATCATGATCAATATATTAACTTAGAAATACAAAACGAGCATATATGAGAAAGATGATTTTAAAATGCATCAATATACATTTATAAATCTCATTCATTTTTCGAATTTCAAAAACCCCAAAATCACTTCGGGAGATCGTAGGTCCATCTCCGAATGGGCTGATATCCATCATAGTTATGGACAACCTTGGAGAGAGTCCAACAAGCCATTCATAACTACGACGGTAGGTATCATCTATACCGATTGCATATCCCGTATATGCAACTATCACAATGTGCTATCAACTAATTGAATGTTCACACATACATCGGGTTGTTAACACATTAACAAGTATGCATCATATGCATAGCACCCAACTTCACCTCCCTTTACATCGACCTTGGAGAGAGTCCAACAAGCCGATGCTCCAGGTTAACGCCAACCCATTAATCGGGACATAGTTTTAATATGGTTAGAGCGCATTCAACCAATTAGCCCAGCTTGGAGAGAGTCCAACAACCAAAGCTAACAATTGACCTCTGACTCTTACCATATTAGTATTAAACTATTCCATGGTTTGAACATATTCAGGTTCGAGCCGGGCTTGGAGAGAGTCCAACAACCCAAACAAGAAACAGAACTCTGGTTCTAACCATATTAATGGAAGGTGTAGGCTTTAATATTGATTAAGGGTTTTATGTCTCATCCTCTTTGCATGCAAATAACTATTATCTACATGGCATGGCATACATGGCATACATCTACATGTCACGACACGCATGGCATAATGTTATGCATCTAATGCAATTACATGGCATACAATTATGTCATGTTTATAATTTCCTTATATGTCATAACTATTTATGGAAATAAAATATGTTTAAGATTTGATTCTCCAAATCAAATCATAATTAAATTAGGAAACAAATTTCCAAATCTAATCACATATTTTATTCATGGAATTATTTGATTAAGGAAAATCTATTTAGGAAACCAATTTCCTAAATTATTGAAACTACTTATGGAAATAAAATATTTTTAAGATTTGATTTCCCAAATCAAATCATGATTAAATTAGGAAATAAATTTTCAGAATCTAATCAAATATTTTATTTATGGAAAATATCAATTTCCATAAATACTTCCAACTTTCCAAAAGTGGAAGATTTCCATAAATACTTCTAGACTTTCCAAAATTGAAAAATTTCCATAAATACTTCTAAATTTCCAAAATTTAGAAAATTTCCAGAAATACATTATGACTATCGCAAAACCAATTTTACGATTATGTCAAAACACAACCTGGGCTCTGATACCACTGTTGGGTTTCCGGCACCGCGGCGTGTGTGTGTTCGATCATGTTTCGTAAACATGAGCACAGCGGAAGCCATTAAAATAATAAATCTATATTTATTACAACACACACAACACACGCATGCATATTACAACAAGTGTAGACATAACCGTAAATTAAAATTTGCAATAAAAGAAAATTATCTACGTTATACCTTTCGTATGACGTGTAGCGGGAACGACATCAACCGGAACGATCCTCGTAAGAATCGTCTCTATCCGTATCCACGTCGAGCTCCTCGGGATGACTTCGCTAAGCCACGAGCTTCGTCTTCGTACGAGTTACTAGCCTCGTGTTGAAGACGACGTGATCGAGAGATGATCACGATCCGAATCCAAATTCGGATCCTAAAACGAGTTCTCAAAACTCGCTTCTCCGGATAGGTATTCGTCAACCAATTGATGAATCCTTCGTCCCCCACCTCAGAGGATTACCGGAGATCAAATCCCCGGTAAGTTAGCCGCTGTCGGAGCACTAACCGTCGTCCAAACGACGCTCCGACAACAAAGAAACAAGCTGTCCAGAAAAATTGGACAGCTTTTGGTGGAGGAATAGAGGCCGGCCAAAGGAGATGTGGAGCTCACCTTATCACCGAACCCACAAGAGATCACCGGAGGGTCGCCGGAGCATCGCCGGCTGAAGCTTGGATGCCGGCGGCAAGGAGGTGGCAGCAGCTCCATGAAGTTGGCGGCAACACCATGTTGGGCGGCAACAACATGTTGGGCGGCAACAACTTCATTAGGCCTTAGGGTTAGGGTTTAAGCCCTATTTTATAGAGAACTAATTCTCTTAATGGTTAATGGATCATATCCATAAAGCCCGTTAACCCGCTCCATTAAGATAAGTTAAAATAAACCAAACCATGATGGTTTATTTTAAGTTAAAACGAACCGAACCAACTTTTGGTTCATTCGTTTAAAATAAACCAAACCCTTTGGTTTATTCTCATCCATTGGATTAGAACCAAACCATTTTGGTCCATCCATTATATCTTCATAAGACACGGCCCATCCACGCTTTCATTGCGACTGAAACAATTTCATGCTCGCTTTATATTTGGTCCAACCAAACATAGTTTCTCTCGGTCTGAGAATCCCATTCTCAAGATCATTTTAAATCCTTTGGATTACACTCATTGTTCATGTGACCAAATAGGTTCTCGGTTTATGTTGGCCGTCTATAATTAACCATTAATTATAGACCGATCATGAGTGGCACCTAGTAGTACATCATGATCCCCAATTAACCGAAAAGATCAACGGTTGATCCAGAACTATTTCTGAAACCCTTCAGTAGCTCGAATGAATCGTGCCCCATTCCCTTCACTCATCTTATACCCACTTGGTTCAGGACATGGTCCCACGCCACACTTAGCCCAAGTATCATTTCCTCCCACGGATTCCAGCATTACTCCACATGTATCGAAGAGTACCTTACTCTAAACATGTAATGCTTTGGCCAAAGACTTTAGTAACAATCCGACGAGAGGCCATGGGTATACATCTCCTCGCAAGGAGTGGTGAATCCTTTATAGGCTATTCAAACACCTTCGATCACCGACTTATACCCAATCATCCGGGTCCACATCTCCTTAGAGATGTTTGCTTAAGATGTCAAAGCATAAGTCTCCATGATCAAGATGACTTGAATACCGCAAGTCAAAGGAACATCGCACTTAAGCCACAAGAAGAACTTCATTGACATATCTATATATGCAGAGAACCATATGAAGTCTTACGGCTGGTCACTCCAATGAACTAGTTACCATAACTAGCATCCACGATTAACTCCGGACATCACTATGTCTCCAGCCAGTGAGAATCAGCTGCTTGGATACACCAAGGAGTATACCTCGTGCTAGTCTCGACAGAATTGATGGTGTCCAAATCCATCAAATCATCGACTAGGGATAATTCCGATACATCACAATTACACATGTAGAGATACTCACTAGTTGTGATCCAATCACAAATTCTCTCATGCTGTGAATCGTATCGTGAACATTCAGTAAATGAGTTTATGATCCAATCAAATACATAAAACATGTATACTCAAATAGTGAATCTTCATTTATCATATAAATGGTTCATACATAAGGCGATTGCCTTAGGACATCTCTCATATATTACTAACACTCTCGAATTCAAAGTTAGGGCTCTTGAATTCGGATAAAATAGTGGGAGCTTAATTTAATGTAAATTGTTTACATTATCAATTCATCTCTCTAATACACTCTATCTGTATGTCGAGGTTTTAAGGAAGATAAAGAATGTCAACATCCATTAACTTAAGGTCAATTTTAGAAAATAATAAGTTAACTGGGCCGAACTTCTTGGACTGACTTCATAACATGAGAATAATTCTCAAGGCTAAGAAGTTGGGTTATGTCCTTGAAGAGAGTTTTCCTGAACATCATGTAGACAATGCTTCTGGCAGCCAGAAGTTGGCTTACCAAAAATATATTGCTGATTCTGAGATGGCGAGCTGCATTATGCTAGTGTCAATGTCTCCAGAGCTACAAAAGCAACATAAGCATATGGATGCTTATACAATTGTCTTTTGTCTTTGTGAGCGATTTGATGAGCAAGATAAATCTGAAATCACTAAGTGATGAGTGTGAATCACATGCATATTTTAGGATTTATTTACCATGCTTTTCTAGAATTTCATTTACATATCATGCATAAAATATAGCATTTACTTTCATATTGCATTTTAGTTCAGATAACTGTGGTTTCTATGTTTTTACTCTCAGGAGGGACAAAAGAAGGCATAATAGAGCCATGGAGGAAAACCATGATGAAATGGAGAGTATACGGAGCCATAACGCTCATTTTTTGGACTTCCCAGAGGCCAACACACCCAGGGTGTGCCTCTTGGCACACCCAAGCAATGCCAAATGGCATAACCATGCCACGTGAATTTTTTAACCAATTTTATTAACTGATTCTCAAATTTCTCTCAACTAATTCGAGATTTCTTCTCCCAAAAAAAGCTATAAAAAGGCTATAACCAACTTCCGAATTTTTCTCCCAAGAAAGTCTATTAAAAGGGCCCCAAGCCTCCATCAAATGTCATCGAAGAATAGAATTGGATTATCATCAAATATATTATCTAGAGGATGATCCATAGCAAACCCTAGGGGGAGGCCAATGGCCAAAGATCCAAGGGTCGATGACAGTAATCCATCTAGGGAGCCGTCGAGGACAAGACACTCAAAGCATAGGAGTCGGGTTAATTCTTTCTTCTTTCTATCGTCTATGTTTTGTAACTCCTTTATGGAGTAGTCTTGTATCTTAGGATTAGGGAGTAGCTCTTTGTTTATCCGTCTTGGATTTTACAACTCTTTTATTATTCATTGCAAATTTCTTGAATTGGTTTTACAGTGCATATGGATTGTCTTGCGGGTTTGTTGATCACCTATTCGCATGCTTTTTTGGGTTTTCTCGGATTTATATAACCTATTGTAATTTAGAGTTGTCATTAACTGTAGTCATCTTCCTGGGTATGTGACAGGTGCCCATCGTTGCAACAAGTTCATCGACCTATGAATGTTCTAAAAATCAAATAGAATCTCTCAAGGTTTTCATGATCTATCTCTAGGGTTTTCATTAACTATAGTGATCTGCTTGGGTATGTGACAGATGCTCGCCGTTGCAACAAGTTCATCGACCTATGAATACTTCAAAAGATATTTTATATCCTATCCTAGAACCTAAAGTATTTCTCTAGGATCTTCATTAACTGTAGTAATCTGCCTGGACATGTGATAGGTGCTTGCCGTTGCAACAAGTTCATTGACCTATGAATGATCCAAAAGATATTTCATACGTAGATAGGTTTCCTTCAAGAATACATATTAACCAAGAGTTGCCAAGATATTAGACATTGTAGTGAAACCGAGTTCCTAGGATCATTCTTTGTTGTATCTTTTAATCCGTTTGTTATCTTTTATCAACTCGTTCATTTTGATTCTTCTAGATAATCTTCCATTGCTCGTATTCGGTACTTGACCAGTCTCTGTGGGATTGATATTTTATTACTTAACGATCGTGAGCTTGCTGTTTTTACACATCAAGTTATTAGCGTCGTTGTCGGGGACTGCGCTCAATATTGGATTTACTTGCAATTTGGTTAATCTAGATTTTTCTTTATTATTTGCATTTCTAATCCTTTCCTTATCCGTATTTCCTCGAATATAAAGATGAATGCTCAAAATCTTAATCAACTTAATGCTGTAAATTTTGATGATATTTATTGTGATCTTTGTGGTGAACTAGGGCATACTCTTAACAATTGCCCAATCTTATTTACACAATCATCTTTCGAACAAGTAGATGTCACCTACAACCAAAATCAATGTCCATCCCCTGACTCATTTTCGTACCCTCATTACTCTAATGCGGCAAATCCTTAAAAAAATTTCTATCAAGACCAAATTGAAAATTACCTTCCAACATCAAAATGTTGTCATACACCAAAATCCAACCTAGAGACCATGATGGAGAATTTTATTGTAGACCAAACATGGCGTCAACAAGAGTAGTTTAGACAACAAATGCTAGAATTCAATCGACAACATCATACTACAATAAAAGCATTTGAAGAACTAGTAGATAATTACTAAACATATTAGGTTGATACTCAATTTTCACAGATGAATGATGACGATGTAGATGACACAATGACTGAAGGGGGTAAATCAATTCAATCATCACAAGAAGAGGAACTTGAGGAATTCTTAGATACCATCAATAGCATTGATATCTTGATCGAGGAGTGCATTGGTTCAATTCAAAAACCTCTGAACCCCAAGGATCCAAAAGAGCTTGCCTTAGCCATCACCGAAACTTTAGTTATCAATAATAAAACCCCTTTAGTGATTAGTGATAATGAGATTTCATCTTTTTCTTAAAGATGTTTATGTTGGGTTTCATTATTTAAAGCATATGGCTGAAGAAGAACTTGAGGAATTTAATATTGATATTTTGGTCGAGGAGAGCATTACTTCAACTAAAAAACCTCCAAACCTCAAGGATGTAGAAAAACCTACCTTAACCACCACCGAAGCTGTAGTAATAGATGATAAGCCTTCTTTAATGTTTGGTAAAGATGATATTTCATTTGATATAATAGAAACTGCTAATCAATCTTTTATTAAGGATATTTACATCATGTTGCATTATTTACAGCATATGGACAAAGACGAGTATCATGAACGACCTCTTGATAAACATTCAAAGTTGAGCATACTCAATATCCAACCGAGGAATGAAGTAAGCAGATACCTAGTTCCTCTGAAAGCAAGATTTAAAAGATATGGAGGAACGAGAAAGACAAAGGTAGGGAAGTATCTTACTCCAACACGAGAGAAATTTAAAAGATATTCCCTCAATGAACTTATGGAGAGAGGAAAAAGATGCAACCTCTTCCAACCACAAACTCCTGATTAAAATTTTAGTGAAGTCGAGCTTATGACCTAAAACAAGTGCTTCTTGGGAGGCAACCCTAGCTTTATCTTTATATTCTTTTTCTTTTTAGTACATGCAATTTCCTTTCTAGTATTTTCAATTCCTTTCCATTTATGATAATGAAGTCATTAGAGCAATCACACCAAGATCAAGCCCATCTTCTCCTCATGCCCACCTCCCTTCCTCTCGTTAAGGCAATCAACCCAAGTATGATCGTGGTTTTGATGTGTGTGTTAAAGAGTTTAAGTTAGGATGTCTATGCTTTTGATGTGTGTGTGTTAGTTGTGCAGGACTTGGTGAATCACACATAAGTAGCTTGATATGGTCAAGCATTGGCAAGTTCACTCATCTCATGGCTCGAGTCCTTGAGTCAGTGAAGGAGGGCATGGAATGCATCCGAGGGACTGCCGGACAAGGAGAAATTGAGTTAAGCCAAAAGAAGCAAACTTCATGGCAAGATGCGAAGGATGGCATGGGGAGAAGTCGTGAGCTCAGTGCATCCGAGGGACACAGGCCGAAGGATGAGAGCTTCGATGGAATACTCCATGGGAAGATGAGAGTTGAGCGATTGTAACTTGAGTAGGGTAGTTAAACTTAGGTGAACTTGGCCAAATGACTCAGATCAAGTGTCGGATGCTCAAACACCATTGTTTGAGATTTTACCCAACACCAGTCGACTGATATGGTTATAAGTTGACTGGTCCAAGTCGAATGGTCAAGCAATTGGCTGAAGTCGGCTGAGTTTTGTGGCCAAAATAGTCGGCTACTAGGGTTTGCCTATCAACTGATCCACAATCAGTCGATAGCCAAACCCTGGCAGTCAACTATTATAAGTGGACACGAGCACAAAAGCTTGTTAGGGAAATCAACCCATGTGATATGGTTTTGATGTGTGTGGCAAAAGGTTTAAGTTAGGATTTGATATGTGCGTTGGAGTCTTGCAGGACTTAGTAATTCGCACATGGAGCTTAGGCAAATGTCACCACTCACAACCTCATGCTTGAGTCGATGAAGGAGCATTGCAGAGCCGTGTGCTTGATGCATCCGAGGGACCGCCGGACGAGATGACTTGAAGCGAAGCCAAGGAAGCAGACTTCGAGGGCAAGAGACACGAAAAAGCATTGCAAATCCATGTGCTTGATGCTGCCGAGGGACGTGGCCACGAACGAAGAGAGCTTCGGCGAGGGACTTCAAGTGAGATGAGAGAATGAGTGAATTGTAAGTAGCTCATTAGGTGAACTTGGTTGAATGGCTGAGTGTCGGAGACTCGACCACAAGGGTTGAGGTTTACCCGACCGTCGAAAGCTCAAACAGATGTAAGGTTTGAGTTTTATTCGACACAAGTCGACTGCCATGTCATGGCAGTCGACTGCTCCAAGTCGATCGGCAATCGACTGGTGTGGCTGATGAATCAAGTCGACATCAGTCGACTGCTGAAGGGAAGCAGTCAACTGATAGCACTGTGCACGGGCACAGAAGCTAGTCAAGCTCGTGGGTAACTTGACTGGAAGTCGACATCAGTTGACTGATCATTCGACTGTTGGAGAAGGCGGTCGCGGATCCTATGAATCCGACCTGTCCAGAAGCCATTGGAGTCGACATCAGTCCACTGATGTCACCATCAGTCGACTGATAGTGTCCAAAGGGAAGAATTGCTTCCTCTCTATAAAAAGAGAGGGTGGGGGCTTTTAGATGGTAAATGTTCATTCTCTAAACATCCTACTAAGTGCCCCACAAAGCTCAAACTCCTTCTTTTAGTTTTCTTTCATATTTATTTTAAAAGAAGGAGTGTTCTCATTGGTGTAAATGTTTACCTCCACCTTGATTAGGCTAAAGGGAGAGACCAATAGTGGATTGGTTTCGGGGTGATTCACCGGAGACGAATCAGACCGTGGATTAGTGGCGAGGCCGTGAATCACGTTACATATTGTGTTAGTATTGTTTCTGCTTTTTCTTATCTTAATTGCTTGTTTAATTTTGTTTTCGTTGCGCTAATTATATTTGTAGACAAGCAATACGTTCATACGACGAAAGAGGGATATTCACCCCCCCTCTAGCCAACCACCAACATTCCTACAGGTGGTATCAGAGCCAAGGAAGCTTGTCGAGGACTAACCACCGCAACAAGCACAATCAAGGATGGCCAGCTCTAATATTCACCCACCGAAGTTCGAGGGAGAATTTGCATGGTGGAAGAAATGCATGGAGGTATTCTTCGAAACCGACTTTGAAATTCTATTAATAATGGAAAATGGTTTCGAGATACCTAGGGATGAAGATGGGGAGAAAATAGAGAAGGCAAGATGAACCAAGAGACAAAGAGAGGAGTACTTGGCAAACTCAAAGGCAAAGCACCACCTCTACAATGTACTCCCCCAACAAGAAGTGAATCAGATAGGGGAATGTGCAAGTGCTAAAGAGATGTGGGAGAAGCTAGTAGAGATTCATGAAAGTACCTCGGAGGCCAAGCTTGCAAGGAGAGACCTTCTTCACTCCCAACTAACAAATATTAAACTTGAAAAGGGAGAAAAGGTAACCTCTTTACATTCTAGGTTTAAAGAAATTTTGATTGGGCTAACAAGTGTAGGAGAAAAACTTTCGAACCGGGATAGGCTTATGAAAGCAATCGATGCTTTTCCCCGGTCATTGAAATGGAGCTCAATGGTGGACTCCTTCTACATGTCAAAGAACCTAGAAGTGAGCACCTTAGAGAAGTTCTTCTCAACCATGGAGCTCCATGAAACAAGGCTTGAAGGAATAAGTGAAGAATCAAGTATCAAGCCATCAAGAGGAGTAGCTTTGGTAGCCATCAAGAGGAAGAAGAAGAAGATAGAGACACCCTCCTCCTCCGATGAAGCATCCTCATCATCCTCCATGAATAGCAATGAAGATACTTATATGGTAAAGAAGGTAAGACGTGCTTTATGGAATTTAAAATTTAACAAATCTTATGATAGGAGAAGGCACAAGAGGAAAATCATTTGCTATAATTGCCAACAAGAGGGACATATAAGAGATGATTGTCCTCTCTTGAACAAGAGGAAAGAAGAGAGAAGGAAGAAAGAGGAAAAGAAGAAGGGGAGCAAGAAGAAGAAGGAAGAAGAGAAGAAGGCCAAAGAAAAAGGGAAGGCCAAAGTACTCAAGGCAAGGACATGGGTGTTGGTGCAATCGGCCTAGGTCACGATTGACCAGGACTCGAGTTTGACTCGAGTGATGTTTTGATGTTTCGACAAAAACATATGACAATGTAATTGTCATGGGAAAGTCCAAGTCTTGTGTACTTGGCATGGAAAGTCCAAGTGGAACACTTGGCATTTGGTAAAGTCCAAGTCTTGAGTACTTGGCATGAAAAGTCCAAGTGGGACACTTGGCACATGAAAAGTCCAAGAATGGGTCTTGGCAATGTAAAAGTCCAACATGGGTTGGCAAGGGAAAGTCCAAGCATGGTCTTGGCATTTGAGAAGTCCAACATGGGTTGGCAAGGGAAAAGTCCAAGCATGGGTCTTGGCAATGTAAAACTCCAACATGGGTTGGCAAGGGAAAGTCCAAGCTTGAGTCTTGGCATGAGAAGTCCAAGGGGTTTGATATTGGTCACAGAAGTCCAAGCGGAGTCTTGGGCAAGATAAGTCCAATGTGCCTTGGCGGTGTAGACACCGTTAGCATGACATAGCCGATGGAAGCACCTAGAGGCTAGCGCGATGGATGAACAAGTCATGGATGACTTGGAGGGATCCGAGAGGCGTGAGGCTGATGGAGGTGGCTAGAAGGCTTAGGTCTAGGCTAAGGGTGGTCTAGCAAGTATGGGGGCACCATACTTGGGTTAAAACCTCATTTTGAGGTTGGCGGTCGGCATTATGGCGGTTCGCCATGAGTCGAGTTGCGCTAGTTTTAGAGGAAATGCTCTGATCATTGCTCATTGGAGCGATCGGGTGTCGACTTGATAGTCGATCGCCGAAATCGGCCGATCGGCCCGCCCGTCAATGTCGAGCAAATGCTCGTGGCCGAGGCGATCGGCTACCGGTTACGCGGCGATCGGCGCCAATGTTGGCGATCGCCAAGAGATCCGTTGGAGTTTTTCCAGCGTGGATCGAGCCGTTGTCTCACGACAACAGTGGCATCAGTCGACTGGTGACTTATGGCAGTCGACTGATGGGCGGAAATCCAGGTCATACGCAAGGATAAAAGGAGCTCGACGGGAAGATTTTTGGCATCAGTTCTTAAGCGATTCTTGGACGTTTTTTTAGGCGATTTGCTGCTGCAAATCAGGGTCTTCAACCACGGTTCAAGCGATCAACAAACAAGAAATCCAAAGGCATTTGTAAAGTTGTTTTCTTTACTAGTTTTGCATTGTATTATTGTATTTGCTTATATTCCTTTCATTTATTGTTGTAAATGTTTGTACGAGGTTTCTCCGCCTCCGACTTGTTGTCGAGAAGGAGTTTATTGATTAGTGATTGCATTGGCGTTGCTAGATCTCGTTAGAGCTCGATCCGTGGAGTAGGAACCGTGTGGTTCCGAACCACGTTAAATCTTCGTGTTATTGTGTTTGTGATTGTGTTTCGTTATTGTTATCATATATATATTCCGCTGTGCTAACGAAACTTGTAGACACGAACACGTGATCGAATTCCATCTACGAACAGTCAAACGCTATTCGCCCCCCCTCTAGCGGCGTCAAATTTCCAACAAGTGGTATCAGAGCCAGGTTCTTCTATAGACTAATCGCCGGGAGCTAAGACAAAGAGGCTAGAGGGTGAAGATGGAAGAACCATTGGGATGGGACATCAACACCCCAATTCCCTATTCCTTCTATGGACGAGAAGGTTTCAATTCTTGGAAGGCGAGAATTGAAGATTTTTTTATGATGAGAGACCTTGAGGAGTGGTCCGCATTGATGGAAGGATTTGAATATCCTAAGGGACCAAAGGGAGGGTTTCTCAAGAAGAAGAAGTGGAGTGAGGAGCAACTCCAACAATTCGATAAAAACAAGAAGGTAATCAAATTCATTTTTGATTTAATTTCTAATGGCCTCTTGTGTAGTCTAGGTGACTATGTGGATGCCAAGGAGCTATGGAGCGATTTGGCCAAGCTCCATGAAAACCCTCAACTGGTCCAAGAAGAAGAAGAAGATGTAGAATGCTCATCGGTTCAATCGGAAGAGGCCGAAGAAGCAATCTCCTCCTCACAAGCAAGTGAGGATTTGGAAGTTGAAGAAGAGTCAACATCCGGGTCAAGAGGAGAGTGTGAAGAATTGGAGGTTGAGAGGCCATCAATCTCCAAGGAGGAGGTAGAAGTATAAGAAGCATCCACCTCAAGGATTGAGGGGGAGGAGAGAATTTCCACTCCGGAGCAACAAGAAGAAGCTCAAACTCCGGAACCTTCCACCTTGGACCTAGGTAACTCAAACATATCAATTTGTAATAAAAATCATATCATATGTTTTGAGTGTAGAGAAGCCGGGCACTACAAGAGCAAGTGCCCAAAGAAGGTTAGGAAAGCTCCACCGGCACCAAAAGTCAAGGATGCCGATGCCCCAAGTCAAAAGAGCAAGGAGCATATCATATGCTTCAAGTGCAACTCAAAGGGGCATTACCAGAGTCAATGTCCTAGGGGGAGCAAAAAGACCCAAGAAGGAGCTATACATGTAGGGGGAGCCTCCAAGGCAAACCCTAAGGTATATTTTAATAATGCACCTTCTAGATTTAATAGTCAAAAGCATGCTAGGAATTTTAATTCCCTTGCAATTCATAAAGAGCATGCTAGAAGTAAGGAATTTTGCTTAGGTGCTAAAAATATTTACCTTAGGAGTAAGGAGAAATTTGGGACTAATGTCCCTAAAAATATTTTACCTAAGGAATCAATTAGGAAAATAGGAGAACATCTAGATATAAATCCTAAATGGACTAGGCATATGCCTAGAAAGTCTCATGCCCATGGTTTAAATCAAAATTCTAAAATTGGGAAATTAGAATTAGAGAATCAAGTCTTGAGGTCAAGGCTTGAAAAACTTGAAAAGACCTTAAATAAGATACAAAATCAATTTAAAGGGTCTAGTGGTCAAAATCAAGGGTCCAAAAGTCAAAGTCAACACCTAGGACCTAAGAGTCAAAAGTCAACCAAGGGCAAGCAAGGTTTGGGTCACAAACCTAAGCCTAAAGTGGCTTATCATAGTGTCCCATTTGACTATGGAATACAAACTAGGTCTAGGAAGACCAAGGTCAATAGGGAAGTCATCCCTAAGGTTGACCAAAGGTTGTGCCTAGTGGCTAGGGTTTCTAGGAAACCTAGGGTGGCCACTAAGAAGGTTGCAAGGGGAGTTACCCCTAGAGTCAACCTAGGTAAGACCCAAATGACCAAGGCTAACAAGCCTAGGAGGTCATTAGGAAGGTATCTAGGGAGGTTATCCCTAAGGAATACCTAATTAACCCTAGGAGCTCAAATCGGTTTGGGTTCCTAAGGCGTGATTGATTCACGCTAGATGGGTTTAAGTGCCAACCTTGATTGGATGGGTAGTTAACTCAACCATGGTAAAGGTGACACTTTAGGATATTTTCAAGGTTATGGTTACCTTGGAAATAGATTTGAATCAATATCCTAAAAGATTTTAGGATGTGCCAATGCACTTTTGAAATTAAGAAAAATCAATTAAATTGGCACAATTTAGGTTTAGAGGTTAGTGTGCCATTTTGGGTTTTTGGCACACTAGGGAGATTAGGTTAATATGGCAAAATATGATTAATCCCAACAAATGGCAATTAATATTAAAATTTAGGTATTATTATACCTATATATTTTATATGCCATGCTTTGTTTGCCATATAACATGCCATGACATCATGCTTACTTTTAATCATTTTATATGTCATGTTCATGTTTTAGGATTAAGGTTTTAAATGCCATGTGTTTTTAGATTTCATCTTATGCCATGACATCATGATTATGAGCATATGCTTATTTATATCATCATTAATGCCATAATCATTCATGTATTTAAGAAAAATTTCGATTGAAATTGATTTAAGGACTATGACATGACTTGGAGTCCCATTCATAAGGGAATCAAGTAGGGTTGCCTTAGAAGATGCATGAAACCCTAGTTTTAAATGAACCAAAACCCACATCTCACATCCAATTGACATGTATGTGTACTTATACACCCTAGATACATGTGAGATGCTAGGAAATGAGTTAAGTTTAAGGTGCATAGTTTTTGCATCTAGATGAACTAAAACTCATCTAATTTTAAATGTGGATCATTGGGAGAGCATGTGTACAAGTCATGTACATAGAGCCCAAGGAATATGATCTAAAATAAGGTTTTGAAAACATTTTAAAATCATTTTGAAAAACCTTTGTGAAGTCTATCTTTTGATAGCAATCACCATTGATAGAGTTGATACAAAATAGGGCCAAAACATTAAAAATTTTAATGGTTTTGAGTTTTGTATCAAACTCACTATTTTATGGGTAAAATAATTTTCAAATATTTTTCACCCATTGTATTGACTATAAGTAATATACGTATCAAGTTTCGTGATTTTTCAAAATACGTAGAATTACTTATGTTTTTCCAAATCTCGATTCTGATAGTTGAAATTCGGAAATTTGACTTATCGATCAGCCTCTTAGTGGCGATCGGTGATATAGTGGGCGATCGTGATTACTATCGAGTCATTGCAGTCTGATTTCGAGTTAACAAGGTTTGTTTAGCCCGTGTTCAGCTATGGAAAGGGTTCCTAATCACTCCTAACCCTAGGATATGTTTTAGGAAGCATTATAAAGGGTGAAAATCCATTGGATATGGATTAGGAGCTGTGTTAGGTCAAAGTATCAAATTTAGGGTGAGTGAAAGTTCTATGTTAAACTTAGAACCTTAATTTTGATGGTTTAGAGTTCCTATTGGATTAGGGGCTTCCCAAGGACATTGTTGATGCAATGGTCAAGCGGGAGCAAGCCTTTAGGGGGAGGTATCCATCTTGGGATGATGGATGTATTTTTCTCCTTGAAGAGGAGAAGCTATTGGGAGAGTATCATCAATTGGAAAAATTGATGGGTTTTTGATACCCAATTTGGAAATTGGGAGAGTGAATAGGATTGCCTCTCTTGAGTGATATGTGACTTATCACTAGGAAGATGGTAGGCATCCTAGGTATTTATTTTTGGATCAAGGGGGAGATTGTAAGATCTCATTGGGACATGAGACATTGACCTCCTTGGAGAGAAAACCTTTTTGATGTTAGTCAAAAAGGGGGGGAATGTTTGGGGGAGAACATTTGGAGAGTGCTTACCAATTTGGGATAATTGGTAAGGGATTTGAGTTAGTGGTCTAACTCAAATGATTTGTTTGGTTTTTGTCAAACATCAAAAAGGGGGAGATTGTTGGTGCAATCGACCCAGGTCACGATTGACCAGGACTCGAGTTTGACTCGAGTGATGTTTTGATGTTTCGACAAAAACATATGACAATGTAATTGTCATGGGAAAGTCCAAGTCTTGTGTACTTGGCATGGAAAGTCCAAGTGGAACACTTGGTATTTGGTAAAGTCCAAGTCTTGAGTACTTGGCATGAAAAGTCCAAGTGGGACACTTGGCACATGAAAAGTCCAAGCATGGGTCTTGGCAATGTAAAAGTCCAACATGGGTTGGCAAGGGAAAGTCCAAGCATGGTCTTGGCATTTGAGAAGTCCAACATGGGTTGGCAAGGGAAAAGTCCAAGCATGGGTCTTGGCAATGTAAAACTCCAACATGGGTTGGCAAGGGAAAGTCCAAGCTTGAGTCTTGGCATGAGAAGTCCAAGGGGTTTGATATTGGCTGCGTAAAGTCCAAGCAGGAGTCTTGGCAGCATAAGTCCAATGGTTGGCGGCGTAAAGTCCAAGCGGAGTCTTGGCGGCATAAGTCCAATGTGCCTTGGCGGTGTAGACACCGTTAGCATGACATAGCCGACGGAAGCACCTAGAGGCTAGCGCGATGGATGAACAAGTCATGGATGACTTGGAGGGATCCGAGAGGCGTGAGGCTGATGGAGGTGTCTAGAAGGCTTAGGTCTAGGCTAAGGGTGGTCTAGCAAGTATGGGGGCACCATACTTGGGTTAAAACCTCATTTTTGAGGTTGGCAGTCGACTGGCATTATGGATGGTTTGACTGTCGTGAGTCGACTTGAGTTCGACCCGCTTTAGAGCCAAATGCTGGCGATCAATCGCTCATTGGAAGCGATCGGTGTCGATGGCGATCGGCCGTCGGCGATCGCCATCCAATGTCGAGCAGAACGCCTCAGTAGGTGACTAGCTGCCGACGGCTGGCGGCGATCGCCAAGAGATCCGTTGGAGTTTTTCTAGTGTGGATCGAGTCGTTGTCTCACGACAACAGTGGCATCAGTCGACTTGTGACTTATGGCAGTCGACTGATGGGCGGAAATCCAGGTCGCACGCAAGGATAAAAGGAGCTTGACGGGAGGGTTTTTGGCATCAGTTCTTAAGCGATTTCTTGGACGTTTTTGAGGCGATTTGCTGCTGCAAATCAGGGTCTTCAACCACGGTTCAAGCGATCAACAAACAAGAAATCCAAAGGCATTTGTAAAGTTGTTTTCTTTACTAGTTTTGCATTGTATTATTGTATTTTCTTGTATTTCTTTCGTTTATTGTTGTAAACGTTTGTACGAGGTTTCTCCGCCTCCGACTTGTTGTCGAGAAGGAGTTTATTGATTAGTGATTGCATTGACGTCACTAGAGCTCGTTAGAGCTCGATCCGTAGAGTAGAAACCGTGTGGTTCCGAACCACGTTAAATCTTCGTGTTATTGTGTTTGTGATTGTGTTTCGTTATTGTTATCATATATATATTCCATTGTGCTAACGAAACTTGTAGACACGAACACGCGATCGAATTCCATCTACGAACGGTCAAACGCTATTCACCCCCCCTCTAGCGGCGTCAAATTTCCAACAATGGGATGATCCTGTTGGAATGTATACTGAAAAGTCTATCTTTTGTATGAACATCTTTATTTTTGAAATAAGAATCACATGATCATTGTTTGCATATTGTCTGATATATTACATTATAGATAACATGGTATGTAGTGTCACACAGGAGATCATGTTATTGGTTCATTGTAAAGTATAAGTAAAGGCTCACAACCGAGATGGTTATGGATTAACCATTGGAATGGTTGTAGTGTGATTTGGTATTGGTTTGTCTTGACCATAGAATCACACTAGTACACTTTGTGTGTATTGAGCAGGACCGACTTAGAGGTGATTCGATTTATTGCTGACTATATAATCGAATCGGACCTCAGATATTATATTGTACATGCTCTTAATCCCGATATAATAACGGGCACATATACTTAGTATTCATTTCTTTGATTTACCAATGGGCGAGATTTATAGAGTAAATCGATAGGCTCGGTAAGTTGGGAAATGGTATTATTTATATGGTGTGTCGTTGATTATAGGAGGAAACCGTGTCCTATATATTAGGATGATGATGTCCCCTAAAGGAGCTCATAAGGTTCATCATGTAAACCCTGTATGTGGACTTGGTCCGGCATGATGATAAGGTTGAGTGGTATTACTCATGGAGTTAGATGTTGATTAATTAATTGTTAGTAAATTAATTAATCGACGGATATTAGAGATCTTAAACACGGGGAGAAAAATGTATAAATAATATATGAAGCCCATATTAATTTATGGGGGTTGGTGAGGTAGATCAATGATAATCCTCTAGTGGAATGGATTATCATTAATGGATCGGACTTTATGTGGGCTTGATCCATTGGGTGGCCAAGATCCAACTGCTCCTCATGGTCCCTATTCTAGCCTATTAAAACCTCATGGAGCCTAGATCCAATGATGGAAAACAAAACTCTAGATCCAACGGTAGAGATTAAATCTCTAGATCCGACGGTTGAGATTAAATCCCTAGAACTGATGGTGGAGATTAAAACAAGGCTTAAGCCTAACTCTATAAAAGGAGGGATTAGGGTGGGCAGCAAGAGAAATTTTGGAGGCAAAGAGGATTAGGGTTTTTGGGTGGCAAGGGCAAGGAGGCTTCGGCAGCCACAAACTTGGAAAGATTTTTCTTCTTCTTCCTTAGGTGGCCGACGCCCATCCTCTCCTCTCCTCTCCTTGGCTGGCATCCAAAGCTCTTCCTTCTCTTCTCCTTGGCCGGTGGAAAATATTGGATCGATATGAGCGCTAGAGGGGGGGGTGAATAGCGTTCGTAAAAACTTTTCTTTTTCGACGATAAAAACCAAGTACACAGCGGAAAACTAAAAGACAAACACAAGAAAGACACAAAGCTTTTTTACTTGGTTCACAGCCCATCGGCCGCAAATCCAAGGCCCTACGATCCTTGATCGCTTCCGAAGGGCAATCACGAAAAGTCTCTTCCTCGTTGGAGGTAAGAGACAAGACGATTACAATGATTATAAGGTCGGTAACAACCTTACCGGTCCTTATATAAATTAAGTATAGAAATATAATAATAATACCGATAATTAATTAGAAGATGGCGCACGATCGGAGTAGCGTTGTAGAGAGCACGAGCACTTGGGAGATTCTTTCATTTGGGTGTGAGTCCTCCCCTCTTTTTATAGATTTGCGCCTTGGAATTTGTCCCGATCCAGATCCAAAACTCGTGGATCTTATCTTGACGTGGCAGCTTATCTTATCCTGAGGTGGCAGCTTATCTTATCCTGAGGTGGTGGAATTAATCTCTATCTCTTTAACCTTGTGCGTAGGGCTGATTTGTCAACATCAGTCGACTGATCCTCTTAGCGATTGGCCCGCCTTGATCGACTCACGACATCTCCGAGTTGGCTCTTGAGAATTCCTGCAATACAAGATTAGCATAATAGATGCATAATGCCATGTAGTGTGACAGTCCTTTGACTGTCCGATCTCGACTTCAGCATTCCTCCGGAAGCCTTAGTCGGATCGACGCCTAGGATTGTCCTCTAACCGAGGGCGCGTCCTTACCACCGCTCCACACACTGATCTTACCTTTGGTCCTATTGACCTGTCGCTTAGCGTTCGGTCACCACTGAGGTTCCTCGACTCCTCGAGGTTCTCCTGGTGTCGCCCGACCACCACGGTATCTCAACTTAAGATTCTCCGGATGTCACTCGACCTTTGGCTTAGCTTAAACACTTCCTGCACACTTAGCATATCACATGAGATAACAAAATAACTTAACTTTGAATCTTTGCCATCATCAAAACCAAGGTTCGATTATCTAGTGCCCCGTCACCAACAATCTCTCCCTTTTTGATCTATGGCAAACCAATTCAAAGTTAAGAGAAAATAAGCAGTAAGCATTGAAAAATCATTTTTCAAAACCTCCCCCTTAAGGGTACCTCCCCCTTAACCCTAGGTGAGTTTTGAAAAACAATTACTTTTTGGGAAAGAAAAAGTAAGTAACCTCTTAACTTTATTCTCT
This sequence comes from Wurfbainia villosa, assembly GCA_025175895.1. Classification (NCBI taxonomy): domain Eukaryota; kingdom Viridiplantae; phylum Streptophyta; class Magnoliopsida; order Zingiberales; family Zingiberaceae; genus Wurfbainia; species Wurfbainia villosa. The sequence continues at coordinate 18,003,019 of CM046008.1, read as the reverse complement.
CTCCCCCTTTGACATATATCAAAAATAACTTTATATTGGGTACATTGCCAAGAAATAGAATTTTTAAACATGCTAATCAAGTTGATTTAATATGTTCAACTCCCTTTAATACTTAAGAGTTTAGGAGTTTAGGTTTCTAGATCCTGCACCAACAATGTATATCCTAGGTTAGAATGTGACCCCCTAACCTTTAACATAGTTATAAAATTTTGAGAAAGAATTAAAAAAAAACATTTTAAAGGCTCATGTCTATTGGTTTTTATGCCAAACTGGAGGTAGCTAGATACTAAGTTTGTCCAACTTAAGTCTTCTCTCCCCCTTGACATATTATCAAAAGAAGGATTTAAATTTAGAAAGTATTGGTGATTTTTTTTTTAAAAAAAATATTTTTTAACAACTTCTATGATGATTATCCAATTAGAACCTCCCCCTTAACCTAACATCCTTGTTAGCCACAAGGAAGGCATATCTAGAGGGTCTCCCCTTTTGTCTGACAAACTCTTAGGACATCCTTGTTGGCCATAAGGAAGGCTCACCTAAGTGCCCAGAGGGTCTAGGTATCTAAAGTTGACCTAAGGATTTATACGTTCAGTATTGGTCAACTAACCATCATTTTAAGATGCATAGTTGTTTTGAAAACTACGTATAACTACACACAATAATCATGACAACCAATAAAAATAGTTTTAAGAATATATTTATGTGTATATAAATTTTGAAATCAATTTCAAAATCATTTTTAATTTGTTGTTCTTACCATCTCACCCATTCTACATGATCAACCAAGTTATTCTTATAGGTATTTGTGAGATGAATTTAATTTAATGCCTTAGAAATTAATTAATCTTGGGTTAGATTTGGATTTCTCCTTTAGTTAGTTAAGTGAATATTTCAAAAGAGGGCTTTCAGGTCATGGCGAGGCACAGGGGCCTTCTTTGATCGGAACAACGACCACTTAGACAAAGACAACTTAGGAAATTACACACTTAATTCACTTAGGATTACGTCCTGGTCTAACTAGTTTAGAATGTGGTGAGGTAGCTTCAGTTAGTTCCACTTAGTTAAATGCATCAAGCTAGATACTCCTTATCCAACTCGGATACACTTGACTTCGTTTCCTTAATGTACTATCATCTCACTGCATCCTGATACTATGTTGTCAAGATTAATTAATTATTTTCTATCTAACCATTCTATGAGAGTGAATTTAAAACTAGTATGTATGGCATGACAAAATAAGCATGATAATGATATGTATACATGAGCAAGCTACATTCAATCAATTTAAAGAAATGGTTGTTTTCTTGGGTAGACTTTTATTTGTTCTATAGGTATAAGATATTTTATTATAATTAGGTTTACAAATTTTAGTTTCTTGATTTTTGGTTAGCTTAGACTTGTAACCCAAGTCTACATATTTATTAGTTGAATTTTTAAAAGTCGGAGGTTTAATTACTAGATTATTAATTTGTGTATAATCAAATGGTACTCTATTATAATTAATTTTATTGGTTTGATAATCTAATTTTGAATTTTTAATTAAGTTAGATTGTGAATTATTTAAAATAGGATTATTAGAATTTTTTAAAATAATATTATTAGACTTTTTCAAAATAAGATTATTAGACTTTTTAAAAGTAGAATTATTAGAATTTTTTAAGATAAGATTATTAGACTTTTTAAAAATAGAATTATTAAAATTATTAGAATTTTTTAAGGTAGAATTATTAGAATTTTTCAAGATAAGATTATTAGAATTTTTAAAGGTAGAATTATTATTAGAATTATTTAAGATAAGATTGTTAGAGTTTTTAAAGGTAGAATTATTATTAGAATTATTTAAGATAAGATTGTTAGAGTTTTTAAATGTAGAATTATTATTAGAATTATTTAAGATAAAATTGTTCGAGTTTTTAAAGGTAGAATTATTACTAGAATTATTTAGATTATCTTTGGAATTTTTTAAAGTTAATTTCGATTTTTTTATGGTTGAATTTTTCAAAACAGAATTTTTTAATTCAGAATTATCTAGATTAATCAAATCTAGGATTTGATGATTCTGTCCTACTGTTTGATTATTATGATCAATGGTTTGATTATCCTGATTAAGTCCTAGGTTAGTTTTATCTTTGACTTGATCTAGATCTATGTTGATTAAACTAAATATTTGATTAATCTCTTTGTTAATTTTATCAAATGTTAGATAAATTTGATCATTTTCTTCCATGATATTATTATTATTATTATTTAAACTAATTAAATCTGAATTAATTAATTTTTTATTAGTTGAATTATTAATTATATTAATTAATTGACAACAATTACACAATTTATCTAAAATATCAACTATTATAAGACTCAACTTTTCAAAATTATTAACTTTACTAACCTTTTTTTCTGGACACTGATTCTTGTAGTGACCGAATCTTCCGCACCCGAAGCATTTGATGTGCTCTTTGTTCTTCCGGATTCCTAGAAATTGTGTCTCCTTTGCCATCGGTTGCGTCGTTAGAGTCTTACAAGTAGGACACTTATTTTTATAGTGTCCTCTCTCCCTGCACTTAAAGCAAATAATATGAAATTTAAAATTTAAATTGACATTGTTACATTTATGCCTTGTGGGAGACTCTTCCATAGTTGGCTCGGTCAACAATTTTCTAAAACTCGCAAAAAAAACACAAACCAAAAAGTCTTGGATTAGTTGTGCGGGAGATATTTAAAAATAAAAATAAAAATAAAGAAAAGAAAATGCTCGACCGGTGGTTGCACCGGATCTGAGCGCCCCCGCTCTGATACCAATTGTTGGATCGATATGAGCGCTAGAGGGGGTGAATAGCATTCACAAAAACATTTCTTTTTCGACGATTAAAACAAAGTACACAGCGGAAAACTAAAAGACAAACACAAGAAAGACACAAATCTTTTTTACTTGGTTCACAGCCCACCGGCTGCTAATCCAAGGCCCTGCGATCCTTGATCGCTTCCGAAGAGCAATCACTAAAAGTCTCTTCCTCGTTGGAGGTAAGAGACAAGATGATTACAATGATTATAAGGTCGGTAACAACCTTACCGGTCCTTATACAAATTAAATCTGAAGATAATAATATCTGGGTAATTAATTAGAAGAAGGCGCACGGTCGGAGTAGCGTTGTAGAGAGCACGAGCACTTGGAAGATTCTTTCATTTGGGTGTGAGTCCTCCCCTCCTTTTATAGATTTGCGCCTTGGAATTTGTTCCGATCCAGATCCAAAACTCGTGGATCTTATCTTGAGGTGGCGGCTTATCTTATCCTGAGGTGGCGACTTATCTTATCCTGAGGTGGCGGCTTATCTTATCATGAGGTGGTGGCATTAATCTCTATCTCTTTAACCATGTGCATTGGGTTGATCATCAGATCCTATGATCGATCGCTTGATGACGACTCCGACATCTCGATTTGATCACGACTTGAGAATTCTTGCAATACAAGATTAGCACAATAGATGCATAATGTCATGCAGTGTGACAGTCCTTTGACTGTCCGATCTCGACTTCAGCATTCCTCCGGAAGCCTTAGTCGGATCGACGCCTAGGATTGTCCTCTAACCGAGGGTGCGTCCTTACCACCGCTCCACACACGGATCTTATCTTTGGTCCTCTTGACCTGTCGCTTAGCTTTCGATCACTACTGAGATTCCTCGACTCCCCGAGGTTCTTCTGGTGTCGCTCGACCACCGCGGTTTCTCAACTTAAGATTCTCCGGATGTTGCTCGACCTTTGGCTTAGCTTAAACACTTCCTGCACACTTAGCATATCACATGAGATAACAAAATAACTTAACTTTTAATCTTTGCCATCATCAAAACCAAGGTTCGATTATCTAGTGCCCCTGCACCAACAATCTCCCCCTTTTTGATCTATGGAAAACCAATTCAAAGTTAAGAGAAAATAAGCAGTAAGCATTGAACAATCATTTTTCAAAACCTCCCCCTTAAGGGTACCTCCCCCTTAACCCTAGGTGAGTTTTGAAAAACAATTACTTTTTGGGAAAGAAAAAGTAAGTAACCTCTTAACTTTATTCTCTCTCCCCCTTTGACATATATCAAAAATAACTTTATATTGGGTACATTGCTAAGAAATAGAATTTTTAAACATGCTAATCAAGTTGATTTAATATGTTCAACTCCCTTTAATACTTAAGAGTTTAGGAGTTTAGGTTTCTAGATCCTGCACCAACAATGTATATCCTAGGTTAGAATGTGACCCCCTAACCTTTAACATTGTTATAAAATTTTGAGAAAGAATTAAAAAAAAAACATTTTAAAGGCTCATGTCTATTGGTTTTTATGCCAAACTGGGGGTAGCTAGATACTAAGTTTGTCTAACTTAAGTCTTCTCTCCCCCTTGACATATTATCAAAAGAAGGATTTAAATTTAGAAAGTATTGGTGATTTTTTTTTTTACAAAAATATTTTTTAACAAATTCTATGATGATTATCCAATTAGGACCTCCCCCTTAACCTAACATCCTTGTTAGCCACAAGGAAGGCATATCTAGAGGGTCTCCCCTTTTGTCTGACAAACTCTTAGGACATCCTTGTTGGCCATAAGGAAGGCTTACCTAAGTGTCCAGAGGGTCTAGGTATCTAAAGTTGTCCTAAGGATTTATACGTTCAATATTGGTCAACTAACCATCATTTTAAGAAGCATAGTTGTTTTGAAAACTACGTATAACTACACACAATAATCATGACAACCAATAAAAATAGTTTTAAGAATATATTTATGTGTATATAAATTTTGAAATCGTTTTCAAAATCATTTTTAATTTGTTGTCCTTACCATCTCACCCATTCTACATGATCAACCAAGTTATTCTTATAGGTATTGTGAGATGAATTTAATTTAATGCCTTAGAAATTAATTAATCTTGGGTTAGATTTGGATTTCACCTTTAGTTAGTTAAGTGAACATTTCAAAAGAGGGCTTCCAGGTCGTGGCGAGGCATAGGGGCCTTCTTTGATCGGAACAATGACCACTTCCTTAGACAAAGCCAACTTAGGAAATTACACACTTAATTTACTTAGGATTACGTCCTAGTCTTACTATTTTAGGATGTGGTGAGGTAGCTTCAGTTAGTTCCACTTAGTTAAATGCACCAAGCTAGATACTCCTTATCCAACTCAGATACACTTGACTTCGTTTCCTTAACATACTATCATCTCACCGCATCCTGATACTATGTTGTCAAGATTAATTAATTATATCCTATCTAACCATTCTATGAGAGTGAATTTAAAACTAGTATGTATGACATGACAAAATAAGCATGATAATGATATGTATGCATGAGCAAGCTACATTCAATCAATTTAAAGAAATGGTTGTTTTCTTGGGTAGACTTTTATTTGTTCTATAGTTATAAGATACTTTATTATAATTAGGTTTACAAATTTTAGTGTCTTGATTTTTGGTTAGCTTAGACTTGTAACCCAAGTCTACATATTTATTAGTTGAATTTTTAAAAGTCGGAGGTTTAATTACTAGATTATTAATTTGTGTATAATCAAATGGTACTCTATTATAATTAATTTTATTGGTTTGATAATCTAATTTTGAATTTTTAATTAAGTTAGATTGTGAATTATTTAAAATAGAATTATTAGAATTTTTTAAAATAATATTATTAGACTTTTTCAAGATAAGATTATTAGACTTTTTAAAAGTAGAATTATTAGAATTTTTTAAGATAAGATTATTAGACTTTTTAAAAGTAGAATTATTAAAATTATTAGAATTTTTTAAGGTAGAATTATTCAAGATAAGATTATTAGAATTTTTAAAGTTAGAATTATTATCAGAATTATTTAAGATAAGATTGTTAGAGGTTTTAAATGTAGAATTATTATTAGAATTATTTAAGATAAGATTGTTAGAGTTTTTAAAGGTAGAATTATTATTAGAATTATTTAAGATAAAATTGTTAGAGTTTTTAAAGGTAGAATTATTATTAGAATTATTTAGATTATCTTTGGAATTTTTTAAAGTTAATTTCGATTTTTTTATGGTTGAATTTTTCAAAACAGAATTTTTTAATTCGGAATTATCTAGATTAATCATATCTAGGATTTGATGATTCTGTCCTATGTTTTGATTATTCTAATCAAGGGTTTGATTATTCTGATTAAGTCCTAGGTTAGTTTTATCTTTGACTTGATCTAGATCTATGTTGATTAAACTAAATATTTGATTAATCTCTTTGTTGATTTTATCAAATGTTAGATTAATTTGATCATTTTCTTCCATGATATTATTATTATTATTATTTAAACTAATTAAATCTGAATTAATTAATTTTTTATTAGTTGAATTATTAATTGTATTAATTAATTGACAACAATTACACAATTTATCTAAATTATCAACTATTCTAAAACTCAACTTTTCAAAATTATTAACTTTACAAACCTTTTTTTCAGGACACCGATTCTTGTAGTGACCGAATCGTCCGCACCCGAAGCACTTGATGTGCTCCTTGTTCTTCCGGATTCCTAGCAATTGTGTATCCTTTGCCGTCGGTTGCATCGTTCGAGTCTTACGAGTAGGACACTTATTTTTATAGTATCCTCTCTCCCTGCACTTAAAGCAAATAATATGAAATTTAAAATTTAATTTGACATTGTTACTTTTATGCCTTGTGGGAGACTCTTCCATGGTTGGCTCGGTCAACGATTTTCTAAAACTCGCAAAAAAAACACAAACCAAAAAGTCCCAAGACTTGGTCTTGGATTAGTAGTGCGGGAGATATTTAAAAATAAAAATAAAAATAAAGAAAAGAAAATGCTCGACCGGTGGTTGCACCGAATTTGAGCGCCCCCGCTCTGATACCAATTGTTGGATCGATATGAGCGCTAGAGGGGGGGGGTGAATAGCGTTCATAAAAACTTTTCTTTTTCGACGATTAAAACCAAGTACACAACGGAAAACTAAAAGACAAACACAAGAAAGACACAAAGCTTTTTTACTTGGTTCACAGCCCACCGGCTGCTAATCCAAGGCCCTGCGATCCTTGATCGCTTCCGAAGGGCAATCACTAAAAGTCTCTTCCTCGTTGGAGTTAAGGGACAAGATGATTACAATGATTATAAGGCCGGTAACAACCTTACCGGTCCTTATACAAATTAAGTACAGAAAGATAATAATAATACCGATAATTAATTAGAAGATGGCGCACGGTCGGAGTAGCGTTGTAGAGAGCACGAGCACTTGGGAGATTCTTTCATTTGGGTGTGAGTCCTCCCCTCCTTTTATAGATTTACGCCTTGGAATTTGTCCCGATCCAGATCCAAAACTCGTGGATCTTATCTTGAGGTGGAGGCTAATCTTATCCTGAGGTGGCGGCTTATCTTATCCTGAGGTGGTGGCATTAATCTCTATCTCTTTGACCTTGTGCACTAGGCTGATTCGTCGACATCAGTTGACTGATCCTCTTAGCGATCGCGCTACCGATCGACTATCGACATCTCCATTGACTATCGTGACTTGAGAATTCCTGCAATACAAGATTAGCACAATAGATGCATAATGCCATACAGTGTGACAGTCCTTTGACTATCCGATCTCGACTTCAGCATTCCTCCGGAAGCCTTAGTCGGATCGACGCCTAGGATTGTCCTCTAACCGAAGGCGCGTCCTTACCACCGCTCCACACACGGATCTTACCTTTGGTCCTCTTGACCTGTCGCTTAGCTTTCGGTCACCACTGAGGTTCCTCGACTCCCCGAGGTTCTCGTGGTGTCGCCCGACCACCACGATTTCTCAACTTAAGATTATCCGGATGTCGCTCGACCTTGGCTTAGCTTAAACACTTCCTGCACACTTAGCATATCACATGAGATAACAAAATAACTTAACTTTGAATCTTTGCCATCATTAAAACCAAGGTTCGATTATCTAGTGCCCCTGCACCAACAATCTCCCCCTTTTTGATCTATGGCAAACCAATTCAAAGTTAAGAGAAAATAAGCAGTAAGCATTGAACAATCATTTTTCAAAACCTCCCCCTGAAGGGTACCTCCCCCTTAACCCTATTTGAGTTTTGAAAAACAATTACTTTTTGGGAAAGAAAAAGTAAGTAACCTCTTAACTTTATTCTCTCTCCCCCTTTGACATATATCAAAAATAACTTTATATTGGGTACATTGCCAAGAAATAGAATTTTTAAACATGCTAATCAAGTTGATTTAATATGTTCAACTCCCTTTAATACTTAAGAGTTTAGGAGTTTAGGTTTCTAGATCCTGCACCAACAATGTATATCCTAGGTTAGAATGTGACCCCCTAACCTTTAACATTGTTATAAAATTTTGAGAAAGAATTAAAAAAAAACATTTTAAAGGCTCATGTCTATTGGTTTTTATGCCAAACTGGAGGTAGCTAGATACTAAGTTTGTCCAACTTAAGTCTTCTCTCCCCCTTGACATATTATCAAAAGAAGGATTTAAATTTAGAAAGTATTGGTGATTTTTTTTAAAAAAAAATATTTTTTAACAACTTCTATGATGATTATCCAATTAGAACCTCCCCCTTAACCTAACATCCTTGTTAGCCACAAGGAAGGCATATCTAGAGGGTCTCCCCTTTTGTCTGACAAACTCTTAGGACATCCTTGTTGGCCATAAGGAAGGCTCACCTAAGTGTCCAGAGGGTCTAGGTATCTAAAGTTGACCTAAGGATTTATACGTTCAGTATTGGTCAACTAACCATCATTTTAAGATGCATAGTTGTTTTGAAAACTACGTATAACTACATACAATAATCATGACAACCAATAAAAATAGTTTTAAGAATATATTTATGTGTATATAAATTTTGAAATCGTTTTTAAAATCATTTTTAATTTGTTGTCCTTACCATCTCACCCATTCTACATGATCAACCAAGTTATTCTTATAGGTATTGTGAGATGAATTTAATTTAATGCCTTAGAAATTAATTAATCTTGGGTTAGATTCGGATTTCTCCTTTAGTTAGTTAAGTGAACATTTCAAAAGAGGGCTTCCAGGTCGTGGCGAGGCACAGGGGCCTTCTTTGATCGGAACAACGACCACTTCCTTAGACAAAGCCAACTTAGGAAATTACACACTTAATTCACTTAGGATTACATCATGGTCTAACTAGTTTAGGATGTGGTGAGGTAGCTTCAGTTAGTTCCACTTAGTTAAATGCACCAAGCTAGATACTTCTTATCCAACTCAGATACACTTGACTTCGTTTCCTTAACGTACTATCATCTAACCGCATCCTGATACTATGTTGTCAAGATTAATTAATTATTTCCTATCTAACCATTCTATGAGAATGAATTTAAAACTAGTATGTATGACATGACAAAATAAGAATGATAATGATATGTATGCATGAGCAAGCTACATTCAATCAATTTAAAGAAATGGTTGTTTTCATGGGTAGACTTTTATTTGTTCTATAGTTATAAGATACTTTATTATAATTAGGTTTACAAATTTTAGTGTCTTGATTTTTGGTTAGCTTAGACTTGTAACCCAAGTCTACATATTTATTAGTTGAATTTTTAAAAGTCGGAGGTTTAATTACTAGATTATTAATTTATGTATAATCAAATGGTACTCTATTATAATTAATTTTATTGGTTTGATAATCTAATTTTGAATTTTTAATTAAGTTAGATTGTGAATTATTTAAAATAGGATTATTAGAATTTTTTAAGATAAGATTATTAGACTTTTTAAAAATAGAATTATTAAAATTATTAGAATTTTTTAAGGTAGAATTATTAGAATTATTCAAGATAATATTATTAGAATTTTTAAAGGTAGAATTATTATTAGAATTATTTAAGATAAGATTGTTAGAGTTTTTAAAGGTAGAATTATTATTAGAATTATTTAAGATAAAATTGTTAGAGTTTTTAAAGGTAGAATTATTATTATAATTATTTAGATTATCTTTGGAATTTTTGAAAGTTAATTTCGATTTTTTTATGGTTGAATTTTTCAAAATAGAATTTTTTAATTCGGAATTATCTAGATTAATCAGATCTAGGATTTGATGATTCTGTCATATTGTTTTATTATTGCGATCAAGGGTTTGATTATTCTGATTAAGTCCTTGGTTAGTTTTATCTTTGACTTGATCTAGATCTATGTTGATTAAACTAAATATTTGATTAATCTCTTTGTTAATTTTATCAAATGTTAGATTAATTTGATCATTTTCTTCCATGATATTATTATTATTATTATTTAAACTAATTAAATCTGAATTAATTAGTTTTTATTAGTTGAATTATTAATTGTATTAATTAATTGACAACAATTACACAATTTATCTAAATTATCAACTATTCTAAAACTCAACTTTTCAAAATTATTAACTTTACATACCTTTTTTTCCGGACACCGATTCTTATAGTGACCGAATCTTCCGCACCCGAAGCACTTGATGTGCTCCTTGTTCTTCCGGATTCCTAGCAATTGTGTCTCCTTTGCCGTCGGTTGCGTCGTTCGAGTCTTACGAGTAGGACACTTATTTTTATAGTGTCTTCTCTCCCTGCACTTAAAGCAAATAATATGAAATTTAAAATTTAAATTGACATTGTTACCTTTATGCCTTGTGGGAGACTCTTCCATGGTTGGCTCGGTCAATGATTTTCTAAAACTCGCAAAAAAAAACACAAACCAAAAAGTCCCAAGACTTGGTCTTGGATTAGTAGTGCGGGGAGATATTTAAAAATAAAAAAAAATAAAGAAAAGAAAATGCTCGACTGGTGGTTGCACCGAATCTGAGCGCCCCCGCTCTGATACCAATTGTTGGATCGATATGAGCGCTAGAGGGGGGGTGAATAGCGTTCATAAAAACTTTTCTTTTTCGACGATTAAAACCAAGTACACAACGGAAAACTAAAAGACAAACACAAGAAAGACACAAAGCTTTTATACTTAGTTCACAGCCCACCGGCTTGATCGCTTCCGAAGGGCAATCACTAAAAGTCTCTTCCTCGTTGGAGGTAAGAGACAAGACGATTACAATGATTATAAGGCCGGTAACAACCTTACCGATCCTTATACAAATTAAGTACAGAAAGATAATAATAATACCGATAATTAATTAGAAGATGGCTCATGGTCGGAGTAGCATTGTAGAGAGCACGAGCACTTGGGAGATTCTTTCATTTGGGTGTGAGTCCTCCCCTCCTTTTATAGATTTGTGCCTTGGAATTTGTCCCGATCCAGATCCAAAACTCGTGGATCATATCTTGAGGAGGCGGCTTATCTTAAACTGAGGTGGCGGCTTTTCTTATCCTGAGGTGGCGGCTTATCTTATCCTGAAGTGGTGGCATTAATCTCTATCTCTTTGAACTTGTGCACCTTTGGTGATTTAAATCGGTCAATGATCCTCTTAGCGATCATTGTGATCGACTCGACATCTCGGTTATTGATCTTGCACTTGAGAATTCCTGCAATATATATATATATATATATATATATATATATATATATATATATATATATATATATATATATATTCCTCGGTAATTGATAAAATACCTTATGAGATTTTTCAGGAATTTTTAGAAATTTTTCTGGATTTAAACGGAGGTTTTACGGATATTTCATGGGGATAAAACAGATAGGCTTTTGTAAAGCCTGTTTCGACTATATGTGATAGAGGAATTATTGTTTTATAAAAATCAGTTAACGAAAGATGATTAGGGCTAAATTAAGGTTACCCTAAGTTTAAAAAGGGATCAGATCTTCTTCTTTCGTGGATCCGTTTCTCCCACCATAACCCGTGTCTTCATTTCCCTTCCGAAAACGCCCGATTTCTCTCTTCCAAAAATGCCCGACTCCTCTTCTTCCCGATGTTTCTTCTTCCTCTCCTCCACGCAGGCGCGATTCTTCTACTCGATCGGCCTTCCTCCCGTTTTTACATTCTTCTCGTGCTCGTCGCCCCAAACTGTGCGCCACCCTCCTCGCCGAGCACACATCTCTGACCGCTCGTCGGCCCGCCTCCAGACGACGCAAGCTCCAACCGACGCGATCGTCGATGCCTGAGCCGTTGCCGCCACTGATGGCCGCCTCTTCGAGCCGCGCGTCGCACACGCTCGAGCTTGCCCTAGCGTCGCCGCTTCGCCTGATCTCCGCCGCATCGCCGCCTGCTCACTTGTCGCCGCTCGAGCCCAAGCCCGATATCTGTGCGCAAACCAATTACGCGTCAACCGCCAGTCTGGGAGCCATCTCGGTGGGATTGTCACCGACATCGCTGGCCGCCCGCAACCATTCATCACCTCCGACCCATCACCGTCGCTCCTCTTTCTCTGCCTCGAGTCCACCGGAGCGATCTATTGCTGCCGCCACCTGAGATCGCTGCGCCGGCGGAGAAGGGGTGCGCTGCGGGGAGACTGTGTCGTCAGGAAGTTGATTTGGGGAATTTTCTCTGCCGATTATCACCGGAGTGATGTTAGGGCAGCAGGATTTCCGGCGAACAGATGGATTTGGGGGTTTGCTCTGCCGATTCAGATGGTAGCAACTCCGACCTTCCTCTCTCCTTCCTGTGTTGCCTCAACCCGAGCAGTGTCGACCAGCAGTTGGCATTTGTTCAAATAGCAAAGGTGATTTAGCTTGGTCTCTTCTATCGATCAGCCATAGTGATTTTCCAGTGATCTACAATTACGCACTTGGTGATCAGGTTATCAGAGGGGTTCTTTTTGCTCTAATGCAACGGTTTGAATCACTTTCATTACTCTGTGTTTGGATCAGAGGACTTTGTGATTGAAGCTGTGCTAGGGATGAGGATATTGGAATTTGGAACACGACGTTGTGCAGGTAAATCTAAGCTTGCTAAGTTTTGATTTGAATTGTTATAGATGTGATGTGGGATCGATAGTCGGTTATTATTAGATTTGCTGATCAATAGTTGATAAGGATTAATGTGGAAGATTGATTGAGTTAATTGGATAACCAGATCAATCTAGTTGATCGGGATACGAAGTCGATGTACGATTCGATTCGATTATTCTTCGTATATTTGCACTTAATCATAATGTTTGATATGTGCAGGACGTGGATACGAGATAGGACCTCCGCCGTGAAGATATTGTTATTACGAGCATTACAGCAGGTGGGTAATTTCCTACCTGGTCCGGGTAGTTGTTTTTCATTCAGATTTAGTCATTGATATGAGCATGTTAGGTGTTCATATTACCTTGATCATGTTCTTTTTATCGTATGCTTGATCTTCTACCATCGGCTATTAACTCCATTGTTGATATCATGTTTATTTTATCATGATTAGGAGTATATATATAGGTGATGTAAGTAACTTAGAATTTGTTTAAGTTAAGTGCAAGTAGTAAAGTCCGGATGACAACCTTTTTGCCCAATGTACAATCAGGTTGTCATCCGGACTTTACTACTTGCACTTAACTTAAACAAATTCTGGAGGCCGAAAGATTATCAGATTGCGTGGGGTACTTTTAAGTACCAAATTGAATAGAGATTCGCGATTTACCTCGTGATTTTGGCAGAGTCTGCACCAGACTATGGGCACAGAGCTTCGGCTTAGTGCAATGTTTCATCCGCAGACAGATGAACAGTCTGAGTGTAACATTTAGATGTTGGAGGATCTATTCAAATCTTGTGTTGTGGATTTTGGAGGTGTAGCTTATCGGTTGGTTTTACCTCCGACACTTGCGGGTGTTCACAATGTATTTCATGGTTCTATGTTGAGGAAATACATTCCACATTCAGAGCATGTTCTGAAGAAGATAGCAATTCCACCTCAGTCTAATGTGACTTACGAGGAAATTCCAGGGTGGAGCCTGGGTCGCAAGGAGCGACAGTAGTGGGACGAAAACTATCCGACTCGTAAAGGTTGGATGACAGCATCATACCGATGAGGAGGCTATGTGGGAGCTGGAAGATACTATCTGGGCTCGATAGTCTCATCTGTTCACTTGAGGAAAGTATGTGGTCCTTTCGGAAACTTGTTTGAAGTAATTTTGCTTGTTAGTACGGAATTTGGGGACCAAATTTTTATAAGTGGGGGAGAATGTAAAATACCGGAGGAAAATATATATATATATATATATATATATATATATATATATATATATATATATATATATATATATATATATATATATATATATATATATATATATATATATATATATATATATATATATATATATATATATATATATATATATATATATATATATATATATATATATATATATATATATATATATATATTCCTCGGTAATTGATAAAATACCTTATGAGATTTTTCAGGAATTTTTAGAAATTTTTCTGGATTTAAACGGAGGTTTTACGGATATTTCATGGGGATAAAACAAATAGGCTTTTGTAAAGCCTGTTTCGACTATATGTGATAGAGGAATTATTGTTTTATAAAAATCAGTTAACGAAAGATGATTAGGGCTAAATTAAGGTTACCCTAAGTTTAAAAAGGGATCAGATCTTCTTCTTTCGTGGATCCGTTTCTCCCACCATAACCCGTGTCTTCATTTCCCTTCCGAAAACGCCCGATTTCTCTCTTCCAAAAATGCCCGACTCCTCTTCTTCCCGATGTTTCTTCTTCCTCTCCTCCACGCAGGCGCGATTCTTCTACTCGATCGGCCTTCCTCCCGTTTTTACATTCTTCTCGTGCTCGTCGCCCCAAACTGTGCGCCACCCTCCTCGCCGAGCACACATCTCTGACCGCTCGTCGGCCCGCCTCCAGACGACGCAAGCTCCAACCGACGCGATCGTCGATGCCTGAGCCGTTGCCGCCACTGATGGCCGCCTCTTCGAGCCGCGCGTCGCACACGCTCGAGCTTGCCCTAGCGTCGCCGCTTCGCCTGATCTCCGCCGCATCGCCGCCTGCTCACTTGTCGCCGCTCGAGCCCAAGCCCGATCTGTTGCCGCGCAAACCCATCGCACGCGGCCGTCAACCGCCAGTCCGGGAGCCATCTCGGTGGGATTGTCACCGACATCGCTGGCCGCCCGCAACCATTCATCACCTCCGACCCATCACCGTCGCTCCTCTTTCTCTGCCTCGAGTCCACCGGAGCGATCTATTGCTGTCGCCACCTGAGATCGCTGCGCCGGCGGAGAAGGGGTGCGCTGCGGGGAGACTGTGTCGTCAGGAAGTTGATTTGGGAAATTTTCTCTGCCGATTGTCACCGGAGTGATGTTAGGGCAGCAGGATTTCCGGCGAACAGGTGGATTTGGGGGTTTGCTCTGCCGATTCAGATGGTAGCAAACTCCGACAGCCTTCCCTCTCCCTTCCCTGTGTTGCCTCAACCCGTTCAAATAGCAAAGGTGATTTAGCTTGGTCTCTTCTATCGATCAGCCATAGTGATTTTCCAGTGATCTACAATTACGCACTTGGTGATCAGGTTATCAGAGGGGTTCTTTTTTCTCTAATGCAATGGTTTGAATCACTTTCATTACTCTGTGTTTGGATCAGAGGACTTTGTGATTGAAGCTGTGCTAGGGATGAGGATATTGGAATTTGGAACACGACGTTGTGCAGGTAAATCTAAGCTTGCTAAGTTTTGATTTGAATTGTTATAGATGTGATGTGGGATCGATAGTCGGTTATTATTAGATTTGCTGATCAATAGTTGATAAGGATTAATGTGGAAGATTGATTGAGTTAATTGGATAACCAGATCAATCTAGTTGATCGGGATACGAAGTCGATGTACGATTCGATTCGATTATTCTTCGTATATTTGCACTTAATCATAATGTTTGATATGTGCAGGACGTGGATACGAGATAGGACCTCCGCCGTGAAGATATTGTTATTACGAGCATTACAGCAGGTGGGTAATTTCCTACCTGGTCCGGGTAGTTGTTTTTCATTCAGATTTAGTCATTGATATGAGCATGTTAGGTGTTCATATTACCTTGATCATGTTCTTTTTATCGTATGCTTGATCTTCTACCATCGGCTATTAACTCCATTGTTGATATCATGTTTATTTTATCATGATTAGGAGTATATATATAGGTGATGTAAGTAACTTAGAATTTGTTTAAGTTAAGTGCAAGTAGTAAAGTCCGGATGACAACCTGATTGTACATTGGGCAAAAAGGTCATCCGTAGGTAAATAATGTCTTTAACCTAGGGTTAGTTCTAGTACCCTTAGGTTGTATGTTACCACCGAACATGTGTTGTGTAAATGGTCAGAGGAATGATACTTAGGGTATCGCTACGGACCGGTGGTCCTAGCTTATTATAATCAGATGAGTACGACTCTCTACAGGATAGAGAGTGTGTCCCTCAGTCGAGTCCGACTCTCTTCAGGATGGAGAGTGCGTCGATTAGATTGGTATGACTCTCTACAGGATAGAGAGTATCATGATCAGTTGAGTATGACTCTCTGCAGGATAGAGAGTGCGTTGATCTGGCTAGTATGATTCTCTATTGAATAGAGAGTCTATGGTGGATGTCTGTATGGGAGACATTGCATTCATGCATTTACATGCACGCTGGCGACGAGGTCTCCCTTGTGGTTGAGCGGGTCGCCAGTCATCCTACCTCCACGGTTACTCATAGGAGGAGTAACCGGTGTGAGGGCAGAGCATTGAGGTGCCGCACTCTACCACTATAGACGGTGGTAGTTGGATTTGCGTGCCGTAGTCCTGTGTGTGTGGTACTCGACCACTCATGGGTAGTGACTGTCGGAGTGACCAACAGGAGGGACCCCCATCGTGTAGTTTGCTCTTTACGCTTATATGCTACTCGATCATACTGCCCACTCGGCCACTCGAGAGTAGTGGTTGGTGTTGAGTTGGGACAGTTGTCATGCTCGAGCCACCGAGGCCACACTGGGGTCGTGGTAGCTTTAGGGTGAGCCGACATGACCATGCATGCTGCATAGCCGTATCTGATGGCGCTTTGCATATTACCATATATATATACATATATGCATGTATATATATATATATATATATATATATATGGATGGTTGAGATTAATATATATATGGATACAGTCTATATATATATGATTATTGTGATGTTGCATTTGTTTGTACTATGCTTGCTGCATTTGGGTGGACATCATATTCATGCATGTCTCTTGCATTTGTTATACGATTATATATATGTTGGTATGTGTTATATATAGATACCTTGACCTGTAGCATGAGTAGATTATGTGTTGGTATTATTCTTCCTGTTATATATATATGTTGGATATATGTTCAGGTTGGATCAGAGTATCGTAGCAGACTTCAGGTATGTCTGCATTTTATGTTATTCATTTCAGTTAGACGGTATATGCTTGTATTTATATACTATGCTGATATACCTGTTGTACATCTAGACATGTCGCTGAAATACATGTGATATTACATATATACATGTTTTCTATTACCTGCTGAGTTTTACTCACCACCCCCGCGGACCCTGGGTTTTCTGTCGCCCAGGTAACAGGTAGCCGACTTCGTGATGGACTTGGAGCACCGCTGGCTGGCATCATCTCATCTCAACTCCGAGAGTCCAGATTTTTGGTGTTCTCATTGTATTCCGTTATGGATTTGTTTTATGTGATGATTGTAGTTGTGACTATTGATGTTGTACCCTTTTCTTCCTTTCTGGTTTTATTGTGGTGTCCTGAGTCGGTGTTAGTCATACCGGTATGCTGTGTGTTGTCGTTTGTTGATTGTAGTATGTTTTCGCTGTGCCTTGTATAGTTTTTGTTTTCATACATATGTATTGTTGTTATTGTGGGCCTACGGGCCTTGTATTAACCCGAAATGTTGCCACGTACAGGGGAGGTGTCGTCCGTTTGATTTTCGGCTCGGTATGCTCTCGGGGCGTGACAAGATTAGCACAATAGATGCATAATGCCATGCAGTGTGACAGTCCTTTGACTGTCCGATCTCGACTTCAGCATTCCTCCGGAAGCCTTAGTCGGATCGACGCCTAGGATTGTCCTCTAACCGAGGGCGCGTCCTTACCACCGCTCCACACACGGATCTTACCTTTGGTCCTCTTGACCTGTCACTTAGCTTTCGGTCACCACTGAGGTTCCTCGACTTCCCGAGGTTCTCTTGGTGTCGCTCGACCACCATGGTTTCTCAACTTAAGATTCTCCGGATGTCGCTCGACCTTTGGCTTAGCTTAAACACTTCCTGCACACTTAGCATATCACATGAGATAACAAAATAACTTAACTTTGAATCTTTGCCATCATCAAAACCAAGGTTCGATTATCTAGTGCCCATGCACCAACAGAAACAAGGGTTAGGGTGATTCCTTGGAGCTCTTGGCCGGCGCCCACCTTCCTCTCTCTTTAGGCCGACGACAAGCTTCAAGTTGGGAGCTTGTTGGTTGGTCCTAGAGAGAGAAGAGTTTTGTTTATTATTCTTCCTTTTATTCGGAGCGAGCAAAGAAAGGAAGATTAGTGATCTAGGAGGCTTTGACTTTTGGAAGATCGTCGCCCACACGACGTCCAAAAGGAGAAAGCACATACAATAGAAGATCGAGAGGTATAACACTTGTTTATATTCTTTATTCTAGATGAATAATACATGTCGTTAACTTTTCAATCAAAAAGCAAGTAGAGAGTGCATGCTGAAATATAAAGTAGACAAGATATTTTTACGTGGTTCACAATCTTCGATTAATCCACGCTAGTGATCCTTGATCACACAGGGCAATTCACTAAAACCACTCCTGTCAGGTAGAGCAACGACAAGAAATCAAGGCAAAGGGACACTCTTTCCTTGTTACGATTAAAGCACAAAGACAATTTGAAGTAGAACTTAAATAAATATACCGATAACTCTTATAAGTAGAAGATGGATGCCATGTGTGCACTTCGTCGTAGCAAATGTGAGTAGTAGAGTATGGTGTATGGTGTTTTGAATTTTGTCTGATACTTTAACATGTCTATTTATGGATATATCTATGAATTTAGACATAGGTAGTGTCCAAGTGACTTTATCCCAACTCAAGGATTTAGGTGTTTCATCCAACCACCTTGTGCCATCCAACCTCCTTGGGATCAAGGATGAGGTGTTTCATCCAAATGTGATTCCAATCCTCTTGAACTGAGGAGGAGGTGTTTATCCAACCACCTTGTCAATTTACGCCAACTTGAGGATAGTGTTTCATCCAACCATTGTGCCACCTATCCTGACTTGTTGGAGCCATTCAAAGTACATCATGGGAGCCAACCATCTTGTAACTCACCTTATCTTGGGAGACAAGGAAGCTTATGATGGTTTGATGTCCACCTTGATGCCACATCATTGTACCAAAACACGAGTCAAGTCCAAATTCACCCCTTGAAATTAGCCTTCGAGGTCGAATTTTAAATTATTAGTCAAAGGGTTTTGACCCAGATGTTAGCTTACAAATATAAAGTACAAATGGTTCTAACCATCCGATCTCTCACCTTAGACCTTCCATCGGAGGTTTGGTCGGATCACGCAAATATTGCTTCGCTTTCACACGAGCTTACCTTGTAGCCCGCTGCTTCACCCGAGGCACCTCTCCGGTCCTGTTGATACAAATATCCCACCGGTGTCGCAGACCTTCCGCTCAACTTTAGCATTTCTGCACACTTAATTGAGCTCGTAAGATAACAAATATACCCTTAACTATTGAGCCTTTTGCCATAATCAAAATACCGGTTCGACTTTGGTGCCCACTGCACCAACATAACACTTGTTTATATTCTTTTGTAACATGTCTATAATTGTTTTTCAATCATATATTTGTTGTATGTTCTGTTTTATGGTTAAATTTACATGGACCCCAAAATACAAATGCAAAAACCGGCGATCCATACATCATCTATTCCACGGCTAATCGTAGAATAGAAGTTGGTTGCTTGAACAACAAGTTTGTTCAAGTGACCACTCTAATCGAATAGCACGATGATGAAACTGTAGCTTGGGTAATCCCTCCTTGTCAAGGATAATTTTTTTTTATCTTGGGACATAGAAGGGATCGCCATGAACAAGGTCGATATGGCGGGAAGCGAGTTTCCTACCAATGGTACTCATGAGCCACGCTGCCATGTGTGTTTAGGATCTCAGCTTTTTGCACTTTCATATATTTATGCTGTCAAACAATGAGGATGTGCCTAAGTTGACGAGGCATGATAGGATCCAACTATTATGGTCATATGTGTGATGTGATTGTAGGTGTGTAATTGTATATTTTGTTGAATCCTAGGAGTTGATGAGGCTAGTATTTAATGAATTAAATACTAATGTTTAGCCACTCTTTTTATTTTAGTTTACTCGATCTTGATTTCATGTACACTCAGTGAAGTATAGGATCGATGGATGTAAATTAAAATAGTCTTTAGTCTGGCTCGAGAAGGTCTCGTATAGGAGTAGGGAGGAGCGACAAGATGGCAAGAGACGCAGGTGGTATCGAGACAAAAGCCACAATAGTTGGAAAATATCTTTTTTATATTTATTGCTTATTGTTTTATTATACATGTGTAGGCTGGAAAATTCTCAATTTTAAATTACTAAGGGAGAGGGATATTTTTATAAATTCTACGGTATTACACTTGATATGTTTGATGCAAAATAAACTTGGTTCTTAAAATTGTTGTACCTTTATTTAGAAAGAATTTGATTTGATTTCTAAATCACAAGGATATTCTATTTCTTTTAATGATAGATTATTAAGGAATAGGAGATTACTTCTACTAAGGCACATTAATAGGATAATTTGTATACACTCAGACCAGTAATGGTGAATACTTAGATACAAATATAAGTATCCTCTCCATCGGAGTCACTGCTTTTATTTATAGGGTCGAAGAGGAACTAACTATTAATTTTATTTGTCAAAAAGTTAGGTTGACAAGATAGTAAAATTAATGGGTAAAACCTCCTCTTACAAAATGTAGTCTCGGAAGGTAAAATGACCAAGAGGCCTATCAGGCATAGGGATATTCTCAAATGTTTTGATGTGTTTGTTGATTTTTTTGTTATGTCTATCCGAGGAATCAATAAATTTTTTTTAAATCTAATGTTTTGATCTATGTTATTCTTAGGTTTTTTCAAAATGACTTTCAACCCGCTTGCTGTGATACTGAAAGAAAATAAACTTACTGGACCCAACTATGTTGATTGGAAGAGGAATCTTGACATTAGGAATTACTTATTGAGGAATACAATATATCCCAAGAGTGCCCTCTTGCCCAGTGGAATGGTTGGGAAAAGGAGAAGGAGAGTTATAAGAAGTGGATTAAGGTCGATGAGATATGCGGTGTTACATTTTGGCATCTATGTCAAATGTATCGCAACATCGCAGATCAAGCCATCTAAGACATATGACTATGATGCCAATCTCAAAGAGCTTTTTGGACACTAGAATTGAGTGCTAGGCACAAAACCATGAGGAACTTAGGTTTATCATGATCGAGGGAACACCCGCTGATCATGTTCAAGAGACTATGGCTCATTGAATGAAGCCAGAAGTCCCTGAGTAAGATCGATGGGGAAACCAGTCGATTATCATTCTCCGCCTCTACCTAGGAGTTTTGAGCGGTCACCAACTACAACATGAACAAAAGGTTGTATTCACAGAGCGTGATAACTCCAAAGTGGGAGCTTTTCACGTGAGTGCTCAAAGAATCCATGATTGCAAAAGGTTTCTACTGGACAAAGGCAAGAAGAAGAGATACAAGTCAGCAAAGGTGGTGGGAGGAACTTAGGAGGAGTAAGAAGCCGAAAGGCAAGTGCTTCACTTATAAGCGAGACATCGAAGAAGGATCGCCAAACCAAAGGTAACAAAGGTATATCTTTTGGTCTAGTCTTGAAACATGTTTAGCGGTGTTATCATGCACTCTGTGATACGGAGCTATCTAGATCATGTCTCGCAATATGGAGTTCCAGAAACATCTAGATGATGTCAAGGAGATTACTTTATTGGAAGTGATGCCACAAAGGTGGCAATCCATATGCAAAGCTTGAGATGTTTATTTGTCTTTGAGAGGAATAAAGTTTTGGTTCTTAAAATTGCATATGTACCTTTTTATTTAGAAAGAATTTGATTTCGATTTCTAAATTATTTATGGATGGATATTCTATTTCTTTTAATGATAGAGTTGTTATAAAAAGGAATAGTGGAGATTATCTGCTCTGCATTGATAGGAAATTTGTATCTGAACTCAAAAAGCTCCCACGATGGAAATTGAAGTGAATAACTCATCTTCTAATTCCAATAAGAGATAAGAACCTTCGAAGATGAACCAAACATATCTATGGCATCTAAGGCTTGGTCATTAACTCAAGGTAATTCAAAGGTTTTAGCATGGACCTCTCTCGAGTTCATTAGTGGTGGAAGACTTCCCAACATCGTAGAGTCCCGCTGAAGGTAATGACCAAGAGGCCTTTCAAGGCCAAGGGGTATAGAGCCAAAGATGTTTTGGAGTTGGTTCATTCTGATTTGTGTGGTCCTATGTCTATCCAGGCAAGAGGTGGTTTTGAATATTTCATCTCTTTTATAGGTGATTATTCAAGATATGGATACATTTACTTGATGTGCCGCAAGTCTGAATGCTTTGACAAGTTCAAAGAATTCAAGGCTGATGTGGAGAAACGTCAAGGTAAAAGTATCAAGACACTGCGATCTGATCGTGGTGGTGAGTACCTCTTGGGAGAGTTTAGGAATTACTTATTAGAAGCTAGGATTCAATCCCAATTGTCTGCACCTGGCACACCCCAGCAGAATGGTGTAGCAGAGCAAAGGAATAGGACTCTTATGGAGATGGTTAGATCAATGATGAGTTATTATGAGTTGCCAGATTTGTTTTGGGGATATGCTCTAGATACGGCAGTGTATATTCTCAACTTGGTTCCATCTAAATCAGTGCCTTCTACTCCCACCAAATTGTGGACTGGGCGAAAGCCTAGTCTAAGACATATTCGGATATGGGGGAGTCCAGCACATGTGCTGAAGGCAGATGCTGGTAAGTTGGAACCTCGTACAGAAGTGCGCATGTTCGTTGGCTATCCTAGAGGAACGAAAGGTGGTTTTTTTATAGTCCTAGAAATCAGAGGGTGATCGTTAGCATGAACGCTAGATTTCTAGAAGAAGACTATGTGATGAACCACAAGCCCATGAGTAAGATTGTTCTGGAGTAATTGAAAGGAGAAGTCACTTCTTCAGTACCACTGGTACAAGAGGATATACCACAAGTCATTGCACCGCGTGTCACAGAGGATACACAGGTGATAACTCGTCATAGTGGGAGGGTTGTTAGACAGCCCGATAGATTCATGTTCTTGGGAGAATCTTCTGATTTGGTCCCTAGTGAACATGAAGTTGATCCCTGGACATATGACGAGGCAATCCAAGATAAAGATGCAGTATCCTGGCAAAGTGCAATGAATGCTGAGATTAAATCTGTGGATTCAAATCAGGTCTGGGAGCTAGTAGAACTACCTGATGGTGTAAAAACCATTGGATACAAGTGGATCTACAAAAGAAAGAGAGGAATAGACGTGAAGGTTGAGACTTTCAAAGCAACTTAAACAAATATACTCGTAAAGATCATCGATTATGAGGAGACCTTTTACTAGAGCCATGCTTAAGTCTATCTAGATTCTCTTATGCACTTTATATGGATTATGATCATAGATGGATGTCAAGATAATCATTTCCCCATGGAAGTCTTGAGAAAATTATCACTATTAAAAACTGTATGATCATGCAAAGCAAAGAGCATCTTGTGTGTAAGCTTAATCGGTCCATTTATGGATTAAAGCAAGTTTAGGTCTTGGAACATTCGCTTGATGAGGTAATCCAATCTTATGGATTTATTCAAAGTCCGGATGAGTCTTGTGTATACAAGAGATGTGACGAAACATATTTCTTGTATTATACATAGATGACATTTAGAACAATATCAAGGTAACACCTAGTCTTGCATCCAATTGTTTCAAAACATGAATACATGTATTTTAAAGTAAGAAATTGTTTTGAAAACATATGAAATATCCAACAATGATCTTTGGGCAATATGTCTATGAATTAAACATAAGTCTTCCCCATGATTGGTCTATTATTGCTATTTTGAAATGACCATCCTAACATCTCACTCATGCTAAGTTTTCAATCAAGTTAGCCTATAGTGAGTGTGAGATGCATCCTAGGGGGTATTTGTGCATACTTAACCAATATATTCATGCAATTC
Source organism: Wurfbainia villosa (assembly GCA_025175895.1). NCBI lineage: Eukaryota > Viridiplantae > Streptophyta > Magnoliopsida > Zingiberales > Zingiberaceae > Wurfbainia > Wurfbainia villosa. The sequence goes on along the minus strand of CM046008.1, from coordinate 17,978,806 downwards.
TATCAAGGTTAAGTATCAACCTAATAATCCTCATGATCATAAGGGCATATAAGAATGAATTCTACATTATGATCATGAAATTCATGTATTCATCAAATAAAAGTCATGCCTTAGGTATTATATGATGATAATACAAAGTATCACCTAAAGCATGATTCAAACCTATTTCTCATGATAACGTGCCAAATTTAAAAAAAAACATAAATCATGATTGCAAATATACATAGGAATTACATTAATCATCATGATTTAAGCATTATTATCTATTTATGGGCACGTTATCATCACCCAACACTATTCTAAAAATATTGTCCCGTCATCCTAAGTCAACCAAAATATGATATAGGTCAATTCCATATGGTTGACTACCCTAGGGTTATCCTAACCCTTAAGGATGAATTTTGGAACCCAAAATAAGTTCTTTCCTATTGGGTTCACTAAGTATTCCTTGGGGATCCATTTCCTAGCTATTACTTTCTTCTTATCTTGTCCCCTAGCTATTAGGCATTTATAGGCCTTTTCATTTTTCTTTTCTTTGTATCCTAGGCCCTTTTTGTTGAAACTAGCTCTTTGGCTCCCAATAATCATATTTAATGTGTTGGAGCCAATTGTGAATTTTTCTAGGGCTTTTGTTAAATAATCTACCTTTTCCCTTAAGGCCCTATTTTCATCCATGCATGCATCACTAACATTAAATGGCATATAGTTATCATGTGAGCATGCATCATCATTTAAGCTAGAAGAAATATTATCATTTAAGCATGCATTTTCTAGCTTATTTTCCAATGCCTTAATTTTATCTAGCATGCTCTTATTTTTCTTTTTCATGCCAAATAAGTCCTTAGTTAAACTAGAGATTATGGAAACTATTTTCTTAGGAGAAGCATTCGTTACCATAGTTTCCATGTCTTCTTCTTCTTCTTCAGATGATGAGGATGTAGAAGCTCCCCCTTCATTTGAGCTCTCTCCACTTGAGCTTGATCCTTCATTTTCGGTGGAGGAGGAGCAATCCGAGTCATGAAGAGCCATTAGTGCTAGGTTGGAGTAGACATGCTCTTCTTCTTCGGATGAGGAGGATGAAGCAACGTCATCCCATGTCTTGGCTTTGAGTGCCATGGCCTTCCCTTTTCCTTTTGCCTTCTTCTCTTCTTCCTTTCTCTTGCTCCCTTTCTTCTTCTTCTTTTCTTCCTTCTTTTTCTTCTCTTCCTTGCTCTTGTTTAGAAGGGGACAATTGTCCCTTATGTGCCCCTCTCCTTGGCAATTATAGCATATGACCTTCCCCCTTGGTCTTCTATTCCTATCATGAGATTTATCAAATCTAAGATTCTTAAATGCACGCCTTACCTTCCTTACCATGTAGGCTTCTTCCGTGCTATCCATGGAGGAGGTAGAGGCTTCATCGGATGAGGAGGAGGGGACTTCCATCTTCTTCTTCCCCTTGTTTGCCATCAAGGTTACTCCTCTTGAGGGTTGAATTCTAGGCTCCTCTTGTATTCCTTCAAGCCTAGTTTCGTGAAGCTCCATTGTTGAGAAAAATTCCTCCAAGGTGCTTACTTCTAAGTTCTTGGAGATATAAAATGAGTCCACCATGGAGCTCCATTTTGAGGACCGGGGAAAGGCATCTATGGCCTTCATTACCATATCCCGGTTGGAGAGCCTTTCTCCTACACTTGTTAGTCCATTTAAAATTTCTTTGAATCTAGAATGCAAAGAAATTACCTTTTCTCCCTTTTCTAATTTAATGTTGGATAGTTGGGAGCGGAGGAGATCTCTCCTTGCTAGCTTCGCCTCGGATGTGCCTTCATGAAGCTCAATTAGCTTCTCCCACATCTCCTTGGCGCTTAGGCATTCTCCTATTCGGTTGATTTCTTGTTGGGGAAGCACATTGAAAAGATGATGCTTGGCTTTCGAGTTTGCAAGGTGCTCTTCCCTTTGCTTTTTGGTCCACCTAGATTTCTCTATTGGCTTCCCTTCTTCATCCCTAGGCAAAACGAAACCGGATTCCATTGTAATCATAATGTCAAAATCCGTTTCGAAAAATACCTCCATTCGCTTCTTCCACCAAGCGAATTCTCCTTCAAATTTCGGAGGATGGATGTTTGAGCTGACCATTTTTGAATGTTGCTTGTTGTGGCGGTTAGTCCTCGACTAGCTTTCCTTGGCTCTGATACCACTTGTAGGGGATTGATTGGCCGGCTAGAGGGGGGTGAATAGCCCTCGTTCGTTGGATGTCGTAATTCGCTCGTCTACAAAACGTTAGCGCAAGCGGAAGCAATAAACTAAGACAAGCAAATAGAAATAAAACAAAGACAATACAAACATGGAGATGTAACGTGGTTCACGGCTACGCCGCTAATCCATGGTCCGATTCGTCCACGGTGAATCACTCCGAAATCTATCCACTAGATCTCTCCTTTGCACAAAGCTAGGTGGAGGTAACCTCTTTTACACAAAGATCACTCTTCTACAATGGAATGAAGATTAGAGCAAGTAGAAGAGTGGAAAATCATTTAGGACACTTTGGGAGTAGTTGGGCATTCAAGCATTAACCCCCCAAAGCCCCATCCCCTTCCTTTTTATAGAGGAAGAGGGTTTCTTCCCGTTGACACAGGATCAGTCGACTGATGGCACCCATCACCGATCGGTGTCAGAGCTGCTGCCCAATAACGGCCGCTTTCCATGTTGGATACTATCCAGCAGATCGGCATCGATCGGTGATGGCACCCATCACGACCGAGTCCTCAAGTCCTCAACAAGGTCGACTCCATTCTGTGCCCATGCACAGTGACATCAGTCGACTGTTGTCCCTTGGCAGTCGACTGATCAAGCCATTAGTCGAATGCCCATACTGGCAGTCGACTGATCAACTTGATTCAGCCACATTAGACCAGTCGATCGAACCATCGACTCAGAAGCGGCCGATCGCCATGACATGGCAATGATCGCGTCGAAAACTCATCCGACACTTGGCCAAATGGCCAAGTTTCACCTAAGAGCTACCCTTCCCGGGTTACAATCGCTCACTCTCATCCCTCGGAGTCCCTCGCCTTCGAAGTTCTCTTCGTTCGCGGCAACGTCCCTCGGTAGCATCAGGCGCACGACTCTGCAATGCTCCTTCGCGTCTCTTGCCTCGAAGTCTATTTCCTTCGGCTTCACTCCAAGCTCCTCGTCTGGCGGTCCCTCGGATGCTCCAAGCGCACGACTTCCGCAAAGCTATCCTTCACTGACTCAAGGCACGAGTCATGAGATGTGAAACTCGCCATTGCTCCATGTGCGAATTACTAAGTCCTGCATGACTTCAACGCACATATCAAATCAACATATCAAACTAACTTAAACCCTTTGCCACACCATCAAAACCATATTACGGCAAGAGATTGCCCTAACAAGAACTATCACAATATATTGTGATAATAGTGGTGCAGTTGTAAACTCGAAGGAACCACGAGCCCATAAGGCAAGTAAACACATAGAGCGCAAGTACCACCTGATACGAGAAATCGTAAAGAGAGGAGAAGTTGTTGTGGCAAAGATTTCATCGGAGGATAACCTGGCAGATCCTTTCACTAAGGTCCTTCCAACGAGAGCTTTTGATAGGCATGTGGAGGGAATGGGAATCAGATGTATGACAGTTTGAGGACAACATAGTCTTTTAGTATAAGTGGGAGATTGTTGGGATGTATACTGAAAAGTCTATCTTTTGTATGAACATCTTTATTTTTGAAATAAGAATCACATGATCATTATTTGCATATTTATGGTTATGCATATTATCTTATACATTACATTGTAGATAACATGGTGTGTAGTGTCACACAAGAGATCATGTTATCAGTTCATTGTAAAGTAGAAGTAAAGGCTCATAACCGAGATGGTTATGGACAAGCCATTGGAATGGTTGTAGTGTGATTTGGTATTGATTTGTCTTGACCATAGAATCACACTAGTACACTTTGTGTATATTGAGCAGGACTGACTTAGAGGTGATTCGATTTATTGCTGACTACATAATCGAATCGGACCTCAGATATTATATTGTACATGCTCTTAATCCCGATATAATAACGGGCACATATACTTAGTATTCATTTCTTTGATTTACCAATGGGTGAGATTTATAGAGTAAATCGATAGGCTCGGTAAGTTAAAAAATGGTATTATTTATATGGTGTGTCGTTGATTATAGGAGGAAATCGTGTCCTATATATTAGGATGATGATGTCCCCTTGAGGAGCTCATAAGGTTCATCATGTAAACCCTGCAGGTGGACTTGGTCCGGCATGATGATAAGGTTGAGTGGTACTACTCATGAAGTTAGATGTTGATTAATTAATTTTCAGTAAATTAATTAATCGACGGACATTTGAGATCTTAAACACGGGGAGAAAAATGTACAAATAATATATGGAGCCCATATTAATTTATGGGGGTTGGTGAGGTAGATCAATGATAATCCTCTAGTGGAATGGATTATCATTAATAGATCGGATTTTATGTGGGCTTGATCCATTGGGTGGCCAAGATCCAACTCCTCCTCATGGTCCCTATTATAGTCTATTAAAACCTCATGGAGCCTAGATCCAATGATGGAAAACAAAACTCTAGATCCAACGGTAGAGATTAAATCTCTAGATCCGATGGTTGAGATTAAATCTCTAGATTCGACAGTTGAGATTAAATCCCTAGAACCGATGGTGGAGATTAAAACAAGGCTTAAGCCTAACTCTATAAAAGGAGGGATTAGGGTGGGCAGCAAGGGCAATTTTGGAGGCAAAGAGGATTAGGGTTTTTGGGCGGCAAGGGCAAGGAGGCTTGGGCGGCCACAAACTTGGAAAGATTTTCCTTCTTCTTCCTTAGGTGGTCGGCGCCCATCCTCTCCTCTTCTCTCCTTGGCCGGCGTCCAAAGCTCTTCCTTTTCTTCTCCTTGGCTAGTGGAAACAAGGGTTAGGGTGATTCCTTGGAGCTCTTGGCCGGCGCCCACCTTCCTCTCTCTTTAGGCCGGCGAAAAGCTTCAAGTTGGGAGCTTGTTGGTTGGTCCTAGATAGAGGAGAGTTTTGTTTCTTATTCTTCCTTTTGTTTGGAGCGAGCAAAGAAAGGAAGATTGGTGATCTAGGAGGCTTCGACTTTTGGAAGATCGTCGCCCACATGACGTCCAAAAGGAGGAAGGACATACAATAGAAGATCGAGAGGTATAATGCTTGTTTATATTCTTTTGTAACATGTCTATAATTGTTTTTTAATCATATACATGTTGTATGTTCTGTTTTATGGTTAAATTTACTTGGACCCCGAATACAAACGCAAAAACCGGCGATCCATACATCGTCTGTTCCGCGGCTAATCGTAGAATAGAAGTTGGTTGCTTGAACAACAAGTTTGTTCAAGTGACCACTCTAATCGAATAGCATGATGATGAAACGGTAGCTTGGGTAATCCCTCCTTGTCAAGGATAAAATTTTTTTATCCGGGGACGTAGAAGGGATCGCCATGAACAATCGACCGAGTCGAAGGGGGATGCGAAGTTTCCTACCTTCAAATCCTTACTCATCATCATCATCATCGGAGGAAGAAAATGCCTTTGTCACAAATTTAGCTCTAATGACATTTGATGATCTAGACACCTCCTCCTCATGGCAAGAAAAATCAAGCACAAGTGAGGAGAGCTCTAGTGAAAGGGGAGGCTCATCATCATCCTCCTCATCCGAAGAAGAAGACATGGAAAGTATGGTAAAACATCTTCCCACTCAAGAAATAGTTTCCATGATTTCTAGCTTAACTAGGGACTTATTTAGGGCCAAAAAGAAAAAATAAGAACATGCTAGATCAAATTAAGGCCTTAGAAAATAAATTAGAACAAGCATGCTTAAATGTTAATAATAATATTTCTTCTAGTCATGATGATGCATGCTTACATGATCTTTATATGCCTTTTGATGTTAATGATGCATGCATTGAGGAAAATAGGATGTTAAGGGAAAAGGTAGATCATTTGACCAAAGCCCTAGAAAAATTCACAATTGGCTCCAATACATTAAACATGATCATAGGGAGCTAAAGGGCTAGCTTTAATAAGAAAGGCTTAGGTTATAAGGGAAAGACAAATGAAAAGGCTTATAAATGTTTGATTGCTAGGGTTCAAAGCAAAAATAAGACAATTGCTAGAAAATGGATCCCTAAGGAATATTTAGTGAACCCCATAGGAAAGAACTTGTATTGGGTTCCTAAATTCATCCTTAAGGGTTAGGAAAACCCTAGGATAGTCAACCTTATGGATTTTACTTATATCATATTATTTGGTTGACTTAGGATGGTGGGGACTTAATTTTTGAAATAGTATTGGGTGATGATAATGTGCCCATAAATTGATAATAATGCTTAAATCATGATAATTAATGTAATTGTTATATATGTTTGTAATCATGATTTACGATCTTGACATTTAATATATAATCATGGGCAATAGGGTTTAAATCATGCTTTGGTTGATACTTGACTTGTTATCATGATTTTATACCTAATGTATGATTATAAATTGATTGATATATTTGTTTCATGATCATAATATGAAATCAATGCATATATGTTTTTGTGATCATGTGATATGATAGAGTGATACTTAACCATGGGTAGAATTGCATGAATTTGAAGGTTAAGTACATAAATACCTTTAGGAACATCTCACATTCACCATAAGGATAACTTTGATTGAAAACATAGTATGGGTGAGATGATACAAATGGTCCACTAATGCCTATGACATCTAGATGGTCATTTTAAGTATCAAAATAGCAATAATAGACCAATCATGGGGAAGGCTTGTGTTTAACTCATAGACATATTGCCCAAAGATCATGGTTGAATATTTCATATGTTTTCAAAACCATTTCTTACTTTAAAATCTGTGCTTTCATGTTTTGAAACAATTTAAAGCAAAATTAGGTGTTAAAATTGATACAAACATGATCAAAATACTAGTTGTTTTTGAAGCTTTTGGATTTTTGGCAAATCATTGAAAATATAAGTAATTTTCATGAAAACTCATTTTTTTCACTGATAAAGGACTTTAAAATAAACATGTTTTCAAAATTTCATGATTTTTCGAATTTTTTGAAATTTATAGTGTATTTCTGAATTTCGTCCAGAAAGATAGAAAAACATGAATTCTGTGTGCCAGTCGACTGGTAGTCTGAACCAGTCGACTGATGTACTGTGCACGAGCACAGTAACCTGATTTTATCAGGTTTTGTTTGGTTTTTGGTATTTTTTCCTCCTTAGAGTTGATACCTTGGATTATAACATTTGGATAATGTTTTTGATGGTGTCAAAGGGGGAGAAATAGGGAAGTTTAAGTTAATCATGGTAAGAGGGAAAATTTATCATGTCTTAAGGAGGAGTTGCATGTTTAAGGGGGAGTTATTATACTCATGTTTTTACTTACATGCTTTCCTTGCTTATGTTTATTCTTATTTGTTTACCTAACTTAAACGGATTGCCACACATCAAAAAGGGGGAGATTGTTAGGGCAATCAACCCATGTGAAATGGTTTTGATGTGTGTGGCAAAGGGTTTAAGTTAGGATTTGATATGTGCGTTGGAGTCTTACAGGACTTAGTAATTCGCACATGGAGCTTAGGTAAGTGTCACCACTCACAACCTCATGCTTGAGTCGGTGAAGGAGTATTGCAGAGTCGCGCGCTTGATGCATCCGAGGGACCGCCGGACGAGATGACTTGAAGCGAAGCCAAGGAAGCAAACTTTGAGGACAAGAGATGCGAAGGAGCATTGCAGAGTCGTGCGCTTGATGCTGCGGAGGGACGTGGCCGCGAACGAAGAGAGCTTCGGCGAGGGACTTCAAGTGAGATGAGAGAATGAGTGAATTGTAAGTAGCTCATTAGGTGAACTTGGCCGAATGGATGAGTGTCAGAGGCTCGACCGCAAGGGTTGAGGTTTACCCGACCGCCGGAAGCTCAAACAAATGTAAGATTTGAGTTTTACCCGGCACTAGTCGACTGCCATGTCATGGCAGTCGACTGCTCTAAGTCGATCGGCAATCGACTGGTGTGGCTGATAAATCAAGTCGACATCAGTCGACTGCTGAAGGGAAGCAGTCGACTGATAGCACTGTGCACGGGCACAGAAGCTAGTCGAGCTCGCGGGTCACTCGACTGGAAGTTGACATCAGTCGACTGATGATATCATCAGTCGACTGATCATCCGATTGTTGGAGAAAGCGACTGCGGATCCCGTGAATTCGGCCTGGTCAGAAGTCGTTGGAGTCGACATCAGTCGACTGATGTCACCATCAGTGGACTGATAGTGTCCAACGGGAAGAATTGCTTCCTCTCTATAAAAAGAGAGGGTGGGGGCTTTTAGATGGTAAATGTTCATGCTCTAAACATCCTACTAAGTGCCTCACAAAGCTCAAACTCCTTCTATTTTTCTTTCATATTTATTGTAAAAGAAGGAGTTTTCTCATTGATGTAAAGGTTTACCTCCACCTTGCTTGGGCTAAACGGAGAGACCAATAGTGGGTTGGTTTCGGGGTGATTCACCGAAGATGAATCGAACCATGGATTAGCGGCGAGGCTGTGAACCATGTTACATATTGTGTTAGCATTGTTTTTGCTTTTGCTTATCTTAATTGCTTGTTTAGTTTTTTTTTTGTTGCGCTAATTATATTTGTAGACAAGCAATACGTTCATATGACGAAAGAGGGCTATTCACCCCCCTCTAGTCGGCCACCAACGTTCCTACAAAGCTTTCATAGTCGGCTGATTGCATAGAGCAGTCAACTGATGGCTTGATCAGTCGACTAATGGTGTGATCAGTCGATTGATCAGAGTTCCATTGGGATGTGATGACCACAGATTAGGCGAGTTAGAAGCCGTTGGATTCAATCATCTACAGCAGTAGTCGACTGTTGCATGCTCAATGGGAAAATCAACCTCCTCTCTATAAAAGGAGGCCTTGGGAAGCTTAAGAAGGCTAATGCTCTCATTCCAAACTTTGTTCTCAAGCTCTCCAAGTTTTATAATTGTTTTTACTCTACTCTTTTCTAATCTTACTTATATTACCTTGTGAGAAGAAGAGTTTATTGTAAGAAGGTTCTTCTCCACCTTGTGTTCATCTAAAGGAGAAAATAGTAAAGGGTTGAAGGAGTGATCCACCTAAAAGATTGTCGCGGACTAGCGGCAAGAGGCCGTGAACCACGTTAAAGTCTTGTGTTAGCATTGTCTTATTTACTTTTGTTTTAGCCTTCATTTTATTTATGCTTTAGCTAACAACTCTTGTAGAAAAATAAAGAAAGGCTATTCATCCCCCCTTCTAGCTGGCGCATCGGTCCTAACAAGTGGTATCAGAGCAAGGTCTTTATCATCGGACTCATCGCCGCGATAAGCACATCAAATGGCCGACATGAACATGCACCCACCAAAGTTTGAATGAGACTTTTCTTGGTGGAAGAAAAGAATGGAGATATTCTTTGAAACCGATTTTGATATTATGCTAATAATGGGAAATGGTTTCGAGGTACCTAAGGATGAAGACAACGAACCGATAGAAAATTCAAGATGGACAAAGAAGCAAAGAGAGGAACATCTAGCAAATTCAAATGCCAAGCATCACCTTTTAAATGTTCTTCCTCATCAAGAAATAAATCGGATTGGAGAGTGTTCAAGTGAAAAGGAGATATGGGAGAAGTTAATTGAGCTTCATGAGGGTACATCCGAAGCCAAATTAGCAAGACGAGATCTTCTCTGGTCACAACTCAACAATATCAAATTGGACAAAGGAGAAAAGGTATTATCATTACATTCTAGATTTAAAGAGATAATCAATGGCTTGTCAAGTGTAGGGGAAAAGCTATCAAATTGGGACATGATTATGAAAGCTATTGACGCATTTCCCTGAACCTCAAAGTGGAGCTCCATGGTTGATTCCTTCTATATCTCAAGGAATCTAGAGGTTAGTACTTTAGAAGAATTTTTTCTACTATGGAACTTCACGAAACTCGCCTTGAAGGAATAGTTGAAGAACCAATCAATCAATCAAGGGGAGTAGCACTTGTTGCAAGCAAAGGGAAGAAGAATAAGACCTCACCCTTCTCATCGGATGATGATTCACACTCTTCAATGGATAGCGATGAAGAGGCATATATGGTAAGAAGGGTAAGACGTTCATTAAAAGGTTTTAAGTTTAACAAATCCAATGATAGGAGAAGGAAAAGGAAGAGTATATGCTATAATTTCCAAGGAGAATGACACATGAGGGATGAGTGTCCTCTATTGAACAAGAAGAAAGAAGAAAAGAAGAAGGATGACAAGAAGAAAGCAGGCAAGAAGAAAGAAGAGAAGAAGTCAAAGGAAAAGGAGAAGTCGTCAAAATCCGGAAACTTAAAAGCTACATGGGACTCATTGATAAACAAGTATTTTGTGTCGTGGTACCGTTACAAATTAATTACCGAACCCCCTAACTACACTAATATAGCATAGTGGATGGCCTGGATCGTTTCCCAACGAGTGTAATCGATAAAATAGTAAATTTAGGATTTCTAATTATTGCTTTGGGTTTTCTATTGAAGATGGAGGGGTTGGGATTTGAGCTCTAATCTACGGTTGCAAGGTAATTAATACTCTAAACTAACATGCAACAACTGAATCAACCAATGCAGGAATTAAATCAACAAAAACTCGAAGAGGAAATAAATGATCTAATCAACCCAAGATAGGCCAGGTGAATGAACAAGTTCCTCCGGCTAAGTCCAACGAAGCTCGATCGAGACTCTGCAAATGGTAGTGGATGTGAGATGGTGCAAAATCTTGAATCTAGTAGTTTGATGGATGCTCCGAACTCTCACGGATCTGGTTGAGCTCGAAGAAGTGTCGTCGGGGCAGAACTCCTCGAATCCGAAGGAGAAGGTGGATGAGCTGTGGAGATGGAGGACAACGCTGAAACCTCTCGATGAAGCAGTTCCTCCTCGAATCCGTGGAGGAAAATGGATGGAAGGAAGGTGGAGGCGGCTGCTAGGGCTCAAGGGAAGAAGAGATTTAACTAACAACCAAACGAAATAATCAATGCATCAACAAAATCTAATGCATGAACATGATTAAAAGAATGCAACTATTTAACTACAATTGCGATGAAATTTAAGGAACTGTAAATTAAGCATCCTAATCTACATGCATCTAATCAAAGCACATAAACTCTAACATTCAACCTAATTAAAACTCACAACATTAAACAAACTCATTCAAGCATTTCACCAAACACTTCATGAGCATGAAACAACCTAAACCAAATGTGTGCAATTCAAAACATGGAATCTAAATTTGACAACAAGTATTCAACATAAACTAAATGACCAAACAATCAAAACGAATAAAAAGATATTACTGATCGGAGCTGTGGAAGACACAATCGGCGCTGCCATGAAGGTACTGGCCGCAAATGTGGAGCACTGCCGGAGCTATGGAGCGGCTACCGGAGTTGTAGAAGTGGATCGCTGGAATTGTGGATGGCACCTCCGATCGGAGGTGGAAAAGATGGCTGGCAGAGATGCTGGAAATGATGATAATGGCTGACCGGAACGATCAGAGGGGAATCCCCACTCTGGCGACCAGCGAGGAAGGGGAGAGCGCAACGGTCGATCGGCGCGTGAAAGGGCAAATCCGCTCCTCTGTCATGCGATAAAAGGGGGAGGTGATGGAGGAGACCATCACCTGCCTTGGTGGAGGAAGTGGATGGCCAACGGTGCTTGGGCGTGGATGAGGCGGAATCCGACGGCTGCTCACGCGATCGAAGAAGAAGCTGTTCTGTTACGCGATGGAAGAAAGGTGAGAAAATGTTGGATTTTAAGCCCCTTTTCCTTGGTCGTCCGATCGAAGCATGATCACATCTTAGCCGTCCATTAAACCTAGTGCTAAATGAATCTGATTAATCCATTTAAGGGTTGTGCATCCAACGGTTGAGAATTCTCCGACTTTGAATGGATGGGTCTGATCAATCTGAATGGATAATCATGATCGATAGAATCTAGAGGAAGGCTCAGATGTCCAGATCTAAATGTATGGATTGGATCTCTCTAGATCTGGATAAATGGCTCAGAATCAACCACTTTCTTTGGACGGTCCATATTGCTCAGATATGGAGATTAATCCATCTTGAAATGTCCTTTATGACCCTCGATGAAGCCACTTTTGATCTAACTCAAGTCTAGTCCAGTGGCCCATCTCGATCTCCTACAATTAAGATTTAAAGTTTGTATATAAGTCTAAATTTTAGGAGAATTTACAATAAGGTCCAAAAGATGATTCAACTCATAAAACATATAAAAAATAAAAAATTAAACACACGAGAGAATTAAAATAGTGATATTAAGAACCAAAATAATACGATAGTAGTTATTAATTCCCTCACACTTATTCTTGCACGTCCCGAGCTAGGAAAGAAAACTAAAAGTAAACTGAAAGTGTATTTCCCTAGCAATTCCCAAGCATACATAGAAGATCGTGAAAGAAAGTTACCTAGGATTGTCAAATCTCAAAGACTTAAACAATCATGGACTCAAATCTTACACAGGTTAACAAACATGGTGACTTCAATCCATCATGAATAGACTAAGAATGATTAAGCCTCACAAGGTAAGTGGTGGTTTCTCTCGCTCTCATAAGCATGTAATAGTGGAGTTCACTCAAGCTACTCATGGTTTATGAACTACCATATGATTTCTTTTCTTCTACCTTCACCACTATATACACATAAGAATGCACAATCACTGAAGGCTTATTAGGAATGTAAGGGAAACATGAATACAAGAAAAATGACAATATGTGTGAAAGGACAGAAAGATAAGAAATGAAATAGCTAAAGAAATGCAAGAAGATATGGAAATACTGGAATGCTACATACATGAGTACAAGGAAGCATTGCCCTAAAATTTTTTTCTTCCAACCCGATAAACATGTAAACAACCCTTATCACATTCTTCAATACAAATCTACTAATGATATACAATAAATCTCTCAATAATTGTAACAAGGGATGTTGTTAACAAAAATACTATCACACATAAATAAAAAATGGCACAACATGTAAAAATTTTCACAATATTTTTTTTTATTTCATGGGCACCCAATTTATTTTTTTTTCAACTTTTTTTTTAGCTTTTTTTTTCGACATGTAGTTCACTTCCCTATGCTCCAACATCAAGCTCAGCTAAAAAGATAAAAAGCATGACAAACTCATGGTGATCAAGCATGACTTGCCTATGCTAACACTAAATTTCCCTGAGCTCACTACAACAAATTTGACTTTCCGCAGCATGCTATCAACAGCGCACAATTTTAGCACGCTGTTAATAATAGTTTTTACAGCGCGCTCAATTTTGTACGCTGCGGATAATATTATATTTTTACAAACAACAGCATGCAAAAATAATACGCTGCCAATACTCATTTTAACAGCATGCAGTGCACGCTATTAATATTAAATAATAACGGCGTGCATTCTGTGCGCTGTTAAAAATTTTATTATAAAAAATTATACTTTTCGCAGTGCACCAATGATGTGCGCTGCGGATAATATTAGATTTATTAATATGAGACTTTTAACAGCGTGCAATTTGCACGCTGTTTAAAGTCTCACTATAAAAAACTAAATTTTTCGCAGCGTGCCAATCAATTGCACTGCGGATACAATGTTTGTTAATATGAAATCACTAAATATTCAACAGAGCAACAACTAGGAAAAATAAATCACTAATAAACATTTTTGTATGCAGTTAAAAATATCATTATAAAATTAAACAGCGTATATTTTGTATGCAGTTAAAAATATCATTATAAAATTAAATTATTTTTTAATTTGAAAATATTTTTTTTAAAAAAAGATTAACAACGCATTTATATTATAACTAAAAAAAACGTGCAGAATAATTATTCACGAATAAACTTATCTATTCATTGCCATTTTTATTAAGTATATTATTAATTAATTATACTTTTGTTTTAGGCTAAAAGTTTCCCAAACCCGCCGCAGCTTTCTCACGCGCCAATTGCTCACGCTCGCCGCCGTAGCCTTTTCACGTGGCGATTTCTCACGATCGTCGCCGTAGCTTTCTTCGGCGACTTTCTTCACCTTCGTCGTCACTTTCTGCACACTCTTCTCATGCTCGCCGCCGTAGGTTTCTCACGCGACAATTTCTCACGCTTCCCGCCGTAGGTTTCTCCGGCGATTTTCTTCACCTTCCTCACTGCACGCTCTTCTCACGATCGCCGCCTTCCATCTCCATCCTTCAGGTTAGGCAGTGTCTTTACAGTCTATTGATTTTATTGTGTATTCTATAAAAATATGACGAAACTAGATCCTATAACATATATCTTGTTGTATTTTATCCAGTTTCATGAATATTTATGTTAGATTCGTATTCCTTCATTTTGATAATGAACTAAACCACACTTCTCCACACCAAAGTTAAAGAATGGTTGCGTACCGAAAATATTGAATTTTAAGTAAAACTGAGTTACTTAATATTCAACAGAGCAACAACTAGGAAAAATAAATCACTAAAGTTAACATGCTTTCTTTGGTTATCAGGTATGAATATTTAGCATCAAAATCAAGACTTGTGAGATTTTTTTTCTTGTTTTCCCATGGATGGAAAGAATAAATTTTAGTGACACAGTGCATTCAGTGTTCAAATTAATATATATCTTTAAAATTAGATATATCTTGATGGAGAATCTTTGCAAGCATTTAATTCTGATTTGCTAGGATATAAATTCTGATTTACAATGTTCATTTAATTCTGATTTGTTAGGATATAAATTCTGATTTACAATGTTCATTACATCTATATCGTTTAATTCTTGTAGCTTGTTGAACATGCCACCGCTGTTAATATTTTATTATTGAATTATATAAATATATATATATATATATATATGCACAATGTGAAGGAATGTTTATAAGCAGGCAATTATACAACATTCGAAAGAAAAGGAAAATGGGGAAAAAAATGCAGCAAAGCATCCGTAGAAGAAATTCAGGTGATATTGTATTTTTTTAAATCTTGGTTTAATTTAATAAAGTTTACTCGTACAATTCAATCTCTTTATGGTAATTTGCAGGAAAATATAGATAAGAGGCTATCGAGAGTGGACTCTAATACTTCACCTGCTTCATCACAAGAGTTGCATGGTGAAGAGGCAATTGATGACGACAAAATTTATAAGAAAAATGGACGGGGTCCATCAAAGTTTAATTTAGCTAGTGGTCAACTAAAGCCCAAAGAACTAGAACGCAATGAGTTTGGACAGCCGATTGGGGATAATTCTGTTAAGTATGCTTCTTTTCTAGGTTGCATGGTAAAGGAATTTGTGCCATACACATTAGATGGATGGAATGATGTAAGCGAAGAAATGAAGAATAGGATGTGGAGTTGTCTTCAGGTAATGGCTTGAGTCACTGAATTTATCAAGTCTATAGATGCAGTACAAAAAGTAGACATAATTTTATGCTTCTTTATATACAGGTGAACTATAATGTTGAGGAGTATGAAAAAAAAATGATCTTTCAAAAATTAGGAAAGTTGTGGCGTGATAGAAAATCCAAGCAAATACAAATACTTGTGAAGCTAATGTTGGTCAAGCGGACTTCACGAAAACTTAATCTTTTGAGGCTTGAATTTATGGATCAACATCAATGGGAATTGTTTGCAAAGAGGACATTATCGCTGAATTTCAAGTAAGTATTAATTACGAGTTAATTTTTATGTTCTGATTAAGACCAAATGTACACTTGTAAATTTCTTTTTGTCTAGTCATATGGGTAATGCTCAAATTTGTAACATCTAAATTTGTTATGTTTTATTTTTAGGAAAAGAGTGAAAAATTTAGAAACGAGGAAAATCAAGACCACATTCACACTATGAGCCGAAGAGGTTATGCAGTTTGGCTAGCATGATGGTAAGCATTATTATTTATAAAACATTTTGAAAAATTCTGCAAATACACTTATTAATTTTATTATTTGCCTATCTATTTTTATATATTTATATATGTTTCATATTTAAGGAAAAAGCAAGTCCTGAGATACACCAATTACAAGATCAAAAGTTTGGATTGAAGGTAAGAAAAATGGACAACCTATTAGTCAAGTCGTTGGAGATAAAATAGTAATAAGATTATTTCCTGTTATTATTTATAAAAGTGTTCATACCAATTACATCACTAGTAATCTAAAAGTGTTATTTTACAAAAGTTCTATCTTGGTATTTGTAGAAAGGAATAGAAGAATGCCCATCTGAATCTTTAAACACAACTAATATTGATGATGATGCAATGAGCCTTGTATTTGGCAAGGAATCTCGAGGTAGAGTACGAGGAATGGGATTTGGAGTTATACCATCAAAGGTTGGAGCTTCTGTGCAACAAAATAGTACCATCAAATGCCTTGAAAGTATAGTGAATAATTTTCAACAAGAAATGCAAGAAATGAGGCTCATGTTTTTGAAAAATATGAGACAACAAAATGAACAAGACCAGGTTAGTAATTTTCAAAAATGCATTTTGTCTTAATTAATTTGGTTTTTTATGTCCTTGTTAGTGAAATTATATTATGATAATATTATTTGACAAAATTTGTTTGAATAATTAGGTTGCTAGTTGTGGCATTGGTGACAATATTAGGAATAATCTTAGTGGCGGTAGTGATGTCAATGGTGCAAAAAAGAATGACAATATTGGAACTCAGGTAATCATATTGACTGATTTTAAATAAGTAATTAGATTCTTCTTTACAAATATATATTGTGCTTGAATACTTTGAACTGAATAGATGAACCACTGCCATATGGATGAAATGCTTGAATACTTTTTGAATTTTATCGGTTGACATGGTCTTACATGTTTGATACTGAATATATATAATCTTTTGAAACACTATAGCACTTTTGAGTTTGTCATTAGAAACATGGAAAGCAGTGATGTTAGTGGCTTTTAATCAAATTATCACTCGGACAGAATCACGTTATCACTTTTGTCGTAGATAAACTCGATTAAATTGAATCAGAGTTCATGGGAAGATAGATATCCAAGTTTGTTGAATTGAAATACAACCACAAAATAAATAAATAAATATTGCACCAATATGAGCAGATAGGATTTCGTGAAGCACAGCAGCGACATCTTTGTCATTGGATCAACATCTCCTTTTGCTATTCCTTTAGCTACATCTTGGGGTAACCATGTAGAAGCAGTCAAGAAAAGCTACAATCTCTGAATCAAATGAACGTTCACTATTATAGATATATGCAAGAAAAAATTTGACTTAAAGATGTAGGATATGGGCCCAAAAAATAAAGATCTTCAAAAGGACATTGAGGTAGCTCCAACAAATGAACAAGATCCTCTTTTGCAGGATCATAAACTCTCTGATGTCGGAATGTCCAAATTGTTTTTCTGAACATTTCCTCAAAAGGAGGTGGGATGGATACCAGTTTCTGTATCTCCAAGAATTTTTAAATATTGCTAATTGTCGAACCCTCTTCAACTCTTTTTTCCCACCTTGTAAATGGTGCTGTTGCAAAAATGATACATGAGGTGTCCTACACATATCCAATTTATCTGATATATATGCTCCTGGATATGATATGATAAGCTTCATGTCATATAATCTGATGCTTTTTCAAATTTTATTCTAGTACTCTGAGATATTTCTCATCCAAGTTATTGAAATTTCTTCAAAGTTCCTCATCTGGTACATGTGCAATCCTCTGTCGAATCAAGTTACTTGTGTTAGTGAAAGTTCAGATTGTTGCTTCTCATAACTGTTTTGTTTTTGTTGCTTACTAGTTTGTATATGACCTCATGCTTATGTTCTGGAGTTGGAAATTCAGGTAGGAACAATGCTTCTTGGTTGTGCCTTCCTGTATGATATCTTTTGGGTTTTTATCTCTTTATGGCAAATAGATCAAGCTATTTTGGTAGCTATACCCTGGTCAATTGAAAAGCAGTATGTTCACCTAAATTCATGCATGGTTATAATAGTATGGCCAACTATTGGGCAATGCTATATTACAGACTTTACCGTTAAAACTTTTTTTGTTCTTGTTAGTGAATGTGCAATCACCATCTAGCATTTTATTATGTCTCTATTTATCTTTTTTTTTGTTCTTTTTAGTGAATGTGCAATTATGATAATATTATTTGACAATATTTATTAAAAAAATTAGGTTGCTAGTGGTGACATTGATGACGATATTAGGAATTATGTTAGTGGCGATAGTGATGTCAATGGAGCAAAAAAGAATGACAATATTGCAACTCAGGTAACCATATTGATATGAGGAATATTGTGTTTTCTTTTACATGATAGAATCTCTCTCTTATTACTAATAACTTGTTTTATTATAAAAATATATTTGGGAACATTAATAATTTTTTATTATTATATAGGGAAAATTGAAGAATGTGAATTGTGGAGATGTCAGCGTTAATACTAAATGTAAGTCGCTTAGCCGTTGGTCCGTGATGGAGTTGTTAAGGTCGAATTGCATCCAGATTCAAAAGCAAAAGTGCATCACGTTCCTCTTGGTGGATCTTGTTGGAAAGTTTGGATTGATAGAGTTTTGATGGAGAAGGTGGATCTAATTCGACCCAATGATGAAATGTATTTTCTTGAGGATGCAATAGGAAGCACAGTCGCTTGGTTCTCTAAGTGTATAGTTTTGTGTGACTGATATAGATTGTGTTGTTGGTTGAATTGTTAATGCGACTAAGTGAGTATTTATTTTGTAGGAAAGAAATTATGTAAGTGAATTTATATTATTAGTTTGAATTTTTTTCTGTGACTAAGTGAATAAATAGTACACTAGCTATATAAGTGTGGTGGTGATGATTATTTATGGTATCATAATTGTTTTAGTTTTGATTTTATAATCGTGTGTATGTGATGTTAAAAATGAGTATAATATTTGTATGTGATATTATAATTGTGTGGTCTTTGTGGGTTGGATTATAATTATTTGAGTTTTTATATTACAATCTCGCATAGCAGACGTCTTGATCGCAGCGCTGCGAATACCTATAACCGCGTTGGCAGAATGCACCTAACGCGCGATGTCGCGATCGTCGCTCTGCGAATGCATAGCTATATTGTGCGATCACGCGCTGCGAATGCATAACTACGGTAGCGATCGTGCCTTCTGCGAATGCAAGCCGCGGTAGCGATCGCGTATTTGCAAATCTGCTTAGCGCGATTGTGCTGCGAATGTCTTATGACTTTCAATAGCTTAGCGTTGTGCAGCATGCGTTGCACGCTGCGGATAGCATATTTGTGCACTGCGGAAAGTCAAATTTGTTGTAGTGGCTACTCTCCCCCACACTTAAATTTTTGTCCATCCTGGGCAAAACACTCATCATGGATCATCCAAGTATTCCACATCCAGAAATAGAAATAGAGAAGAAAGTAATGGAAGGAAAGAAAAAATGTAAGGATGAATGACTAGAATGTTATTCAAATAAGTGTGTGATGATAAAAGAAGTGAAGGAAAAGAAATGTGATTGCCTTCATAATAATCATGCAAACCTACTGTTGTGTGGTCTCAAAAGAATCAAAGCAAGTTCTAGAGTTATAATAACCACAAGTGCACCACACACAGGCAATAAAAATAGGCTCAATCCTCACTAGGTAAACAAAAATAATCAACTTAGTCTATCAACATAGAATCCATCACCAAGTAGTAACCACATGCAATCAAATAATCCATTCATAACAATAAATCCTCGAAACTCGACAATCAAATTTAACTAGCTTTCACGACTTCTAAGATGATATAAAGGAATGCATAGGAAATTTATTTAAAAATCCCAGCAAAACAAAAACTCAACAAACAAAACATAACAACTAAAATAAAAACAAATGAAGTAAAAGATACATACATACAAGGAAAAAAAAGAGATGAGATGGAGCAAACTCCCTTGAGGTTCTGGTGGTTGAAGAAGATTTAGCAGGAGGAACCACGCAGGGCGTGAAGTTCTCCTAAAGAAATCCCGTCCGATGGTTGAAGAAGATTCAGCTTTAACATCCATGCCGGGAGTGGGATGGACTGAATGGGGGTCAGCGCCTTCATGGTGTGATCATGATAGTACTGTGCTGCTCCCTCCAATATCATCGCCTCATCATAAGTAATCTTTGGTGGTCAGAGGCGATTTAGGAAAAGTGTCCAGCCTTGGGGCTGGATTATTGCATTTGTTGTCAGGGCTTTCATCAACAAAATTCTTGGTGACTCTGGCTGAGATGGAAGTGTCCAGTCTGGGGGCCTCCAGCTATCCACCACTTCCATGGGAATCAGCTCATCAGAATTGCTTGCCGCCACTGTCTCACTTGTCTTCTAGTCTGGCTGGCAAGTCTGGGCACTGGTATCTGTAAACTGCTCCTTTTCTTCCGAATAATCTAGGGCACAAAAAACATCACAGAGTAAATCTGAGCTACTAATATCAGCATCCATATCATCTTCCACAACAACAACTTCATCAATATCTGGAGCATCAGATCATACATCATCACCATGCCCATCAGCTGAGGAGTCCTATAGAGCTATAGAGGTAGAAGCGTACATATCACCAGCTCTACAATCCATCTCCTCAAGCACATCACTACCATCAGAAATGATCTCTGAGGAAAACTGGGAGGAATCTTGTGCTTGTGTCTGGCTGATGGATGATGCAATTTGATCCAGCAGGATTTGCATGTTTTGTATCCTTTCTTGTTGTCGCTGATGATAATCACTGATTTGTTGTTGTTGTTGTTGTAGCAATGATCCTAGCTGTTCTAGTGTCTCTGTAGTTGACTCGGCTTATTGGAATGGTTGTAATCCATCACACACTATGTCATCTTGAAATCCCAATGGACTCTAATAAGCTGAAAAATTCTGAGCCTCTTCTTGATGTGCTTCTCCATAACTGTAACTTAATTGATCACCCCAACTAGGCATGTAAGTATCGATAGATGGTGGGGGTGGATAGCACTGAGACTGCTCAGAAACATAGAGTGGTGTGTGCCCATACTTGAAATCTGAATCAAAATTATGAAAAGATGTACTATAAATTGAATTATACCTGTCCTACAGATAAGACTGATGATACTGAGGAACAGGCTAATGATATTGTGGTTGGCACTGATATTGTTGATGTTCAAGATGATTATACTCCTGTTGCCCAATGCTTGAATAGTAAGCATCACTGAGATCTCCAAATGACTGATAATATGGATCCATGTTGCAAGAGATTCCTAGTCTTTCCTGAAAAACTAACAAACACAATCAACAGACACAGGAAATAGACACGACTAAGTACATGGATATGCAAGAAATAAAAGAATGCATCCATAAACAAAAGTTTTTGAATTTTGATTGATTTTTTTTTTGAAAAATGGACAAAGAATCCTAAGTCTACCAAGCATCATTACACTCCCCGACAACGACGCCAAAATTTGATAAACTTGTATTTTGTGTGGTACCGTTACAAATTAATTACCGAACCCCCTAACTACACTAATATAACATAGTGGATGGCCCGAATCATTTCCCAACGAGTGTAATCAATAGAATAGTAAACTTAGGATTTCTAATTATTGCTTTGGGTTTTATATTGAAGATGGGGGTTTAGGATTTGAGCTTTAATCTACGGTTGCAAGGTAATTAAAACTCTAAACTAACATGCAACAACTGAATCAAACAATGTAGGAATTAAATCAACAAAAACTGAAAGAGGAAATAAATGATCTAATCAACCCAAGATAGGCTCGGTGAATGAACAAGTTCCTCCAGGAAATAAATGATCTAATCAACCCAAGATAAGCTCGATCGAGACTCTGCAAATGGCAGTGGATATGGGATGGTGCAAACAGGTGAATCTAGTAGTTTGATGGATGCTCTGAACTCTCACAGATCCAGTTGAGCTCGAAGAAGTGTCGTCGGGGTGAAACTCCTCCTTGAATCTGAAGGAGAAGGTGGATGAGCTGTGGAGATGGAGGACGACGTCGAAATCTCTCGATGAAGCGGTTCCTCCTCAAATCCATGGAGGAAAATGGATGGAAGCAAGGTGGAGGTGGCTGCTAGGGCTCAAGGAAAGAAGAGATTTAACTAACAACCAAAAGAAATAATCAATGCATCAACGAAATCTAATACATGAACATGATTAAAAGAAAGCAACTATTTAACTACAATTGTGATGAAATTAAAGGAACTGTAAATTAAGCATCCTAATCTACATGCATTTAATCAAAGCACATAAACTCTAACATTCAACCTAATTAAAACTCACGACATTAAACTAACTCATTCAAGCATTTCATCAAACACTTCAAGAGCATGAAACAACCTAAACCAAATGCGTGCAATTCAAAACATGGAATCTGAATTTGACTACAAGTATTCAACACAAACTAAACGACCAAACAATCAAAACGAATAACAAGATATTGCTGATCGGAGCTGTGGAAGACGCAATTGGCACTGCCATGAAGGTACTGGCCACAAATGTGGAGCATTGTCGGAGCTATGGAGCGGCTGTTGGAGCTGTGGAAGTGGACCTCTGGAATTGTTGATGGCACCTCCGATCGGAGGTGGAACAATTGGCTGGTAAAGATGCTAGAAATGATGATGATGGCTGACCGAAATGATCGGAGGGGAACCCCCACTGCGGCGACCGATGGAGAAGGGGAGAGCGCGATGGTAGATCGACGCTTGAAAGGGTGAATCCGCTCCTCTGTCGCATGATCGAAGGGAGAGGTGATGGAGGAGACCACCGCCGGCCTTGGTGGAGGAAGTGGATGATGGGCGGTGCTTGGGCATGGATGAGGCAGAATCCGACAGCTGCTCGCGCGACCGAAGAAGAAGTTGTTCTATCGCGTGATGGAAGAAAGGTGAGAAAATGTTGGATTTTAAGCCCGTTTTCATTGGTCATCCGATTGAAGCATGATCACATCTCAGCTGTCCATTAAACCTAGGGCTAAATGAATTTGATTAATCCATTTAAGGGTTGTGCATCCAACGGCTGAGAATTCTTTGACTTTGAATGGATGAATCTAATCAATATGAATGGATAATCACGATCGATCGAATCTTAAGGAAGGCTCAGATGTCCAGATCTAAATGTACAGACTGGATCTCTCCAGATCTCGATAAATGGCTCAGAATCAACCGCTTTCTTCGGACGGTCCATATTGCTCAGATCTGGTCCCTTGATTGAATTGCCTCTGATCTTGATGAAGGGCTCAGATTAATCCATCTTGAAATGTCCTTTATGACCCTCGATGAAGCCACTTTTGATCTAACTCAAGTCTAGTCTAGTGGCCCATCTCGATCTCCTACAATTAAGATGTAAAATTTGCATATAAGTCCAAAATTTAAGAAAATTTACAATAAGGTCCAAAAGATAATCCAACTTATAAAATATGTAAATAATCAACAATTAAACACATGAGAGGATTAAAAAAGAGATATTAAGGATCAAAATAATACGACAAAATGATAGTTATCACTCATCCTTATCGGAGGAAGAGGAGGCCATCTCACATTTTGCACTCATGGGGTTTGATGATGTAGCCTCCACCTCATCCGAACAAGAAGAAGGAAGTACAAGTGAGGAGGAGAGCTCAAATGTAGGGGGAGCACAACCTTTGGAATCGGAAGAAGATTGGGTAAGTGAGGTAAAGAATCTCCCTACTCAAGATGTCATTTATATGATTTCAAATTTTACTAGAGATTTATTTAGAACAAAGAAGAAAAATAAATGCTTGCAAAATGAGATTTGGACTCTAGAAGAAAAGCTAAAGAATACATGTTCACATGATAATGTTGCTTCTTCTAGTACAAATAACGCATGTTTAGAAGAAAATAGGATTTTAAGGGAAAAGGTAGAATATCTTAGTAAAGCTCTTGAAAAATTTACCATAGGCTCTAATACCTTGAAAATGATCATAGGAAGTCAAAGGGCAAGTTTCAATATGAAAGGCTTAGGATATAAGAAATCAAGGAATGAAAAGTTATACCATTGCCTAATTGCTAGGGGGCAATCAAAAACAACAATAGTAGCTAGAAAATAGATCCCCAAGGAATGCTTGGTAAACCCTATTGGAAAGAATCTATATTGGGTACCCAAGTTAATTTTTAAAGGATAGAAAAACCTAGGATAGTCAACCATAATTGAATTTATTTTATACCTTTCTAAATGCTTGCCTTATGATCATGATGGGTTATATTGGATAATACTTAACTTGAGTAGCATTGCATGAGAAATTTTTGGTTAAGTAGAATTACCTTAGTTAGATCTCACAACACACAATAAGAATAACTTGAATGATAAACATAGCAATGGGTGAGATGTTAAGTTGATACAAATGATTCACTAATGCTTATGGCATTTTGATGAGTCATTAGATGTATCATGATATATCAATCTTTGACCAACTATGGGGAAAGCAAATGTTTAACTCATGAACATCTTACCCAAAGATCATAGTTGGATGTTCTTGATAATTTGAAAACAATTTCATGTCTTGAGAACCTTGAGTTAATGCTTTGAAATATTTAAAGGCAAAACTAGATTTCAAAGTTGATGCAACATTAGAAAATTTTAAAACATTTGAATTTTTGCCTAACGTTTGAGAATTTCATGCATTTTCATGAAAACTTGTTTTTTTCCCTGATAGAGGAACTCATAATAAATGTGTTCCCAAAATTTTATGACTTTTCAAATTTTTATGAATTTTTCGTGCATTTCTAAAGTTGGCTTCAGAAATTAAGTTTTCTGCACTATCAGACACCAGTCGACTGGTACATATACCGGTCGACTGTAACTTGAGATGAGTCGACTAGTATCTATAAAAATAGAGTTTTGGGTTTTTCAAATCCATCTTGGGTGCTTTATATTCCCTTAAATCTTGATACCATCTTGTATAAGATTTGTATGATCTTTTTGCTGGTGTCAAATGGAAAGAATGTGTAAGGTTTAAGTTTAAACATTTTAGAGCATATGTTAAGGGGGAGTTTGAATGTGTTAAGGGGGTGTTTGATATTCATGCTTCACTTTTTCTTAAGTAATTTTACCTAACTTAAACATATCGCCACACATCAAAAAGGGGGAGATTGTTAGGGCAATCAACCCAAGTATGATCGTGGTTTTGATGTGTGTGTCAAAGTGTTTAAGTTAGGATGTCTATGCTTTTGATGTGTGTGTGTTAGTTGTGCAGGACTTGGTGAATCACACATACGTAGCTTGATATGGTCAAGCATTGGCAAGTTCACTCATCTCATGGCTCGGGTCCTTGAGTCGGTGAAGGAGGGCGTGGAACACATCTGAAGGACCGCCAGACAAGGAGCAATGGAGTTAAGCCAAAAGAAGCAGACTTCATGGCAAGACGCGAAGGATAGCATGGGGAGAAGCCGTGAGCCTAGTGCATCCGAGGGACGCAGGCAGAAAGAAGAGAGCTTTGATGGAATACTCCATGGGAAGATGAGAGTTGAGCGATTGTAATCCGAGTAGGGTAGTTCAACTTAGGTGAACTTGGTCAAATGGCTAAGATCAAGTGTCGGATGCTCAAACACTTTTGTTTGAGGTTTTACCCGACACCAATCGACTGATATGCTTATTAGTCGACTGGTCCATGTCGAATGGTCAAGCAATTGGCTGAAGCTGGCTGAGTTCTACGGCCAAAACCATCGACTTCTAGGGTTTGAAAATCGACTAGTCCATAATCAGTCGACTGTTATAAGTGAACACAAGCACAGAAGCTTTCATAGTTGACTCGCAAACCTTGGTAGTCGACTGTTATAAGTGGACACGGGCACAAAAGCTTTCATAGTCGACTAATTGCATAGAGCAATCGACTGATGGCTTGATCAATCGACTGATGGTGTAATCAGTCGACTAATCAGAGTTTTGTTGGGCTGTGAAGATCACAGATCAAAGGTAGTCGAGAACCAGTTGGATTCGATTGATACAATAGCGGTCGGTGATGGTATCGTGATCATTCAAAATCAGCCTCCTCTCTATAAAAGGAGACCTTGGGAAGCTTGAGAAGGCTAGTGTTCTCATTCCAAACTTTGTTCTCAAGCTCTCCAAGTTTTCTAAGTGTTTTTACTCTACTCTTCTCTAATCTTACTTCTATTATCTTCTGAGAAGAAGAGTTTATTTTAAGAAGGTTCTTCTCCACCTTGTGTTCATCTAAAGGAAAAAATAGTGAAGGGTTGAAGGAGTGATCCACCTAAAGGATTGTCGTGGACTAGCTGCAAGAGGCCATAAACTATGTTTAAAGGCTTGTGTTAGCATTGTCTTATTTACTTTTGTTTTAGCCTTCATTTTATTTGTGCTTTAGCTAACAACTTTTGTAGAAAAACAAAGAAAGGCTATTCATCCCCCCTTCTAGCCGGAGCATTGGTCCTAATAGCAATCACACCAAGATCAAGCCCATCTTCTCCTCATGGCCACCTCCCTTCCTCTTCAAGAAAAACCTAGAAGATCCCACCATGTGGAAGAGTCAAAAGAAAAGAGAAACCTCCAATTCCAAAAGACAAGGGCAAACGCAAAAAGGTACTAGCACTCTTGATGACCCATATGCTCGGATTCATACATCCTTGGGTTCCATTCAGACCGAGCTTAGAGAGAAAAGGTAGATGATCGATGCTATATAACATTGGCATATCAGTCAAGGTCATTTCTTTCCACCTCCTGATTAATTTATTTTTATCTACCACTACCCATCCATACATTGAGGACGATGTATATTTTAAATTTGTGGTGGGGGGGGGGGGGGGGGGGCTTAGGGGACTTAGTTATCTTTATATGTTTCTTTGCATCATCCATCTTGCATTCTATATGTTTTATGATATCTGCATTTCATATTTCATTATATTTAAAAAATAAAAACATCTTGCATTCTATATGTTTTATATTATCTGCATTTCATATCATGTTTCATCATATTTTGATTTTTTTTTTTTTGCATTTTAGATTTCTATTCATAGCCTTATGGTAATTTGTTTTTCTGTCTATGGTGATATGAACTGAAATTAGTTAGACTAGTGAATTTCTTTTTGGCTTCCTTGTTAAGAACTATATTTCACTTATAATACAATTTCTAAAGTAGAGGTATCCAAAAAGGGTTAAGTTCTGTTGGTGCAATTGGCCCAGGTTGACTCGAGTTTGACTCGAGCAGTACCTTGATAGTATTTTGATGATAGACAAAACTCATGACATGGGATTGTCATGGGAAAGTCCAACATGGGGTTGGCATGGAAAATCCAAGCATGGAGCTTGGTGTGGAAGTCCAAGGGGGAAGCCTTGGCATGGGAAAGTCCAAAGCATTGCAAAGCCGTGCGCTTGGTGCTTGGCATGGGAAATCCAAAGCATTACGAAGCCGTACGCTTGGTGCTTGGTGAGAAATGCATTGCGAAGCCGTGCGCTTGGTGCATTTGGGAAGTCTTGAGAACTTGGCAAGTTCACTAGGCTCGGGTCCTTGAGTCGGTGAAGGATGGCATTGCGAAGCCATGCGCTTGGTGCATCCGAGGGACCGCCGGACGGGGAGCAAATGGAGTGAGCCCAAAGGGAAGCATACTTCTAGGGTATGAGACGCGAAGGATGGCATTACGAAGTCGTGCGCTTGGTGCATCCGAGGGACGTAGGCCGAGGGAAGAGAGCTTCGGTGGGGAACTCCATGAGGGATAAGTTGGACTTGGCCAAGTGGCTAAGACTGAGTGTCGGAGGCTCAAACTTGATGTTTGAGGGTTTACCCGATGGTCGGATGCTCAAACAACTTGGTGTTTGAGGTTTTGCCCGACGTCAGTCGACTGACATAGGTGCCGGTTCGACTGGTCCAAGTCGACTGGTGTAAGGCTAGGGTTTTGTGTTGGGCAGTCGACTACCATGGATCGGTAGCGATCGATGTCGACGGCAGCGATCGATGTCGACAGCGATCGATGTCGACGGCAATGATCGATGATGTCGCGAGCACGCGCTCCATAGCCGATCCGACTACTAGGTCACCGATCGATGGGCATCATCGATCGGTAGGTCATCCGTTGGAACTTTGTCGACGTGGATCCGCCGATAGACAACAACACGATCGACGTGCCTTTGGTCGATCGCTAGCGCAACAGATCGATGCAGGTTATAAAAGGAGCTTGAGATGGAGGTTTTTGCCATGGTTTTTGTGGAGCTATTGGAGGGGAATTGCTGCTGTATTCCAGTCCTTCAAGAGCCAATCAAAGCAAGCAACAAACAAGTTATCAAAAGCAATCGGTGAAAAGTGTTTCTTTTGTATTATATTTGTATTCTTGTTTGTATTTGTATATTACTGTTGTAATTGCTTGTGAGAGGTTTCTCCACCTCCGACGTGTAGTCGAGAAGGAGTTTAGTTAGTGTCGTGCGCATAACTAGAGCTCGGTGAGCTCGCCCATGGAGTAGGAACCATTTGGTTCCGAACCACGTATATCTTGTGTTGTGTTATTGTGTATTGTTGTTAGTTTCATTATTATTATTATTCCGCTGCGCTAACAACAATCATAGACAAGCAACGCAACGAGAACGAGCGAATTCCGACATCCAACGATTGAGGGCTATTCACCCCCCTCTAGCCGGCCGTTTCGATCCCCAACAAGTGGTATCAGAGCAAAGGTCGCTCTTCAAGGACTAACCACCGCGAGAGCACTACAAAATGGCTGGCTTCATCCATCAACCAAAATTCGCTGGAGATTTTGCTTGGTGGAGGAAACGAATGGAGGTATATCTTGAAACCAATTTTGATTCTATGTTAATTGTAGAAAATGGTTTTGAGATGCCTAGGGACAAACACAATAAACCCATTGAAAAATCAAAGTGGACCCAAGACCAAATCAAGAACTTCAAGACAAATCTCGAGGTAATTAAATTGATTAGTGATTTGTTACCTAACACTATTTGGTCTAGATTGGGTGATTATAGGGATGCAAGGGAACTATGGAATAAGATAATAAATTTCCAAGAAAATTCCCAACCGGCACAAGTAGAAGAAAATGTCGAGGAAGAAAAACCCACATCATTTGAAGATGTTGATGACTTAGTGGAGACCTCCACCTCTAAAATTGAGGGGGAGGAGAGGCAAGCTTCCATTCCGGAGCAAGATCAAAATGAAGCTTCTACCTCCGGAAGGAGTGAAGAGGCCTCCACCAACTCCCTAGGTAACTCAAGTGTTGTTATTTTAAATAAAAATTACATAATATGCTTTGAGTGTAGGGAGAAAGGGCACTACAAGAGTAAATGCCCTAAATTGGCTAAGGAAAAGGCATCTGTTAGTTATATATGAGAGATGTCCTAAGGCAATCGCCTTATGTATGAACCATTTATATGATAAATGAAGATTCACTATTTGAGTATACATGTTTTATGTATTTGATTGGATCTTAAACTCATTTACTGAATGTCCACGATACGATTCACAGCATGAGAGAATTTGTGATTGGATCACAACTAGTGAGTATCTCTACATGTGTAATTGTGATGTATTGGAATTATCCCTAGTCGATGAATTGATGGATTTGGACGCCATCAATTCTGTTGAGACTAGCACGAGGTATACTCCTTGGTGTATCCAAGCAACTGATTCTCACTGGCTGGAGACATAGTGATGTCCGAAGTTAATCGTGGATGCTAGTTATGGTAACTAGTTCATTGGAGTGACCAGCCGTAAGACTTCATATGGTTCTCTGCATATATAGATATGTCAATGAAGTTCTTACTGTGGCTTAAGTGCGATGTTCCTTTGACTTGCGGTATTCAAGTCATCTTGATCATGGAGACTTATGCTTTGACATCTTAAGCAAACATCTCTAAGGAGATGTGGACCCGGATGATTGGGTATAAGTCGAGTGATCGAAGGTGTTTGAATAGCCTATAAAGGATTCACCACTCCTTGCGAGGAGATGTATACCCATGGCCTCTCGTCGGATTGTTACTAAAGTCTTTGGCCAAAGCATTACATGTTTAGAGTAAGGTACTCTTCGATACATGTGGAGTAACTAGAATCCGTAGGACGAGGAAATGATACTTGGGTTAGGTGACGTAGTCAGCCTAGTGGGGACTGACACCATAGACCATGTCCTGAACCAAGTGGGTATAAGATGAGTGAAGGGAATGGGGCACGAATCATTAGAGCTGCTGAAGGGTTTCAGAAATAGTTCTGGATCAACCGTTGATCTTTTCGGTTAATTGGGGATCATGATGTACTACTAGGTGCCACTCATGATCGTTCTATAATTAATGGTTAATTATAGACGGCCAACATAAACCGAGAACCTATTTGGTCACACGCATAACGAGCGTAATCCAAAGGATTTAAAACGAGCTTGAGAATGAGATTCTCAGACCGAGAGAAACTAGGTTTGGTTGGACCAAACATAAAGCGAGCATGAAATCGTTTCAGTCGTAATGGAAGCGTGGATGGGACGAGTCTTATGAAGACGTAATGGATGAACCAAAATGGTTTGGTTCTAATCCAATGGATGAGAATAAACCAAAGGGGTTTGGTTTATTTTAAACGAATGAACCAAAAGTTGGTTCGGTTCGTTTTAACTTAAAATAAACCATCATGGTTTGGTTTATTTTAACTTATCTTAATGGAGCGGGTTAACGGGCTTTATGGATATGATCCATTAACCATTAAGAGAATTAGTTCTCTATAAAAGAGGGCTTAAGGGATTGTTAAGCCCTAACCTAATCCAAAACCCTAGCCTCTTGAGTTGCCGCCCACCTCCACCCTTGGTGTTTTTCGGCGCCAACCAAAAGGCTCTTGCCGCCCAGCTTGTGTGCTGCCGTCCAAGTCCTTGCCGGCGTCCAAGCTTCAGCCGGTGATCCTCCGGCGACCCTCCGGTGATCTTCCTAGGCTTCGGTGAAAAGGTGAGCACTTGGCTTCCTTTGTTGGCCGGCGCCTATCTCCTCCACCAAGCTGTCCAGTTTTCTGGACAGCTTCTTCTCCTCTCGTCGGAGCATCGTTTAGACGACGGTTAGAGCTCCGACAGCGGCTAACTTACCGGGGATTCGATCTCCGGTAATCCTCTGAGGTGGAGGACGAAGGATTCGTCAATCGGTTGACGAATACCTCTCCGGAGAAGCGAGTTTTGAGGACTCGTCTTAGGATCCGAATTTGGATTCGGATCGTGATCATCTCTCGATCACGTCGTCTTCAACACGAGGCTAGTAACCCGTACGAAGACGAAGCTCGTGGCTTAGCGAAGTCATCCCGAGGAACTCGGCGTGGATACGGATAGAGACGATTCTAGCGAGTATCGTTCCGGTTGATGCCGTTCCCGCTACACGTCATACGAAAGGTATAACGTAGATAAATTTTCCTTTTATTGCAAATTTAAATTTACGGTTATGTCTACACTTGTTGTAATATGCATGCGTGTGTTGTGTGTGTTGTAATAAATAGGAGTATTTATTATTTTTATTGCTTCCGCTGTGTTCATGTTTACGAAACATGATCGAACACACACACGCCACGGTGCCGGAAATCCAACAGTGGTATCAGAGCCCAGGTTGTGTTTCGACATAATCGTAAAAATGGTTTTGCGATAGTCATAATATATTTCTGGAAATTTTCTAATTTTGGAAATTTAGAAGTATTTATGGAAATTTTTCAATTTTGGAAAGTCTAGAAGTATTTATGGAAATCTTCCACTTTTGGAAAGTTGGAAGTATTTATGGAAATCGATATTTTCCATAAATAAAATATTTGATTAGATTTGGAAATTTGTTTCCTAATTTAATCATGATTTGATTTAGGAAATCAAATCTTAAAATATTTTATTTCCATAAGTAGTTTTAATGATTTAGGAAATTGGTTTCCTAAATAGATTTTCCTTAATCAAATAATTCCATGAATAAAATATGTGATTAGATTTGGAAATTTGTTTCCTAATTTAATTATGATTTGATTTGGAGAATCAAATCTTAAACATATTTTATTTCCATAAATAGTTATGACACATAAGGAAATATATACATGACATAATTGTATGACATGTAATTGCATTAGATGCATAACATTATGACATGCGTGTCGTGACATGTAGATGTATGCCATGTATGCCATGCCATGTAGATAATAGTTATTTGCATGCAAAGAGGATGAGACATAAAAACCCTTAAACAATATTAAATCCTACACCTTCCATTAATATGGTTAGAACCAGAGTTCCGTTTCTTGTTTGGGTTGTTGGACTCTCTCCAAGCCCGGCTCGAACCCGAATATGTTCAAACCATGGAATAGTTTAATACTAATATGGTAAGAGTCAGAGGTCAATCGTTAGCTTTGGTTGTTGGACTCTCTCCAAGCTGGGCTAATTGGTTGAATGCGCTCTAACCATATTAAAACTATGTCCCGATTAATGGGTTGGCTTTAACCTGGAGCATCGGCTTGTTGGACTCTCTCCAAGGTCGATGTAAAGGGAGGTGAAGTTGGGTGCTATGCATATGATGCATACTTGTTAATGTGTTAACAACCCGATGTATGTGTGAACATTCAATTAGTTGATAGCACATTGTGATAGTTGCATATACGTGATATGCAATCGGTATAGAAGATACCTACCGTCGTAGTTATGAATGGCTTGTTGGACTCTCTCCAAGGTTGTTCATAACTATGATGGATATCAGCCCATTCGGAGATGGACCTACGATCTCCCGAAGTGATTTTGGGGTTTTTTGAAATTCAAAAAATGAATGGGATTTATAAATGTATATTGATGCATTTTAAAATCATCTTTCTCATATATGCTCGTTTTGTATTTCTAGGTCAATAAATTGATCATGACGTCTTTGAATTTGCGCACTATTTTGGATTCGAACAAACTGACTGGGCCTAACTTCCTGGACTGGCTTAGAAACCTGAGAATTGTTCTCAAGGCGGAAAAGCTTGCATATGTCCTTGAAGAGCCTCTTCCTGACCGTCCTAAGGACGATGCAACCTGCATCAAATGTTGGTCTATCAGAAGCATGTGGCAGATTCTGAGCTGGCGAGTTGCATCATGCTAGCGGCGATGGTACCTGAGCTGCAAAAGCAGCATGAGCATATGGATGCTAATACTATGGTCTTCCATCTTCATGAGTTGTTTGATGAGCAAGCGAGATCCGAAAGGTTCGAGGTCTCTAGGCTCCTCTTCACCACGAAGATGCAAGAAGGTTCATCTGTAGTGCAGTTTGTGCTAAAGATGAACGGGTACATCGAGCGGCTAGCTACCCTCGGTTTTGTGATGGATCATGAGTTAAGTATTGACTTAATTCTGCATTGTTTGCCCAAGAGTTTCTCGCAATTTGTGATGAACTATCAGATGAACAAATTGGAATCCACCATTCCCGAGCTCCTCAATATGCTGAAGACTGTGGAGCCTTCTGTGAAGCATGAGGAGAAGGCGGTTCTGTTAGTTGATTCCTCAAAGAAAGGTTCTAAGAGGAAGGCAAAAGAATAGAAGAAAGGAAAGAATAAAAAGGCAAAGAAGGTGGAACCAGCGCAAAAGGGCACTTGCCATCACTGTGGCAAGGAAGGCCACTGGTGAAGAAACTGCAAGATTTATCTTGAGTCCATGAAGAAGAAGAAGGCATCCGATGCCCCATCCTCTTCAGGTATCTTCGTTATTGATTGTCATTCTATTTCCTTGGACACTTGGGTATTGGATACTGGGTGTAGCTCACATATATGTAATGACATACAGGGGCTAAGGAATAGAAGAAGACTTGTCAGAGGGGAGTCAAATTTGCGAGTTGGCAATGGAGCAAAGGTTGCTGCGGTCGCCATCGGAACTCATTTGCTGAAGCTCCCTAGTGGACTAGTCTTAGAACTGGACAATTGTTATTATGTTCCTTCTCTAATAAAGAACATTGTTTCTATTTCCTGTTTAAATAGAAATGGTTTCCATTTGACGTTTAGTAACAATTGTTGTTATATAACTTTAAATGGCGTACTTTATGGAACTGGAACCTTGAGTAATGGCATTTATACGTTGGACGTATCCAGTGACATTTTCAATATCGAAGCGAGCAACACGCGTGCTCGAAAGGATAATCAAATAGACTCCTATATGTGGCATTGTCTTCTTGGCCATATAAGCAAGAAACGCATGTCCGAATTAAACCGATGTGGAATTCTGGAATCGTTTGAATTGGATTCATACGATACATGCGAATCATGCTTAAAAGGCAAGATGACTAAGTTACCTTTTACTGGAAAAGGTGAACGAGTGGGAGAGTTACTAGGTCTAATACATATGTGGACCTATGTCAACTCAAGCATTAGGAGGCTATAGCTACTTCATTACCTTCACCGATGATCACTCACGGTTTGGGTATGTGTTCTTGATGAAACACAAGTCTGAAGCCTTTGAAAGGTTCAAAGAATTCAGAAATGAAGTAGAGAAACAACATGAAAAGAGTATTAAAATACTTCGATCGGATCGAGGTGGTGAATACTTAAGTCAAGAGTTTCTTGATTATCTAAGAGACAATGGTATATTGTCTCAATGGACTCCGCCCTATACACTACAAAGATAATGGTGTATCCGAGAGGCGAATCGGACCTTGTTGGACATGGTCAGTCAATGATGAATCATGCAACTCTTCCCAAGTCCTTTGGGGCTATGCACTTCGCAATGCTTACTTGTTAAATGTAATGTCTACTAAGGTAGTCTCAACTACTCCATATGAGATATGGAATAGTAAGAAACCTCATGTATCTTACTTGAAGATATGGGGTTGTCCCGCTTATGTGAAGGATAGATCGAGACAAATTGGATTCTAAGTCTGAGAACTGTCTATTTATTGGATACCCTAAGGAAACAAGGGGTTACCAATTCTATCATCCTGTGGAACAAAAGGTGTTTGTTTCAAGGCATGCTGTGATTCTAGAGAAAGAGTTTCTCTTGCAAGAAAACAAAGTGGGAGTGTCGCCGAGCTTGAGGAGGCTCGAGAGACTCAAATAGACATTTGAGATACGGGTGAGCACAACAGCCGACAACTCATAGTGATGAGCAATCGGCTGGACCTATTGTAACACCACATCTTCGTAGATCTGGTAGAACACGCAATATTCCTGAGAGATATGGATTTCTCGTAAGCAAATCGAACGATGTGTTACTCATTTATGATGAGGAGCCTACCAGTTATGAAGAAGTGCTGACAAGTTCAGAAAGGGATAAGTGGCTTGGTGCCATGAAGTCGGAAATGGATTCCATGTATGAAAACCAAGTTTGGAACTTGGTTGACCCACCTGAAGGGATAAAGCCTATAGGGTGCAAGTGGGTTTTCAAGAAGAAAACCAACATGGATGGTAATGTGATTACCTATAAGGCTAGATTGGTGGCGAAAGGATATCGTCAAAAACAAGGTGTTGATTATGACGAAACCTATTCGCCTGTAGCTATGCTTAAATCCATTCGGATGCTCCTGGCCATAGCGGCTCATTATGATTATGAGATATGGCAGATAGATGTGAAAATAGTTTTCCTTAATGGAAACCTGCTCGAGGACGTGTATATGATACAGCCTGAGGGTTTCACATCGGTTGATAAAACCAAGGTATGCAAATTGCGACGGTCCATTTATGGATTGAAGCAAGCATCCAGGAGTTGGAATATCCGTTTTGATGAGACAATCAAAAAGTTTGATTTCTCACAAAATCCAGACGAACCTTGTGTGTACAAGAAGGTTAGTGGGAGTGCAGTCGTATTCCTAGTATTGTATGTCGATGACATACTACTTATAGGAAACGATGTTTCAATCTTACAGTCAGTGAAGGTTTGGTTATCCAAGACATTCTCCATGAAAGACCAGGGAGAAGCAACCTACATCCTCGGGATTAAGATCTATAGAGATAGATCGAAACGGTTGCTTGGTCTTTCGCAGTCTACATATATAGACCGAGTGCTAAAGAGGTTTAGCATGTCGGAATCCAAGAAATGTTTCCTACCCATCAGGCATGGGGTACACCTTTCGAAGTCTATGTGTCCGCGCACAGAAGACGAGAGGATTTGCATGAGTAAGATTCCCTATGCATCCGCAATAGGATCTATCATGTATGCTATGTTATGTACGAGACCCGATGTATCGCATGCTCGAGTGTCACGAGCAGATAGATCCGATCCAGAATGGATCATTGCACATTAAGACGATCCTTAAGTACTTGAGAAGAACTAAGGATGTGTTCCTAATATATGGAGAAGGGGACATGGTGATACACGGGTATACGGATGCCAGCTTCCAGACAGACAAGGATGATTCCAGGTCTCAGTCTGGATACGTGTTCACCTTGAATGGGGGCGCAGTGAGTTGGAAAAGTTCCAAACAAGAGACTGTAGCGGATTCTACCACTGAGGCAGAATACATTGCAGCTTCGGAAGCAGCAAAGGAAGCGGTTTGGATCAAAAAGTTCGTTCATGAACTTGGTGTGATTCCGGCCATTGTTGAAGCAATACCGGTCTACTGCGACAACAATGGAGCAATTGCACAGGCGAAAGAGTCAAGGTCTCATCAGCGAATCCAAACATGTGCTTCGCCGCTATCATCTTATCAGAGAGATTATCAGTAGGAACGAAATACAAATCGAGAAAATTCCCACTGAAAGGAACTTAGCGGATCCCTTGACTAAGGCATTACCTCAAAATAAGTTTGAGGGTCATGTTCGAGCTTATGGTATTGGATACCATAGTGATTGGCATTATGCCAAGTGGGAGTCTGTTAGTTATATATGAGAGATATCCTAAGGCAATCGCCTTATGTATGAACCATTTATATGATAAATGAAGATTCACTATTTGAGTATACATGTTTTATGTATTTGATTGGATCTTAAACTCATTTACTGAATGTCCACGATACGATTCACAGCATGAGAGAATTTGTGATTGGATCACAACTAGTGAGTATCTCTACATGTGTAATTGTGATGTATCGGAATTATCCCTAGTCAATGAATTGATGGATTTGGACGCCATCAATTCTGTCGAGACTAGCACGAGGTATACTCCTTGGTGTATCCAAGCAGCTGATTCTCACTGGCTGGAGACATAGTGATGTCCGGAGTTAATCGTGGATGCTAGTTATGGTAACTAGTTCATTGGAGTGACCTTGTAAGACTTCATATGGTTCTCTGCATATATAGATATGTCAATGAAGTTCTTACTGTGGCTTAAGTGCGATGTTCCTTTGACTTGCGGTATTCAAGTCATCTTTATCATGGAGACTTATGCTTTGACATCTTAAGCAAACATCTCTAAGGAGATGTGGACCCGGGATGATTGGGTATAAGTCGAAGTGATCGAAGGTGTTTGAATAGCCTATAAAGGATTCACCACTCCTTGTGAGGAGATGTATACCCATGGCCTCTCGTCGGATTGTTACTAAAGTCTTTGGCCAAAGCATTACATGTTTAGAGTAAGGTA
Source organism: Wurfbainia villosa (assembly GCA_025175895.1). Classification (NCBI taxonomy): domain Eukaryota; kingdom Viridiplantae; phylum Streptophyta; class Magnoliopsida; order Zingiberales; family Zingiberaceae; genus Wurfbainia; species Wurfbainia villosa. The sequence goes on along the minus strand of CM046008.1, from coordinate 17,941,341 downwards.
CTCTTCGATACATGTGGAGTAACTAGAATCCGTAGGATGAGGAAATGATACTTGGGCTAGGTGTGACGTAGTCAGCCTAGTGGGGACTGACACAATAGACCATGTCCTGAACCAAGTGGGTATAAGATGAGTGAAGGAAATGGGGCACGAATCATTCGAGCTACTGAAGGGTTTCAGAAATAGTTCTGGATCAACCGTTGATCTTTTCGGTTAATTGGGGATCATGATGTACTACTAGGTGCCACTCATGATCGTTCTATAATTAATGGTTAATTATAGACGGCCAACATAAACCGAGAACCTATTTGGTCACACGCACAACGAGCGTAATCCAAAGGATTTAAAACGAGCTTGAGAATGAGATTCTCAGACCGAGAGAAACTAGGTTTGGTTGGACCAAACATAAAGCGAGCATGAAATCGTTTCAGTCGCAATGGAAGTGTGGATGGGCCGAGTCTTATGAAGACGTAATGGATGAACCAAAATGGTTGGGTTCTAATCCAATGGATGAGAATAAACCAAAGGGGTTTGGTTTATTTTAAACGAATGAACCAAAAGTTGGTTCGGTTCGTTTTAACTTAAAATAAACCATCATGGTTTGGTTTATTTTAACTTATCTTAATGGAGCGGGTTAACGAGCTTTATGGATATGATCCATTAACCATTAAGAGAATTAGTTCTCTATAAAAGAGGGCTTAAGGGATTGTTAAGCCCTAACCTAATCCAAAACCCTAGCCTCTTGAGTTGCCGCCCACCTCCACCCTTGGAGTTTTTCGGCGCCAACCAAAAGGCTGCTGCCGCCCAGCTTGTGTGCTGCCGTCCAAGTCCTTGCCGGCATCCAAGCTTCAGCCGGTGATCCTCCGGCGACCCTCCGGTGATCTTCCTAGGCTTCGGTGAAAAGGTGAGCACTTGGCTTCCTTTGTTGGCCGGCGCCTATCTCCTCCACCAAGCTGTCCAGTTTTCTGGACAGCTTCTTCTCCTCTCGTCGGAGCATCGTTTAGACGACGGTTAGAGCTCCGACAGAGGCTAACTTACCGGGGATTCGATCTCCGGTAATCCTCTGAGTTGGAGGACGAAGGATTCGTCAATCGGTTGACGAATACCTCTCCGGAGAAGCGAGTTTTGAGGACTCATCTTAGGATCCGAATTTGGATTCGGATCGTGATCATCTCTCGATCACGTCGTCTTCAACACGAGGCTAGTAACCCGTACGAAGACGAAGCTCGTGGCTTAGCGAAGTCATCCCGAGGAACTCGGCGTGGATACGGATAGAGACGATTCTAGCGAGGATCGTTCCGGTTGATGTCGTTCCCGCTACACGTCATACGAAAGGTATAACGTAGATAAATTTTCCTTTTATTGCAAATTTAAATTTACGGTTATGTCTACACTTGTTATAATATGCATGCGTGTGTTGTGTGTTGTAATAAATAGGATTATTTATTATTTTTATTGCTTCCGCTGTGTTCATGTTTACGAAACATGATCAAACACACACACGCCGCGGTGCCGAAAACCCAACAGCATCAACACCAAAAGTCAACCCAAAGTCAAAGGATGCCGGTGTTCCCAAAATCAAGAGCAAAGAGCACATTGTGTGCTTTAAATGCAATCAAAAGAGACACTACCGAAGCCAATGCCCTAGGGGGAGGAAGAAAGGGAAAGGTGTGACTTATGTAGGGGGAGCTCCTAAAGCTAACCCTAAGGTAAATTTATTTAATGCACCTTTAATTTCTAGAGTCAAAAAGCATGCTAAGAATTTTTTTAGTTCTCTTGCAATTATAAATGAAAAGCATGCTAAGAGAAATAATAAGGTTTATTGCTTAGGTGCCAAGCATGTTCATATAACTAAGGATAAACCTAGGACTCATAATTCTAGACCTATTTTACCTAAAGAGTCCATTAGGAGAGTTGAAAACCATCTAGGCATTAACCCTAAGAAGGGTAGACACATGCCTAAGAAGAAGAACATTTCCCCTAAACCTAATGAAAATTCAAAATTGAGGAAATTAGAGGTGGAGAACCAAGCCTTGAGGTCAAGGCTAGAAAAATTAGAGAAGACCCTAGCAATAATATCAAATTCGGTTAAGGGGTCTAATGTACAAAAGTCAAGACCTAGAAAACAAGAAATGTCTAAGGGCAAGAAGGGTTTGGGTCACAAACCTATGTCCTACCATAATGTTCCATTTAATTATGGAACCACATCTAGGTCTAGGAAAACCAAGGCTAATAGGGAAGCTATCCCTAAGTCTAGCCATGGTGTTTGCTTAGTGGCTAAGGACCTAAGGAAAACCAAGAAGGCCACTAAGAAGGTCATTAGGGGAGTTACCTCTAGAGTTGACCTAGGAAAGACCCAAAAGACTATGACTTCAAAGCCTAAAAGGGTCATTAGGAAGGTATCTAGGGAAGTTATCCCTAGGGAATACCTTGTTAACCCAAGGAGCTCCAATAGATATTGGGTTCCTAAGAGCGTGATTGATTCACGCTAAATGGGTTAGGGTGTGTCAACCCTAAGTGGATGGGTGGTTAACCTAGCCATTGTGAGTTGACACATTAGGGTGTGCCAATATGGTTTGAGAAGTTAAAAATGATTTAAATTGGCACAATTAGGTCATAGAGGTCGTGGTGTGCTATTTTGGGTTTTTGGCACACTAAGGAAATAATGGCATTAAGGAAAAATGTATTTAATCCCTAAAAATGGCAAATTGATTTTCACACTTAGGTATTCTATACCTTAGTATATTTTACTTGCCATTATTTGTTTGTCTTACCATGTCATGACATCATTTTCATTTTTATCTATAAAATATCATGATCATGTTTAGAATTATTTTTAGATGTCATGTATGCTTAGTTCTCATTCACATGCCATGACATCATGATATTGGCATATGTTTTTGTCTAAATCATGTTTATGCCATAATCATATCATGCATAGTTTAAAATGGAGTTAAGGACTATGGCACAACTTGAAGGGAATCAAATTAATGTTGCCTAGAAATATGCATGAGAACATAAACAAAACAAAACCCACATCTCACAAAAAATTTGACTTGTATGTGTTTTACACATCTAGATATTGGTGAGATGTTTAGGAAAAAAAAATAAAGGTTTGAAAAACATTTTGAAAACATTTTGAAAAACCTTGGTGAAGTCTATCTTTTGATAGCTATCACCATTGAATGAGATGATACAAAGAGGGCTCTTTATTGAAGCTTTTCTTAAATTTTGAACTTTGTATCAATCTCCTAGTTTAATGGGTAAAATAATTTTCTAATATTTTTCACCCATAATGTTTGTGATAAGTAATATACATACCAAATTTCAAGATTTTAAACTTATGTATATTTACTATGAATTTTGTAAAGTCATTTCAAATTAAAGCAAAATTGATTATCGATGCCGCAGTAGGCTACCGATCGATGAGCATGTCATCGATCGGTAGTTTACGTGATGTGAAAATACTAATTTCGGGTAAACCTTGTTTGTTAGGCCCATGTTCAGCTGTGTTTTGGTCCCCTAACCACTCCTAACCCTAGGATATGCTTGGGAGAGCAATAGAGAGGGTGAAAATCCATTGGATATGGATTAGGAGTTGGGTTGAGGGTGAGTATCAATTTTAAGGTGGATGAGAGTTCATTGTTGAACTTTACCTTAATTTTATTTGGTTAATGCTCCTATTGGCTTAGGGACTCTCCAAGGACATTGTTGGTGCAATGGTCAAGGGGGAGCAAGCCTCTAGGGGGAGGTATCCATCATGGGAAGATGGATGTGTATTTTCTCATGGGAGGAAAATTGGGTTGCCTCTCTTTAAGTGATATGGGATCACTAGAAAGATTGTAGGCATGTGTTCCTCCAAGGGAGAGATTGTAAGATCTCATTGGGATATGAGACATTCATACCCTTGGGGAGGACCTTTTTAATGTAATGTTAAAAAGGGGGAGAAGTTACCAAGTTACCAATTAGGGTTCGTTGGAATTCTCATTGGGATATGAGAATTGTCAATATGGGAGAATTGGTAGACTTGAGATGGTAGTTTTGTCAATCATCAAAAAGGGGGAGATTGTTGGTGCAATCGGCCCAGGTTGACTCGAGTTTGACTCGAGCAGTACCTTGATAGTATTTTGATGATAGACAAAACTCATGACATGGGATTGTCATGGGAAAGTCCAACATGGGGTTGGCATGGAAAATCCAAGCATGGAGCTTGGTGTGGAAGTCCAAGGGGGAAGCCTTGGCATGGGAAAGTCCAAAGCATTGCGAAGTCGTGCGCTTTGTGCTTGGCATGGGAAAGTCCAAAGCATTACGAAGTCGTGCGCTTGGTGCTTGGCATGGGAAATCCAAAGCATTGCGAAGCCGTGCGCTTGGTGCTTGGTGAGAAATGCATTGCGAAGCCGTGCGCTTGGTGCATTTGGGAAGTCTTGAGAACTTGGCAAGTTCACTAGGCTCGGGTCCTTGAGTCGGTGAAGGATGGCATTGCGAAGTCGTGCGCTTGGTGCATCCGAGGGACCGCCGGACGGGGAGCGAATGGAGTGAACCCAAAGGGAAGCATACTTCTAGGGTATGAGATACGAAGGATGGCGTTGCGAAGCCGTGCGCTTGGCGCATCCGAGGGACGTAGGCCGAGGGAAGAGAGCTTCTGTGGGGAACTCCATGAGGGATAAGGTGGACTTGGTCAAGTGGCTAAGACTGAGTGTCGGAGGCTCAAACTTGATGTTTGAGGGTTTACCCGACGGTCGGATGCTCAAACAACTTGGTGTTTGAGGTTTTGCCCGATGTCAGTCGACTGGCATAGGTGCCGGTTCGACTGGTCCAAGTCGACTAGTGTAAGGCTAGGGTTTTGTGTTGGCCGATCGCCATGGGTGTGATCGGCAATGATCGATAGTCGACGGCAATGACGCCGAGGGATGGCAGTCGACTGATGGGAGTGTCGCGAGCACAGAACGCTCCGTAGTCGACTAGGCAGTTGACTACTAGGTCACCAGTCGACTGATGGGCATCATCAGTCGACTGGTAGGTGATCCGTTAGAACTTGTCTGACGTGGATCTGGCCGTTGTGAGACAACGGCTACAGGGGCAGTCGACTGGTGCCTTTTGGCAGTCGACTGCTAGGCACAAAAATAGCTCGATGCGAGTTATAAAAGGAGCTCGAGATGGAGGTTTTTGCCATGGTTTTTGTGGAGCTATTGGAGGGGAATTGCTGTTGCATTCCAGTCCTTCAAGATCCAATCAAAGCAAGCAACAAACAAGTGATCAAAAGCAATCGGTGAAAAGTGTTTCTTTTGTATTGTATTTGTATTCTTGTTTGTATTTTTATATTACTGTTGTAATTGCTTGTGAGAGGTTTCTCCACCTCTGACGTGTAGTCGAGAAGGAGTTTAGTTAGTGTCGTGCGCATAACTAGAGCTCGGTGAGCTCGCCCGTGGAGTAGGAACCATTTGGTTCCGAACCACGTATATCTTGTGTTGTGTGATTGTGTATTGTTGTTATTTTCATTATTATTGTTATTCCGCTGCGCTAACAATAATCGTAGACAAGCAACGCAATGAGAACGAGCGAATTCCGACATCCAACGATTAAGGGCTATTCACCCCCCTCTAGCCGGCCGTTTCGATCCCCAACAAGTTCACTATACTAGACTAGCACTCAAATTTCCATGGAGACTTTCACAACACTTTGTTATTGGAGAAACACTTATCTCAAGAGTTTGAAAAAAAAAAAGAAGTCTGAAAAAAAGAGAGAGAATAAAAAAAATGATGAGTAGAAAAAAAATCTAAAAAAAAGAGAGAAAAAATTCTAAAAAAAAAAGAGAAAAAAGAGATAAAAAAGAAGAGAAAAAGAAAATATGAAATATCATTAAAGCACCCCTTTGAGACCAAGTAGCTACTGGGAAAACACCATAAAGGTACCCCTTTGAGGCTAACTAGTTACTGGGAAAATACGTGATGATTATTTCTTACTTTTCTTCTCCTTAGCTTGAGTGCTCTTTTGAGACTAAGCGTGCTAGTGAGAGAATGATCCAAGCATATTGGCAGGTAAGTGTCTTTATACCAGAGATGTGAGGAACATGGTGGAAGGGATGAAAGTCTAGATTGGTGCCCAAAGCCTTAGGATTATTGCACATGCACTACACAGGGGTCTTGCATGCTTAGCCACTAGGAAGGGATCTATAATACTATGATAAGGGATTAAAGACTTAAGATGAGTTCCCAACAAGCTTACCAAAGTAGACAAGCAAAAGTTTTGTTTTTGATGATTCTCACTCATAGTTTTTTCCTTTTCTCTGCTTGAGGACAAGCAAAGTTTAAGTTTGGGAGTGTGATGAGTGTGAATCACATGCATATTTTAGGGTTTATTTACCATGTTTTTCTAGAATTTCATTTACATATCATGTTGGTGTAGTAGGCACCTAAGTCGAACCTGAGTTTTGATTATAGAAAACGATACAAAGTTAAGCTCATGTCGTTATCTCAAGAGCTGAATCGAGTGTACAGAAAATTGCTATAGCTGGAGCTGAAGGCTAGCGACACCAGGAGGAAGCCGTGGTGGTCGGGCGACACTCGAGTGACTTCGGAGGGAGCCGAAGGAATCAAGTGGAAGGTCGGAAGCAAAAGCGACATAGTAAGTATCGAGGTAAGCTCGAGTGAGTAAAGTGAAGTGAGGTCGTGTCCTTTGTACGGGGACATCCTTAGGCGACGATCCGACCCAAGACTTCCCATGGAAGGTCTATGTTGAGATCGGATGGCAAGTGACCATCAAATTCACTTAAAATTTGAGCTAACTCTTTATTGTAGTCAAAAATCATGGCCATCAGGTCAACCGGCCAGTTCAACCGGGGCAGTTCAACCGGGCCAGTTCAACTGGCCAGTTCAACCGATGGTCAAAAATCAACCTCGAGGAGTCAAGCTTTATCACCATTTTTTAAGGAGTTTTGTGCCCTATTCCTATTGGTTGAAGACCCATTCGATGAGGGGCTTAAAGGCTATAAAAGGAGGGCTTCTCCTAGGGTTTTTCATCATCTCTAAGTGCTCACAAACCTCCACAACTCTGCGATTTTCCGACGACTCTCTACGACGTGTCACAACAACCCTAGTTTACTTTCTACTCTTTTAGTTGTTGATATTCTTATTTTGTCGTCTCTTTAAATATTGCAATTCCTTTTATTAATCGAGGTTTTCTATCGTTGCACTTTACATTAATAGAAGAGAGGGTCTGTCTCTCTATCTTTTCTTTCGAAGTTTTTTTTGTAATCGTCAAACTCCTACCTCCAACGAGAAGTGTTTTTAGTGAATTGCCCTCCGTGCGTGATAGAGGATCACTAGGGTCTTGGAGTAGTAGCCGAAGGCTACGAACCAAGTAAAAAAACATTTGTCTCATTTATTTATAGTTTATCTTTTCGCTGCAATTAACTGTCTACTTGAGTTTTAACGAACGAATTAAAAACAAAGGTTTATCGCTATTCACCCCCCCCCCCTCTAGCGATCCGCTTCGATCCAACAATTGGTATCAGAGCCGGGGGCGCTTAGATTTGGTGAAACCACTAATGTAGCATTTTTTACATATTTATTTTTCGTTCATTTAAATTTTTCTCCCGCACTACTAATCCAAGACGAAGTCTTGGTACTCTTCGTTTGGTTTTGTCTTGCAAGTATTCGCTTTTGGAGTAGCCGACGGTAAAACGGGCATAACTTTTCGTACAAGTTGACCCATGAAACTGTCTACCTACAAAAACGAAGCTCTTGGAAAGATCTACATTACCAGGATAAACCCTCGTAACAAGCTAAATTCATCCCGAAAAACCATCATTTAGTACTATTTCCGGGACATCGAAGGTTCTAAGTGCTCATCTTTTATTTTAGTTGGTTATTTCTCGTTTATTCCTTTTGTTTTTTTTCATTTCCTACATTACTAATACAAGGCGAAGTCTTGAAACCTTTTTTTCGTGTTTTTTTTTGGTATTTTTTTGTGCAAGGTTTCCCTTCCAAATGGCCCATCTCGAGGGTTTTAGCACCGTCCGACCTCCGTTTTACAACTGAGATGATTTCTGTAACTGGAAAGGTCAGATAGAATGCTTTCTCATAACCCAAATCGAGATGTGGATCATAATCCAAACGGGTTTCACAGTTTCAACTAATGAAGTGGGTGACTCCTTGGATTATGATCAATGGACATTGCGACAAAACGACAAGTCGAAGCCGACGCCAAGGCAACACAAATCCTCCAATGCGGCTTGTCCAAGGAGGAGTTAAATCGCGTCGGCCCCTTCATCAGCGCAAAGGACCTTTGGACAAAGCTAGTGGAGCTACACGAAGGGACCGATGAAGCCAAGGTATGTAAGCGCGACCTTTTATTTAATAAATTATATAATCTAAAATTGCAGGAACATGAAACGGCGACGCAACTCCACGCCCGCGTCCAGAACATAGTTAAAAATCTACATGCAATCGGGCAAAAGGTCGAAAATCGTGACCTTATAAGGTATGTCCTAAACTCCTTTCCGAGGACTACCTTGTGGGCATCCATGGTCGATGCCTACAAGGTCTCCAAGGATCTTTCTAAACTTAGGTTAGATGAACTTTTTTCTGATTTCGAACTTCATGAGCAGTCTAACTCGGAACCCGAGAAAGGTATAGCACTATTTGTAGGTTCAAAGAAGGAAACCGCTAGCAAGCCACCCCCGAAGGAAGAAGAGGATGAGTCCGATTTGGAGGTCGACCCGGAAATGGAGGTCGAACTAGTCAACCTAGTTCGGAGGATAGTCAAGGGCTGAAAGCGAACCGTCACTCGACCCAATGAAGGTAAGCCTAAAAGTTCTAATATTAGGTGTTATGAATGTAACAGGTTTGGACACATCAAGTCCGAATGCCCAAAGCTCAAAAGCAAAGCACCAAAATACAAAAAGGCACTCAACGCTACATGGGAAGAAGCTTCCGAGGAAGAAGACGGTGATTGAGTCCTCATGGCTAAACCGGTGGAATCGGAGATGGAGTCGGAACCGGAACTTGAATCGGAAACCGAAGACGAGTCGGACTGCGAAGCACTATTCAAGACAAGCCACGGATACGCATCCGATTCAAAAGATACACTCAAGGTAAGTCGGTCTCTCATTACTACACTTTATAGTGCAATTAAGTTTTTAAATAGAAAGTTAGCTAAGTCCGAGTCCAAGGTCGAGACCCTGGTTGAGGAAGTTAAACTCCTCAAACACGAGGTCTTCCTAACCTCTTCGACTAGTCGAGTTCAAGAGAAGGACTCAACTCGGGTTGAAAAACTCGAAGTTGAGAACTCACTCTTGAAGAGTCAAGTCGAAGATCTTAGGAATACATTGGAAAGGTTTACTTTGGGATCCAAAGGACTTGACCTCCTACTTGGATCGCAAAGGGCCATGTACAACAAGGTCGGGCTAGGGTTTAGCTCAAACACGACCAATAAGTTGTATATGTCGATTGTAAGTCGACATAAAAAATGTGTCCAAGCATGGGTCCCTAAGACCACCTTGATTTCAAACTTAGGATCAAACCAGTACTGGGTTCCCAAGGACCAAATCCACTATGTGGAGAGACCGAATCGATTCAACGGTCCAGGGGGAGCTAGTACGAAATTTGTTTGTGTTTTAACATAGAAATTGCATGCTTAGGTTTTTATTTAGTTTGATTTTTCTTTTTAGAATGGTTAGATAGGACTATAACTCGTCAATACTTGATAACATAGTACCAGGATGCGGCGAGATGATAGTACGCTAGGAAAGCAAAGTCTTGTGTATTCGGGCTAGATAAGGCGTATCTAGTTCGGTGCACTTGACCGAGCGGAACTAGCTGAAGCTACCTCGCCGTATCCTAGACTAGTTAGACCAGGAAGTGGTCTTAGGTGAGTCAAGTCTCTATTTTCTTGAAAATGACTTTGTCTAAGGAAGTGGTCGTTGTTCCGATAAAAGAAGGCCTCTGTGCCTCGCCTCGACCTGGAAGCCATGATCTTGAAAAGGTGACTTGATAAGCCTAAGGTCAAATCCGAATCTAACGCAAGGTTGACAAGTGTTTAAGTCATTAAATTTAAATCAAGTAAAATTGGAAGTCATCTCACAAGAACATATAGGGTTAACGTGTTTGATCATGTAGACATGGGTGAGATGATTTAGGTTAATAATTTTCAACCAATCTTTAATAAATCCAATATCCAATCCAACTACCTTGCGCGTAGGATCAATGGATGTTGGACAGTGGTTGCTCCCGACACATGACCGGGGATCAACTCAAGTTTTCGAAGCTTCGATTCAAACGACAAGGATCGGTAGCCTTCGGAAATAACGACAAGCTCAAAATCATCGGATCAGGTGATATTGAGCTTAACTCAAATTTTGTTATTCAAAACGTTTTATTAGTAGAAAATTTTCAATATAATTTACTTAGTGCAAGCCAATTGTGTGATAATAACTATAAGGTCATATTTCTAGAAAATGAATGTATAATTAATACAAATGACACTTCTAAAACAATTCTTAAGGGAACTAGAAATAACAATATTTACACTATTAACTTAACTAACTCCTCAACTAAGTGTCTTATGACACGGCAAGAGGAATCATGGTTGTGGCACCTACGACTCGGTCACTCACACCCAAGATTCATCCACAAGATGAGTCAGAGTGACTTAGTCAGAGGTTTGCCTAACCTCAATAACTTGGATAATAAAATATGTAATGCTTGTCAACAAGGTAAACAATCTAGGACACAACATCAACTAACTAATCAAGAACGAACCAAAAGTGTGCTTGAGCTCCTACACATGGATCTATTTGATTCACACGGAGCTAAGTCACTTAATGGAAGTAAATTCTGTTTAGTCATAATTGATGACTACTCTAGATTTACTTGGGTTAGGTTCATCAAACACAAAAGTGATACCCTAGATCAATTAATCAACCTATTTAAGTTAATAGAAAATCAACAAAACATTAAAATCAAAAGACTTAGGACTGATCATGGTGGTGAATTCGAAAACCATAGGTTTACAGAATTCTGTAACCTAAATGGATACCACCATGAGTTCTCTTGCCCTAGAACTCCACAACAAAATGGCCTAGTAGAACGCAAAAATAGAACCCTACAAGAAGCCGCTAGGACAATGTTAAATGAGTATAACCTACCCGATAGGTTTTGGGCGGAAGCCGTGAGTACGACATGCTATGTCCAAAATAGGATCCTTATGGTAAAGAGGCACCTTAAGACCTCATACGAGATTTATCACGATAAAATACCTAACATCAAGTACTTTAGGGTATTTGGGTGTAAGGTACATATCCTAAACACTAAGGATTACCTAGGGAAATTTACATCCAAAACCACGACCGGAATCTTTCTAGGATACTCGACTACAAGCAGAGCTTATAGAGTATATAACCATGACACCCTTAGAGTCGAGGAGACTATCAATGTAGTATTTGATGAAGGACACAAACCTACAAAACCCCCGGCAACCCCAATTAGCAAGCCGATTCATACTAGACCCAACTCTGATCTGGAGATCAGGTTTAGTGTTAATCCTAACCTAAGTCAACCAAGTCACTCTATTGATCAAGTGATAGATGACTCCAACCAAACTAGAACTCAAATGAGTCATCCTATGGATCAAGTTGTAGACTCAAATCCAAATCCAACTAGGACTCAAACAAATCATCCTATCGACCAAGTGATAGGAGATCCAAGTCTAGGAGTTCGAACTAGAGCCTCATATAGAAACCTTAGTCAAGTATCCTTGATTTATAAAATTGAACTCAAAACTATTGACCAAGCTCTTCTTGATCCCGATTGGATTATTGCAATGCAAGAAGAGTTGGCTCAATTCACTAGGAACGAAGTATGGGAATTAGTACCACCACCTAAAGATAAAACAATCATTGGAACAAGGTGAGTGTTTAGAAATAAAATTGATGATAAGGGTGAAGTAGTTAGAAATAAAGCTAGACTAGTTGCTAAAGGGTTTAGTCAAGTCGAAGGTTTAGATTACGACGAGACCTATGCCCCAGTAGCTAGATTAGAGTCCATTCAAATGTTATTAGCATATGCAGCACATCGAGGATTTAAGTTGTTTCAAATGGATGTGAAATTTGCATTCTTAAATGGATACATTAAAGAAGAAGTTTATGTTAGTCAACCCCCCGGTTTTGAAAGTTTAGACAAACCCGATCATGTCCTTAGGTTAAAGAAAGCTCTCTATGGACTTAAACAAGCTCCTCGAGCTTGGTACGAGAGACTTTCGATTTATCTTAAGTCCAAAGGTTTTAACCAAGGTGTAGTTGACCCAACTCTTTTCGTAAAAACCTTAGGTAAAGACATATTCATAGCCCAAATCTACGTAGATGATATTATTTTCGGAACCACCAACTCAATCCTACTAAATGAGTTCATTTCACTTATGGAAAGTGAATTTGAAATGAATTTAGTAGGCGAGTTAAGCTTCTTTTTAGGTCTACAAATTAAACAAACTAAAGATGAAATATACCTACATCAACGCAAATATACTAGGGAATTAATTAAACGCTTTGGAATGCAAGACGCTAGAATTATTAATACCCCAATGGCAACTAATGTGAATATAGAAGAAGATTTAATCGGAAACTCATTTGATTTAAAATACTATAGGAGCGTAATAGGGAGTCTCCTTTACTTAACTGTAAGCTGACCCGATATCTTATTTACAGTAAGTATGTGCGCAAGGTTCCAAACCTGTGCCAAGAAGTCTCACCTAACTCTAGTCAAGCGTATCCTTAGATATCTAAAGGGTACACTTAATGTCGGTATTTGGTACCCTAGATCTACCGAGTTCGAACTAACCGGCTACTCCGATTCGGACTATGCCGGTAGTAAGCTCGATAGAAAGAGTACGAGTGGTTGTTTTCAACTTCTCGACTCGAGTCTAGTGAGTTGGTGCAGTAGGAAGCAACACTGTGTTGCCTTATCTACCACCGAAGTCGAATACATCGCGATGGGTGAGTGTGTCACTCAGCTTCTTTGGATGAAGCACACTCTCCGCGACTTTAAGTTAGACTTTACGAACATGAAACTCCATGTAGATAACATTAGTTCAATTAATCTTACTAAGAATCCGATATGTCACTCTAGGACCAAACATATAGAGGTCAAACACCATTTCATTCGAGAACATGTGTCCAACGGAGCCATACAACTCGAATACATCGAATCGAAGTCTAACTTAGCAGACCTATTTACTAAACCCCTACCCGAAGCCGAATTTAGTCTATTAAGACGAAAATTGGGCATGTGCGTAGTAGAATAGGAACTTGCAAATTATATTTTCTTACTACTATTTCTTAATTTTCATTTTTATGGAACTAGCATAGGACATACCTTAGATATCATGCACCTATAGATTTAAGGAGCCAGTACATCTCACAACGCATAGGACTAATGTGTTTGTGTACTTAGCCACGTAGATGGGTGTGAGATGTTAGGAACTTACTCCTGGTTCTAGATGTAGAGCTAGTGCATCGCTATGAACCACGGAGTATAATCATACATACTAACCGACTCTGACCAGGACTGGTTGATCTTTCATATCAATCAAGCCAAATATGAGTCGAACATTTTATAGATGAACTTATTTTCAGTATATTATTTTCAAAATAATGTGGAACATTTTCAAATTAATACTTATTTTTTATTCCACACACACCCTCACTCTTTTCGATATATGGCAAAAGGGGTAGAAAAGGCAAAATTTAAGGGATAATTTTTTTTATGGCCAAGGCAGTTAACTTGTTCGTGTTAACAAAACGGAAAGGTTTACTTAACTTTAAGTTAACTTGTTAACAAAACGGAAGTAAAGGCCAAGGTTAAGAAATCAGTTTTTTGATTTCTTAACTTAAAACTTATTTTAAACACTATGGCCAATATTAAGTAATTGCGGTTACTTAATTCTTTTGTTTAGTAGCAAACATCAAGGGGGAGAGTTAAAACTCTTTCTCAAGTACTCACCCTCGGTCAAGGGGGAGGATTCCTCAAGGGGGAGCACTTGAAAAAAAAAGTTTTTATATACTCCTGCTCATTCATGCATATCTCTTGCTCATTTTGCTTAGTGCACTTAATTTATTTTCTTAACTTTGTATGTGGGTTTGCCATAAATCAAAAAGGGGGAGATTGTTGGTGCAGTAGGCACCTAAGTCGAACCTGAGTTTTGATTATAGCAAACGATACAAAGTTAAGCTCATGTCGTTATCTCACGAGTCAATCGAGTGTGCGTAAAATTGCTATAGCCGAGTCAAGGCTAGCGACACCAGGAGGAAGCCACGGTGGTCGGGCGACACTCGAGTGACTTCGGAGGGAGCCGAAGGAATCAAGTCGAAGGCCAAAAGAAAAAGCAACATAGTAAGTATCGAGGTAAGCTCGAGTGAGTAAAGTGAAGTGAGGTCGTGTCCTTTGTACGGGGACGTCCTTAGGCGACGATCCGACCCAAGACTTCCCATGGAAGGTCTATGTTGAGATCGGACGGCAAGTGGCTGTCGAATTCACTTATATTTTGAGCTAACTCTTTATTGTAGTCAAAAATCCTAGCCATCAGTTCAACCGGGGATGTTCAACCGGGCCAGTTCAACCGGCCAGTTCAACCGATGGTCAAAAATCAGCCTCGAGGAGTCAAGCTTTATCACCATTTTTCAAGGAGTTTTGTGCCCAATTCCTATTGGTTGAAGACCCATTCGATGAGGGGCTTAAAGGCTATAAAAGGAGGGCTTCTCCTAGGGTTTTTCATCATCTCTAAGTGCTCACAAACCTCCACAACTCTGCGATTTTCCGACGACTCTACGACGAAGTGCTGTCAACAACCCTAGTTTACTTTCTACTCTTTTAGTTGTTGATATTCTTATTTTGTCGTCTCTTTAAATATTGCAATTCCTTTTATTAATCGAGATTTTCTATCGTTGCACTTTACATTAATAGAAGAGAGGGTTTGTTTCTCTATCTTTTCTTTCGAAGTTGTTTTTGTAATCGTCAAACTCCTACCTCTAACGAGGAGGAGTGTTTTTAGTGAATTGCCCACCGTGCGTGATCAAGGATCACTAGGGTCTTGGAGTAGTAGCCAAAGGCTATGAACCAAGTAAAAAAACATTTGTCTCATTTATTTATAGTTTATCTTTCCGCTGTAATTAATTGTCTACTTGAGTTTTAACGAACGAATTAAAAACAAAGGTTTATCGCTATTCACCCCCCCCCCTCCTCTAGCGATCCACTTCGATCCAACAATATCATGTATAAAATATAGCATTTACTTTCATATTGTACTTTTAGTTCAAATAACTACAGTTTCTATGTTTTTACTCTCATGAGGGACAAAAGAAGGCATAATAGAGCCATGGAGGAAAACCACGATGAAAGGGGAGCAAACAGAGCCACAAGACTCATTTTCCAGACTTCCCAGAGCCCAACACACCTAGGGTGTGCCCCTTGGCATGCCCGTGCTGCCTGGCACACCCAAGCTGTGCCAAATGGCACGGTCATGCGACATGAATTTTTTTAACCAATTTTCTTAATCAATTCCTGAATTTCTCTCAACTAATTTGAGATTTCTTCTCCCAGAAAAAGCTATAAAAAGGTCATAACCAACTCCCAAATTTTCTCCCAAGAAAGTCTATAAAAAGGGCCTCAATCCTCCATCAAATGTCATCAAAGAATAGAATTGGATTATCATCAAATACATTATCAAGAGGATGAGCCAAAGCAAACCCTAGGGGGAGCCAACGACCGGAGATCCAAGGGTCGATGATAGTGATCCATCTAGGGAGCCGCCGAGGACAAGATGCTCAAAGCATAGGATGCCGGATTAATTCTTTCTTTTTTGTATCGTCTATGTTTTGTAACTCCTTTATGGAGTAGTATTGTATCTTAAGATTAGGGATTAGCTCTTTTTTTATTCGTCTTGGATTTTATGACTCTTTTATCATTCATTGTGAATTTCTTGAATTAGTTTAACAGTGCATATAGATTGTCTTGCGAGTTTGTTAATCACCTATTCACATGCTTTTTTGGGTTTTTCCATATTTGTATAACCAATCATGAGAAAATATTGTAATTTAGGGCTTTCATTAAGTGTAGTGATCTTCCTGGGTATGTGACAGGTGTCCGCCGTTGCAACCCGTTAATTGACCTATGAATGTTCTAAAAAGCAATTAGAATCTCTCGAGGTTTTCATGATCTATCTCTAGGGTTTTCATTAATTGTAGTGATTTGCCTGGGTATGGGATAGATGCCCGCCATTGCAACAAGTTCATCAACCTATGAATGATCCAAAAGATATTTCATACGTAGATAGGTTTCCTTCAAGAATACATATTAACCAAAAGTTGCCAAGATATTAGACATTGTAGTGAAATCGAAGTCCTAGGATCATTTTCTATTGTATCTTTTAATCTGTTCATTATCTTTTATCAACTCATCCATTTTGATTCTTCTAGATAATCTTCCATCGCTCATATCCGGTACTTGACCAGTCTCTATGAGATTGATATTTTATTACGTGATAACGAATGTGCGCTTGCGATTTTTACACATCACTAGGTGCCTTTACCATACCGACAATATAAAGCACTTTAACGCTACTTAAAGAAGCCCGGAGAAGAGAGACGGCGATCAGCAATACGTAACTGAAACGGTCCTTGAAAGAGAAGAAGGCATTTGATGGTCAATCTACTTCAGATATTTTCATGATTGAATGTCATATTGTAGCTTCCAACACTTGGGTATTGGATACTGGGTGTGCCTTCCACATATGTAATGACATACATGGGTTGAAGAACAATAGACAACTAGTTAAGAGAGAAGCAGACTTAAGAGTTGGTAATAGTGCAAAGGTTGTTGTTGTTGTTATAAGAACTTATGTATTGCATCTTCCTAATGGATTAGTCATGGAGTTTGATAATTGTTATTTTATTCCTATGTTGATAAAGAATATTATTTCTATTTTCTGTTTAAATATAAATGGTTTCCATTTAACTTTAAATAATAATAGTTGTTATATAATGTTAAATGGTGTTCTTTATGCAACTAAAACTTTAAACAATGGAATCTACACATTAGATTTATACAACAAAATATTCAACATTGAAAATAGTAGCAAACAAGCTAGATTAGATAATCGATTAACCTCCCGATTATGGCATTGTCATCTTGGCCATATAAGCAAGGACCGCATGTCTAAAATGCACAAGTTGGGCATTTTGAAATCTTTTGAATCAGATTTATTAGATATATGTGAGTCATGCTTAAGGAAAAATGACAAAGTTACCTTTTACTGGAAAAGGTGATCGAACAGTTGAAGTATTGGGCCTAATACATACTGATATATGTGGTCGAATGTCAACTCATGCTCGAGGAGGTTATAGCTACTTCCTTACCTTTATCGATGATCACTCGCGATATGGGTATGTGTCTCTATTGAGATACAAATATAAAGTCTTTGAAAGGTTCAAAAAATTTAGAAATTAAATAGAGAAACAACTTGGGAAAAGTATCAAAATACTTTGATCAGATCGATGTGGTGAATATTTAAGCCAAGAGTTTCAAGATTATCTAAGAGACAATGGCATTTTGTCTCAAAGGACTCCACCTTATATGCCACAACATAATGGTGTAGCGGAAAGGTGAAACCGAACCTTGTTATACATGGTAAGGTCGATGATGCAGCATGCAAATCTTTCAAAAACCTTTTGGGGGTATGCACTCAAGACAACTATTTACTTTTTAAATAGAATCCCTACTAAGGCAATCTCTACTATTCCATATGAGATATGGAATGGCAAGAAACTTCATTTATCTTACTTGAAGATATGGGGTTGTCATGCTTATGTGAAGAGTACAATGTCAAATAAGCTAGAGGCTAAGTCTAACAAGTGTCTATTTATTGGTAACCCTAAGGAAACAAAGGGTTACCAATTCTATCATCCCTTGGAAAAAAAAGGTGTTTATTTCAAGGCATGCTATTTTCTTAGAGAAAGAGTTTCTCTTATAGAAAAATAGTGGGAGTGAGGTTGAACTAAGTATAGTTCAAGAGACTCTAATAGATACAGAAGAGATGTCTAGTGAAGAACCACAGTCGATTACTCATAGAGATGAGGTAGTGGCTGAATCTAGAGATACACAACCTCTTCGAAGATCTGGTAGGACACATAAGATTCCTGAGAGATATGAATTTCTTGTAAGTGATCCAATGACGTGTTTCTCATTGAAGATGAGGGGCCTACTAGTTATGAAGAAATTCTGAATAATTTAGATAAGGAAAAATGACTTATAGCCATGAAGTCAGAAATGAATTTCATATATGAAAACCAAGTTTGGAACTTGGTGGACCCACCTGAAGGTATAATACCAATAGGGTGCAAGTGGATTTTCAAGAAGAAAACCAACATGGATGGTAATGTAATTACTTATAAGGCTAGATTAGTGGCGAAAGGGTATCGTTAAAGACAAAGTGTTGACTATGATGAACCTTTTTCACCAGTAGCTATGCTTAAATATATTCAAATGCTCCTAGCCATAGCAACTCATTATGATTATGAGATATGACAGATGGATGTGAAAACAACTTTCCTTAACGGAAATCTAACTGAGGATGTGTATATGATATAGCCTGAGGGTTTCATGTTTGTTAATAAGAATAAAGTATGCAAGCTTTAAAGGTCCATTTATGGATTGAAGCAAGCATCCAGGAGCTGGAATATCCAATTTGATGAGGCAATTAAACAGTTTGATCTCTCATAAAATTCGAATGAACCCTGTGTGTACAAAAAGGTTAGTGGAAGTGTGATCGTGTTCCTAGTGTTGTATGTGGATGACATATTACTCATAGGAAACAATATCCTATCCTTCAAGCAGTTAAGATTTGGTTATCTAAAATGTTCTCCATGAAAGACATGAGAGAAGCAACCTACATCTTGGGGATTAAGATCTATAGAGATAGATCGAATCAATTGCTTGGTCTTTCACAGTCTACATACATAGATAGAGTGCTAAAGCAGTTTAGCATGTCAAAATCCAAGAAAGGTTTGATTCCCATGAGACATGGGATTCACCTTTCGAAGTCTATGTGTCCTGACATAGAAGATGAGAGGATTCACATGAGACATATCCCATATGCATCAGCTATAGGATCGATCATGTATTCTATGTTATATACAAGGCCTGATATATCGTACACTCTGAGTGTCATGAGCCAATACCAATCGAATCTAGGTATGGATCATTGGGTGGTTGTCAAGGCAATCCTTAAATACTTACGAAGAACTAAGGATATGTTCTTGATATATGGAGAGGTGATATTGTAGTACACGGGTATACAGATGCCAACTTCCAAACGGATAAGGATGATTTCAAATCCCAGTCTGGATACATATTCACCTTGAATGGAGGTGCGGTCAGTTGAAAAAGTTCCAAACATGAGACCTTTGCTGACTCTACCATGGAGGCAGAATTCATTGTAGCTTCTGAGGCAACCAAGGAAGTGGTTTGGATCAAGAAGTTCATTTCTGAACTTGGAGTTATTCTGAGCGTTGTTGAAGGATTACATATATTGCGTCGATATCATTTGATTCAAGAGATCATTGGTAGGAGAGATGTACAAATAGAGAAAATTTCGATTGAAAGAAATCTAGCATATCCCTTGACTAAGCTCTACCCCAAGAAAAGTTTGAGAGGCATGTAGAAGCCTATGATAATAGATACCAAAGCGATTGGCTATCGACCAAGTGGGAGTATGTTGTAATAGAGAGATGTCATAAGACAATCGCCTTAGATGATTAATAAAATTCACTATTTGAGTGTACATTTTATATGTATTTGATTAGATCTTAAACTCATTTACTGAAGTCCATAATACGATACATAGCATGAGAGAAATTATCATTGGACTATTATTAGTTAGTATCTCATCACGTGTAATTATGTAAGTATTGAAATTATCCCTAGTCGATGAATTGATGAGATTGGGCATCATCAATTCCGTGAGACTAACACATGTTATGCTCCTTGGGTTATCCAAGCATTCGCTACTCACTGAATGAAAACATAGGAATGTTGAGAGTGAACATGTGGATGCTAGTTAAGGGTGACTAGTTCATTGGAGTGACCTGCTATGAGACTTCATATGGTTGCTATGTCACTAAAGATCTCATTGCAGCTTGAGTGTAAGTTTCCTTAGACTTGAGGTATTCAAGTCATCTTGATCACGACGCCTTATACTTTGACTTCTTCGCAACCATCTCCATAGGAGGTGTTACTCCTGGTTAATTGGATATAAGTCAAAGTGATCGAAGATGTTCGGATAGCCCACAAAGGATTCACCACTATTATTATCAAGAGATGTATACCCTAGGCCTCTTATCAGGATTGTTACTCAGAAGTCTCTGGCCAGAGCAAGAATGTTAAGAAAATAGTCTTCTTGGACACATGTAGGGAGTAACTTGAATTCACAAGAAAAGAAATTAACTTGGGCTAGGTGTGACGTAGTCAGCCTAGTGGGGACGAACACTATAGATCATATCTTGAACCAAGTGGGTATAGGATGAGTGAAAAGAACATGACACGAACTACTATAGTTGTTGAAGGGATCAAAATTATTTTGAAATCTATTTTGACTTTCCGATCAATTGGGGATTATGATGTACTGCTAGGTGTCACTTATGATCTATTCATAACTAATGGTTAGTTATGAATTGCCAACATAGCCGGGAACTTATTGGGTCACACACACAATGATTTTCTCAAGAGATGTAAAACAAGTAAGAGAATATGATTTTCGAAGAGATAGAGGTTATGTCTGGTTGGACCATACTAGTAAGGCACAAGTATTGGATATTCATAAAAGGGTTTATGAATGGATTTCCTTATTGGGTTCTAAAAATATTCTAAAATCCAATAGCCCAAGATGGAAGATAGGTGTTGGCCCATTACCCACAAGCCCATTAGCAAGTTCAAGATTGTGAATCAATGAACAAGAAGGCTTGTAGGAAAAGAAGAAAATGGGGAATTTTCTTCTTCATGACTCTTCATAATGGTGGTCGGACAAATGAATGTGCATAAAGAGATTCATGTAACCCCCCCCCCCCCCCCCAATTTAGCCACCTATTCTCCTTCTCCACTACCATAATGAAGGTCGACCACATTAAGAGGGTAGGGAGGGAGTTACTTTAGTGGGGAGGGAGTTCCTTTAATGGGTGTCTATATAAGCAAGAGAAGAAAGGCCTTCTATATCCAAGCAAGATCTAAGCTTCAAGCCTCTTGCTTCTTGCTTTGCGGAAAACACTAAGATATTCATCCTTTCCTCTTTAGTTCTTGTTCCTCCTTCTTCTCCAATCGTCTCCAAGCAAGGCTAGCACCTTTCGGAAAAGATAACTTATTGACCTTTGAGAAAGGTTATCTTGAGAAGATTCGACGTAGATACTGATAGAGGCAAGATTTCTTAATCTTGCTTGTGGTTTCTACATATCCAAGAGGATAATGAAGGTATGAGATATGATCTCTTATTTTTATTTTATACTCTAATTCTATTATGCTTATGTGATGATCTATGGTCAAGGAAAGTGATCTTGGAAGGAGATCTAGAGACGCAAATAAATTTTTATTTTCCCTTGCACGTGCGTCTCGAAGGATTTCGATCCGTGGTGATGATGCATTATGTGACAATGCTCGTAGGTGCCTCGGATACCAACAAGTGGTATCAGACCAGTCTCTGCTTCCAACATAAACACACATCCTTCAAATTGACAAGGATCAACTCAAACATAAATTCAGGTGACTTTACAATTGAAGGAAGAAATCTTATGGGCATTATCTTTGTTTCTACTACCTCTTCTACATCAAGATTTTCAATAGGATCTGCTATCAATACACTAACATTATCATCCACACCAAGAACAATTGAAGCTTCATCAAAAATTTCACATGTAACCTTATCAACAATATTATTTGCAATAACAACACTCTCATCCCAAGTTTTGCATGCATCATCATTGTCATCAAAGTTCACAACATCAGTATTCACATCAATATTTGGAGCATCAAAAAGTACATCATCACAACCCACAGTAGTAAAGGAGCCCTATAGAGCTATAGAAGTAGAGGCAATCATATTCCCAACTCTGCAATCCATCTCCTCAAGCACATTAATATGACTCAACACAAAGCAATGTGGATTAACCTCTAACAGAGGTTGAATGAATTCTTATGCTTGCATCTGTTGGATAAATGATCTAAGTTTATCTAACTAAATTTGCAATTCATGATCTGATGCTTCAATTTTTTGTTGGGAATATAGACCATTGGCCATTTGCATTTTCTTTGTAGCTATCTACTAGATAAGCTTCCTGAGATCCTGTATTGAAGTATCTTGTTGCCTAGAGGCAAAAGCTTGTTCACTGAAATCTTGAAATCCCAATGGATTTTGATATGCTGACAAATTTTGAGCATCATGTTGTTGTACTACCCCATAGTTGTAACGTGAATGATTTCCCCAACTACACATATAAATATTGATAGATGGTTCATAACTACCTTTTTGTGGTGGGGGTGGATAAAACTGAGGCTGCTCAGGAATGCACTACTTGTTGGATCGAGCAGATCGCTAGAGGGGGGAGGGGGTGAATAACAATAAAAAAATTTCGTCGAATTCATTTCAAAACACAAGTAAACGCAGCAAAAAGATAAAATTGTTGGGATGTATACTGAAAAGTCTATCTTTTGTATGAACATCTTTATTTTTGAAATAAGAATCACATGATCATTGTTTGTATATTTATGGTTATGCATATTGTCTGATACATTACATTATAGATAACATGGTGTGTAGTGTCACATAGGAGATCATGTTATCGGTTCATTGTAAAGTATAAGTAAAGGCTCACAACCGAGATGGTTATGGACAAACCATTGGAATGGTTGTAGTGTGATTTAGTATTGATTTGTCTTGACCATAGAATCACACTAGTACACTTTATGTGTATTGAGCAGGACCGACATAGAGGTGATTTGATTTATTGCTGACTACATAATAGAATCGGACCTCAGATATTATGTTGTACATGCTCTTAATCCCGATATAATAACGAACACATATACTTAGTATTCATTTCTTTGATTTACCAAAGGGTGAGATTTATAGAGTAAATCAATAGGCTCGGTAAGTTGGGAAATGGTATTATTTATATGGTGTGTCGTTGATTATAGGAGGAAACCGTGTCCTATATATTAGGATGATGATGTCCCCTTGAGGAGCTCATAAGGTTCATCATGTAAACCCTGTAGGTGGACTTGGTCCGGCATGATGATAAGGTTGAGTGGTACTACTCATGGAGTTAGATGTTGATTAATTAATTGTCAGTAAATTAATTAATCGACAGACATTCGAGATCTTAAACACGGGGAGAAAAATGTACAAATAATATATGAAGCTCATATTAACTTATGGGGGTTGGTGAGGTAGATCAATGATAATCCTCTAGTGGATTGGATTATCATTAATGGATCGGACTTTATGTGGGCTTGATCCATTGGGTGAACAAGATCCAACTCCTCCTCATGGTCCCTATTGTAGCCTATTAAAACCTCATGAAGCCTAGATCCAATGATGGAAAATAAATCTCTAGATCCGACAGTTGAGATTAAATCCCTAGAACCAATGGTGGAGATTAAAATAAGGCTTATGCCTAACTCTATAAAAGGAGGCAAGGGGGTGGACGGCAAGAAGAATTGAAGAGGGGCTAGGGTTTGGGCGGTTAGGGTTTGGAGGTTGGGCGGCCACAAATAAGGAAATAGTTTCCTTCTTCTTCTTCTTCCTTGGTGGCCGGCGCCCATCTTCTCCTCTCCTCTCCTTGGCCGGCGTCAAAAGCACTTCCTCCTCTTCTCCTTGGCCGGTGGAAACAAGGGTTAGGGTGATTCCTTGGAGCTCTTGGTCGGCGCCCACTTCCTCACCTCTTCTTCTTGTTGGCCGGCGGCAAGCATCAAGGTTGGTGCTTGGTGGTTGGCTAAATGAAGGAGGAGAGTTTTGATTATATACTTCCTCTTGTTCGGAGTGAGCAAAGAAGGAAGATTGGTGATCTAGGAGGCTTCTACTTTTGGAAGATCGTCGCCCACACGACGTCAAAAAGGAGGAAGGACATACAATAGAAGATCGAGAGGTATAACGTTTGTTTATATTCTTTTGTAACATGTCTATATTTGTTCTTCAATCATATATATGTTGTATATTCTATTTTGTGGCTAAATTAACTTGGACCTCGAATACAAACACAAAAATCGGCGATTCGTACATCGTCTATTCCGCGGCTATTCGTAGAATAGAGGTTGGTGGCTTGAACAACAAGTTTGTTCAAGTGACCACTCTAATCGAATAGCACAATGATGAAATAGTAGCTTGGGTGATCCCTCCTTGTCAAGGATAAATTTTTTTTATCCGGGGACGTAGAAGGGATCGCCATGAACAAGTGACCGAGTTGAAGTGGGAAGCAAAGTTTCCTACCTTCAAAAATGAACATAATAGGGTTTTACTTGGTTCGTAGCCTACGACTACTACTCCAAGGCCCTAGTGGTTCTCGGTCAACCATGAGGGTAATCATCATAATCTAACTCCTCTCAAGTATAAGCAATCGTGCTTAGCAACATACGCAACTGGAAGGTAGAGGGACACTCCCCCTCTCCTCGTTGCAATAAAAGCTCGTAGAATAGAAGGTAAATACAAGAATTGATGAACGACTAAAAAAAACTTTTACCGACGACCAAAAGGATGGAGGCTTAAGCTTGTGTCGTCGGCGTTTCTGTAGCACTTCGATGTCGTGGAGTCGTTGGAGTGTCGTCACATTATGGAGGCTTTAGGGCACTTTGAATTGATGAAAAAACCTTTAGAGAAGCCCTCATTTTATAATTTTTGAGCCCCTCATCGAGGGATCTTCAGCCAATCAAAACTAGGCACAAAGCCCCTTGGAATGAGGTGATAAGGCTTGACTCCTTGAAGCTGATCCTTGATCATTAGTCAACTGAAGGCCATCATCAGTCGACTGATGATAGCATTAGTCGAGTCACAACCCTCAGCAGTCGACTGATAAAGGCAATCGAGTGGCTCTTGTGGGAAGTCGACTGATGCTTGCTGAAATCACAAGTTAACTTAATAAAAACATAATTTCGACAGCCGCCGACCATCCGATCTCAACCTAGACCATCTATTAGTGAAATCCCTAAAACCAATCATGTGATGATTGTTGTATCATATTCATATTTATAAAGGCATGGTTATTATATTTACTTGTATTGGTGCCAAATAACTAAGTATAATAACGTCCTTGAGTAGAAGGTTCTTATCTATATCAATCGATTGGTTGAATCGATAATGAGATGATATAGAGAACACTACTCTTAATCATTCCTAGTCAAGTATTAACATTCAGGGACAATGTTAATGCGAAGAGACTAGCATGTAGGTCAACTCGATGACTTGATCTCACAAGTCATGGATATGAGATATCAAGTTGACACATGGGTATGCATTGGAGAATGTATACTGAATGACCCACCATGAGAAGGTATCATGGATCGTTATATGAGTGTCATATACTTTATCATGTGACTATTAGTATGAATGTTAGTCCTTGGACCTGAAGTCACCATGGTTCCCTACATAAGGAGTTGCATACTTTAGCTTCGTCAAACGTCACCCGTAAATGGGTGGACTATAAAGGCGATTACTGGGTATGTAACAAATCATGCGGAGGGATGTGAGTGATGTAGATGAGATCTATCCCTCCTATATGATGGGAGTGACATCGTTATTCTGGATAGAGTGAGACCACTAAGTGCATGGTCATGCCCAAATGAGTCAATATGAGATATTGAGCTCATTTTATTAGAGTGAGTATACTTGGAGTTCAAGATTTACATTATACCGAGGATGACACGGTCTATGCCTCAATTGGTCAATCTAGATGTCAAGGATAGAGGGACTTTGTCACATATTGTGAGAGTCACAATTAATAGTCACATAGGTGATGTTAGATCTCAACATTCTTGTAACTTGGGTAGCAATGATGTGTTGCTAGATACCGCTCATTACTTATGTTCCTAAATCGGTTTAGGAGCATTGCCAACGTTACAAGAACCTATAGGGTCACACACAAAGGGAAATTAGATAGAGATTAGGTTCATATGATGAACCATAAGGATTAGGTTCATGGGATGAACCAAATTGGATTAAGGGTAATACAAATTAGACTAATTGAGTTAGACTCAATTTATTCAAGTGTTGAATGAGTCTAATTTAGATTTGATTCATTGAGTCAATTTAAAATAATGAATAGAGATTTATTAAATCAAATTGACTTGAATCAAATGGTTGGATTTGATCAACCATGGGAGATAAGAGGTCAAGTTCGACTTGACTTGAGAGGGAAGATGAATGGTCAATTTTGACTTGACCAATTGCCATGTCATGGTGACTTGGCATGGGGGTGGCCAATGATGATGTTTCACATCATCATGGACCCATCATGGAGTGCCACCTCATGAGGGAGACCAAGGGTCATTGGCTCTTGGAGTTACATGCATGCATGTAACCCCCCAAATAGTGGCCTGCCACTTTAGTTAGCATTAGGTTAAAGTTAATTTGTGTAACTTCATCATCTTCTTCCTTGCATCTTCCCTCAAGCTATCTCCCTCTCCTCTTTCCGTGGGTTTCTTAGTGTTCTAGCACACTCTAAGTGATCTTCTCCACCTATTATTCGTGTGGATACTGATAGAGGAGTGTACACTTGACACTCTCGAGTTCCAGCAAGCCGTTTGGACGAGCGGGATAAGCGAAGGGCATCACATCGAGGGTAAACTCTTAATATGTAGATCTAGAGTAGATCTAAAGTTTTAAACATGTACATGTAGTTTTATTTACCTTCGCACGGATCCGTGGCTAACTTCCGGGGTTTTCGCAACGCAAAAAGCGATTTTTGCGGCTCGGATAGTCCAACAGTGGTATCAGAGCCACGTGCGAAGCATGTATATGTTTTAGTTTTGTAGTTTTTGTATTATATATAAAAATTACAGATCTGTAAGTTTCTGTAAATTTCCTATTTTATAGATTTTTTTGGGTATTTTTCTCGAAGCAACAAGTGTTGGGACACTTGTAGGCTTCAACCACCGAGAAAAACTCTCTGGAACGGCGAATTCTCGCTTTAGGTTCTTGGGATATTGACTTAAGTCCCTGTAAGATCAAGATGGGACACTCGCAAAGTTCATTTTGCGAGTAGGGGTGCTGCCCCTAACCCCGAAAGGGGCCTTTGTCCCGCGATCGCGCCCGGAAATCGCTTAGCGGGACCGTTACGGAGATGTGACTCATAAAAATTGAAAAAAAAAGGAAAAATTAGATAAATTTCTGTAAAATACATAATTTAGAATTATGTATAATATTGTGATGGTCATGATCCAAGAAACCCAATGTGATTGGAGAAATATATTGTAATTCATAATACGGCTTCCGCACCGTTTTTGTGTTGTGCATGTTGTATAATATATGCGACATGCACGTCGTGCCTCTTCTTTTAATATTCCAGTTGTAAATAGTTTTAGACTCAAATGTAACTCGAGTTTCATGTTTGTAATGTACAAAATGGAGCGGTGGAAGGTCCACTAGTAGACGGAGTTACGAGGAGGATGCCGACGACACATGGCAGTCAAAGGAGGCGCTTGGAGAAGCCGCTAACCCTAGGTTGACCGTCTGATCTTCTCATTGGTTTGAGAAGATCGTAGTAGGGCCATGACCTCATCACAATTTATATATATATATTTGTTTTTTCTTGTATGTATGTGATGCATGCTAGTAAATTTTGCTTGTATGTATATGATGCATGCTAGTATATTTTACTTGTTTGTATGTGATGCATGCTAGTGTAGGGTAATAAAGGCCTTAATGTTTATGTGATACACATTCACGATTAGATTAGATCTTAATCGAATCAACTCGAAAATTCCTACCAAGTTTTGATACCCATCACTACCTCGATCATTTGTTGTTGTTGAATCTGCCAAAGTAGAGCAACGCATATTATCTTGGTAGGGTGTGGAGGGACAATCTTGGTCCCGCCTATCACGGCTTGGGTGAGAATAAGCTCAATTAGATTGAGTAAAACTAGTTAATTCAATTGGATCGAGTAAAACTATAGGTATATTCCAACCTTTGAAAAGATAGGATAAGATTGCATTTACACTAAATCTTGGGCGATTTAGCCAAAGCTAACTCAAGGTCTTTTGTAAATGTAGATCTTGATCCTATAAACAAGAGTTGCATAGAGATGTAATTGGTAATTTGTTACCTACCGATCATACTAAGCCTTGGGCGATTTAGCCAAAGCTAACTCAAGGCGGAGTATGATGTGGATCTTGTCCCGCAAGAATTATAGCTAGTTTGTATGAATCTAGTAATGTGGTTTGACCACATCCATGACTCGATTCTACAAAAGTCCTATAATTCAGTGGGAGCATCATTTGATTAAAGGCCTAATTAAATGTTAAATGGAATATGATATTAATTTTCTGCATTGTGAATGTTGTAGATTACCATATCGACAAACACGAACACTCTCTCCCTGTGTTCTATCCTTGAGAAGGACAAGCTCAATGGAGCTAATTTCCTGGACTGGTACAGGAATCTGAAAATCGTTCTCACCCAAGAAAGAAAACTGTATGTCTTAGAGCAGCCCATTCCGGAGGCACCTCCTGCCACTGCCTCGCGAGCTGACCGAGATGCTTACAAGAAGCATCAAGATGATGCATTAAATGTGTCATGCTTCATGCTCGCGACCATAAACTCTGAGCTTCAGAAGCAACATGAGTTCATGAATGCTTTTGATGTTGTTGAACATCTTCGTCAACTATATCAAGGACAAGCAAAGCACGAGATATATGAGATCTCTAAGGCACTGTTTCAGTCCAAGATGCAAGATGGGACTCCCGTAGGTCCATATGCACTCAAGATGATTGGGTACATAGAGAACCTACAAAGGTTGGGATTCCCACTTGGCCAAGAGCTGGCCACTGACTTGATCTTGCAATCTTTGCCACAAAACTACAATCAATTTTTCATGAATTACAACATGAATGAAATTGATAAGCCCCTGCCTGAGATGCTTAGCATGTTGAGAACTGCTGAGCTTAACCTTAAGAAGGAAAAACCTGACTCCATTTTGATGGTGAAAAAGAAGAAAGGCAAGGGCAAGCCTAAAGGTAAGGGAAAGTCCCAAGCCAAGGGCATAGGCAAGGCACTAAAACTGAAAGAAGGGGTGGCCAAGGAAGGGACTTGCTTCCACTGAAGGAAGCTAGACACTAGAAGCGTAACTGCAAAGCATACCTGGAAGATCTTAAGAAGAAAAGAAGTGAGACTTCTACTTCATGTATAAATGTTATAGAAGTCAATCTATCTATTTCTTCATCATGGGTATTAGATACCGGATGTGCATCTCACATTTATACCAATGTGCAGGCGCTGAGAAATAGCAAGGCATTGATGAAGGGCGAGGTGGAACTACGAGTAGGCAATAGAGCAAGGGTTACTGTTGTTGTTGTAGGAACTTATATTCTATCTCTGCCCTCTGGGCTTGTACTAGAACTAGATAAATGTTGTTATGTGCCTTCTTTGACTAAGAACATAATTTCAGTTTCTTGTTTGAACAAGAAAGGCTTTTCATTTATAATAAAGAACAAATGTTGTTCAGTTTATTTAAATGATATGTTCTATTGTAGTGCACCTATGATGAACGGACTCTACATTCTAGACTTAGAGAACCCCATCTATAACATAAGTACCAAAAGGTTCAAGTCAAATGAGTTGAACCAAACCTATCTCTGGCATTGTCGCTTAGGTCACATAAATGAGAGTCGCTTATCCCAACTCCATAAGGATGGGTTGCTAGACTCATTTGATTTTGAATCATATGAGACATGTGAGTCTTGCCTTCTAGGAAAGATGACCAAGACTCCCTTTAGTGGATACAATGAAAGAGCAACAGACTTGTTAGGACTTATACATAGTGATGTATGTGACCCTTTCAATGTTGCTGCTAGAGGTGGTTATAGGTACTTCATTATATTTACTGATGACTTCAGTAGATATGGTTATGTATATCTAATGACACATAAGTTGGAATCCTTTGAAAAGTTCAAAGAATTCAAGAATGAAGTACAAAACTAGCTTGGCAAGAGTATTAAGATACTTCAATCAGATCGAGGTGGTGAATACCTTAGCCATGAGTTTCGTGACTATCTAGCTGAGTGTGGGATTCTATCCCAACTCACTCCTCCTGGAACACCACAGTGGAATGGTGTATCTGAAAGGAGGAATCGTACCCTATTAGATATGGTATGATCTAGATGAGTCACACAGATCTTCCTATATCCTTTTGGGAATATTCTTTAGACACAACAACCTTCACACTTAACCGTGTACCATCCAAGGCTGTGATAAAGACACCATATACGATATGGACAGGGAGAAATCCCAAGATGTCTTTCATGAGGATTTGGGGTTGTGAGGCTTACGTTCGACGTCAAGTCTCAGACAAACTCATACCCAAATCCGATAAGTGCTATTTTGTTGGATATCCCAAGGAAACGAAAGGATATTACTTCTACATTCCCAGTTAGCACAAAGTGTTTGTGGCAAAGACTGGGGTATTTCTATAAAGGGATTTTGTTTCTAGAAAAACTAGTGGGAGTACGTTCGATCTTGAAGAAATTCAAGATAGGGACCATAGCACTGAGGCCTTGATGGAGGTTGAACAGGAACCACAAAGTGTTGTGGATGAGGAGATTGTTGCACAAATAGTTGTGGAACAAGAACTTGTTCAGGTAGACCTACCTCTTCACAGGTCTGATAGGGTACGTTGTCAGCCTGAGAGATACTCATTTCTCGTCTGACCATGATGACGTTATGATCATTGAGAATGATCCTACCTCCTATCAGGAAGCTGTGATGAGCCCAGATTCTGATAAATGGCTAGAGGTCATGAGATCCAAGATGGAATCCATGTACACCAACCAAGTATGAACTTTGGTTGATCGACCTGAAGGCGTCAAACTCATTGGGTGTAAGTGGGTCTTTAAGAGAAAGACTGACATGGATGGACTTACGCATACCTTTAAGAGTCGATTGGTGGTTAAAGGTTTCAAGCAAATTCATGGTATTGACTATGATGAAACCTTTTCTCCAGTGGCGATGTTTAAGTCCATTCGGATCATGCTTGCTATTGTAGCATACCACGATTATGAGATCTGGCAGATGGATATCAAAATTGCATTCTGAATGGAAACTTGATCGAGGATGTGTACATGACACAACCCGAGGGTTTTGTAGATCCACAGCATACTGGGAAAGTATGCAAGCTGTAAAGGTCCATTTATAGGCTAAAGTAAGCTTTTCGGAGCTGGAATCTTCGATTTGATGATGCGATCAAATAGTTTAGTTTCATCAAGAATGAAGATGAACCCTGTGTCTATAAGAGGGTTAATGGAAACACAGTTGTCTTCCTAGTATTGTATGTGGATGACATACTACTCATTGGGAATGACATCCCTTCGCTATTGTCTGTGAAGACTTGGCTGGGGACGTGCTTCTCAATGAAGGACTTAGGTGAAGCAGTCTGTATTCTAGGCATCAAGATCTATAGAAATATATCTAAGAGATTGCTTGGACTAAGTCATAGTACATATATTGACACGGTATTACTACGGTTTGCCATACAGAATTCCAAGAAGGGATTTCTATCGATGTCACATGGTGTGAGTCTTTCGAAGACTCAAAGTCCCTCTTCTAGAGAGGAGAGAGACTGTATGGATAAGATCCCTTATGCATCGGCCATAGGATCTATCTTGTACGTCATGCTATGTACTCGTCCTGATGTCTTGTATGCTTTGAGCATGACGAGTAAATACTAGTCAGATCTAGATGAGCATCACTGGATAGCAGTCAAGAATATTCTTAAGTACTTGAGAAGTACTAAAGAATATTTCTTGATATTTGGAGGCGATGAGGAGCTAGTTGTAAAGGGTTACAGCGATGCCAGCTTCCAAACTAACCAGGATGATTATAGATCACAGTCAGGGTTCGTGTTTTGCTTGAATGGTGGCGCTATGAGCTGAAAGAGTTCGAAGCAGGTCACAGTTGCTAATTCTACAACAGAGGCTGAGTATATCGCTGCATCAGAGGCAGCAAAGGAGACAGTTTGGATCCGCAAGTTCATTACTGAGCTTGGGGTGGTTCCTAGCATAGCAAATCCTATAGAGCTCTATTGTGACAATAACGAAGCGATTGCGCAGGCTAAGGAACCTCGCTCACACCAGCGAACCAAACATATACTACGACACTTCCATCTCATTCGAGAGATTATCAATAGAGGAGAAGTGAAGATTTGTAGAGTACCCACAGAGGCTAACATCACAGATCCCTTGACCAAAGCTTTGGCACAGAAAAAGCATGATGGTCATACTAGCTCATTAGGTATTAGATACTACAGTTATTGACACAGTGCTAATGGGAGGTTGTTAGTGAAAGCCCTAGAGCCTATCATGTGATGATTGTTGTATGGACTTTGTTGTATCATATTACTATTTATAAAGGCATGGTTATTATATTTACTTGTATTGGTGCCAAATAACTAAGTATAATAACGTCCTTGAGTAGAAGGTTCTTATCTATATCAATCGATTAGTTGAATCGATAATGAGATGATATAGAGAACACTACTCTTAATCATTCCTAGTCAAGTATTAACATTCAGGGACAATGTTAATGCGAAGAGACTAGCATGTAGGTCAACTCGATGACTTGATCTCACAAGTCATGGATATGAGATATCAAGTTGACACATGGGTATGCATTGGAGAATGTATACTGAATGACCCACCATGAGAAGGTATCATGGATCGTTATATGAGTGTCATATACTTTCTCATGTGACTATTAGTATGAATGTTAGTCCTTGGACCTGAAGTCACCATGGTTCCCTACATAAGGAGTTGCATACTTTGGCTTCGTCAAACGTCACCAGTAAATGGGTGGACTATAAAGGCGATTACTGGGTATGTAACAAATTATACGGAGAGATGTAAGTGATGTAGATGAGATCTATCCCTCCTATATGATGGGAGTGACATCGTTATTCTTGATAGAGTGAGACCACTAAGTGCATGGCCATGCCCAAATGAGTCAATATGAGATATTGAGCTCATTTGATTAGAGTGAGTCTACTTGGAGTTCAAGATATAGATTGTACCAAGGATGACATAGTCTATGCCTCAATTGGTCAATCTAGATGTCAAGGATAGAGGGGCATTGTCACATATTGTGAGAGTCACAATTAGTAGTCACAAAGGTGATGTTGGATCTCAATATTCTTGTAACTTGGGTAGCAATGATGTGTTGCTAGATACCGCTCATTGCTTATGTTCCTAAATCGGTTTAGGAGCATTGCCAACATTACAAGAACCTATAGGGTCACACACAAAGGGCAATTAGATGGAGATTAGGTTCATATGATGAACCATAAGGATTAGGTTCATGGGATGAACCAAATTGGATTAAGGGTAATCCAAATTAGACTAATTGAGTTAGACTCAATTTGATTCAAGTGTTGAATGAGTCTAATTTAGATTTGATTCATTGAGTCAATTTAAATGATGAATAGAGATTCATTAAATCAAATTGACTTGAATCAAATGGTTGGATTTGATCAACCATGGGAGATAAGAGGTCAAGTTTGACTTGACTTGAGAGGGAAGATGAATGGTCAATTTTGACTTGACCAATTGCCATGTCATGGTGACTTGGCATGGGGGCCGGCCAATGATGATGTTCCACATCATCATAGACTCATCATGGAGTGCCACCTCATGAGGGAGACCAAGATTCATTGGCTCTTGGAGTTACATGCATGCATGTAACCCCCCAAATAGTTGTCGGCCACTTTAGTTAGCATTAGGTTGAAGTTAATTTGTGTAACTTCATCCTCTTCTTCCTTGCATCTTCCCTTAAGCTCTCTCCCTCTCCTCTTTCCATGGGTTTCTTAGTGTGCTAGCACACTCTAAGTGATCTTCTCCACCTATTGTTCGTGTGGATACCGATAGAGGAGTGTACACTTGACACTCTTGAGTTCCGACAAGCCGTTTGGATGAGCGGGATAAGCGAAGGGCATCGCATCGAGGGTAAACTCTTAACATGTAGATCTAGAGTAGATCTAAAGTTTTAAACATGTACATGTAGTTTTATTTACCTTCGCACGGATCCGTGGCCGACATCCGGGATTTTCGTAATGTAAAAAATAGTTTTTGCGACTCGGATAGTCCAACGCCATCCATGGGATGTCTTTGGTCGGATCTACGCTTTAAGACCATCCCCGTAAGGAGGATACAACCTCACTTACGCTCACACACACGAGTTTACCTCGATACTTACTTTGTAGCTCTCGCTTCTGGCCTTCCACTTGATTCCTTCGGCTCCCTCCGAAGTCACTCGAGTGTCGCTCGACCACCGCGGCTTCCTCCGGGTGTCACTAGCCTTCAGCTCCAGCTTGAGCACTTTTCTACACACTCGATTCAGCTCGTGAGATAACGATATGAGCTTAACTTTGTATCATTTGCTATAATTAAAACTCAGGTTCGACTTAGGTGTCCACTTCACCAACAATCTCCCCCTTTTTATCTATGGCAAACCCACATACAAAGTTAAGAAAATAATATGCATGATTATTAAGTAGGAGTAATAGAGACTTTCTTCCAAGCACTCCCCCTTGAGGAAACCTCCCCCTTGACCGAGGGTGAGTCTTGAAAGAAGATCTTAATCCTCCCCCTTGATGTTTGCTATTTAGGAGTTTAAGTAATTAAAAATTACTTAAGGTTTGCCTTAGCATTAAAAAAAAATAAGTTTAAGTTAAGAATTTTCTTAACTTGGCCTTTCTCTCCCTTTTGTTAACTAAAAAGAGTTAAGTTGCAAAAATTAAAGTTAAGTAAATATTTACTTAACTTTTGGCCATGAGAATAAGTATGAAGTACTAAGTTAAGTTATCAAAAAAAAAAATTTGATCCCTTAACTTTTGCCATTTTCTCCCCCTTTTGCCATAAATCGGA
Organism: Wurfbainia villosa; assembly: GCA_025175895.1. Lineage (NCBI taxonomy): Eukaryota > Viridiplantae > Streptophyta > Magnoliopsida > Zingiberales > Zingiberaceae > Wurfbainia > Wurfbainia villosa. The sequence continues at coordinate 17,906,197 of CM046008.1, read as the reverse complement.
AAGAGGGGTTTTGAAAGAAAAATATAAGTACTAAGTTTAAGTTCCAAGTCCAAGCATGTTCCATATTATTTTGAAAATAATACATTGAAAATAAGCTCATCTATTGAATGTTCAACTCTTATTTGACTTGATTGATATGAAGGATCAACAAGTTCTGGTCAGAGTCGGTTAATATATATGATTATACTCCGTGGTCCCTTAACTTTGGTCGTTTTCTCCCCCTTTTGCCATAAATTGGAAAGAGGGGTTTTGAAAGAAATATATAAGTACTAAGTTTAAGTTCCAAGTCCAAGCATGTTCCATATTATTTTGAAAATAATACACTGAAAATAAGCTCATCTATTGAATGGTCAACTCTTATTTAACTTGATTGATATGAAGGATCAACAAGTCCTGGTCAGAGTAGGTTAATATATATGATTATACACCGTGGTTCATGGCGATGCACTAGCTCTACATCTGGAATCAGGAGTAAGGTCCTAACATCTCACGCCCATCTACCTGGCTAAGTACACAAACACATTAGTCCTATGTGTTGTGAGATGTATTGGCTCCTTAAATCTATAGGTGCATGATATCTAAGGTATGTCCTAAGCTAGTTCCATGAATATGAACAGTAAAAAGTAGTAATAAGAAAATATAATTTGTAAATTCCTACTCTACTATGCACATGCCCAATTTTCATCTTAATAGACTGAATTCGGCTTCGGGTAGGGGTTTAGTAAATAGATCTGCCAAGTTGGACTTCAATTCGACGTATTCGAGTTATATGGCTCCGTTGGTCACATGTTCTTGAATAAAATGGTGTTTGACCTCTATATGTTTGGTCCTAGAGTGACATATTGGATTTTTAGTTAGGTTAATTGAGCTAATGTTATCTACGTGAATTTTAGTGTTTGTAAAGTCTAACTTAAAATCTCGGAGAGTGTGCTTCATCCAAAGAAGCTGAGTGACACACTCACCCATCGCGATGTATTCGGCTTCGGTGGTAGATAAGGCAACACAATGTTGCTTCCTACTGCATCAACTCACTAGACTCGAGCCGAGAAGTTGACAACAACCACTCGTACTCTTTCTATCGAGCTTACTACCGGCATAGTCCGAGTCGGAGTAGCCGATTAGTTCGAACTCAGTAGATCTAGGGTACCAAATATCAACATTAAGTGTACCCTTTAGATATCTAAGGATATGCTTAACTAGAGTTAGGTGAGATTCCTTGGCATAGGTTTGGAATCTTGTGCACATACTTACTGTAAATAAGATATCAGGTCGGCTCGCAGTTAAGTAAAGGAGGCTCCCTATCACGCTCCTATAGTATTTTAAGTCGATTGAATTTCCGATTGCATCTTCTCCTATATTTACATTTGTTGCCATTGGAGTATTTATAATTTTAGCGTCTTGCATTCCAAAACGTTTAATTAATTCCCTAGTATATTTGTGTTGGTGTAAGTATATTCCATCTTTAGTTTGTTTAATTTGTAGACCTAAGAAGAAACTCAACCCACCTACTAAATTCATTTCAAATTCACTTTCCATAAGTGAAATGAATTCGTTTAGTAAGATCGAATTGGTTGTTCCTTACCTACGGTTTTTACGAAGAGGGTTGGGTCGACTAAACCTTGGTTAAATCCTTTGAACTTAATATAAATCGAAAGCCTCTCGTACCAAGCTTGAGGAGCTTGTTTGAGTCCATAAAGAGATTTCTTTAGTTTAAGGACATGATCGGGTTTATCTAGATTTTCGAATCCGGGGGGTTGGCTAACATAAACCTCTTCCTTAATATATCCATTCAAGAATGCTGACTTTACATCCATTTGAAACAACTTAAATCCTCGATGTGCAACATATGCTAATAACATTCAGATGGACTCTAATCTAGCTATTGGGGCATAGGTTTCGTCGTAATCTAAACCTTCGACTTGACTAAACCCTTTAGCGACTAATCTAGCTTTATTTCTAACTACTTCACTTTTATCATCAATTTTATTTCGAAACACCCACCTTGTTCCAATGATTGTTTTATCTTTAGATGGTGGTACTAATTCCCATACTTCGTTTCTAGTGAATTGAGCTAGCTCTTCTTGCATTGCAATAATCCAATCGGGATCAAGAAGAGCTTGGTCAATGGTTTTGGGTTCAATTTTGGAAATCAAGGAGATTTGACTAAGGTTTCGGTATGAAGCTCTAGTTCGAACTCCTAGGCTTGGATCACCTATCACTTAGTCGATAGGATGATTCATTTTAGTCCTAGTTTGACTTGGGTTAGAATCACCTATCGCTTGGTCGATAGGATGACTTGGTTGACTTAGGTTATGATTAATACTAGACTCGATCTCAAGATCGGAGTCGAGTCTGGTATGAATCGGCTCGCTAATTGGGGTTGCTAGGGGTTTTGTAGGTTCGTGTCCTTCATAAAACACTACATTGATAGTCTCTTCGACTCTAAGAGTGTCATGTTTATATATCCTATAGGCTCTACTCATAGTCGAGTATCCTAGAAAGATTCCGGTAGAGGTTTTAGATGTGAATTTCCCTAGGTAATCCTTAGTGTTTAGGATATGTACCTTACATCCAAACACCCTAAAGTACTTGATGTTAGGTATTTTATTGTGATAAATCTCGTACGAGGTCTTAAGGTGTCTCTTTACCATAAGGATCCTATTTTGGACATAGCAAGCTATACTAACGGCTTCTGGCCAAAACCTATCGGGTAGGTTATACTCGTTTAACATTGTCCTAGCGACTTCTTGTAGGGTTCTATTTTTACGTTCTACTAGGCCATTGTGTTGTGGGGTTCTAGGGCATGAGAACTCATGGTGGTATCCATTTAGGTTACAGAATTCTGTAAACCTGTGGTTCTCGAATGCACCACCATGATCACTCCTAAGTCTTTTGATTTTAAGGTTTTATTGATTCTCTATTAGTTTAAATAGGTTGATTAATTGATCTAGGGTATCACTTTTGTTTTTTATGAACCTAACCCAACTAAATCTAGAATAGTCGTCAATTATGACTAAGCAGAATTGACTCCCATTAAGTGACTTAGCTCCATGTGAATCAAATAGATCCATGTGTAGGAGCTCAAGAACACTTTTGGTTCGTTCTTGATTAGTTAGTTGATATTGTGTCCTAGATTGTTTATCTTGTTGACAAGCATTACATATTTTATTATCCAAGTTGTTGAGGTTAGGCAAACCTCTGACTAAGTCACTCTGACTCATCTTGTGGATGAGTCTTGGGTGCGAGTAACCGAGTCGTCGATGTCACAACCAAGTTTCCTCTTGCCGTCATAAGACACTTAGTTGAGGAGTTAGTTAAATTAATAGTATAAATGTTGTTATTTCTAGTTCCTTTAAGAATTGTTTTAGAGGTTTCATTTGTATTAATTACGCATTCATTTTCTAGAAATATGACCTTATAGTTATTATCACACAATTGACTTACACTAAGTAAATTATATTGGAAATTTTCTACCAATATGACATTTTGAATAATAAAGTTTGAGTTGAGCTCAATATCATTTGATTCGATGATTTTAAGCTTGTCATTGTTTCCGAAGGCTACCGATCCTTGTCGTTTGAATCGAAGCTTCGAAAACTTGAGTTGATCCCCAGTCATGTGTCAGGAGCAACCACTATCTAACATCCGTTGATCCTACACACAAGGTAGTTGGATCGGATATTGGAATTGCTAAAGGTTGGTTGTAAATTATTAAACCTAAATCATCTCACCCATGTCTACATGATCAAGCATGTTATCCTTATATATTCTTGTGAGATGACTTCCGATTTTACTTGATTTGAATTTAATGATTTGAACACTTGTCAACCTTGCGTTAGATTCAGATTTGACCTTAAGCTCATCAAGTCACCTTTTCAAGATCATGGCTTCCAGGTCGTGGCGAGGCACAGGGGCCTTCTTTAATCAGAAAAATGACCACTTCCTTAGACAAAGCCATTTTCAAGAAAATAGAGACTTGACTCACCTAAGACCACTTCCTGGTCTAACTAGTCTAGGATACGGCGAGGTAGCTTCAGCTAGTTCCACTCAGTCAAGTGCACCGAACTAGATACGTCTTATCTAGCCCGAATACATGAGACTCCATTTTCCTAGCGTACTATCATCTCGCCGCGTCCTGGTACTATGTTACCAAGTATTGACGAGTTATAGTCCTATCTAACCATTCTAAAAAGAAAAATAAAAATAAATAAACGACCTAAGCATGCAATTTCTAAGTTAGAGCACAAACAAATTTTGTACTGGCTCCCCCTGGACCGTTGAATCGGTTCGGTCTCTCCACATAGTGGATTTGGTCCTTGGGAACCCAGTACTAGTTGGATCCTAGGTTTGAAATTAAAGCGGTCTTAGGGACCTATGCTTGGACACCTTTTTTATGTCGACTTACAATCGACATATAAGATTTGTTGGTCATATTTGAGCTAAACCCTAGTCCGACCTTGTTGTATATGGCCCTTTGCAATCCAAGTAGAAGGTCAAGTCCCTTGGATTCCAAAGTAAACCTTTCCAATGTGTTCCTAAGATCTTCGACTTAACTTTTCAAGAGTGAGCTCTCAACTTCGAGCTTTTCAACCTGAGTTGAGTCCTCCTCTCGAACTTGACTAGTCAAATAGGTTAGGGAGACCTCGTGTTTGAGGAGTTTAACCTCCTCAATCAGGGTCTCGACCTTGGACTCGGACTTAGCTAATTTCCTAGTTAAGAATTTAATCACACTGTAAAGAGTACTAATAAGCGATCGACTTACCTTAAGTGTATTTCTTGAACCGGATGCGGATCCGTGGCTTGTCTTGAATAGAGCTTTGTAGTCTGATTCATCTTCGGGTTCAGACTCGTGCTCCGGTTCAGACTCTGTCTCTGATTCAGCTGGTTTAGCCATGAAGACGTGATCATCGTCGTCTTCCTCTGATGCTTCTTCCCACGTAGCGTTGAGTGCCTTCTTGAGTTTCGTGCTTTGCTCTTGAGCTTCGGACATTCAGACTTGATATGTCCAAACCTGTTGCATTCATAACACCTAACATTAGAACTTTTAGGCTTACCTTCATTGGGTCGAGTGACGGTTCACTTTCGGCCCTTGACCATCCTCCAAACTAGGTTGACTAGTTCGGTCTCCAATTCTGGGTCGACCTCCGACTCGTACTCATCTTCTTCCTCCTTCGGGGGTGGCTTGCTCGTGGTCTTCTTCTTCGATCTTGCAAAAAGTGTTATACCCTTCTCGGGTTCCGAGTTGGACTGTTCATGAAGTTCGAAATCCAAAAACAATTCATCTAATCTAAGATTTTGAAAGATCCTTAGAGACCTTGTAGGCATCGACTATGGATGCCCACAAGGTGGTCCTAGGAAACGAGTTTAGTATGTACCTGATAAGGTCGCGGTTTTCGACCTTTTGTCCAATTGCGTGTAGGTTATTGATGATATCTTGAACCTGAGCGTGCAGTTGCGTCGCCGTCTTGTGTTCCTGCAATTTTAGATTATACAACCTATTGAAAAAGAGATCACGCTTACATACCTTGGCTTCGTCGGTCCCTTCGTGTAGCTCCACTAGCTTTGTCTAGAGATCCTTTGCGTTGATGAAGGGGCCGATGCGATTAAGTTCCTCCTTGGACAAGCTGCATTGGAGGATTTGAGTCGCCTTGGCGTCAGCATCAACTTGTCTTTTTGTAGCATTGGTCCATTGGTCATAATCCAAAGATTCACCCACTTCGTTAGTCGGATGTGTGAATCCCGTTTGGATTATGATCCACATCTCGATTTGGGTCTTAAGGAAGCACTCCATCCGACCCTTCCAATAATGAAAGTCATCTCCGTTGTAAAATGGAGGTCGGACGGTGCTAAAACCCTCGAGATGGGCCATTGATACAAAAAGAGCAAGAAAATGAAGAAAAAAAACCTAGCAATGACAAAAACGAGCGGAATGTACCAAAACTCGCATCTTGGATTAGTAGTGCGGGAGAAAAACTAAACAAATGAAAAAAAATTATAAAAAAATTCGAAATAAACAGAAATAAAAATGAAAAAAAATCTGTAGAAAAGCTAGATTGGTGGTTTCACCAAATCTTAGCACCCCCAGCTCTGATACCAATTGTTGGATTGAGCAGATCGCTAGAGGGGGGGTGAATAGCGATAAAAACTTTTCGTCGAATTCATTTCAAAACACAAGTAAATACAGCGGAAAGATAAAATGAACACAATAGGGTTTTACCTGGTTCGTAGCCTATGGCTACTACTCCAAGGCCCTAGTGGTCTTTAACCACGCACAGAGGACAAATCACTATCGAACTCCTCCTCGTTGGAGGTAGGAGTTAATCGAATACAAAAACCAAAACTTGAGGTAGAGGGACACTCCCCCTCTCCCCGTTGCAATAAAAGCTCATAGAATAGAAGGTAAATACAAGAATTGATGAACGACTAAAAAAAACTTTTACCGACGACCAAAAGGATGGAGACTTAAGCTTGTGTCGTCGGCGTTTCTGTAGCACTTCGACGTCGTGGAGTCATTGGAGTGTCGTCACATTATGGAGGCTTTAGGGCACTTTGAATTGATGAAAAAACCTTTTAGAGAAGCCCTCCTTTTATAGTTTTTGAGCCCCTCATCGAGGGGATCTTCAACCAATCAAAACTAGGCACAAAGCCCCTTGGAATGAGTTGATAAGGCTTGACTCCTCGAAGATGATCCTTGACCATCAGTCAACTGAAGGCCATCATCAGTCGACTGATGGCAGTGTTAGTCGAGTCACAACCCTTAGCAGTCGACTAATGAAGGTAGTCGAGTGGCTCTTGTGGGCAATCGACTGATGCTTGCTGAAATCACAAGTTAGCTTAATAAAAACATAATTTCGATAGCCGCCGACCATCCGATCTCGACCTAGACCATCCATGGGATGTCTTTTATCGGATCTACGCTTAAGACCATCCCCGTAAGGAGGATACGACCTCACTTATGCTCACACACACAAGCTTACCTTGATACTTACTTTATAGCTCTCGCTTCCAGCCTTCCACTCGATTACTTCGGCTCCCTCCGAAGTCACTCGAGTTTCGCTCGACCACCGTGGCTTCCTCCAGGTGTCGCTAGCCTTTAGCTCTAGCTTTAGCACTTTTCTGCACACTCGATTCAGCTCGTGAGATAACGATATGAGCTTAACTTTGTATCGTTTGCTATAATCAAAACTCATGTTCGACTTAGGTGCCCACTGCACCAACACTACTGCGTGTGCCTATATCTGAAATCTAAATTGAAATCATATGTACCAAAAAATGAATTATACCTGTCCTACTAATAAGGCTGATGATACTGAGAACTAAGTTGATGATATTGCTATTCAAACTGGTAGTACTCATGTTATCCAATGTCTGAATAGTAAGCATCACTAAAGTCTCCAAATAGCTAATAATAAGGATCCATGGTTGCCACAATTTTTTTTCCCTATTCTTATCCTGAAATACTAGCAAACAAGATCAAAGACACAAGAAACATATAAAGCAATGCATATGGATATAAGAAACATAAGGCACCATAGCAAAAAATTTTAAATTTTTTTAAAGAAAAATAGAAAAGCAATCTTAATATTATCAAACACCGTTAACATTCCCTGGTAATAGCGTCATTTTGACAAAACCCATTTTGTGTCGCACTACGGTATCAAATGAATTACCGAACCCTCTAACTAATGCAGTATAGGGTAACTCATATCGTCTCCTAACAAATGTAACAACAGGATAATAATCTTAGGATCAAGTTATTCACACTAAGAATTGGAATTTTTTATTTATAGATGAAGGTTTTCAATTATATGGAATAACAATTGAAATAAGAAACTAAGAATATGCTCTTAATGAAAATTCAAACAACTAATTCTATAAATGCAAATTGATTCATGAACTTGAAAACAAGAAATTAAAGCTATCATAAACTACTGCATTGAGAAATCAAACACTAACCAATGGAAATCTAACCCTAATCCATCATCAACTTAACAATAATGCAAAGCAATATCAAATCATCAGTTGCCCAAATGTAAATGGAAGAACAAGAAACAAGGAAATTCAAATTACAATTCTACAAAATAAGAATGCTAGATCAAGAATAACATCTCACAAACTAAACAAGGGAATCCTCAAGTTCAGCTTTGAGTCATGATCGGAGAGAGAATGGAGAGAAATAGGGGATCGACCGACGAAAAGAAATTCTATCGAGCTTCAATTTGGATGATGAACCGAGTGATAGGAGAGTATATTTGAGTTTCCTGAAGGAGTAGGGAAACCCCTTGCTCATCATGGAAGAGCAACAGTGATCAGATGATGGTCGGTGGTGGTGGCCCTAGTTCGACAATTGCAGTGGTTGTGCAAAGGAAACAGTGGTCAGATGGAGCTGTGGATGATCGAGAATAGCTCACCGAAGGAGGGAACCCCCTTTCTTCTCTGGTGACTCAATTCTAGTGAATGGAAGCTCGGTGAATGGTCAATTAGAAGCAGCTTTAAGATGTTGTCAAGACCCCATTACACAACCTGGATTAACTACTTAGTCTAATAAAGAACATGCAAGGTCAAATTAAACTAACTCATAAAATGGCGCCCACGTGCCATGATCGTGGTTGGCTCCATGGAATAGTCATATCTAGTTCTCCATGGTTAGGCTGTGGAACCCTCTGCCATGCCAGGTATGACTATGCTTGTAGGGTTATGGTGTGCTCCACGGTCGAAAACATCATGCATTCAAAAACATCATACATGCTATTAACATATTCCTACAATCATGTGATCTATGTCAAAAAAAAACAAGATGACTCTGATACCACTTGTTGAAACATGTGATGTCCGCAAGCTCTGTCCAACAAAGTTGTGATTCCACATGTTGGGAATTTTGGCGGGATGAATGCACAACAGAAAGGAAATAAAAATAATTTTATCATCATCCTAAATATCCCCTGGGGCCAGGATCCATGTGTTGACATAATCACAATGAAAAGAAGAGTAAAGAATAGTTTTCATACCTTCGAGATTCTATAGAATCTGTAGAAACCAATAGCATGACTAATGAGTTTTGCCTCAATTGATATCCATGTCAGAATCTCCTCAAGACAACTTCCTAAGACATAAGTGTTCTTCTCTAATCGGTGCTAGCCAAGTATGGAAAAGAACTTGAGAGAGGAGGATGATAGCTTACAAGAGAAACCCTAAAATTGTGATGTCTAAAGCCTTGCATTAAGAGTCTTATTTATAGATTTCTTGATTTTATTTCATAGGAGGGGTTTTTGGAATTTTTCTTAATGAAACTATCATATAAGTTTATTAAGAAAAAAGTCTAAACCCCTAAAACTTCATAACTAAGAAATCAACATCAATGTGTCGCGGTCATGGAGTGCCCATCGGTTGCCCATGGAGGTTGTCACAGCCGTGGTGCTCTCCATGGCTTGGCCATGAAGCTAACCACGACCATGGAGGGCAACATGGGCAAGGTGTATTGCCCTCTGCCTTAGCTCCTCTTGTCAACAGAGATTGGCACAACCATGTCATGCCCTGGCACGACCATGCTAAGTTCACCACCTCAAAGTATAGTATGGCCATGCTACATCTTAGCACAATTGTGGTAGTCTCTAATGCTCCTGTTTGGGTCCTTTTAAGTCTAGTCCAACAAGATAATCTCTCTCTTTGAGAATCATATTCTCAAACTTATTTTGTCTCTAGAGAAATCATATCGCATGTGACCTAATAGGTTCCTGACTATGTTGGTCATTCATAATTAATCATTAATTATAAATAAATCATGAGTAGTACTTAACAATATATCATTACCCCTAATTGACCAAAAAGTCAAAGTCAACTTTAGAATGTTTCTGAACCCTTCAGCAGCTACAGTTATGTATGCTTGTTCCTTTCACTCATCCTATATTCACTTAGTTTGGGATATGATCTATGTGCTCATCTCCACTAGGTTGACTATATCACACCTAGCCCAAGTATTATTCCTCATCTTGTGAATTCAAGTTACTCCCTACATGTGTCCAAGAAGACTATTATTTTTGACATGTGTGCTTTGGACAAAGACTTCTGAGTAACAATTTTGATAAGAGGCATAGGGTGTACATCTCCTTTAATAGGAGTGGTGAATTCTCTATGGGCTATTCAAATATTTTTTACTACTTTGACTTGTACCCAATCAACCTGGAATAACACCTCCTATTGAGATGATTGCGAAGCAGTCAAAGTATAAGTCGTCATGACCAAGATGACTTGAATACTTCAAGACTAAAGAAGCTTGCACTTAAGCTGCAATAAAATCTTCATCGACATAAAGAATCATATGAAGTTTCATAGTGGGGCATTCCAGTGAACTACTTACCCTAACTAGCATCTATATGTTCACTCTCATCATACCTATGCTTCCATTTAGTGAGTACTGAATGCTTGGATAAATCAAGGAGCGTAACATGTGCTAGTCTCACAAAATTGATGATATACAATCTCATAAATTCATCGATTAGGAATAGTTTCAATACTTATATAATTACACATGATAAGATATCCACTAATTGTGATTTAATTATAATTTCTCTCATGCTATCTATCGTATTGTGGACTTTAGTAAATGAATTTATGATCCAATCACATATATAGAAAATATACACTCAAATAGTGAATTTTATTAATTAAACATCTAGGGTGATTGTCTTAGGACATCTCTCAATTACAACACTTTAAGTGTAATTTCTACATGGCTTCCTTAGACACAACATTTTTATAGCTACCACTATCAATGATCATTTTACATATCTTGTTCGTAATGGTGCACGTTGTGTGAAAGATGTTCGTCCTCAACTAATCATCTCTTGTTTCATCCTTGGGAGCGAGAAGACTCTTATGAATAACTAGCATCTCATGACCATCTCTGTATAGCACCTTGTCTTCATCACCCTCATCATAAACTAGATCACTGATCACTTCGTCATGTCTTCTTCAATCAATAGAGTTTTCCCCTCCTAATTTGCAAATATTTTGCACTCAGTGGCTTTATGTTCTAGCTCACTACATCAAAAATACTTACGAGTATATTTAGGAAGAACCTGAAGTGTTGATTGGGAAGGACGAGATCCTTGGGGGTGAGCTACTCGACTATTCTGATTGCTCTGAACTGGGGGGTTTCTAATTTTTCTACTTCTCTAGTGCCAACACACGTTGATAAACCTCTAAGCCAGTCCAAAGATAATGCAAACTAAGCATATTCTGAAAGGGTTGTCTCAAACCTCTCGAATATTGGGTTACCAACTACTCCGCCATCTCATATAAATTGTTCCGAGTAACTAATTGGTAAAACTCCTCCATATACTTGCATGTCAACTGATATGATGATCTGTCTCAAAGTATGGAGACACTAAAATAATGACTCAATATAATAAAAAATAAGAAAATGATGTTTCATCTTTCCTATCTAATTAGTAATCTTGGCCTTGCCCTGTCTCTCACATGAGTACCATAATTATTCTCACCAAGCGGAAGCTCTACCATTGAGCTTAATTGCGACTAGTTTCACTTTAGTATGATTGGAAACTTCTTTGAAATAAAAAATCCATTCAACTTTATTAATTTAATTAATAAAATTTTCTGTTTGTAATGTTCCAAAAAACTTGAGAAGATTGATGTGAAAACCAAGGCTTCCATACCATTCTTCATGGCCACGGTGGTCACGATGATATAGGTTTCCAAAACTCAAAGTAGAGCGTGGATCAAATACCTCACGATCTTCTAGATTTTATGTCGTTAAGCGCTGAGATAACTCCATGATTTGTCTCTGTAGATCCTCGATGAGCTCGTACAAACTTCGATCTTGGTGCGATACTTCCTTGGTCAGAACCTGTTTTTCATAACCACGACCATGACGACCCTCCATAGTTCTAGAGCTCTAATACCAATTGACACAGAGGGAGTGGAATAAGAATTCTTCCACAAGCAAAGATTAGGGAAAGGATTGAAGAGGAATTGAAGGAGGAGAAAATAAACTCGTAAACAATAGCAACCCTCTAAGTTTAATGATAATAGACTTTATTAAATCAAAATCAAGATGTCTTCACAAGAGCTCTAACTCTTATTTAAATAGCATAGAAATTGAGAAAATTTTAAAACAAACATAAAAATTCAAAACAAATAAAAAAATTAATAAAATCAAAACCCTATCTATGTGTGGTGCGCTACACGCCATGATTGTGCCCTAGGGTACGACCATGGCAGGAGTCGTGTTCCCTATTGGGAACATTTTGTCAGGTCTCAAAATGGGATACGGTCGTGCCCTTGGGTACAGTTAGATCGTGCCTCTGAGAACTTCACTTTCTCTTTGTTTCGATCTAGAATGAAGCATACTCATGTTAGAGGGTATAGTCAGGCTGTGTTGGCTATTGGAGAGCTCAAATTCTGTTTGCCAAGGATCGAAATTAAGTAAGCTTATGCTAGAGGTCCATGGAGGTGTCAATCCTTGTTGGAGACCATAATTACTCTTTGCCATAGTTCAGAAAAAGACAAAGTGACATCATAGAAGATAAAAACTGACCGTGTTGTTGGATACTGTTGCATCAACTCTTTTGAATTTTTGCATAGTTGATGTACATATTATATCACAGACAAACCTAACATAAACTCCTTTATAAACACGTCAAAATAACTTAATCGAAGATGACCACTTGGAAACATTATTATTGCATCAACAATCTTTTCATCTCTAATATTCATCGGTTTATTTAAGTTAGCATATAAACTAACTAAATTAGATATACAATTCAAAACTCAAAGCCTCCTCAACCTAAGCTCCCCTTTAATATGGAATTCTATCCTTGATAGAGTTATTCTTGAGGTTCCCTTTGTTTTCAATTAAGAGGAGGGATTTACTGAACTAAACATCTACAGTCTCTGTTTGACACATATCCAAAATAATGAATGTGATAAAAAAAAAGGAAATACATGCAATTTGATCAAACAAAGGTAAGATAAGCATGGTGCTCAAACACGTGTCGTGTACGCATACAATCATGCATAGTAAATAAACGTAGCATAAATTCTTATTTTATGAATAAGCATGCTATATAATCACATGAATATATAATCAAAATACATCTACTGATGCATGATAAGCATCCTAGAAATAGAAAATGTCTCTAAGTGTGAGCAAATGTAAAGTAGGCTTACATTCAGGTACTCATTGTATCAAAATCAATGTTAATATGCCTTTCAACTGATGAAAACTAATTGAGGTATCGCGATAACAGTATTAAATTATTAAATTTGGATGAGGGAGTAAAAAAATTATCTAAAGTTACCTAAAACTTGAATTCTAGATTTCTATAGTTATTCCAATCAAGTCAATTGACTGCTCCAATCAAGATCAAGTGTCATTCGACTAATCCTGTCACAGTTTATTGGATGATATGAATTCCAATAATCTAACTTTGAAAAATCACAAAGGGTAATAATTTTTTTTTTACATATATCGCATGAGACTTGCTGAGGAAAAATAATTTACAACTATCATTTTTTTAGATTTTCGCACATATTTCAAAATGGTTAAAAAAAAGCTCATTAGTAAGCACTTAAACATATATCATATTGATTCCATGAATTACCTATATATATTGATCATTTTCACAATATATAAATCAATGAATTGAATGCCTTTAAGATATAGATAGAAAATTTTGTCAAATGTATATTATTCTTTTGAATCATAGTGCTGAGAATTATAACTTTTCAAAAGATTATAACTATAATTTCCAATTAGGATAGTTTTGAACTATGTACAAATCCGTGTATGCTAGTTTTGTCCAAGATTGATTATTTTTCATTTGATTTAAATTACAAACAATGGTATGTCTAGTCTTTGTAGCGAGATGCAATTAAGATATTGTCCTATATTTACTACGTGAGCATTTAAATTATAAATGGGTACTATATGCAATCATACTACATATTAATATCTAATTACAACAATATATTATGATTTCATTCATGTAGGCATCTAAATCATAAAAGCAATAAATCATGGCAACTTAATTAATCATGAATCACCAAAATTATATATACCAAATTGTAGATCCCAGGAAATCTTTGCATGAATTTAAATGCTTTAAATAAAATTTTGTAAATACAAAACTTACAGCGATTTCGTTGATTTCTCTAAGTTGTCACCGGTGGATGAAGCAGGCCCTCCAGGATCTCTTGCTCGCCGTCAGAAGAACGATTATGAATGAACCGTCCCCACTCTCCCACAAATCAAGATCTGACGCCTTAGTTGTTCTTCCAACAATGCTTCTGCTGTGAACTCCTTCCACAGTTCTCTCTGACAGTCTGACGACACTCTTCTACTACTACACTTCTCGCTTGGACACTCATGCATTTATAATGCATGAGGCAGTTAATCTCCGACATTGTTGTACACGTCCAACATGCCTATGCCCAGAGATAGTGGGCACGCACTGCACCCTGTGTAGCCCGTGTGGAGTATCTCAACTGCCTATAACTCCCACTCGTCCAAGGGAAGCCACAAAGGCAAATGGTCACATGGACCTAATAGTCATAAAGACAAATAGAAGTCATTAGTCACATAGATCAAATAGAATCGGAGTTCATAGTCATATATACTAATAGAACAGAGATCAATAGCCACAAAGATAATTTAGCCACATAGACTAACAGAAAAATCAATTCATACTTAGGAAAATGGTTCGTGCGATAGCAAACACACTAAGCAATCCAATGCTAAGAAAGTTGTTATACCTTACATAGCTGCTCACAAAGCGATCAATGCCAAGAAAGTTATTACACCTTACTTAGCCGCTCACTAAATGATACATAATCATTCTCTGAATGAAACATAGTCATTCTCCAAGTAGCACACAGTTGTTCTCCAAATGGTACATAACCATGCTAAAGTAGCATATCCTAATTAAAACTTCAAGTAGATAGCTAAATAGTCACTCAGGACAAATGTTGAGATCAACATAGAATCTCAAAGGGCTCACATAGTGGAGAAGCAATGATCCATTCTTCTACTACCCTTATTATCGTCTTAGCATATGTGGAATGCATGCTACGATGTTATTCTCTTTACCAATAAAGAGCACATATTTTTCTCAAATCAACATCGTATAGATTTTGATTTAGACATTCCCAATGTCTAATCCAGAATTCAATATATGAATTCTAATCTAGCTCAAAACAAGTATAGTAAATGGTGGGATCATTTTCTTCGATCATTGCTCTATAAATGATCTCATCTTGATACAAATATCAAGGCAACCCCAACTTCTAGGAATGTAATAATTTTACAACTACGCAAGCCAACATCTACATAAGTTGATCTATAAGCACCAATCTTTCCTCTATTCATACATAACAAATAGAGATGATTGTCCATGTGAGAGAACCAATCACTACCTTCCAAAATGCTCACCAAGATCTTATCACCAGAATGTAACATTTCACATACACTGAATAGATTATGGCATTTCATACAATCAAATCACAATATCTGATTATCAATGACAGCATTATTACATTCTTTGAAGTTCCGTAGACTTTACATGCTCATTGAATGACTCTCTAGTCATTGGCTTAGTAAAAGGATCTGCAAGCATAGCACGTGTAGGGATATACTCAAGAATCACCTTCTTTTTAGCAATAATATCCCTCACAAAGTTATACTTTATAGTTATATACTTACTCTTGATGTAATATTTGGGATCATTGGAAAAAGCTATAGAAGCTTGACTATCACAGTAGATAGTCACTGGACTCTCACTATCCTTAGCAATCTTCAGATACTTCAGGAACTTCCTTAACCAGACTGCTTCTTGCATAGCTGCTGAACATGCCATATATTCAGTTTCCATTGTTGACAAGGCCACACAGGCCTATTTCTTGTTGTTCCAGGAGATGGCACCGCCATTCAACAAGAATGCATAGCTTGATATGGATTTTCTATTATCCAGGTCCCCAACCCAATCTGCATCTGAATAGCCCTTCAGGCTCATATCTGATCCTTGAAAATAGAGACAATAATCTATTGTTGCTTTCAGATATATGAATATCCTCTTCATCGCTTTCCAATATCTCGGTCCTGAATTTGATTGGAACCGGTTGACTAAGCCAACAACATAGCTTATATTCGGACGAGTACACAATATAGTGTATATCAAACTACCAATAGCACTGGCATATGATTTTTTTATTCATCTCGGCTATTTCTTTTGAAGTCTTGGGATACATACTCTTGCTCAGAACAGTACCCTTCATAATAGGTGTTTATTCACTATTGCAATCAGACATATTGAAATGTTGTTGTAACGATCGGGCCCCTATTGGCAGAATTTGATGACCCCTATTGGTCGACGACCATCGCCCCTGTTGGCCCGTCGTTACCCACCTGGACTTCCCACCCATGGAAGTGGATTTTGCCTTCCCCAGGATTTGAACTCTAGACCTCCAGGCTAAGTACTAAAGTTTATGAATCCTGGTAACCAAGTGATCCTTGATCACTTGGTTACCAGGATTCATAAACTTTAGTACTTAGCTTGGAGGTCTAGAGTTCGAATCCTAGGGAAGCCAAAAATCCACTTCCGGTGAAGTCTAGTGGTAACGACGCCAACAGCATACGTCGACCAATAGTCAATCTACCAATAGGGGCCCGATCGTTACAATAAAAAGAAGGATCACTTGGTTACCAGGATTCATAAACTTTAGTACTTTTTATTGTACGATCGGAGCCTATTGGCGAATTGCTATTGGTCGACCGATCGTCGCCCTGTTGGCCGTCGTTACCCACTGGACTTCACCCACAGGTGGATTTTGCCTTCCCGAGTTGAACTCTAGACCTCCAAGCTAAGTACTAAAGTTTATGAATCCTGGTAACCAAGTGATCAAGGATCACTTGGTTACCAGGATTCATAAACTTTAGTACTTAGCTTGGAGGTCTAGAGTTCGAATCCTGGGGAAGGCAAAAATCCACTTCCAGGGGTGGGAAGTCCAGGTGGGTAACGACGAGCCAACAGGGGCGACGATCGTCGACCAATAGGGGTCGCCGAATTCTGCCAATAGGGGCCCAGTCGTTACAGTTGTAACATCTTATTTATATAAGAATCTTGAGACAAATTCAAAAATGCTTTTAGATTGATCCCAGATGATCTTAACTCGTAAGATATATTCAACTTCTCTCATATCCATTATGTCAAACTGTGATGAAAGTCACTCTTTGACTTCTATCACAAAATCTATGTCATTTATTTCTGCTATCAGCATATCATCAATATATAATGATAAAATGACATACTTTCCTATTTACCTTTTCAAGAAAATGCAATGATCCTCATTGATCATCTCGAAATCATAAGATAAAACGACTTCGTTAAATCTTATGTTCTATTGTCTTGATGCTTGTATAAGCCCATATATAGACTTTTTAAGTATACATACTTTCTCCTCTTGGCCTTCAGCAATAAAATCTCTTGGCTGTTCTATATAGATTTCCTTGTCAAACTCACAGTTAAGGAAAGAAATTTTTACATCCATCTGATGTAATACCAAGTCATAATATACAACAAAATCCAAAATAACTTAGATTGACACAAACTTCACTACAAGAGAAAATGTCTTTTCATAGTCAATACCCTCCAGTTGGGTAAATCCTTTTACAACCAAATGAGTTTTGTATCGATTAATCGATCCATTAGCTTTCCTCTTTATTTTGAGAATCCATTTATTCCCAATAGCCCTTTGGTCACGAGGAAGATCTACTAAATCCTAAACTTGATTTTGAATCATCAACTCCATCTCTTCTTCCATTGTAACTTTCCATTTTTCTCTAACTCTACATCCCAAAGCTTCTTCACCAGATTGAGATTCATCATCGTCAACTGGGAGTGTCATCATTGCCTCATTCTCAATATCAAACCTCTTCTTATATTTGATCTTACGAACACTTTCTCGTAAGTTGAGCTATTTAGAAGTCACCCCATGACCAGGCAAATTACTCCCACTCGGTTGATTAGGTTCAGTTAATCCACTTGACACTTGTCTTGTTGATATTGACTCTTTCTCCTCAAATAGAGGAACTGTCTTATCAACTTCACCTCTAGATGAAAACTTAGTTTTGAGAAAAGTAGCATCTCTCGAATCCAATTCAGAGATGGTGTCATCTTGTTGCTCACCTATGAAAACATAACCTTTGGAGGTCTCAAAATATCTTATAAAGATACATTTCTTACCTCTAAGCTCCAGTTTTCTATACTTGTGAGAACTATCATAAACATAGACAACTGACTCCCAAGTCTTAGATTTCCCAAATCTGGCTTTCTCCCTGTCCAACGTTCATGTAGGGGTAGATGGAACTGACTTTGAAGACACTTTGTTAAGTATATAGGCTGCATCTAATAACACATCTCCCCAATAAAAGATTGGTCAATTAGCCTGCGCCATCATATGTTGATGCAATAGTCCCTGGGTCAATGTTGACTAGACTCGAGTGGGACTCGAGTAGTGTTTTGATATTTTCAATACTATTGGATATGGTTTGAGCATATGTTGACCATATGACTAGTGAATGATTAGGATATCCAAAGTCATATAGGGGAGATTATTAGGGAAAATTATTAGAGCAATCAAACCTCAAGTCAAGGTTGGCCAGACTCGAGTGAGATTCAAGGGGAAGCCTAAGTTTGGATACTTGCCATGGAGAAGTCCAAGTATGGATACTTGGAAATGGAAAAGTCTAAGGGTGTAGTCTCGACCACATAAGTCCAAGGGTATAGTCTTGGCAGTGAATGTTCAAATATAGATATTTGGCAAAGAGAAAAGTCTAAGGGTCTAGTCTTGGCCACATAAGTCCAAGTGTGTAGTCTTGGCAGTGAAAGTCCAAGCATTGAAGCTTGGGAATGGAGAAGTCCCGGAGGCACGACCTCTTGATGAAGGAGACCCGGTTAGCATGGCATAGTCGATGGAAGCACCTGAAGGCTAATACAAAGAGTGAAAGAGTTGTGAAGGACTCGAATGGACCCTGAGGGCATAAGGCTTATGGAGGTGACTAGAAGGCTTAGGTTAGGCTAAAGGTGGTCAATCAAGTATGAGAATATCATACTTAAGTTAAACCTCATGGTTGAGGTTTACCAGTCGACTGGTAGCATTAGTCAGTCAACTGGTCGAGTGTTCAACACTCGAGAGACCTAGTTGACTCTATCAGTCGACTGAGATTATGACCTAGTTGATGTGAACAAAATATATAGGGTTTTAGGAGTAGTTTTCGCTCATATCTCATTACATTTTATGTTAGTTTCATGCATATGTCACTCTATTTTGCACGCATTTCCTATTTTCTGGTTCGGAGGTCTGCTCTTTATACTTTTGTGTGCAGGATAGCATTTCGGGGGAAAAAGGTGCACTTTCAGAGCAAAAGGATATTTTGTAGCTAGACGCAGAATGGGATATAGCCAGGGCATGTGGCTACACACGATCATGTCCAATGGGTGAGATCAGCCACCCTAGGGCCGCACATGACCTAGCCGTGTGGAAACACATGGCCGTGTGGCGACCCCGCAGATTGATGCGATTAGGACTTTTTCCAGATTTTACAGCGGTCCGAGGTGATGTCTATATAAGGACGGCTCCGCCCAAACCCTAGGGGGAAGCACGACGGCTGGGATGGCACGCCGAAGCCCTAAAAAGCTTCGAGAACTCGCAACGGGAAGGAAGAACACCGTCGGAGGTCCACGTTCTGCAGTTCAATGCCGGAGAGAAGGACACATAAGCATTGTAATTTCTTGTTCTTGCATTTTATTTCTGATATATTCGAACATGTACATGCCTTGTGATTCTCCTCTTTTATATATGGAGTAGTTCCTTCGATTCTAGGATTAGAGAGTAGCTTGTGTGCGCATGACATGTTGGTTCAAATTAAATTCTATTTTTGAGTTTGAATTTGCAATTGGAAATTGTTTATACCCATATCTATGTGTATTTGGTTGTCTACCTTCTGTGCTTAGACGATACGAGGGGTGACAACCCTCGTATCTAAGATTTAGGGGATTTTATACAATGAACCTAGGAGTAAACCTGATCTCCTGTAACCGTGGGTAGAAGGACGCGATGGAACCGGAAATGGTTCGTCGTAGGGATTGATTTGGAATCCTTGTACCGTCTATCCCGTCCTTGTAAGGCAGAGATAGCTCCCGGTAGATGCGGTGGTTCATCGGGAGAGTGTATGATATCCCTTCCACAAAATCATAGCTAGACGTTTAGACAATGCCCAGTTGACAGCATGTTTTACGACACACAAGCGAAACCGAAGTCCTAGAATCCCTTTTTAAAGATCTCGGCATGCTCCTTTCTTCCTCCGTGTGACACCATATTAGAGTTTAGTCCACCGACAACCCTCGTAATCGAAACCTGGGATCGATAATCTTTTATTACTTGACGACGTCTGTGCACTTGCGGGTGTTGAGCGCGAGCGCGCGCTTCGAGTCCTCGATGACCTCCATCGCGAGATTTGAGGTCATGTTCGCGTGCATCAAGTTTTTGGCACCGTTGTCGGGGACTGATCAATTCGATATCGAATTGAGAAGTGGATAATTAGATCAGACTTAGGATAGATGTACTTTTCTTGTTTTGTTTTGTTTTATTTTATTTCAGTTTTGTTTATTCAGTTGCTCTTTCCTTATCTATAATTTCCTGTGTATAACGATGCATGCTTTTACTCATGATTATGGTCAATTGAATGTTGTAAGTTTTGGTAATATTTATTGTGAACATTGTGGTGAAACATGGCATACCATTAACGATTGTCCAAATATATTCGAACCTTCACAATTTGAACAAGAAGATGTCACCTACAATTACAACTAGTGGCCACAAGATGATTCCTATTCATATAGTTATGATCCTGGGTACTTAAAGCCTCAATATTGTCCACCTAAATCCCGACTCGAGCAGATGATGGAAGATTTCATTCGAACATAACAAGTGGAAAACGCTGAATTCCGACGGCGACATTCGGAGACAGAGACTCAATATTGTTTCCAAAATGAGAACGAGAGCTATGAGTCACCATGTGAATTTTATCCAGAACCAAGTCTCCACCCAGAAGCCTTGCAAGATAAAGTTACTAGGGAATGCAAGGAGCATAGTCAAAAATTCACGGAGTTTATGCGACAAAATTTAGTAGATGAAGAAACTAAATGGCTAGAAGGTGGCTTTGATGACTGGATTACACCTAATATTGCAGAGACTCACTTTGAGCGAATGGATGAGGAGGACGTAGATGACATTGGAAGTAAAGAAGGACAATCCATTCAATCACCACTAGAAGGAGAACTTGAGGATTATATAATTGATACTTTAATCGAGGAGTGCATTGCTTCAATTAAAACACCTCCTAACCTCAAGGGTCTAGAAGAGCTTGCCTTAACCCTCACCAAAACTTTAGTTTCCAATAACGAAGCCCACCTAGTGATTTGTGATGATAAAATTTCATTCGACCTAATAGCATCTACTAATCAATCTTTTGGTGAGAATATTTGTGGTGAGTTATATTATTTACAGCATATGGATAAAATAGAATATTATGATCAAACTCCTAATGATTACTTAAGGCTAAGCATGTTCAATCTTCAACCAAGGAAGGCAGCTAATAAATATCTTGCCCCTCCACGAGCAAGATTTAAAAGATATGGTAATAAGGGACCAAAAGGGAGGAGGTATAAGGTGAGCAAATATCTTGCTT
Organism: Wurfbainia villosa; assembly: GCA_025175895.1. Classification (NCBI taxonomy): domain Eukaryota; kingdom Viridiplantae; phylum Streptophyta; class Magnoliopsida; order Zingiberales; family Zingiberaceae; genus Wurfbainia; species Wurfbainia villosa. Next base: position 17,884,434 of record CM046008.1, on the reverse strand, counting down.
TCCCACGAGCAAGATTCAAATGCCTCGAATGAAAAGTAGGAATAAGGTCGAGCTAAAAGATCTTAAATAAAGCACTTCTTGAAAGGCAACTCAAGTTTAGTTTTTTTTAGATTTCCCTTTGATTGTATTGCATGCATTTATTTAATTTGAGTTTTGATTTCCATCTCATTTAGAATTAGGACTAGAAAGGAATTTTTCTAGGTAAAAATAAAATCCATATTAGCTTACACGGCGAAGTGTATGAGGAAATTTAGACCATTATGCAAAAATGGGAGAAAAAGGGGGACACACGGCCTGGCCGTGTGTTTTCCCACGGTCGTGACCGACTAACCCGAGGTGCACACGGCCTGGCCGTGTGTTTTCACCTCATTTGCGCCGTGTGCTTCGATTGTTCTTGCCCTAGTCGTGTGGTTTCTTCTTCCCCACCACCTAGAAGCTCTTCTAATCTCAAAGGAATCCAAAAGAAGCAAGGATGAGGAGGACCAAGCATGTAGCACCTCGATCCGGTGCTTCGGAGCGACGAGCAAGGAGAATCGATGCCCCTCAAGCTCCGGAGGAGGGTAATGCTCTACCAACCCTTCTTTTTCGCAACAATGAACATAGAGATAAATATAATATGCTTTCTACTCGTAAACTTACTGCTACTAGGTACCTTGATGAAGATTTGCTAGAGTCCTTATGGTTGTTGGGTGACATTCAAGCTCTATTTGCAAAAATGGGGTGAGAAGAGATGATGGGAATAAGACACTCAACCTACCCTAGGATAGTTCTAGAATTTTTAAGTTCCTTAGAGGCGGAAATTTTAACGGGTAGAGAGAGCAAAGAGGGTAGGATAACTTTTAGGATTTTTAACATTGAACATTAATGGACCATTCCCCAATGGAATTCATGCTTTGGCTTGCCGAGTGAGGGAGAGAGAAGAATCCCTATTGGGTTTAACTCTCAGATATTTTGGACCAAGTTGATGGGGGAGCACGCTTATGACCCTTCTAGGGCCAAAGCGTCGTGCCTCCAAAACACCATCTTCCGATACCTTCACCACATCATGGCCAGTACTATATTTGGTCGTGGGGAGAGTGACGATGTGGTTAGAGCTAGCGAGCTGCGTTACCTCTGGGACATGCTACAAGAAAGGAGTAGCTTTGATGTAGGGTCCCACTTCATCAGACACTTAGTGAAGATGGGGAAAGCAGCACGAGGAGAGATTAATGTGGGGGGCCTACTTACCCATATTTACCATAGGAAGGGGTACGATTACACTACATTAGAAAGTATAGAGGGGAGCCCTAGGATCGACCTAGGAGTGTGCATGGCCATGAAGATGATTGTGAGAGAAGGACACTCCTTATGCTTTGTAAGGAAAAACTTGATGGCTCTTAGGATCCCCGACCCTGATCGTACCACCATCACTACACGCACCAACTGGCGCTTGGACCTGATAGTGGAGTCCCCTCCACATGAGGGACCATCCACATCGGCGCCCATCTCTCCCCATTTGCATCACTCTCCCTCCAGTCCACACATGCATAGAAGCCCACCTAGTCCACGCCGACATGAGCCTGCACCTGCACCATCACCTTTTTCCACTTTTGAGCAGGATACAGGTATGTCGGCCTATGATTTCTCGGAGTTTCGATCACGCCTCGATGACATATACACCGAGCAGCAGACGTAGAGGCATCGATGGGAAGATCAGAGTGCCTACACGCAGGCGAAGTTCCAGGTTTTCTGGGAGCACTTCCAGTGGGCTGAGGAGTTCTACGATGAGGCCCGCATCTACTTCTAGGAGGAGGCTACTCATCGCTAGGATGAGGTCGCCTACCACTAGGAGATGTGGCAGCACATGCATGCCCAGCAGGCATAGTGGTCTAGGGAGGAGGAGCACCGAGCAGCTGCTGCATCCACCAGCTCTCAGATCGACCACATGTACATATGGCATCAGTGGCTGAGCAGCAGGTTGTCCCAGGATCCCGAGATGCCAAGGCTCCCAGACTTTCCACCTCGTCCACCATACTAGAGGTATACTTTCATTTAAGTTTGGGGGGGGGGCCCAAATTTTATTTTTTTTCTAGCAGTAGTTTGTTTCATGGTATTTGCATTATTATTAACATTCATTTATTCATGCATAGGTTGTTGAGTTTCTTTCAGTACTTAATTTTTTTTTATCTGTAAAGTTGCCTCAGTAGTATTTTTAAAAGTTACTTACATGAGTTGTTCCCATAGGTAGCTTAACTTCATTTATCTCGTGATATTTTATTTTATTCGCCCTAATGAATGTTCTAGACTTACACTGGTTAGCTTTTATTTTTATACCTATACTTGTCAAACATTCTGAAAGGGAGAATCTAATACATACCTAGTTATGATTCATTTCAGTAGTCTAGTACTTTGGAATCCATAGGTGACCCTAGGACTAGCATTTTAGTTACTAGAGATGCTCGGATTGTGTAAGCCCATTCGGAAAAATAAAAATCCCAGTGAGTCGAAAATAAAAAGAGAGAAAGGAAAAGAAAAGAGAAATAAAAGAGAGAGAAAAAGAAATGAAAAAGGAAACAAAGAAAAAAAAGAGAGAACAGATTATGAGGGATAAAAAAATAGTTGTCGTGGGTGGAAATGGCTAGGTGCTCCTTTGAGACCGAGTTAGGTTACTGGGGAATCACCTACCAATTTCTCTCAATACTAAGCACGCCTTTGAGACTTTGTGCTAGATATAGGGAATGACCCTCGCTTTGGGAAGGTAAGTGCCTAAGAGCCGGAGACCTTAGGAAAGCTATAGGATGACGACTTAACTCACCATGGAATGAGTATCCCCTAAGAATGATTCACTTAGCACGAGCACGAGGAGCTAACCTAGTGAATTTCTAGAACATATTTATTTTGCTTTGATTGCAAATACCACTTGATAAATTTAGTTAACATGCTAAGTATGGAACAATATCTTTTTAAAATTTCATGGCACTGAGGTTTGCTTGAGGACAAGCAAAGATTTAAGTCTGGGGGAAGTGATGTGAGCAAAGCATATAGGGTTTTAGGAGTAGTTTTCACTCACATCTCATTACATTTTATGTTAGTTTCATGCATATGTCACTCTATTTTGCACGAATTTCCTATTTTCTAGTTCAGAGGTCTGCTCTTTATACTTTTGTGTGCAGGATAGCATTTCGAGGGAAAAAGGCACACTTTTAAAGCAAAAGAAGGACATTTTGTAGCTAGATACAGAATGGGACACGACCAGGGCATGTGGCTACACACGCTCGTGTCCAATGGGCGAGATCAGCCACCCTAGGGCTGCACATAGTCTGGCCGTGTGGAAACACACGGTCGTGTGGCGGCCCCACATATTGATGCGACTAGGGCTTTTTTCGAATTTTGTACCGGTCCGAGGTTATGTCTATATAAGGACGACTCCGCCCAAACCCTAGGGGGGAGGCACGACGGCTGGGACGGAACACCGAAGCCCTAAAAAGCTTCGGGAACTCGCAACGGGGAGGAAGAACACCGCCGAAGGTCCACGTTTTGCACTTCAATACAGGAGAGAAGGAAACATAGGCATTGTAATTTCTTGTTCTTGTATTTTATTTCTGATATATTCAAACATGTACATGCCTTATGATTCTCCTCTTTTATATATGGAGTAGTTCCTTCGATTCTAGGATTAGAGAGTAGCTTGTGTGTGTATGACATGTTGGTTCAAATTAAATTCTATTTTTGAGTTTGAATTTGCAATTGGAAATTGTTTATACCCATATCTATGCGTATTTGGTTTTCTACCTGCTGTGCTTAGGCAATACGAGGGGTGACAGCCCTCGTATCTAAGATTTAGGGGATTTTATACAAGGAACCTAGGGGTAAATCTGATCTCCTATAATCGTTGGTAGAAGGATGCGATGGAACCGGAAACAGTTCGTTGTAGGGATTAATTTGGCATCCTTGTACCATCTATCCCGTCCTTGTAAGGTAGAGATAGCTCCCGGTAGATGCGGTGGCTCATCGGGAGAGTGTATGATGCCCCTTCCACAAAACCATAGCTAGACGTTTAGACAATGCCCAGTTGACAGCATGTTTTGCGACACACAAGCAAAATCGAAATCCTAGAATCCCTTTTTAAAGATCTCGCACGCTCCTTTCTTCCTCCGTATGACACTGTATTAGAGTTTAGTCCATCGACAACCCTCGCAATCGAAACCTTTTAGATTATACTTCCGAACAATTTCAACCACTGAACATATCAGTATTCGAATCCCAGTCCCTGTGGGATCGATAATCTTTTATTACTTGACGACATCCGTGCACTTGCAGGCGTTGAGCGCGAGCGCACGCTTCGAGTCCTCGATGGCCTCCGTCGCGAGATTTGAGGCCGCGTTCGCATGCATCACTAGTCGATTGGCAAAGTAGTCATCTAAGGCTTGACTGCTTGTTGTGTCTTGGCAGTCGACTGGTGTGTTGTACCAATCGACTAGTCCACGATAGTCAACTGCCTATGATGGGCAATCGATTTGTGGTAGTGGACACAAGCATTGAAACTCTGCTAGTCAACTAGGCAGTCAATTGTTGGTAAGGGAAGTTGACTGCTAAGTTATCCGTTGGCTAGAATGGCAATATGGATTAGTCCGTTGTGAGACAACGAATAGACGAGCAGTCGACTGGTGCATTTTGGCAGTCGACTGCCAAGCGAGAAATCAGCCAGCAACATGCTTTAAATGGAGATCGAGATGGAGGATTTCGGCTACAATTCTAGGGCGATTTTGAGGCGAAGTGCTGCTGCATTTCAGGTTTTTAAAGGCTTCTCAAAGCAACCAAATCAAGCAAAGCTCACTTATTGTAAAGTGTTTCAGTTCTTTATTTTTTATTTTATTTGTATTTGTTTATATTTCATTGTTTATTATTGTAAATATCTTGTAAGAGGTTTCTCCACCTCCGATGTTATACCGAGAAGGAGAAGTTCATAGTGAGGGTAGATCACTAGAGTGTCGCTGTGGGGTAGGAATCATAGGTTCTAAACCACGTAGAAACCTTTGTGTTGTGCGTGTGGATTTGTCTTGTATTCATTTCTATTGTTTTTGTATATTCCACTGTGCTAATGTTTTGTAGAGACACCAACACATACAAAATTGAGAATCGCTATTCACCCCCCCTCCCCTCTAGTGCACATCAAATCGGTCCCTACATCATAGACTTAACCATTTCAAGAAGAGTCATATTTCTTCTTTCAGCAATCCCATTTTACTATGGAGTTCTTGGGATTGTTAGTTGTCTAATAATCCCCTTATTATTACATATTGTCTTGAATATATCAGACAAATATTCTCTCCTACGATTAGTGTATAAAGTCTCAACCTTACGTTTCCTTTGATTCTCAACTTCGTTCATATAACAAATGAAGCAATCCAATGCTTCAGATTTATGAGAAATCAAATACACATGATCAAAATGAGAGAAATCATCAATAAATATAATGAAATAGGAAGCTCCATGTCTAGCCTTCATATTCATTGAATAACAAATATCCGAATGAATTAATTGCAATGGAGAATTAGCCCTAATACCTTACTAAATAGTTCCCTAGTTGCTTTTCCAGGAAGAAAATGCTCACATATAGACAAATTAGTCTTAGCCCGAGAGCCGAACAAGCCATCTCTAGCCAACCGATTCATGCGATTTTATCCTATATGTCCTAATCTAGCATGTCAAATCTCATCAATTATATCTGCATCACTAGTAAGAGCAATGTTTGAAAAAAAACTATCAATCTCACAATTGACATCTGGTTCTACATCAAGAACCATAAAATCATTCGTTAAAAAATCATATCTAATTGACACAGAGTCAATCTTAAATTCTACACACTGACTATAAAATTTAATATAGTACCCTAAATCAAGAAGACAAGTTACAGAAATAAGATTCCTTCAAATTTTAGAAGCATATAGGACATTATGTAAAAACAAAGAACTACCACCATGAAGATTGAGTTTATAAGTGTCGACTCCTTTGACTTCAACTCTTGTATTGTTTCCTACATAAATCCACCTGTTGCTAGTTGTTACCCAACAATACTCCATGAATGTAACCTACTCTTGAACTACATGGTTGGTGGCTCCCGAATCTATAATCTACAAAGGATAAGAATCATCCAACAACACTGAACTAGAAATAAAATGCTTAGGAAAAGAAGACAAACTCGAAATTATCTTTTTTGGATCAGTACACTCCTGAGCGAAGTGGCCCATCTTGTCACATTTAAAGCAAGTCATCTTGCTTTTAGGTTTCTTCCCAATCTTCTTTCTATTATTCTTGATTGGGTATTGTCCCACTCCCGCAGTAGCAGCTTCCTTCTTCTTTCCCTTTTCCTTTTTGAACCATTTTTTTATTGGATCTAGATGATCCAACAGAATCGAAAACCACATAGGCTTGTCCAAAAATCCTCACGGATTCGACTCTCTCTGCCTCTAGTTCCACATGGTGTGAGACATCAGTGAAAGTCTTGATACTCTCATTGTAAGTTAGGGTCTGCTTCATGGTCTCCCAAGAATTTGGAAGGGAACGAATAACTTCCTGAACATGTTGTTCATCGGTCAACTCATGACCAACAGTTTTAAGCTCCCGAATCATGTTCGGCATCTCCCTAAAATTGAACCATAGTGACATTCGGGCGCTTCTTGTAGCTGTCACACCTAATCGTTAGTTGTCGAATCTTGCTCATACTCATTCCAAAGTATCTATCCCTATGGGATACCTAAACTGCATGAACCGAAGGATACGACTCATTCTAAAAAACTAGGTCATCAACCATTGAACTTATCAATATACCCTTAGTAGTGGAATCCTTCTTTTTTCATGTCTTGTAGGCATCAAGGTCTTGTCTATGTTGTGCAGTGGGACCCTCAACAGGTTCTACCATAACCTAATGTACAACCTCTAGAACTTCTTGTTCCTCAAGAACATACTGAATCTTAACACTACAAGAAAAGGTTATAGACAATATGTTTTATGTAGGATCCTTGGATGGCTAGAGGGGGGGTGAATAGCCTCTTTTCGTTTTCTACAAAATGATTAGTGGAAACACAACAAATACAATAATAATAGAAACAAAAATGCAATGCTAACGCAGAAGCTTTTATATGGTTCGGAGATAACGCTCCTACTCCACGGCGATCCTTAAGGTGGATCAACCCAAATAAATCTTCACTAATAAGCTTTCTCTTTTACAAAACCTCCTCTTCTTACAAAAGATGACAATGAAGATTTGAGAGGAGAAAGGGAATTAACACACTTAGAAAGCTTAGAAAATTTGTGGGAGCTTAAGAGAATGATTAGAATATAAGCATTAGGCTATTCTTGCTCCCCTTGGCCTCTTTTTATAAGAAAGAGCCTCTTTTTCCCATTGGAGGTCTATCGGTCGACTGATAACTTACATCAGTAGACTGTCGTCACGGCTAACGGCTTCTGAACAGTCAGATTCGCGGGATTTGCCGTCGTCATCACCGACGCGAGGACTATCCGATCGGCCAGCGATAGCGATTCGATCGCCCTATAATCGAGCTAGTCGGCTACGGACCTTCTGTTCATGGCGATCAAGCGCAATAATAGATGCCCGGCTTGTATTCGACTATTAGCGCTACATTTTGAAGGCGATTCGGCACAATGTTCCAGTTGACTAGTACACCCCAAGTATAACTAATTCATACTTGAAAACATACCCTAAGCCTGGACTTAACCTTCTAGCCTCTCCATTAGCCTTGCGCCTCCAGGATTTCTCTGAGTCCACGACTCTATCCATGTGCTTGCCTTCAAAAGCTTCTTTTGGTTTCGTCATGCTTTAGATTTCTTCTTTGCCAAAGTATACTTGGACTTTACGCTGCCAAGACTACATGCTTGGACTTATGCCGCTAAGACTTGCCTTTAGTCTTCCTTTGCCAAGGACTGCTTGGACTTATGCCGCCAAGACCTTTCCTTTGACTTCTCTTTGCCAAGATCACACTTGGACTTGCCTTTTACCAAGTCTTCATACTTGGATTTTCCTGTCACTTAAACATGTTCACAATTAGATCACAAAGCATTGCCTAACTTAGATGATTGTCCAAATATCAAAACATATAAATACTTGGGGCATTATTGCACCAACAATCACCCCCTTTTTGATGTTCGGCAATCATTTAAGTTAGGTCTTTAACTCATGCACATAAACATATTTCCAATATGAATTCTAACTTAAACATCCCTTCTCCCCCTTTGTCATACATCAAAAAAAGTTCATACAACAATAAGTTCATGAAAGAATTATAATTTACACATCTTGAACTAAGGTATAAGATTGATATGAGGCTCCCCCTTAATCCAAGACATGGTTCATGATGTGGGAATAACATGTGTAGCAAAGCATAAACAATAGAATAGGCAAATATGTCCTAGCTTTGCACCAACAATGATAGATTTAAGGAATGTAGCTCCCCCTAAACCAATGCATAAAAAAATCCTTTTTTCCACACAAGTTATCATTTATATACTATGGGAATCATAGTATGGAGATATAATGTTCAAAATTGGACCATTTAAACGATGAAAATAGTTTTCTATTCCAAAACAAAGTCACCGGTTCGACTGAAATTGTCATCAGTCAACTGCCGACCTTGGCAGTCGACTGTCAATAATGGCAGTCGACTGATATCAGACAATTCTGAAATCATAGTTTTTTAGTCAAGGTTTAAAAATGCATAGGAAATTTTGTGGATGTCCAAAAATCATGAAACTCGGCATACACATTATTTATAACTAATATGATATGTGAAAAATAGTAAACTAAAATTATGCTCATCAAATTAACGGATTGATACAAGATTCAAAGTGATAAAAGTATGAAACAAAAATTGGATTGTATTGTGGCAATATTCGTAAATAGATTACAATAAAAGTTTTCAAAAACACTTAGTAATATGTGTTCAATTCCTAAACTTGAAAAATATCAAATCATAGTAATATAGACGTGAATAGAAATGAACCAAAAAACAACTCCATCTCATTAAATAAAAAGTCATTAAGACAAGTTTGAGTTAGTGTCGTACATACGGCCAAAACAAAATAAAACACAAGCTATCTAAATATCGGCATCATCAGCGTCCATCGGTGTGGATGACGACCCATCGTGAGGAGGTGAATGTCCGGGTGCAGGAGGGCGGAGAATCGCTAGAATGTCCTGCTGCTGATAATGCATCCCCCTCACGAGGGAGAGGAGCTCCTGATGCTCCCGGCGAAGCTCTTGGTGCCCCAAACTAAGCTCCTCAAGGCGTGCATCCATCCTCTCAGAAAAGGCATCGAAGCGAGCAACAAAAGCTGAGTCTGGCATAATTGCGCCGCCTGCACCAGCACCCTCCGCATCGGCACCTGTAGCAGCAGCACCTGCAGCAGCGGCATCCTCCGGTGCCGGAGCGCCGCCTGGCGATCGTCGTGCAGGGTCCCAGATAACGGACCTCTCGTGGGGCTTCAAACCCGCCAAGGAGAAGCTCCGAGTGTTCATTTGGTCATATTTTTTGTTCATGATCTTAATGACCCCTTTGGTTACATCAATGCCCACGAAACTGAGCCACTGAGTAAGGACATTACCAAGTGGCATATGAACCTTTCCATTATTTGGCTTGATGAAATGAGTAATGAAATGGAAAGTGTTGAGACCAATGTTGATGTTTAAGCTTTGACAGAAGATATGCATGAGGAGGAGGCGAACAGGTCGAACTAAAGCCAACCCGTGTGTAACTATGGGAAGAATACAATGAGTAATGACCTTATAAAAGACATTGTCAGGAGCAGAAAGCTCTTGGGATTGAAAAAGATTGGTATTTAAAGGACAAGGAGAATTGTAGAAGATAGTATGAAGTGAGTCTAGAGAAATATCCTCAAAGGGAGGCGGAAGTGGCTCACTCCAAGATGGATAAAAAATGAACTCATTCTCGGAAGGGCGACATCCGAGAAAATCTGTCCAAATCTGGGGGCTGAAATCCAGATCATGTTGAGAGACGCGAGTCCGGTATCTCAAGCCATCTCCAGCTAATCGCAAATTGTTGAAAAATTCAAAAAGGAGGGTAATATTTATCGGGTGGTCACAAAAGACTAAGGACTCGAGATTGTAAAATTGGATGATCTGGACAACGTCGAAGCAGTTGTCCTTAAAAAATACAGGGTCCAATGATCGAGGCGGGATGAGTTGAAATTTATTTTTATTGAATGCATTTTCAAGTGTTGAATTAGGAAACCTAGGATCGACCATGGGTGGAGGATTCGACGGACCCTCGTTTACTGGTGGTAATCGAGCACGCTTAGATGAAAAATGTTTAATTCTAAATGTACGAAAAGAACAATGTAGGTCAAGGATGATGATGATGAATGCATACAAAAACACAACACAAAAAAAATGGTTAGTGAAACAAAAAATAGAGAATCAACCAAATTATGAGCAGGGGTGAGGGTTTACCTAGGAGGCATGGTGAATGATCAAAGAAGGGCGCCGGAAGCTAGGTTTCACGAAACCCTAACTGAGGGAGTGGATTGTGGTAGAAACTAGGGCGTGAAATGGTGAGAGGAGGTGGTCCTCGATTTGAAGAATGCTTCAAACGCGAGCACCGGTCGATGAGATCGCCGGAAAGAAGGAGAAAAAACGAGAAAAATGCGGAGGAAAGATCGTCGGAAGAAGAAGAATAGGGAAGGTCAGGGTTTTTGGCGAGTCGAACTGGTGAGAAAAACCCTAAAACCGCTGACAATGATCATATCGTTAGTCGTGATCGGTGATAGAGATCGATCGAACCAAGCGGTCGGATACGAGTGCTTCTATGCGTGGCAGTCGACTGCCATTAATGGCAGTCGAACTACCATGGAACCGGGTAATCCTGGTTCGAGAAAAGCATATCAGTCGAACTGGAGATAAGTATCAGTCGACTGATATCAGTCTGATAGGCCTTTTTGGCTAGATTAAAAAACACATAATTAATTTAATAAAGATCAAAAACTTACGAAATTTGGTGGTTAACTTTGTTATATCATTTCCTATCATGGAAAAATGATTTTAAAAATATGTTACCTCTATATTTTGGTATTGATACAAACTCAAAATTTTGTAAAAGTTATGATATTTTTGCAAGCTTTTGTATCACTTTTGCTTATCAATTAAAAATTATTTTTCAAAGTTTGATAGGCATAGTTTAAATTTTGTTTTATTTGACATTTCCAATCATGTTCTTGGAGCTATATGCATATCAATTGTGCATAAGCCTTCCCAATGATTAGTCCAATGAAGGATTAATGTCTCTAGATGACACTTTGGTTCATAGTAATGCATCATAACAAGCATGATGAAACAAGTGCATCTTCCTAACATCTCACATGATGTCTAAGTGTCTAAATACACAAACCATGGTTTCTTAGGTCTATTGTGAGATGTTTAGAGGTATAAAACCTAGATTTTCTATAGGATCATGCAAACCTACACTTCTATTCTACAAAGCACATTCTAAGTTCTCTCTTAAGTGATAAAAATTCTATTTTGGGGAGAGGCTTGGTAAAGATGTCGGCTAGGTTGGACTTAGATTCAATGTAATTGAGCTCAATGTCCCTCTTAGCCACATGATCCCTAATGAAGTGATGTTTCACTTCAATATGCTTGGTCCTAGAGTGATGCACCAGATTTTTGGTCAAATTTATGGTGCTCACATTATCACAAAATACTTTTATGTTGGAGTAAGATAGCTCATAGTCTTCTAAAGTATGTTTCATCCATAGTAATTGAGCTACACAATCACCCATAGCCACATACTCAGCCTCGGTGGTGGATAGGGCAACACAAGGTTGCTTCATACTACTCCAACTAACTAGGGAGGACCCAAGGAATTGACATCCACCACTAGTACTCTTCCGATTCAATTTGCAACTGGCATAATCGGAATCGATGTATCCAACCAAATCAAAAGACCTAGTCCTAGGGTACCATAGTCCTACATTTAGTGTGCCTTTAATATATCTTAAGATTCTCTTAACGGCAACTAAATGAGATTCTTTGGCACATGATTGATACCTAGCACACATACCAACCGCAAATAATATATCGAGTCTACTAGCGGTTAGATACAAAAGGCTACCAATCATACTCCTATAGAGTGTAAGATCAATTTGTTTTCCTTCATGATTATTATCTATTTTTGTATTAGTTGCCATAGGGGTTGACACTACTTTAGCATTTTCCAAACCAAATTTCTTAATCATTTCCTTAGCATATTTGGTTTGGTAAATGTAAATTCCTTCACTTGTTTGTTTAACTTGTAAACCTTGGAAGAAATTTAGTTCCCCAACTAGACTCATCTCAAACTCATTTTCCATATTCTTAATAAAGTCTTGAAGAAATTCATCATTTGTTGACCCAAAGATAATGTCATCAACATATACTTGGGCTACAAAGATGCCCTTTGATGTTGACTTTATAAATAGAGTTTGATCTACACTATCCCTCTTAAAGTCCTTAGAGATTAGGAAAGATTATAATCTTTCATACCAAGCCTGGGGAGCTTGTTTCAAACCATACAAAGCTTTCCTAAGCTTGTATACATGGTTTGGATAGTCCATATTCTCAAACCCGGGAGGTTGTTCTACATAAACCTCTTCCTTAATGAACCCATTTAAGAATGCCGATTTAACATCCATTTGATGGAGTTTGAAACCCATATAAGAGGCATACTCTAATAGGATCCTAATAGACTCTAATCTAGCAACCGGGGCATATGTTTCATCATAGTCAAGTCCTCCAACTTGATTAAAGCCCCTTGCAACTAACCTTGCCTTATTCCTAGTAATATTTCCTTGGTCATCTAATTTGTTCCTAAAGACCCATCTTGTAGTAATGATGGTGTTGTCATTAGGTCTAGGAACTAACTCCCATACTTGACTTCTTTCAAATTGAGCCAATTCATCTTGCATTGCTAAGATCCAATCCGGATCAAGTAATGCATCTTTGATTGTTTTGGGATCAATTTGAGAGATTAGAGCTATATGACTAGAGGGATCCCTATGAAATGACCTAGTCCTAACACCTTGAGATAGTTCACCTACAATTTGATCTAGAGGGTGATTTTGATGAACTTTTATTGTTGTAGGAGGTGTATTAATTTGATTTTGATCATGATTATCCTCAATCCTTCTTTCATCATCGGAATCACCTCTTACTTTCCCTTTATTTGACTCTCCCCCTTGATCATTACCCCCTAAAGTTAAATCTTGAAATTTTTGGGTAATTTCTTGATTCTTATCATTGATATCATCATCAATGGGGGATTTTCTAGGGTATGTATTAGAGGTTTCATCAAATTGGACATTTGAGGATTCCTCAATCTTTTGAGTTCTTTTATTGTAAATTATATACCCAACACTAGTGGATGAGTAACTAACTAGGATTCCCTCATCCTCTTTGGACTCAAATTTACCTAGGTTGTCTTTGGTGTTTAAAATGTAAGTTTTGCATCCAAAGACCTTAAAATAGTGGATTGTTGGAATTGTACCATTCCATAATTCAAAAGGGGTTTTGCCTAAAAACCTATGAATTAAAACTCTATTTTGGATATAACAAGCGGTGTTAACCGCTTCCGCCCACAAGTAGCTAGATAAAGAATATGTATTAAGTATAGTCCTAGCCGCTTCTTGTAGGGCATGATTTTTCCTTTCCACAACCCCATTTTGTTGGGGTGTTCTAGGATAAGAAAATTCGTGCTTGTATCCTTGTTCTAAGAAAAAGTTTGAGAAATTAGAATTCTCAAATTCTCCACCATGATCACTACGGATCCGGTTGATTTTGAGTTTTCTTCCATTTTCTACTCTCTTGCTAAATCCTATGATTATTCCTAGGGTTTCATCCTTATTTTTCATGAAAAATACCCAAGTAAATCTAGAAAAATCATCTACTATCATTAAGCAATATTTACTACCAATCATGGAAGGGGTACTATGACAATCAAATAAGTCCATATGCAATAGTTATAAAGGTAAAGTGGTACTAAGTAAAGTTTTACCTTTGTGTGATGTTCTTGATTTCTTCTCTTCTTGGCATGCATCACACATTTTGTCCTTGAGGTACTTGACTTTTGGCAACCCCTTGACTAACTTCATTTTGGCTATTTTCTTCATATTTATGTGCCCTAGCCTCCTATGCCAAAGCCAACTCTCTTCCTCTTTTGCAATAAGACACTTAGTAGAAACATTAGTAGCATAGGATAAATCAACATAATATATATTTGATTTCCTAAAACCTACTAGCATGCAATCATTTAGAGTTTTGTGTCTTATAAAATATTTTGAAGAGTCAAATTGAACATCAAAATTTGCATCACATAGTTGGCTTACACTAAGTAAATTAAATTTCATATTTTTAACTAATAACACTTTATGAATGGCAAGGTTGGGGGATACCTCAATTGTGCCTTTTCCTAGAATCTTGAGTTTGCCACTATTTCCAAAAGACACCTTCCCCTTGCTAGTGTGGTTGATAGTGGAAAATTTACTCTCATCACCGGTCATGTGTTTTGAGCATCCACTATCAACGATTCATAAGCTTGGTTCTTCTACCTATACAATATAAAAAATACAAGCCTTAGGTACCCAAATTTTAGGACCACTAGCATCAATCAAAAACTTCTTAGAGACCCAAGCCCTTCTAACCTTGCTCCTAAAGGTGGATTTTCTACTAACAAGAGATGTAAATGCTATCTCCCTTTCCTTAGGCCTATATCCTATTCCGGCCTTGTTATAAATAGCCCTTTGATTCTTAATTATCATATCAAGGTATTTCGAGCCATTTGTAAATTTTTCTAAGCATGCTCTTAGTTCACTTATTTCTTTTCTTAAATCATCATTTTCATCTCTAAGAGTACATGTATCATCACAAAGTGGTTCTACATTTTTAAGTGACTTAATTTCTACTTTTAAGTCCTTAATCCTAGTTTTTGATCTATTTAGGGCATTTTGAAGACAAGCAATGGTTTTATAAAGTAAATCTACCCTAGGGGAGTTGCTTACCTCATCATCACTAGATGATGATTCGTCGCTTGAAGAAAAGGATGTAGACTCCTCACTTGAGCTCCCGACTTCCTCCTCCAAGGCCATGAGAGCTAGGTTCCGGGTGGCATGACACACTTCTTCATCATCGGAAGAGTCCTCTATGCTTAGTGTGTCCCATGTTTGAGCCATCATTGCCTCCTTCTTCTTTGTCTCCTTCTTTTCCTTCTTCTCCTTATGCTTCTTTTCTTTCTCCTCCTTCTTCTTTAGTTCCGAGCAATTTGGCTTGATATGCCCTTTCTTGTTGTAACCATAACAAGTTACGTTAGATGAAGGAATTGAACTAGTTGAGGTTTTACCTTTGGAGGATTGGAACATCCTTCTCACATCTTTCTTGGTGAGTTTTCTTGACCTCCCATCAAACTTCTTGACATAATGAGCCACCTCGCTTGCGGATAGCTCATCTTCACTACTAGATGTATCTTCATCGGATTTGGATGAGGAAGACACTTCTTTCTTCTCCTTCTTCTTCTTGTCCTTCTTTCCTACAAAAAGGGCTACACCTTTCTCTTTGGATGAAGTATTAGCTTGCTCGTGCAATTCAAATTCACAAAATAACTCATCTAATTTAACCAAAGAGAGATCCCTAGAGACCTTATAGGCATCTACCATTGAAGCCCATAAGGTTGTTCTAGGGAAGGCTTGGAGTACATACCTCACAAGGTCTCGGTTGTCGACCTTCTCACCTATCACATGTAGTCCGTTGACTACTTCCTTGAAGCGACCGTGCATTTGGCTTACGGTCTCATTGGTCTTCATGGCAAAGTTTTGGAGTTGGCCTATCAAGAGGTCCCTCTTGGCTCACCTCGTCTCCTTTGATCCTTCATTCAACTCGATGAGCTTCTCCCAAAGCTCTTTAGCGAAGTTGAAAGGTCCGACTTTGGACAGTTGCTCCTTTGATAGACCACATTGGAGGGTGGTCGTTGCCTTTGCATTCGCTTGCGCCTTCTTGGTCATATCTCTCGTCCAATCTTTGGTCGGTATTGGCGCTCCATGTTCATCGATCGGCTTCTCAAATCCGTCTACAATGCTAAACCAGTTATCAATATCATTCATAAGGTAGTATTCCATCCTACCTTTCCAGTAGACGAAATCATTGTCGTCGAAGAATGGAGGCCTCGTCGTGCTATACCCCTCTTGGAAAGCCATTGTGCTCCGGTTGATTGTTAAATCTTCCGGTGCGATCCGGGCTCTGATACCACTTGTAGGATCCTTTGATGGCTAGAGGGGGGGGCGAATAGCCTCTTTTCGTTTTCTACAAAATGATTAGTGGAAACACAATAAATACAATAATAATAGAAACGAAAATGCAATGCTAACGCAGAAGCTTTTACGTGGTTCGGAGATAACGCTCCTACTCCACGGTGATCCTTAAGGTGGATCAACCCAAATCAATCTTCACTAATAAGCTTTCTCTTTTACAAAACCTCCTCTTCTTACAAAAGATGACAATGAATATTTGAGAGGAGGAAGGGAATTAACACACTTAGAAAGCTTAAAAAATTTTGTGGGAGCTTAAGAGAATGATCAGAATATAAGCATTAGGCTCTTCTTGCTCCCCTTGGCCTCTTTTTATAAGAAAGAGCCTCTTTTTCCCGTTGGAGGTCTATCAGTCGACTGATGACTTACATCAGTCGACTGCCATCGCGGATAACGGCTTCTGAACAGCCAGATTCACGGGATTTGCCATCGTCATCACCAACGGAAAGACTATCGATCGGCCGAGCGATGGCGATTCAGCGATCTTTGCCGTAGCCGATCGGCTAGCTACGGGTCTTCTGTTCATGGCGATGCTTATAATGGCGATCATTGCCCGGCTATATCTGGATGCAGTCGACTCGACTATCGCTAGTTCACTTGGGATAACTCGATCATTGCCGGCGACTCTCCGAGCCTCTAATCTTTGCATTTTGAAGGCGATTCAATGGTACAATATTCCGATCATCGGTACACCCCAAGTATGACTAATTCATACTTGAAAACATACCCTAAGCCTAGACTTAACCTTCTAGCTTCTCCATCAGGCATGCGCCTCCAGGATTTCTTTGAGTCCATGACTCTATCCATGCACTTACCTTCAAAAGCTTCCTTCGGTTTCGTCATGGTTTGGGTTTCTTCTTTGCCAAAGTACGCTTGGACTTTATGCTTCCAAGACTACATGCTTGGACTTATGCCGCCAAGACTTTCCTTTGGTCTTCCTTTGCCAAGGACTGCTTGGACTTTACGCCGTCAAGACTACATGCTTGGACTTATGCCGCCAAGACCTTTCCTTTGACTTCTCTTTGCCAAGATCACACTTGTACTTGCCTTTTACCAAGTTTTCATACTTGGATTTTTCTGTCACTTAAACATGTTCACAATTAGATCACAAAGCATTGCCTAACTTAGATGATTGTCCAAACATCAAAACATATAAATACTTGGGGCATTGTTGCACCAACATTTTATCCGTTATCTATGTGGCTGAAAAAGCATTGTTAAAAGCACTGTTGTTAAAAGTTTGATCAATGACAACAGATAAAAAGTGTTGTCTTTTCTAGTAAAGACAACATTTTGCAACGGATAAAAAGTGTTGTCTTTTTTTTTTTGCAAAGACAATACTTTTGCAAAGGATTAAAAGTGTTATCTTTTTAGCATAGACAATGTTTTTTGCAATGGATAAAAAGCATTGTTGTTTGAAATGAAATATTACTTTTTATCAACAAATAAAAATCGTTGTCTTTTGTATCTACAAAACCATTGTCTATTATATTACACGATGAACTACTTAATTAAACCCTTATAAATAATACCAATTAAAATATCATTAAAGTACAACTAATCAATCTTTTTACAATTGAAATATAAATGTGTCATAATCGATAAATAATGAAAAATAAAATAATCCACAAACTTTGGATCCAAGTTAAGTTTACAAAAGTAAAAAACCTACATACTAGACATGCATATTAGTTCCAATCTATTTTTCTTCTTGGACTGAATCTTTCTGGATTACATCTTCTTGAATATATGAGTATCCTTGGCAAAACAAAAATCTCACTTTCAGTTTCTTTCCACATTCATTTGCGAGGAAGAAAATTATTACATTATAATTAAAATGGTCAATATAAACCTTGCACATATTCCTAACAATTTATTCATAAAAGCTGTAGTAAATACACAATGTCAATCTAAGCTGAAAGATTTCTAAAAAATTCAAGTAGATTTTTCAAGGAGCAATTATACACCCTAAACCATAGCTGATTTAACATATCTTCCTTAGCTTTCTCAACTTGACATAGCACCACTATCTGTTCAGTCAGAAAATAGATACAAGGAGCTGTAAGATATCAAACAAGAAGACAATGCAGCTCATAGGCAACATTTACCTTTGGTACATTAGCAGCAAGACTGTTCAAGACTGCCTCTACATAACCTCGAACTTCTTGGGATATCCAACGAAGTTCTTCTTCAGGATAAGCTGGCCTTTTAACCATTGTGTCCTATAATTTACTGATGTCAGTTTGAGATCTAAAACATAACAAGTGCAGAGTGCCTCAAAAGCATTTGAAGCACATAATAATGGAAGAACATGATCGTGAGCACATACATCTATTCTAGCATGAACATAATGACACAAGCATGCCATCAAGCAATGGAAAGGGTATATCATGATCCATATCTTTAAAAGGAAAGAACAGTGATTGCAAGAAATATGAACCTTCATGTTCCATAATCTGCTAGATTGTAGACCATATCACTATCTAGAATACTTCCTTGGAAAAACGAGCTTTCTAGTAACATTATAAATATCTTAAAAAATCAGTTGTGTGACTTTATTCAACAAGCTTAGGTAGTGTTTGGTAGAGAGAAAAAATTTTATTTTTTGTTTTTTATTTTCTTTTTTTAGAAAACAGAAAATGATTTTTCAATATTTTCTAATTTTTTAGAAAATACTTTTTTATTTTTTAGAAGACGAAAATGAAAACAGAAAATGATTTTATAGAGTTTTTCAGTTTTTTAAAAAACGTTCCTTTATTTTCTAGAAAATAGAGATGGAAAACGTCAACCAAATACATTTTTTCATTTTCTCAAAAAATAAAAACAAAAAATAAAAAAAAAATTCTTTACCAAACGCCCCTTTAGTATTCCAGGTATTAGAATATATCATTCCGTCTAGCATGGGATGTTGACTGTTATTTAATTTTCATGTAATGGTCCTATGTGTACTATTTCTCTTTTAATAGCATTACTTCAGTTTTAACTTGGTAACAAAGCAGCCAAATCCAAAGATGTTATTTCCTAGGGATTTTAACAAATTCCACTGTTTTAAAAGCACCAATCAAGTCAAAATCATTAACCGATTAGTACAACAGTAAAATTATTGCAACGTGATCTGAAGGTCATATTGGGTTTCCCCAGCACCAATGTGGATGTGCGTTCGAACATGTTTCGTAAACATACACAGCGGAAGAAAATAAAATGAGTAATAACTAACTTATTACAATACACACACCACACGCATACAAGGATACATCAAGTGTAGACATAATCACTATTTCAAATTTTGCAATAAAAAAAATTAATCTAGGTATACCTGATGAATTACGTGAAGCGGAAATGACATCAACCTTAGCGACCCTCATAAGTTTTGCCTCTATCCGTATTCATGCCGAGTATCGTTGGGATAGCTTCACCAAGCTACGAGCCCCATTTTCTCACGAGATACTAGTCTCGAATTGAAGATGTTGTGATCAAGAGATGATCACAATCCGAATCAAATTCGGATTAGAAAATCAAGTTCCACGAACTCGCTTCTCGGAAGCGGTTTTCGTCAATCGATTGACGAAACTTCGTTCCTCCACTAATGAGAATTGTCGGGGATCCAATCCTCAGCAAGGAGGTCACTGTCGGAGTTACAAATGTCGGCTAAAGACGCTCTCATCACAAAGGACACAAGTTGTCAAAGAGTGCAGCTTGGTGGAGGAAGGTGGTCGACCAATCAAAGATGGCTGGCGGTAGCCAAAGGGAGCCGGCGGCTAGAGGCAGACCGGCAGTGAGGTTGCTGGCCGGCAATTGGGGATGTTGGCTGGTGGTGGTGGTTGGTCAGCACTTGGAGCTTGGGTGGCGGCAAGGCTTGGGCAGCGGTAGGTTTGGGCGGCACAAGAAAAGGAGAGGGAGAGGGGAGAAAACGACTAAGGTTTCGCAAACCTTGAACCGATTAATTTTTAACAAAACCCTTAAGCCATGTTTTTATAGAGAACAGATTCTCCTAATGATTATTGGTTCATAACCAAAATCTGTTAACCCGTTCCATTAACTTAAGTTAAAATAAACTCAACCGCGTTGGTCTATTTTAAGTTAAAACATACCGAACCAATTTCGGTCCATTCATTTAAAATAAACCAAATCCCTTTGGTTTATTTTCCGCCATAGGATTAGAACCAAACCGATTTGGTTCATACATCATGTCTTCATAAGACTCAGCCCATCCACACTTCCATTGTGACTGAAACAATTTCATGCTCGCTCTTTGTTTGGTCCAACCAATCCAAGTCTCTCTCGATCTGAGAATCCAATTCTCAAGCTCGTTTTAAATCCTTCGGATAACACTCGTAGTGCATGTGACCAAATAGGTTTCCGGTTTATGTTGGTCATCTATAATTAACCATTAATTAGAAAACGATGATGAGTGGCACCTAGTAGTACATCATGATCTCCAATTAATCGAAAAATCAACGATTGATCCTAGAACGCTTCTGAAACCCTTCAACAGCTACAGTGAAACGTGTCCCGTTCCCTTCACTCATTTTATACCCACTTGGTTCAGGACATGGTCTATCGTGTCAGTCCCCACTAGGCTGACTATGTCACACCTATCCCAAATATTACTTTCTCGTCCTACGGATTCTAGTTACTGCACATGTATCCAAAAGTATCATACTCTAAACATGAAATGCTTTAGCCAAAGACTTTAGTAACAATCCGACAAGAGACCACAGGGTATACATCTCCTCACAAGGAGTGGTGAATCCTTTGTAGACTATTCAAACACCTTCGGATATTTCGACTTATACCCAATCATCCCGGGTCCACATCTCCTCAGAGATGCTTGCTTAAGATGTCAAAGCATAAGTCTCCATGACCAAGATGACTTAAATACCTCAAGTCAAAGGAACATCACACTTAAGCTACAGTAAGAACTTCATTAACATATCCATATATGCAGAGAACCATATGAAGTCTTACAGCTAGTCACTCCAATGAACTAGTTACCATAACTAGCATCCACGATTAACTCCGGACATCCCAATGTCTCCAGCCAATGAGGAACAACTGCTTGGATAAACCAAGGAGTATAACTCGTGCTAGTCTCAATATAATTGATGGTGTCTGAATACATCAATTCATCAACTAGGGATAATTCTAATAGATCACAATTACACATGTAGAGATACTCACTAGTTGTGATCCAATCACAAATTCTCTCATGCTGTCAATCGTATTGCAGACATTCAGTAAATGAGTTTAAGATCTAATCAAATACATGAAAACATGTATACTCAAATAGTGAATCTTCATATATTAAATAAATGGTACAACCATAAGGCGATTGCCTTAGGACATCTCTCGTATATCACTAACAGGTCACATATTCAAGTCTCCAAATGATATAAAGGAATGATGTACTCACATTTCCACAACTACCCATCTGGTATGTAAATCATGTTGATGATCTTCACGTCCACAAATCTACCTTGAATCAAATACCTATAACCATGGAATACAAAATATAATTAAGTTCTACCGTCATTCAGTAATAGAGTCAATACCTAACTCAATTAACCTCAATAATCCATTCAACCAATTAATTCTAGATTAATCCTTTAATTACACTAAGCTAATCAAATTATCCAACTATCCTAATCTGGCATTCAAAATTAATCCATATACTGGATCTTTAGCAAAGGAGCAACTGCTTTCCTAAACTATTAATCAACAACCAATAATCAAATCCACAGCATTACCTCTCCTTCTCTGGTGGCTACAACAAAAATACAACCCTCCCCCTTTGATTTGATAGCGAGGAGGCTACAAATAGCTATGGTGGTCAATGTATCATGGGCAGACACAGGTAAACAATGAAACTATGACGAGGAGAAACAGTGGTGACCTTGCGATTTCAGAGCTTAGAAATCGAGCCATCGCGGAGGGAACAGGAGACAGAGATGGCGGAAAGGCTGCTCCCGACACCAAAAAGAGAGATCGACAGTGAGGTTACTCATGGCTGCAACTCTGACAAGGGTGGTCGTGGATGTTGGATCGGCAGTGGTCGACACACAAATGGGGATGGTGGGGATCACGGTTGGCCACGAAAATTGAGGATTGGTCATAGCAGCCACGAAGCTAGTCATGGATGCAGAATGGCAACGATGGTCGCAGGGCAGTGACCATTGCGTGCGGGTGGCTGCAGCGGTCGGAGATGCGGGCATCAATGGCTAGCCGTGGGGGTTTTCCCATGGTGGTCGGAGGTAAACCGGTAGGGCGAAGATCGGTTGGCAGCAAAGATCGAGAGGAAGAGAGAACATCCCCAAAGATATTGCTCACAAGGAGCAACATCGATGCTCAACCGGAGAGGGATGGTCGCCGGGGAGTTCTTCGATGACAATGAGAATGACTGCACACGAGAAGATGGCGACGACGAAATGGAAATAGGGCACGCATGATTTGGGAGAAATGTGAGAGGAAGAAATCTATAAACCCTAGTTTTTAATATATATAACTTAGGTTTAATTAAACCTATTAATTCCTCATTAACCGATAAATCAAACAGATTTCTTCAAATCTATTAAAAAATTTCCAATATACTACCATATAGATTCATTTTAATTCCAAAAAATTCTAATAATTCTTGAAAATTCTATAAGATAATTTTTTAATTAATTAGTATTATTTTATTATTATTTTGATGTCATATTTTACATAACTCTATTGTCACAAACCACTCAAGAATTGATGTAAAATAACCTGACTGGAAAATAGTGCAGAACCGAGCCCACAAAAACTTCTGAGAGCAGCTTCAATTCGAGCTTAACCAAGCAATTCAGTCCATGAGCAGGTTCGTGAGGACTTGAGCTACTGATTCATGTGGTCATTGTATAGTTTTGGGAAGGCGAGAAGGAAGGAGAAACTGACGCGATGAAAGCTAGGGAAGGGTTACACGATGAGGAAGGGTTATACGATGATGAATTGGGGGCTTTTCTTTTTTATTTTTAGCTGATAGAAATTGAGCATTTTCTTATTCAATTGTGTGATGAAAATATTTCTTAAAAAATGTGTTTCTTTTAATAAAAGACAATGTTTTCCACAAAACGCTTTTTTTTAAAAAAAAAAAAAGCATTGTTTATGAGCTATTTTTTTTAAGACAATGCTTTCTTAAAAGCGTTGTCATATATACTAAAAAAATACACTTATAAACAACGCTTCTTATAAAGCGTTATCTTTTACTAATAAAAAAAGGATAAAGACAATGCTATTTAAAAATAGTTGTCTTTAACATAAAAAAAATTCTAATACACAACGGTTTTGCAAAAAACATTGTCAAAATTAAAAACAAATATGCTTTTCATAAAAAGCAATGTCTTTTAGGTGTTGTGTATTACCTTTTTTGTTGTAGTGTGAGGTACTAGATCTTGTAGTTTTCCTCATTAAGTTTTTCACCCTTATTCAATTCATCTATGATGTTCTTTGTTGTCATAATCTACCATAAATAAATAATTTAGTTATTCAGTGTATGTCTTATGTATGTAATCTTTGATTGACTCAATGTAAATATGAATTGATTTACAAAATCAAGTGATGACTACATTCCCACTGATCATTTATATGTGTCAATCTGACTTACATCTATTCTATTACATACATCCCATCTAATGAACTTAATCATGATATTTAGCATTAAATGAACTGATCATTTATAATTCTACTCATAATGAACTTATCAAAGAGTATATTGCAATAAGCAAATATCATGCATCATGTAGAGTAAACAACATAAAATGAACAAATCATTTAAATAAATATATCATTAACATAAACATGTCGTATATTATTAACACATAACAAACTCTACTAAGAATGTTACACATAATATTGATCTTACTACTCATAACTAAAACAACTCTAATAAACTAGATAGGCAATTACTACTCCCACAAGTACTAGCGCAGTAGTAATCCAAACATGCTCTATCTTTTTATGATCAACTAGGGCACTCTTGGCTAGGACACTCTTAGGATGATGCCAAGTCATATACTACTATAAAAAACCTACACGTAAAGAACCCACAGAAAAGTTTTCTTCAGGTTCTTCTTGTTGGAGAATCATGGCCCGACTAGAAGGGGGTTGAATAGCCTTTGAACGTGCTCGATGGAACTCGCTCATTCTTGCATGCTTGATCATTGGAATTCGTTCATTCGTCTACAATATTCATTAGCGCAGCAGATATACAATATACAAATTCGAATATAAAGACGAATACACAAGCACAAGACAACCGATATATGTGGTTCAGAAGCTTAGGGTTCCTACTCCACGGGGCGAGCTCAACGAGCTCTAGTGATGCTCACACCACTACTAAAACTCCTTCTTGACAATACGTCAGAGGTGGAGAAACCTCGTAAAAGAAATTACAATACATAATACAAGAAGTACAAGCAAATACAAAGACAAAATGAAATACGTAAAGAAAACTTTACAACTATGGCTTTTGTCATGCCCGCCCTTTTCCCAAGGGTCCGGAGGGGCAGCGCGTGACGCGATCGTACATACATACATTACATTACAGCGGAAGACTTTATACATATTTCATACTTCTTACAGCAGAAGACTTTAGACCTATTTTTTTTTTCTTTTAAACATAAACATGCATCATCATTTCATAGATACTACTTCTTAACATAGAACATGCATCATTATTTCATAGATACTTCTTCTTGCATCATCAGTTCATAAATACTTAGTTCAAATTCATAAGCTAAATCATCTTAGGGAAAACATGCATAAAGAACATAACAGATCTCCTCCACCATGTCACTACCACACACACTTTGCCCCTCCTGCTACTCCCTTTAGTTTATCCACCCTTTACCCTTATCTGCAGTACAAGGGAACATAAACTATAAGCACATAGGCTTAGTAAGATCCTGTCCTACTCACAAAACCTTACGTAAGCATAACATGACATAACATCATAACATAAGCTAACATAACATAAATGTATCAGCATAGACATAAGCAGGCAATAACATGTAGACACACAACATCGTAAGCAAGCATATAACATGTAAACACATATATAACATAGCAATCATAACATGTAAACATATATAACATAACCATCATAACATGTAAACATATATAACATAACAAACATAGCATGTAAACATATATATCATAACCATCATAACATGCAAACATATATAACATAACAAACATAGCATGTAAACATATATAACATAACAAACATAGCATGTAAGCATATAAAACATAACAAACATAGCATGTAAACATATGTGCAGGATGCTCTTTGAAAACATATATCATAGGTATTTGAACATAACTCTCAACATATTGGGCCCGACATTGTACCACATCATCATCATCATAGCGCGCATCCCTAAATAGACCCGAGGTAGCAAGTCTCGAACTTACTAGGTTACTAGGCCCGATCTTAGTCCGTCGACCTAGGGGCCATCATCATAACATAGAAGCCCATCCTAGGCCCGATCTTAGTCCGTCGGCCTAGGGCAACTTAGGAGCCCATCCCCGTACTAGGTCCGTACTATGACCGTCGACCTAGGGGCAATCATAACATAGAAGCCCATCCTAGGCCCGATCTTAGCCCGTCGGCCTAGGGCAACTTAGGAGCCCATCCCTTTGGACCTTGTTAGGTACAAACCATCTGAAAGTAAAATACATACATGCTTCTTATCATAACATATCATATTTCATTTCATAGACATATCATATTCCTTATCATGGCATATCATGTTTTTCTTCTTCATATCATAACATACTTCTTCTTCATAACATATCATATGGCTTTCATAACATATTTCTTCTTCATAACATATCATTCACCATAACATATTTCTTCTTCATAACATATCATATTCTTTTCATGCATATCATGTTCCTTCTTTATAAAACATCATACATTCATACAATTACGAGGTAATAAGCATAACATGATCACAACATCACACACACATAAGCATGGCATAAGGTATAAACATCATGAACAAGTATACATGGAATGACCTAAACTTCATGGAGTTCTATCAAAGTTTTAAACACCAAACAACTTATATATGGTCTAACTAACCACATGTTAGTTCTTTAACACATAAAGCATGGCATGGGAGGGCACTTAGGGTTTTAATTAAACCTTGGCCGAATGGGTTTAAAGGACATGAGGCTCAACCACTTAACTCTAGGTTAACCAACAACATGTTACCTTCATCTAACATCAAAAGTCATCATGAACTCAATCAAACATGGTATAGAAACATATTAGGGGTCTTGGCTGAATGGTTCAAAGGCTTAAGGTTCATCCACTTAAATCTAGGTTAACCAAAAAACATGTTATCTTCATATACCATCAAAACATAGCATGAACTTATCTATAGCATGGCATAGAACATGTTATCTTCTTTTAACATCAAACATGGCATGAACTCATTTAAAACCTAGCATAGAACATGTTATCTTCATCTAGCATCAAAACTTAGCCTAAGCTCATCTAAACATGGCATAAAAGAACACACATAGGGGTCTAAAGTGGCTTGGCCGAATGGTCCAAGGCTTAGAAGTTCATCCACTTAAATCTAGGTTAACCAAACATCATGTTATCTTCTTTTACTATCAAAACATAGCATGAACTTGGCTATAGCATGGCATAAAAGAACATATAGGGGTTTAGAGTGGCTTGGCCGAATGGTTTTAAAGGTCATAAAAGTTCAAACACTTAACCTAATTCATCTAGCATCCTATCTTCATCATGTTCATACAAGATATGGCATGGATCTTCATGGAAACCTCAAACAAGGTCTTGGCCGAATGGTCCCTTGGGTTTTTAAGGTCAAACACTTAACCTAATCCATCTAGCATCCTATCTTCATCATGTTCATACAAGATATGGCATGGATCTTCATGGAAAAACTCAAACAAGGTCTTGGCCGAATGGTTTCAAGAGGATTAACACAAATACATCAATCGAAAACTACTTGTACGCAGGAGAGAGGGATACTTACCTATAAATCTAAACACACCTATATAATCTGATCAAAATATATTCTTTATCATTTATCAAACATTTAACATGATCGTACTCCCAAAACTCATATAGGAAGCCTTTCAAGACATGCAATCATGCTCTTTGTCCCCAAAACTTATAGGGGAAGCATCTTTGCGATCTTATGTTTTGCTTCAACATGAAATATACTTAAAATACCTAAAAATATAAACAAATATAATCTGGACAGAACATATAAATTCGAATAAAATATGGTGATAGAAGTTAAATGGGCATATTAAAGAGTTACTTATGCTATAGGTGAAAGATAGCATCTTTGTGATCTTAGATCTTGCTTAAAAAAGACATATACCTTAATTGTAAATCTGATCACACACATATATCATCTGATCCAAACATATAATCTTCAAAACATAGAAAAATAAGCTATATAAAACAATTGAAGAGCTACTTGTACTGCAGGTGAGACATACTTACATCCTCTCACTATCGTACTAGTATACCGCTAGAATTTTTAGAAGATGAAGACCTTCCCTTGTTCCTTAGCCTTAGGAGTGATCCTCTAGCATATACTAAGCCTTTGTATCCCCTTGAAACCCTCTCAAAAACACCAAACAAGGGCATTAGGGTCTCGGTGAAGGAGGAAGGAGGAGGGAACATTTCGGTGGAGTTGGATCTTCTAGCAATACTAAGACTTGTGGGAACTCCTCTTGGAAAACCCCTCTTGAGAATCCCTACACAAGAAACCCTAGAGCTTGGGATGAAAAAGGGAGGAAGGGGAATGAGAAATTCGGCCAAGGATGAGGAAGAAGGAGAATGAAGAAGGAAAGTGGGGTTATACTTCCTCTCTTCTCTTAATTCTCCTCTTTAATACCTAGGGAATGAACACCCATCATCCTTTCATGGGGGGATGAACTAACTCCTCATCTTCCTTCTCTTAATTATCCTCTTTAATACCTAGGGAATGAACACCCATCATCCTTTCATGGGGGGATGAACCAACTCCTCATCTTCCCATCTATATTCTTTGTATATCTTATCCATGAATCATCCTATGGTCTTGTACATTCTTTATATATCTTATCCATGAATCATCCTAGGGTCTAGTGGTGTCAAGGCTACCTCCCTATTAGGAGGTTCATGGTTCAAATCCTACTTATAACCATCTTTTATTTTATTTTATTTTAAACCTTTTATGGCATTAAAACTCATATAATTACTTTGAATAGTTTAGAATTTTATGGGCGTTACATCTTTGAACACTTTGCTTGTTGCTTGCTTTGGTTTGATCTTGAAGGTCTGGAATGCAGCAGCAACTACCCTCCAACATCTCTCCAAAAGTTACTGCAAAATCCTCCATCTAGAGCTCCTTTTATAACTTACATCAAGCTGATTTCGCACCCAGCAGTCGACTACCATAAGGCCCTAGTCGACTGCTTCTGTAGCCATTGTGAGACAATGAACTAATCCATGCTGGAAAAGTTCCAACGGATACCTAGTAGTCGACTGCTCATAGCCTCCAAGCAACTGTCAAACCCTAATAGTCAACTAGGAAACATTCTGTGCCCGCATCCTCGACCAGCAGTCGACTGCCCTCCATGGCAGTCGACTGCCCAAGGCCAGTTGATTGCCCAAAGCTGGTAGTCGACTGCCAAGGCCACGCGACGCAGTCGAACGTCAGTCGACTCCCACCAGTCGACTGGTACATCACCCCAGTCGACTGGTAAACCTTAACCATGAGGTTTAACCAAAGTATGATGCCCTCATACTTGCTAGACCACCAATAGCCTAGACCTAAGTCTTCTAGCCACCTCTGCTAGCCTCGCACCTACCAGATCCTTCCAAGTCATCCATGACTTGTTCATCCATGCGCGGATCCCTCTAAGTCATCCATGACTTGTTCATCCATATGCTACCCTTCAGGTGCTTCCTTCGGCTATTATCATGCTAACCGGATCTACACTGCTAAGGCACATCCTTGGACTTCCCAAATGCCAAGCTCCATGCTTGGACTTTCACCTCTAAGGCTACACACTTGGACTTACGTGGTCAAGGATATACAATTGGACTTCCCATGCCAACTCCATGTTGGACTTTCCATGCCAAGGCTACACACTTGGACTTCCCATGCCAACTCCATGTTGGACTTTCCAAATGGCAAGACTCAAGCTTGGACTTTTACCGCCAAGGCTAGACACTTGGACTTACGTGGCCAAGACTACACACTTAGTCTTCCCATGATAATCACATGTCATATGTTTTGTCGAATATCAAAATACTGCTCAAGTCAAACTCGAGTTCGGTCAATCGTGATCTGGGTCGATTGCACCAACAATCTCTCCCTTTTTAATGTTTGACAAAACCTCAAACACCTTTGAGTTAGGTGACCTAACTCAAGTCTACCAATTATCCCCAATTGGAAATTCTCACATCTTGTGAGAATTCCAACTAACCCCAATTGGTACATTCTCCCCCTTTTTGACATACATCAAAAAGGTCCTTCCCAAGGGTGTCAATGTCTCATATCCCAATGAGATCTTACAATCTCCCCCTTGGTCCAAAAACACATCTAGGATGCCTTCAATCTTCCTAGTGATAAGTCCCATATTACTTAAGAGAGGCAATCCCCCAATTATCCTCCCATGAGGAGAAAAACATCCATCATCCCAAGATGGATAACTTCCCCCTAAAGGCTTGCTCCCCCTTGATGACCATTGCACCAACAATGTCCTTGGAGAGTCCCTAAGCTAATAGGAACACTAATCAATCGAAATTAAGGGCAAAGATTCAACATTGAACTTTCACCTCCCTTAAAATTAGATACACACCCTAAACAATGTTAGGACATGTGCACCCGCTAGAGGGCGGGGGTGAATAGCGTTTTGTCACTTCACAGAATTTTATCGTTCTTGCATGCTTGATTGTCTACGATGTTTGTTAGCACAGCGAAAATAATAGAAATACAAAACAAACACAAATATAATGCACAAGATAAACGATATAATGTGGTTCAAAACCGTAAGATTACTACTCTACGGATTGAGCTCAAATGAGCTCTAGCGATGCCAACACACACCACTACTCAAATACTCCTTCTCGATAACACGTCAAAGGTGGAGAAACCTCGTACAAGTAATTACAATAGTAATAAAAATAAATACAAAAAAACTACAATTGAAATGTAAAGAATACTTTACAAACTAGGTTTTGAGCGCTTTGCTTGTTGGTTTCTTGGATGAGCTTGTAGGACCCTGAAATGCACTTGCACTTCACCTTCAAATCGCCTCAAGAAAGCTCCCAAAGAACCATTGGCTAAATCTCCCATGAATAGCTCCTTTTAACCTGCATCGGGCTAGATTTCTTCCTGGCAGTCGACTTCCATAAGGCCCCAGTCGACTGCCAACACTGTTGTTGTGAGACAATGGCTCGATCCACGTTGGAAAAACTCCAATGGGACTCTCATCAGTCGACTGCCAACATTAGCAGTCGACTGCTAGTGCCCGTAGCCGACTGCCCAGTCGGCTACAGAGCATTCTATGCTCACGACTAAATCATCAGTCGACTGCCATATATGGCAGTCAATTGCCATCAGTCGACTGATCCAATGATCAGTCGACTGTCATGCCTTTTTGGCCCTTAAACGGCAGTCGAGCACTAGTCAACTTACAGTAGTCGAACCGGCCATAATCCCAGTCGACTACTGAGTGTCGACTCGACTGTCAAGTGTCAAAACACTTGACCAGTCGACTGGTCTATAACCCTAGTCGACTGACAAACCTCAATCATGAGGTTTAACACCAAGTATCGTACCCCCATACTTGTCAGACCACCCTTAGCCTAGACCTAAGCCTTCTAGCTACCTCCGTCAGCCTCGCGCCTATCGGATCCCTCCAAGTCATTCGTGACTTGTTCATCCATACGCTAGCCTTCAGGTGCTTCCATCAGCTATTGTCATGCTAATGTAGTCTACACCGTCAAGGCACATTGTGCTTATGCTACTAAGGCTCTACTTGAACTTTACGCCGCCAACCATTGGACTTATGCTGCCAAGACTCCACCCTTGAACTTTACGCCACCAATATTTCCCTTGGACTTTCCAATTGCCAAGACCCATGCTTAGACTTTCCTTGCTAACCCATGTTGAACTTTCCCTTGCCAAGACCCATGCTTGGACTTTCCTTACCAACCCATGTTGGACTTTCCATGCCAAGACTCAAGCATGGACTTTCCTATGACAATTGTCAAACCATCATCAAACATCAAACATGATCTGGGTCGATTGCACCAACAATCTCCCCAACACATTGTCAGACATCAATGTCAAACATCAAAACACTACTTGAGTCTAACTTGAATCTGGTCAATCGTGACCTGGGACGATTGCAACAACAATCTCCCCCTTTTTATGTTTGACAAAAACACCCTTGAGTTAGGCCTAAACCCTAACTCAACTCTCCTTACCAATTATCCCAAATTGGTAGTTTCACTTTCTCCCCTTTTTGACATACATCAAAAAGGTTCTCTCCAAGGAGGTTAATGTCTCATATCCCAATGAGATCTTACAATCTCTCCCTTGGTCCAAAAACATCTAAGATGTCTACAATCTTCCTAGTGATAAGTCTCATATCACTTAAGAGAGGCAATCCTAACTTCTCCAAAATTCTTCACATTCTCCCCCTTACAAGGAAGAATATACATCCATCATCCCATGATGGATACCTCCCCCTAAAGGCTTTCTCCCCCTTGACCATTGCACCAACAATGTCCTTAGAAAGTCCCTAAGCCAATAGAAATACTAAACCATCAAAATTAAGGTTAAAAGTTCAACATTGAACTTTTGCTCACCTTAAATTGATACACACCCTAACAACTCTCCTAATTTATATCCAATGGATTTTCATCCTTTCTAATGCTTTCTAAAGCATATCCTAGGGTTAGGAGCAGTTAGGGAAGCCTAACATAGCAACATGGGCTAAACATAGTTGTTTACTCGAAATCAGAATCGACTACAAGAATCAATTGATCGCATATATCGTATTGCCATCAAGAATGATCGATAACTGAAATTTATGAATTTTAGTTATCAGAAATGAATTTTAGAAATTCATAAGTAATTCTATGTATTTTGAAAAATCGTGAAAATTTATACGTATATTACTTATAAGCAATACAATGGGTGAAAAATATGTGAAAAATAATTTACTCATAAAATAGTGAAATTGATATAAAGTTCAAAAGTGAAGAAAAACTTCAATGTTTGAGCTCACTTTGTATCAACATCATCAATGGTGATTGCTATCAAAAGATAGACTTCACTAAGGTTTTTCAAAATGATTTTAAAATGTTTTTAAAACCTTATATTGGATCATGTTCTTTGGGATCAATGTACATGGCTTGAACATAAGCTTTCCCAATGATCCATCAATAGGATAAGATGAGTTTGCGTTCATCTAGATGTAAAAACTATGCACCTTGAACTTAACTCATTTCCTAACATCTCACATGTGTCTAGGGTATTTAAAAATACACACATGTGAATGTAATGTGAGATGTGGGTTTTGTTCATCCTAATCTAGGATTTCATGCATTTTTCTAAGGCAATACTACTTGATTCCCTTATACATGGGACTTCAAGTTATGTCAATTGTCCTTAACTCAATTTTTATTAATGCATGAATGATTATGGCATTAATGATGATATAAATAAGCATGTGCTCATAATCATGATATCATGGCATAAAATAGAATCTAAGCATACATGACATTTAACCTTAATCCTAAGCATGATCATGACATATTATATAATTAAAAGTAGATATGATGTCATGATATGGTATATGACAAATCAAGCATGGAAAATAAAAAGTAAAGGTATATAATACCTAAATTTTAATATTAATTGCCATTTGTTAAGGTTAAAACTATTTTGCCATATTATCACTTTTCTCCCAAGTGTGCCGAAAACCCAAAATGACACACTATGACCTTTAACCCTAATTGTGCCAATTTGATTGATTTTTTAATTCTCATAAATTATATTGGCACATCCTAAAAACCTTTAGGATTAAAAATCATCCTTATTTCCAAAGTACCCCATTATCTTGGAAATGACCTAAAGTGCCACCTTTACCATGTTGGTGCAATCGACCCAGGTCACGATTGACCAGGACTCGAGTTTTGACTCGAGTGATGTTTTGATGTTTCGACAAAAACATATGACAACGTAATTGTCATGGGAAATTCCAAGTCTTGTGTACTTGGAATGGAAAGTCCAAGTGGAACACTTGGCATTTGGTAAAGTCCAAGTCTTGAGTACTTGGCATGAAAAGTCCAAGTGGGACACTTGGCACATGAAAATTCCAAGCATGGGTCTTGGCAATGTAAAAGTCCAACATGGGTTGGCAAGGGAAAGTCCAAGCATGGTCTTGGCATTTGAGAAGTCCAACATGGGTTGGCAAGGGAAAGTCCAAGCATGGTCTTGGCATTTGAGAAGTCCAACATGGGTTGGCAAGGGAAAAGTCCAAGCATGGGTCTTGGCAATGTAAAAGTCCAACATGGGTTGGCAAGGGAAAGTCCAAGCTTGAGTCTTGGCATGAGAAGTCCAAGGGGTTTGATATTGGCTGCGTAAAGTCCAAGCGGGAGTCTTGGCAGCATAAGTCCAATGGTTGGCGGCGTAAAGTCCAAGCGGATTCTTGGCGGCGTAAGTCCAATGTGCCTTGGCGGTGTAGACACCGTTAGCATGACATAGCCGACGGAAGCACCTAGAGGCTAGCGCGATGGATGAACAAGTCATGGATGACTTGGAGGGATCCGAGAGGCGTGAGGCTGATGGAGGTGGCTAGAAGGCTTAGGTCTAGGCTAAGGGTGGTCTAGCAAGTATGGGGGCACCATACTTGGGTTTAAACCTCATTTTTGAGGTTGGCAGTCGACTGGCATTATGGCCGGTTCGACTGCCGTGAGTCGACTTGAGTCCATTGCGCGGTTTAGAGTTAAATGCTCGCGATCATTGCTCGATTAAACGATCGATGATCGGCCGTGTGTCGGCCAGTCGATCATTGCCAAAGTCGATTCGCCGGCGAGCCGAGCGCTCCGTGGCCGTGGCCGTCGACGAGCCATTGTCTCATGACAACAGTGTCATCAGTCGACTGGTGACTTATGGCAGTCGACTGATGGGCGGAAATCCAGGTCGTGCGCAAGGATAAAAGGAGCTCGACGGGAGGATTTTTGGCATCAATTCTTAAGCGATTTCTTGGACATTTTTGAGGCAATTTGCTGCTGCAAATCAGGGTCTTCAACCACGGTTCAAACGATCAATAAGCAAGTAATCCAAAGGCATTTGTAAAGTTGTTTTCTTTACTAGTTTTGCATTGTATTATTGTATTTGCTTGTATTACTTTTGTTTATTGTTGTAAACATTTGTACGAGGTTTCTCTGCCTCCGACTTGTTGTCGAGAAGGAGTTTATTGATTAGTGATTGCATTGGCGTCGCTAGAGCTCGTTAGAGCTCGATCCGTGGAGTAGGAACCATGTGGTTCCGAACCACGTTAAATCTTCGTGTTATTGTGTTTGTGATTGTGTTTGTGATTGTATTTCGTTATTGTTATTATATATTCCGCCGTGCTAACAAAACTTGTAGACATGAACACGCGAACATTTTCCATCTACGCAAGAGTAAACGCTATTCACCCCCCCCCCTCTAGTGGCGTCAAATTTCCAACAATTGGTATCAGAGCCCGGGGCTCTTCTACGGACTAACCGCTGGGAGCTAAGACAAAGAGGCTAGAGGGTGAAGATGGAAGAACCATTGGGATGGGACATCAACACCCCAATTCCCTATTCCTTCTATGGGCGAGAAGGTTTCAATTCTTGGAATGCGAGAATTAAAGATTTTTTGATGATGAGAGACCTTGAGGAGTGGTCCGCGTTGATGGAAGGATTTGAATATCCTAAGGGACCAAAGGGAGGGTTTCTCAAGAAGAAGAAGTGGAGTGAGGAGCAACTCCAACAATTCGATAAAAACAAGAAGGTAATCAAATTCATTTTTGATTTAATTCCTAATGACCTTTTGTGTAGTCTAGGTGACTATGTGGATGCCAAGGAGCTATGGAGTGTTTTGGCCAAGCTCCATAAAAGTCTATTATCGGTCCAAGAAGAAGGACCATCACCCTCTCAAGCTCAAGCAAGCACATCCCCATCTAAAGAGCTTGAGGAGTCAGAAGTTGATAGGGAGTCGATTTTCGGATCGGAGAAAGAAGAGGTGGAAGAGGTGGAAGAAGCATCCACCTCAAGGATTGAGGGGGAGGAGAGAACTTCCACACCGGAGCCGGAACAAATTCAAGAAGAAGTCTCAACCTCCGGGAGGAATGAAGAATCCACTCCAATCACCACACCCACCATAGGTAACTCAAACATATCAATTTGTAATAAAAATCATATCATATGTTTTGAGTGTAGAGAAGTCGAGCACTACAAGAGCAAGTGCCCAAAGAAGGTTAGGAAAGCTCCACCGGCACCAAAAGTCAAGGATGCCGATGCCCCAAGTCAAAAGAGCAAGGAGCATATCATATGCTTCAAGTGCAACTCAAAGGGGCATTACCGGAGTCAATGTCCTAGGGGGAGCAAAAAGACCCAAGAAGGAGCTACACATGTAGGGGGAGCTAAGGCTAACCCTAAGGTATATTTTAGTAATGCTCTTTCTAATTCTTATAGTCAAAAGCATGCTAGGAATAATTTCAATAGTCTTGCTATTTATCATAAAGATCATGCTAGGAGTAAGGAATTTTGTTTAGGAGCTAAAAGTGTTAACTTCAAAAATAGGGAGAAATTTGGGACTAATGACCCTAAAAAAAATTTACCTAAGGACAAACCTAGGTCAAATAACTCAAGATCAATTTTACCTAGGGAGACAATTAGAAAGGTGCAAGAACACCTAGGTCTAAACCCTAAATGGACTAGGCATATGCCTAGAAAGTCTCATGCCCAAGAATTTAATCAAAAATCAATTGGGCAATTAGAATTAGAAAACCAAGCCTTGAGGTCAAGGCTTGAGAAACTAGAAAAGACCCTTAGGAATATACAAAACCAAGTTAAAGGGTCTAATGATCAAAAGTCTAGGTCTAGATCTCAAAGTCAACACCTAGGACCTCAAAGTCAAAAGTCAACCAAGGGCAAGCAAGGTTTGGGTCACAAACCTAAGCCTAAGGTGGCTTACCATAGTGTTCCATTTGATTATGGAACACAAACTAGGTATAAGAAGACCAAGGTTACTAGGGAAGCTATCCCTAAGAGTAACCATAGTTTGTGCCTAGTGGCTAAGGTTTCTAGGAAACCTAGGGTGGCCACTAAGAAGGTTGCAAGGGGAGT
The DNA here is from genome assembly GCA_025175895.1 of Wurfbainia villosa. Lineage (NCBI taxonomy): Eukaryota > Viridiplantae > Streptophyta > Magnoliopsida > Zingiberales > Zingiberaceae > Wurfbainia > Wurfbainia villosa. The sequence continues at coordinate 17,847,695 of CM046008.1, read as the reverse complement.
TACCCCTAGAGTCAACCTAGATAAGACCCAAATGACCAAGGCTAACAAGTCTAGGAGGGTCATTAGGAAGGTATCTAGGGAGGTTATCCCTAAGGAATACCTAATTAACCCTAGGAGCTCAAATCAGTTTTGGGTTCCTAAGAGCGTGATTGATTCACGCTAGATGGGTTTAGGGTGTGCCAACCTTGATTAGATGGGTAGTTAACTCAACCATGGTAAAGGTGGCACTTTAGGATATTTTCAAGGTTATGGTTACCTTGGAAATAGACTTGAATCAATATCCTAAAAGATTTTAGGATGTGTCAATGCACTTTTGAAATTAAGAAAAATCAATTAAATTGGCACAATTTAGGTTTAGAGGTTAGTGTGTCATTTTGGGTTTTTGGCACACTAGGGAGATTAGGTTAATATGGCAAAATATGATTAATCCCAACAAATGGCAATTAATATTAAAATTTAGGTATTATTATACCTATATATTTTATATGCCATGCTTTGTTTGCCATATAACATGCCATGACATCATGCTTACTTTTAATCATTTTATATGTCATGTTCATGTTTTAGGATTAAGGTTTTAAATGTCATGTGTTTTTAGATTTCATCTTATGCCATGACATCATGATTATGAGAATATGCTTATTTATATCATCATTAATGTCATAATCATTCATGTATTTAAGAAAAATTTAGATTGAAATTGATTTAAGGACTATGGCATGACTTGGAGTCCCATTCATAAGGGAATCAAGTAGGGTTGTCTTAGAAGATGAATGAAACCCTAGTTTTAAATGAACCAAAACCCACATCTCACATCCAATTGACATGTATGTGTATTTATACACCCTAGATACATGTGAGATGCTAGGATATGAGTTAAGTTCAAGGTGCATAGTTTTTGCATCTAGATGAACTAAAACTCATCTAATTTCAAATGTGGATCATTAGGAAAGCTTGTGTACAAGTCATGTGCATAGAGCCCAAGGAATATGATCCAAAACATGGTTTTGAAATCATTTTAAAAACAATTTAGAAAACCTTGGTGAAGTCTATCTTTTGATAGCAATCACCATTGATGAAGTTGATACAGAATAGGGCCAAAACATTGAAAATTTCAATGGTTTTGAGTTTTGTATCAAACTCACTATTTTATGGATAAAATAATTTTCAAATATTTTTCACCCATTGTAATGACTATAAGTAATATACGTATCAAATTTTATGATTTTTCAAATTACGTATAATTACTTATATTTTTCTAAATCTCAATACTGATAGTTGAAATTCGGAAATTTCAGCTATCATTCGACTGCCCTTGGTGGCAGTCGACTGATATGGGTGGTGATCGACATTTGCCGAGTCGATCACAAGGTTTGTTTAGCCCGTGTTCAGATATGGAAAAGATTCCTAATCACTCCTAACCCTAGGATATGCTTTAGGAAGCATTATAAAGGTTGAAAATACATTGGATATGGATTAGGAGCTGTGTTAGGTCAAAGTAACAAATTTAGGGTGAGTGAAAGTTCTATGTTGAACTTAAAACCTTAATTTTGATGGTTTAGAGTTCCTATTGGCTTAGGGGCTTCCCAAGGACATTGTTAGTGCAATGGTCAAGGGGAAGCAAGCCTTTAGGGGGAGGTATTCATCTTGGGATGATGGATGTGTTTTTCTACTTGAAGAGGAGAAGTTATTGGGAGAGTATCATCAATTGGGAAAATTGATGGTTTTTTGATACCCAATTTGGAAATTGGGAGAGAGTATAGGATTGCCTCTCTTGAGTGATATGTGAATTATCACTAGGAAGATGGTAAGCATCCTAGGTATTTATTTTTGGATCAAGGGGGAGATTGTAAGATCTCATTGGGACATGAGACATTGACCTCCTTGGAGAGAAAACCTTTTTGATGTTAGTCAAAAAGGGGGAGAATGTTTGGGGGAGAACATTTGGAGAGTGTTTACCAATTTGGGATAATTGGTAAGGGATTTGGTTTTTGTCAAACATCAAAAAGGGGAAGATTGTTGGTGCAATCGGCCTAGGTCACGATTGACCAGGACTCGAGTTTTGACTCGAGTGATGTTTTGATGTTTTGACAAAAACATATGACAATGTAATTGTCATGGGAAAGTCCAAGTCTTGTGTACTTGGCATCGAAAGTCCAAGTGGAACACTTGGCATTTGGTAAAGTCCAAGTCTTGAGTACTTGGCATGAAAAGTCCAAGTGGGACACTTGGCATTTGATAAAGTCCAAGTCTTGAGTACTTGGCATGAAAAGTCCAAGTGGGACACTTGGCACATGAAAAGTCCAAGCATGGGTCTTGGCAATGTAAAAGTCCAACATGGGTTGGCAAGGGAAAGTCCAAGCATGGTCTTGGCATTTGAGAAGTCCAACATGGGTTGGCAAGGGAAAGTCCAAGCATGGTCTTGGCATTTGAGAAGCCCAACATGGGTTGGCAAGGGAAAAGTACAAGCATGGGTCTTGGCAATGTAAAAGTCCAACATGGGTTGGCAAGGGAAAGTCCAAGCTTGAGTCTTGGCATGAGAAGTCCAAGGGGTTTGATATTGGCTGCGTAAAGTTCAAGCGGGAGTCTTAGCAGCATAAGTCTAATAGTTGGCGGCGTAAAGTCCAAGCGGAGTCTTGGCGGTGTAAGTCCAATGTGCCTTGGCGGTGTAGACACCGTTAGCATGACATAGCCGACGGAAGCACCTAGAGGCTAGCGCGATGGATGAACAAGTCATAGATGACTTGGAGGGATCCGAGAGGCGTGAGGCTGATGGAGGTGGCTAGAAGGCTTAGGTCTAGGCTAAGGGTGGTCTATCAAGTATGGGGGCACCATACTTGGGTTAAAACCTCATTTTTGAGGTTGGCAGTCGACTGGCATTATGGCCGGTTCGACTGCCGTGAGTCGACTTGAGTCCATTGCCCGGTTTAAAGCCGAAATGCTCGATCTTGCTCGTGGAAGCGATCGTGGTGTCGATAGCGATCGGCTGCCAAAGGGTCGTGATCATTGCCAGTCCAATGTCGAGCACAAAACGCTCCGTAGCCGACTGGCTAGTCGGCTACGAGCGCTGGCAGTCGACTGCCAATGTTGGCAATCGTCTGCCAAGAGATCCGTTGGAGTTTTTCCAGCGTGGATTGAGCCGTTGTCTCACGACAACAATGTCATCAGTCGACTGGTGACTTATGGCAGTCGACTGGTGACTTATGGCAGTCGACTGATGGGCGGAAATCCAGGTCACGCGCAAGGATAAAAGGAGCTCGACGAGAGGGTTTTTGGCATTAGTTCTTAAGCGATTTCTTGGACGTTTTTGAGGCGATTTGCTGCTGCAAATCAGGGTCTTCAACCATGGTTCAAGCGATCAACAAGAAAGTAATCCAAAGGCATTTGTAAATTTGTTTTCTTTACTAGTTTTGCATTGTATCATTGTATTTGCTTGTATTCCTTTTGTTTATTGTTGTAAACGTTTGTACAAGGTTTCTCCGCCTCCGACTTATTGTCAAGAAGGAGTTTATTGATTAGTGATTGCATTGGCGTCGCTAGAGCTCGTTAGAGCTCGATCCGTGGAGTAGGAACCGTGTGGTTCCGAACCACATTAAATCTTCGTGTTATTGTGTTTATGATTGTGTTTCGTTATTGTTATTATATATTCTGCTGTGCTAACGAAACTTGTAGACACGAACACATGAACGTTTTCCATCTACGCAAGAGTAAACGCTATTCACCCCCCCCCTCTAGCGGCGTCAAATTTCCAACATACCATGCTTAGGTTAACTACCTATCCATTCAAGGTTAACACACCTAAACCCATCTAGCGTGAATCGATCATGCTCCTAGGAATCTAATACCTATTGGAGCTCCTTGGGTTTACTGGGTATTCGCTAGGGATAACTTCCCTAGATACCCTCCTAATGACCCACCTAGGCTTAGAAGCATTAGTCATTTGGGTCTTGCCTAGGTTAGCTCTAGGGGTAACTCCCCTTGTAACCTTTTTAATGGCTTCCCTAGGTTTTCTTGAAACCTTAGCCACTAAGCACTTACCTCGGTCAACTTTAGGGATGACTTCCCTATTGACCTTAATTTTTCTAGACCTAACTTGAGTTCCATAATCAAATGGAACATCATGATAGGTCTTTTTGGGCTTAGGCTTGTGACTCAAACCTTTCTTGCTCTTGGTTGGACCTTGCTTTCTAAACCCTAGATTTTGACTTTTAGACATAGATTTTTGATCCTTTGACCCTTGCATTTGATTTTGCATAATTCTAAGGGTCTTCTCTAACTTCTCAAGCCTTGACCTCAAGGCTTGATTTTCAACTTCTAATTTTTCAATTTTGGTGGGTCCATTGTTTCTTTGGTCATTTTTGCCCTTTCTAGGTATATATCTAGTCCATTTAGAGTTAAAACCTAGGTGCTCTTCTACCTTTCTAATGGTATCCCTAGGTAGAATAGTTTTAGGGACATTAGTCTCAAATTTCTCCTTATTACTAAAGTGGACATGCTTAGCTCCTAAACAATAAAACTTATTATTCCTAGCATGCTGTTGTTCATGAGTAATATCAAGATTACTAAAATTATTTCTAGCATGCTTTTGCCTATAACTTAAGGAATAAGCATTATTTAAATATACCTTAGGGTTTGCCTTAGAGGCTCCCCCTACATGTGATGCTCCCTCTTGAGTCTTCTTCCTCCCCCTAGGGCATTGACTCCTATAATGTCCTTTTTGTTGACACTTGAAGCAAACGATGTGCTCCTTGCTTTTAATTGTTGGGGTCCGACTTCCTTTGACTTCTCTTGACTTTTAGGCACCGTTTGACTTTTCTTGACCTTCTTAGGACACTTGCTTTTGTAGTGTCCTACTTCCCTACACTCAAAGCATATAATATGATTTTTAATATTAATTGAAATGCTTGAGTTACCTAGAGTGGTGGTCGGTGTCGGAGTTGGTTCTTCTTCATCTCTCCCGGATGTTGAGGCTACCTCTTGATCCGGCATGGAAGGTGATCTAACTTCCTCTCCCTCAATCCTAGAGGTGGAGACTTCTTGTACTTCTACTTCTTCCATTGATTCCGATCCGGATGTTGATTCCCCATCAACTTCTGAATCCTCACTTTCTTGTGAGGAAGAACTTGTTTCTTCGGCCTCCTCCTCTTCTCGAGCCGAATGTGGATTCTCATGAAATATTGCCACTTTGCTCCATAGCTCTTTGACATCCATGTATTCACCTAAGCTACACAAGATGTCATTAGGAATCAAATCAATAATAAATTTTACTACCTTCTTATTTTTCTCGAATCCTTGGAATTGTTCCTCACTCCATCTCTTCATCTTGAGGAATCCTCCCTTTGGCCCTCTTGGATATTCAAATCCTTCCATCAAAGCAGACCACTCCTCAAGGTCCCTCATCATCAAGAAGTTTCAATTCTTGCCTTTCATTGGTTGAAGCCTTCTCGTCCATAAAGCGCATACGGGACCAGTGTGTTGATGTCCCATCCTAATTATTCTTCAAATTCCATCTTTCCTCTAGCGTCTTTTGCTCCCGGGTGTTAGTCTGTAGAAGAGCTCCAAGCTCTGATACCACTTGTTAGGACCTGTACGCCCGCTAGAGGGGGGGGGTGAATAGCGTTTCATCGCTTCATGGAATTTGATCATTCTCACATGCTTGATTATCTATGATGTTTGTTAGCGCAGCAGAAATAATAGAAATACAAAACAAACACAAATACAATGCACAAGACAAATGATATAACGTGGTTCAGAACCGTATGATCCAACTCCACGGATTGAGCTCAAATGAGCTCTAGTGATGACAACACACACCACTACTCAAATACTCCTTCTTGACAACACATTGGAGGTGGAGAAACCTCGTACAAGTAATTACAATAGTAATAAAAAGAAATACAAGAAAACTACAACTGAAATATAAAGAACACTTTACAAACTAGGCTTTGAGCGCTTTGCTTGTTGGTTGCTTGGATGAGTTTGAAGGACCCTGAAATGCACCTGCACTTCGCCTTCAAATCGCCTCAAGAAAGCTCCCAAAGAACTATTGGATGAATCTCCCACGAACAACTCCTTTTAACCTGTATCGAACTGGATTTCTGCCTGGCAGTCGACTGTCATAAGGCCCCAGTTGATTGCCAACACTGTTGTTGTGAGACAACGATTCAATCCACGCTAGAAAAACACCAACGAGACTCTCATCAATCGACTTCCAACATTAACAGTCGACTTTCAGCGCCCATAGCTGACTGCCCAGTCGACTACAGAGCATTCGGTGCTCGTGACTAAACCATCAATCAACTTCCATATATGGCAGTCGACTACCATCAGTCGACTGCCATGCCTTTCTGGCCCTTAAACAGCAATCGAGCACTAGTCGACTCACAGCAGTCGAACCGGCCATAATCCTAGTCGACTACTGAGTGTCGACTCGATTGCCAAGTGTCAAAACACTTGATCAATCAACTGGTCCATAACTCCAGTCGACTGACAAACCTTAACCATGAGGTTTAACACCAAGTATGGTGCCCCCATACTTGCCAAACCACCCTTAGCCTAGACCTAAGCCTTCTAGCCACCTCCGTCAGCCTCATGCCTATCGGATCCCTCCAAGTCATCCATGACTTGTTCATCCATATGCTAGCCTTCAGGTGCTTCCATCAGCTATTATCATGCTAATATAGTCTACACCGCTAAGGCACATTGGGCTTACGCTGCCAAGACACTGCTTGGACTTTACGCCGTCAACCATTAGACTTATGTTGTCAAGACTCTACCCTTAGACTTTACATCGTCAATATTCCCCTTGGACTTTCCAATTGCCAAGACCCATGCTTGGACTTTCCTTGCCAACCCATGTTGGACTTTCCATGCTAAGACGCAAGTTTGGACTTTTCCTTTCCAAGACCCATGCTTGGACTTTCCTTGCCAACCCATATTGGACTTTCCATGCCAAGACTCAAGCATGGACTTTCCCATGACAATGGTCAAACCATCGTCAAACATCAAACATGACCTGGGTCAATTGCACCAACAATCTCCCCAACACATTGTCAGATATCAATGTCAAACATCAAAACACTACTCGAGTCTAACTCGAGTCTGGTCAATCGTGACCTAGGCCGATTGCACCAACAAACAATTCTCCTAATCCATATCCAATGGATTTTTACCCTTCCAATGCTCTCCAAAGCATATCCTAGGGTTAGGAGCAGTTATGAAACCAAGAAATAGCTGAACATGGGCTAAGTAAACCTTGTTTACCCAAAATTAGCCCTGACAGTCGACTCTGACAATCACCAGTCGACTGCCCTTGACTGGAGGATTTCATTAAATCAGCACTGTGCAGAAATCAAACTTCAGAAACAAATTTGTGAAATTCATAAGTAAAAATAAGTAATTTGAAAAATCATAAAAATTTATACGTACATTACTTATAACAAATGTTATGGGTGAAAAATAGTTAGAAAATAAAATACCCATAAAATAGTGAGATTGACAGTCACCAGTCGACTTCCCTTAACGCCAATCGATTGTGATCCATGGCAGTCGACTGATTTCTGCACTGTGTAGAAATCAGACTTTAGAAACGAATTTATGAAATTCATAAGTAAAAATACGTAATTTGAAAAATCTTGAAAATTCATACATATATTACTTATAACAAACGTTATGGGTGAAAAATATAGAAAATAAAATACCCATAAAATAGTGAGATTGACACAAAGTTCAAAACCATTGAAATTTTCAATGTTTGACCCTTCTTTGTATCACCTCCTTCAATGGTGATTGCTATCAAAAGATAGACTTCACCAAGGTTTTAAAAATGGTTTTGAAATGATTTTAAAAACCTTAATTCCTTTTTCTAACATCTAACTTGTATCTAAGTGTATGAATCACATACAAGTCAAGTGTTCTTGTGAGATGTGGGTTTTGGTTATTTAGGTTTTCATGCATTTTTCTAGACAACACTATATGATTCCCTTATGTTGGTGCAATCGGCTCAGGTCACGATTGACCAGACTCAAGTTTAACTCGAGTAGTATTTTGATGTTTGACATTGATGTCTGACATGTGTTGGGGAGATTATTGATGCAATCGACCCAGGTAATACTTGATGTTTGATGATAGTTTGACCATTGTCATGGGAGAAGTCCAAGTCTTGTGTACTTGGCATGAAAAGTCCAAGCTTGAGTCTTGGCATGGAAAGTCCAACATGGGTTGGCAAGGAAAGTCCAAGCATGGGTCTTGGCATGGAAAGTCCAACATGGGTTGGCAAGGGAAAGTCCAAGCTAGAGTCTTAGCAATTGAGAAGTCCAAGGGTGTAGGCTTGACCACGTAAGTCCAAGAGTATAGTTTTGGCGGTGAAAGTCCAAGTCATGGGTACATGGAAATTGAGAATTCCAAGGGGAATATTGGCGGCGTAAAGTCCAAGGGTGGAGTCTTGACAGCATAAGTCCAATGGTTGGCGGTGTAAAGTTCAAGCGGAGTCTTGGCAACGTAAGCCCAATGTACCTTGGCGGTATAGACCACATTAGTATGACAATAGCTGATCGAAGCACCTGAAGGCTAGCGTATGGATGAATAAGTCATGGATGACTTGGAGGGATCCGATAGGCGTGAGGCTGACGGAGGTGGCTAAAAGGCTTAGATCTAGGCTAAGGGTGGTCTAGCAAGTATGAGGACACCATACTTGGGTTAAAACCTTATGTTTGAGGTATATCAGTCGACTGGAATTATGGTCAGTCAACTGATGGGAGTCAACTAGGGTTTGCCTGTGGGAAGATGGCCTAGCAGTCATTTGATTGGGCGCCGATTGATGGTGATCAATTGATCATCCGAGATCGGCCGATCATCGGTCGAGTTTTCAGGCACAAAAAGCTCTCCAATCGAGTGATCAGCCCAAACACTCGACTGATTGAGCCATCAATCGACTGATGGTCTATCCGTTGGACATATCCGACGTGGCTCATGTCGTTGTGAGATAATGGCTACAGGGGCAGTCTACTGATAGTCCCGATCAGTGGACTGCTAGGCAAAAAAACAACCCGAATGTAGGTTATAAAAGCTTCTTTGGGGCGATTTTTGGCAAGGTTTCTTGAGCTTCTTTGGGGCGATTTGCTGCTGCAATTCGGGGTCTCCAAGGCTACTCTTCAAGCAATCAAAAGCTCTTGTAAAATTGTTTTCTTTACTTGTATTGCATTTCATATTTGTATTTTATTGTATTTGCTTAGTATTACTATTGTAATCACTTGTACGAGGTTTCTCTACCTCCGGATTGTTCCGAGAATGAGTTATTTGTTTTAGTGGTGTGTGTTGGCATCGTTAGGGCTCTTACGAGCCCAATCCGTGGAGTATGAACCATTCGGTTCCGAACCACATTACATCGCCTTGTGTTATTGTGCTTGTGTTTATTTGTATTGTATTATTTTTATTTTTGCTGCGTATAATGTTGGATCGAGAAGTGTCGCTAGGGGGGGGGTGAATAGCGAGCGTAAAATATTCTTTCGTTCGTTCGATAAGATCAAGCACAACGGAAAAATCAATTACACAATTTATTTTTACTTGGTTCACAGCCCACTGGCTGCTAATCCAAGGCCCCGTGATCCTTGACCGCGTACGAAGGGGCAATCCACTATAAAGTATCCTCCTCATTGGAGGTAGGAGACAACGATCACAAAACCGAAAGAACAAGGATGAGGCAACAAGCCTACCTCACCTCATTATGATTAAAACCACAATCGAATACAGTAAATAAAAATAATACTTGTTGCCAACGAATAGATTCTGAACTTGGCATTGTATCGACGTTACAGTGTTGGAGCTTTGGCATTGCGGGAGCACTTTGAGAGCAAGATGATTGATGTTTGGGTTGGAGTCCTCCCCTCCTTTTATAGATTTTTGCATTGGAATAAGTCCTGATAGAAATCCTCAACTTTTGGAACTGATCTTGAGGTGGCTCCTTATCTTATCGCAAAGTGGTTGCGTTAAACATTATCCGTTTTGACCTAGCGTAAAAGGTTGATTCGTCACCATCAGTCGACTGATGCCTTCCATCATTCGATTGATGTGCATTAGTCGACTACCCAATGACTAGCAGTCGACTGCCAGCCTGGCCACTTCCCTGCAGTAAGAGGTTAGCACGGAAAATGAAAAATATGATGGTTCTTTACCGTCCGATCTCGACCTAGACCTTCTATTGGAAGTCTTAGTAGGATCGCCGACTACGGTCATCTCCGTATAGAGGACATGACCTTACCATCTCTCTTCGCACTCGTGCTTACCTCTGGTCCTTTATGACCTGTCACTTTGCTTTTGGTCTTCCACCTAGGTTCTTCGACTCCCACGAAGTTCTCCCGGTGTCCCCGACCACCACGGTTTCCTGACTCGAGATTCTCCGGGTGTCGCTGACCTTCAGCTTAGCTTAACCATTTTCTACACACTTAATTCATCTCATGAGATAACAATATGACCTTAACTTTGGTTCTTTGTCATAATCAAAACCTAGGTTCGATTATCTAGTGCCCCTGCACCAATATATAACACATTTTGTAGCAAGTACACGATCACAAGCGAAATCCATCAACAAACGATGAAAATGTGCTATTCACCCCCCTCTAGCGGTCACGAACGTTCCTACAATTGGTATCAGAGCGAGGCCGCTCTTCTACGGACTAACAACCAAGAGAGCACCGCTAGAGGGCAAGAAGATGGATTTTGAAGAACAACTAGGATGGGACATCAACACACCGGTCTCGTATGTGCTTTATGGATAAGAAGGCTTCAATTCATGGAAGAGAATAATTGAAGACTTCATCATGATGATGGACTTAGATGATTGGGCCACTTTGATGGAAGGGATCAAATGTCCAAGAGGGCCTAAGGGAGGGTTCTTCAAAATGAGGAAGTGGACGAAAGAACAACTCCAAGGATTTGAGAGGAGTAATAAGGTAATCAAATTTTTGAGTGATTTAATTCCTAATGATGTTGTGTCTAAATTAGGAGAATACAAGGATGCAAAGGAATTTTGGAGTGAATTGGCCAAGCTCCATGAGAACCCTCAACCGGTCCAAGAGCCCGAAGAAGAAGAATCCTCATCCTCACAAGCAAGTGAGGATTCGGAAGTTGATGGAGAATCAAAATTCGGATCGAGATAGGTGGAAGAAGAGGAAGAAGTAGAAGAAGCCTTCACCTCTAGGATTGAGGGGGAGGAGATTAGATCACCTTCCACACCGGAGGAACCTCAAGAAGAACCATCCACCTCCGGTCAAGAGGAAGAGGAAGCTCGGGACTCCCCTACCATAGAAGGTAACTCAAGCATTTTGATTAATATTAAAAATCACATTATATGCTTTTAGTGTAGGGAAGTAGGACATTACAAGAGTAAATGTCCTAAAAGAGTCAAGAAAAGTCCTCTGGCACCAAAAGTCAATGAAAAAGTCAAGGATGTCGGTGCCCCCACTAGAAAAAGCAAGGAGCACGTGGTGTGCTTCAAATGTCAACAACCGAGACACTACTGGAGTCAATTTCCAAAGGGGAGCAAGAAGGTCAAAGAAGGAGCATCACAAGTAGGGGGAGCCTCTAAGGTAAACCCTAAGGTAAAATTTGATAATGCTCACTCTTTAAGTTATAGGCAAAAGCATGCTAGAAATAATTTTAGCAATCTTGCAATTCATCATGAAAAGCATGCTAGTAGAAACAATAGATTTTATTATCTAGGTGCTAAGAGTGTCAACCTTAGGAATAAGGAGAAATTTGGGACTAATGTCCCTAAAAATGTTTTACCTAAGGCAAGTATTAGGAAAATTGAGGACCAGCTAGGTTTTAACCCTAAATGGACTAGGCATATGCCTAGGGAGTCTCATGTCCAAAGAATAGATGAAAAATCAAAAATTAGACAATTAGAGTTAGAAAATCAAGCCTTGAGGTCAAGACTTGAAAAACTTGAAAAGACCATTGCAAAAATGCAAAATCAAATTCACGGGTCAAAGGATCAAAAATCTAGGTCTAAGAGTTAAAACCTAGGTTTTAGGAAGCAAGGTCCAACTAAGGGCAAGAAATGTTTGGGTCACAAACCTAAGCCTAAGGAGACCTATCATAGTATTCCATTCGATTATGGAACACAACCTAGGTATAGGAAGACCAAGGTTACTAGGGAAGTCAGTCCTAAGGGTAATCAAGGTGTGTGCCTAGTAGCTAGGGTTTCAAGGAAACCTAGGAAAGTCATTAAGAAGGTCAAAGGGGGAGTTACCTCTAGAGTTGACCTAGGCAAGACCAAAATGACCAAGGCTTCTAAACCTAGGAGGGTCATTAAGAGGGTATCTAGGAAAGTTATCTCTAGCGAATATCTAGTAAACGCAAGGAGCTCCAATAGGTATTGGATTCCTAGGAGCATGATCGATTCACGATAAATGAGTTTAGGTGTGCCAACTTTAAATGGATGGGTAGTTAACCTAACCATGGTAAAGGTGACACCTTAGGTCATTTTCAAGGTCATGGGTACCTTGGAAATGTGTTTTGATTATAATCCTAAAAGATTTTAGGATGTGCCAATATAATATATGGAACTATGAAAAATTGATCAAATTGGTACAACTTAGGTTTAGAGGTCTTAATGTGCCATTTTAGGTTTTTGGCACACTTGGGAGATAAACTAATAATATGGAAAAATGGGTTTAATAATGACAAATGACAACTAATATCAAAATTTAGGTATTATATACCTATATATTCTATTTGTCATGCTTGATTTGTCATATAACATGTCATGACATCATATCTACTTTTAATCATTTAATATGTCATGATCATGCTTAGGATTAAGGTTAAATGTCATGTATGCTTGGATTCCATTTTATTTCATGACATCATGATTATGAGCACATGCTTATTTATATCATCATTAATGTCATAATCATTCATGCATTTATAAAAATTGAGTTAAGGACATATGACATGACTTGAAGTCCCATGTATAAAGGAATCAAGTAGTGTTGCCTTAGAAAATGCATGAGGCCTTAGTTTAAGATGACCCAAAACTCACATCTCACATTACATTGACATGTATGTGTATTGATACACCCTAGATACATATGAGATGTTAGGAAATGAGTTAAGTTCAAGGTGCATAGTTTTTGCATCTAGATGAACTCAAACTCATCTTATATTATTGGTGGATCGTTGGGAAAGTTTATGTTCAAGTCATGTACATTAAGCTCAAAGAATATGATCCAATATAAGGTTTTAAAAACATTTTAAAATTAGTTTGAAAAATCTTGGTTAAGTCTATCTTTTGATAACAATCACCATTGATGATGTTGATATAAAGTGAGCTAAAACATTAAAGTTTTTCTTTACTTTTGAACTTTGTGTCAATTTTATTATTTTATAGATAAATTATTTTTCAAATATTTTTCACCCATTGTATTGTTAATAAGTATTATACGTATGAAGTTTTATGATTTTTTGAGTTACGTATAATTACTTATGCATTTCTGAAATTTATATCGATAGCGAAAATCAAATTTTTTGATTATCGATCAACTTGATGGCGATCGGTGATAAATAAGCGATATTGTTGGTGATAAGTCATTTATCGGTCTGATTTCGGGTAAACAATGTTTGTTTAGCCAAATTTCAGCTATGGTAAGGTTCCCTAATTGCTCCTAACCCTAGGATATGCTTTGGAAAGCATTAGAAAGGGTAAAAAATCCATTAGATATGGATTAGGAGAGGTGTTAAGGTGATGTATCAATTTTAAGGTGTGGGAAAGTTCAATGTTGAGGTTTTAACCTTAACTTTGATGGTTTAGTGTTCCTATTGGCTTAGGGACTCTCCAAGGACATTGTTGGTGCAATGGTTAAGGGGGAGCAAGCCTTTAGGGGGAGGTATCCATCATGGGATGATTGATGTTATTTTTCCTCATGAGGGGGGAAAATGAAAATTTGAGATACCCAATTTGGAAATTGGGAGACTTCATAGGAGTGTCTCTCTTGAGTGATATGAGACTTATCACTAGGAAGATTGTAGACATCCTAGGTGTTTTTGGACCAAGGGAATATTGTAAGATATCATTGAGATATAAGACATTGACCTCCTTGGGGAGAACCTTTTTGATGTATGTCAAAAACGGGGAGAAAGTAAAATTACCAATTTAGGAAAATTGGTAAGAGAATTTGAGTTAGAGGCCTAACTCAAGGGTGTTTTTGTCAAATATCAAAAAGGGGGAGATTGTTGGTGCAATCAGCCCAGGTCACGATTGACCATACTCGAGTTTGACTTGAGTAGTATTTTGATGTTTGACATTGATGTCTGACATATGTTGGGGAGATTGCTGATGCAATCAACCCAGGTAATACTTGATGTTTGACGATGGATTGACCATTGTCATGAGAGAAGTCTAAGTCTTGTGTACTTGGCATGAAAAGTCCAAGCTTGAGTCTTGGCATGGAAAGTCCAACATGGGTTGGCAAGGAAAGTCCAAGCATGGGTCTTGGCATGGAAAGTCCAACATGGGTTGGCAAGGGAAAGTCCAAGCTGGAGTCTTAGCAATTGAGAAGTCCAAGGGTATAGGCTTGGCCACGTAAGTCCAAGGGTGTAGTCTTAGCGATGAAAGTCCAAGTCATGGGTACTTGGCAATTGAGAAGTCCAAGGGGAATATTGGCGGCATAAAGTCCAAGGGTGGAGTTTTGGCAGCATAAGTCTAATGGTGGCAACGTAAAGTCCAAGTGGAGTCTTGACAGCGTAAACCCAATGTGCCGTGGCGGTGTAGACCACATTAGCATGACAATAGCTGATGGAAGCACCTGAAGGCTAGCGTATGGATGAACAAGTCATGGATGACTTGGAGGGATCCGATAGGCGTGAGGCTGACGGAGATGGCTAGATGGCTTAGGTCTAGGCTAAGGGCGGTCTAGCAAGTATGGGGACACCATACTTGGGTTACAACATCATGTTTGAGGCATATCAGTCGACTGGGACTATGGTCAGTCGACTAATAGGAGTTACCTAGGGTTTGACTGCGGGAAGATGGCCTAGCGATCATTGCCGGCGATTAGGCGGTCGGTGATGCTTTGGCGATCGGCCCGATCTGGAGATCAGTCGATTGTTGATCGAGTTTTTGGGCACAAAAAGCTCTCCAGTCGAGTGATCAACCCGAACACTTGACACATTGAGGCATCAGTCGACTGATGTTCTATCTGTTAGACTTATCCAACATGGCTCATGCCATTGTGAGACAATGGCTATAGGGGCAGTCGACTGATGGTCCCAATCAGTCGACTCCTAGGCAAAAAATCAGCCTGAATGCAAGTTATAAAAGCTGTTCATGGAGAGGATTTTTGGCAAGGTTTCTTGAGCTTTTTTGGGGTGATTTGCTGCTGCAATTCGGGGTCTCCAAGGCTACTCTTCAAGCAACCAAAAGCAAGCAATCAAAAGCTCTTATAAAGTTATTTTCTTTACTTGTATTGCATTTCATATTTGTATTTGATTGTATTTTCTTAGTATTACTATTGTAATCACTTGTATGAGGTTTCTCCACCTTCGGATTATTCCGAGAAGGAGTTATTTGTTATAGTGGTGTGTGTTGGCATCACTAGGGCTCTTACGAGCCCAATCCATAGAGTAGGAACCATTCGGTTCCGAACCACGTTACATCACCTTGTGTTATTGTGCTTGTGTATATTTGTATTGTATTATTTCTATTTCCGCTGCGTATAACACATTTTGTAGCAAGCACGCGATCACAAGCAAAATCCATCAACAAACGACGAAAACGCACTATTGCGGTCACGAACATTCCTACACCTTATGCATGGGACTTCAAATCATGTCATTGTCCTTAACTCAATTTTAATTAATGCATGAATGATGATTATGACATAAATGATAACATAAATAAGCATGTGTCAATAATCATGATGTCATGGCATGTGATTCTAACTTAAGCATAACATGACATTCCTAAGCATAAATCATGACATTTTTTATGATTAAAAATAAATATGATGTCATGACATGGCAAAGCAAATAAATCATGACAAGTATAAAATACTAAAGTATAAAATACCTAATTGTTAAGCCCAAATTGCCATTATTAGAATTAAATCCATTTTGCCTTAATAATCACTTATCCCCCAAGTGTGCCAAAAACCCAAAATGACACACCATGACTTCTAACACCTAATTATGCCAATTTAATCAATTTTTAACTTCTCAAAGCACATTGGCACATCCTAAAGTGTCAACTCTACCATGGTTAGGTTAACTACCTATCCATTTAAGATTGACACACCTTAACCCATCTAGCGTGAATCGATCATGCTCCTAGGAACCCAATACCTATTGGAGCTCCTTGGGTTAACAAGGTATTCACTAGGGATAACTTCCCTAGATACCTTCCTAATGACCCTTTTTGTCTTTGAAGCCTTAGTCATTTGGGTCTTACCTATGTTAACTCTAGGGGTAACTCCCCTTGTAACCTTCTTAGTGCTTCCTTAGGTTTCCTTGAAGCCTAGCCACTAGACACACACCATGGTTAACCTTAGGGATGACCTCCCTAGTAACCTTGGCTTTCCTAGGCCTAGAAATGGTTTCATAATCGAATGGAACATCGTGATAGGTCTTCTTAGGGTTAGGTTTGAGACTCAAACCTTTCTTTCCCCTTGATGGTTCTTGCCTCCTAGGACCTAAGTTTTGACCATTAGACCCCTTAAATGAATTTGTCATTTTTGCCAGGGTCTTTTCCAATTTTTCAAGCCTTGATCTCAAAGCTCGATTTTCTAATTCTAACTTTCCCACTTTTGATTGTTCATTTCAGCCATTTGATTTGCTTGTCACGGCGATGAGTCCGATGGCGAGCTCCCCGCTCTGATACCACTTGTTGGAGAATCGTGGCCCAACTAGAAGGGGGGTTGAATAGCCTTTGAACGTGCTTGATAGAACTCACTCGTTCTTCCGTGCTTGATCATTGGAATTCGTTAGCACAGTGGAAATACAATATACAAATGCGAATATAAAGACGAATACACAAGCACAAGACAACAAATATACGTGGTTTGGAACCTTAGGGTTCCTACTCCACGAGGCGAGCTCAACGAGCTCTAGTGATGCTCACACCAATACTAAAACTCCTTCTCGACAACACGTCGGAGGTGGAGAAACTTCGTACAATAAATTAAAATATGTAATACAAGAAGTACAAGCAAATACAAAGACAAAATGAAATTCGTAAAGAAAACTTTACAATCATAGCTTTGAACACTTTGCTTGTTGTTTGCTTTGGTTTGATCTTGAAGGTATGGAATGTAGCAACAATTACTCTCCAAAATCTCCCCAATAGTTGCTGTAAAATCCTCCATCTCGAGCTCCTTTTATAACCTGTATCAAGCTGATTTCGCACCCAGCAGTCGACTACCATAAGGCCCCAGTCGACTGCTTCTGTAGCCGTTGTGAGATAATGACCTAATCCACGCTAGAAAATTTCCAACGGATACTTAGCAATCGACTGCTCATAGCCTTCAGTCAACTGCTAAACCCTAGTAGTCGACTAGGAAACATTCTATGCCCGTATCCTCGACCAGCAGTTGACTGCCCAAAGCTGGTAGTTGACTGCCAAGGCCACGCGACGCAGTCGAACGTCAGTCGACTCCCACCAATCGACTGGTACATCACCCTAGTCAACTGGTAAACCTCAACCATAAGGTTTAACCCAAGTATGATGCCTTCATACTTTATAGACCACCCTTAGCCTAGACCTAAGCTTTCTAGCCACCTCTGCTAGCCTCGCACCTACCGGATCCATCCAAGTAATTCATGACTTGTTCATCCATGTGCGGATCCCTCCAAGTCATGCATGACTTGTTCATCCATAGCTACCCTCCAAGTGCTTTCTTCAACTATTGTCATGCTAATCGGGTCTACACTGCCAAGGAACATCCTTGGACATCCCAAATGCCAAGCCCCATGCTTGGACTTTCATAGCCAAGGCTACACACTTGGACTTACTTGGTCAAGGCTACACACTCAGACTTCCCATGCTAACTCCATGTTGGACTTTCCATGCCAAGGCTACACACTTGGACTTCCCATGTCAACTCCATGTTGGACTTTCCATGCCAAGGCTACACACTTGGACTTCCCATGCCAACTCCATGTTGGACTTTCCAAATGCCAAGACTCAAGCTTGGACTTTCACCGCCAAGGCTACACACTTGGTCTTCCCATGACAATCACATGTCATATGTTTTGTCGAACATCAAAATACTACTTGAGTCAAACTCGAGTCCGGTCAATCGAGACCTGGGTCGATTGCACCAACACTTCTTCTAGATCTTCTTCACACTCTACGTAGTGAAGTAACTTTGTGCACAATTGTGTATATGTGATGCATCCCTTATAGCACCCACATATTTGATGTGCAACATCACTTAGGTTTTTCGACAATGAATGAACCAAAGTCCAAATCCTGTAGTTTCTAGAATCGAAAATTTCTGCATCTCGATGTTGGGTTTCCGGCACCGCGGCGTGTGTGTGTTCGATCATGTTTCGTAAACATGAGCACAGCGGAAGCAATAAAAATAATAAATACTCCTATTTATTACAACACACACAACACACGCATGCTATTACAACAAGTGTAGACATAACCGTAAATTAAAATTGCAATAAAAGAAATTTAAACTACGTTATACCTTCCGTATGACGTGTAGCGGGAACGGCATCAACCGGAACGATTCTCGTAAGAATCGTCTCTATCCGTATCCACGCCGAGCTCCTCGGGATGACTTCGCCAAGCCACGAGCTTCGTCTTCGTACGGGTTACTAGCCTCGTGTTGAAGACGACGTGATCGAGAGATGATCACGGTCCGAATCCAAATTCGGACCTAAAACAAGTCCTCAAGACTTGCTTCTCCAGAGAGGTATTCGTCAACCGATTGACGAATCCTTCGTCCTCCACCTCAGAGGATTACCGGAGATCAAATCCCCGGTATGTTAGCCGCTGTCGGAGCACTAACCGTCGTCCAAACGACGCTCCGACGAGAGGAGAAGAAGCTGTCCAGAAAACTGGACAGCTTGGTGGAGGAGTAGGCGCCGGCCAAAACCAAGGAAGCAAAGTGCTCACCTTGATGCCAAACCTAAGGAGGATGACCGGAACTCTTCCGGCAGCAGCTCGACGCCGGCGAGGAGGAAGGAAGCAACCTTCTGGACGCCGGTTGGAGGACCTTTGGGCTGGGCGGCGGCAGCTTGGAGTTGGGCGCCGAATAGGAGAGGGAGGTGTTGGGCGGCCACTATTGATTAGGGTTTGGGATTAGGGTTTAAGCCCTATTTTATAGAGAACTAATTCTCTTAATGGTTAATGGATCATATCCATAAAGCCCGTTAACCCGCTCCATTAAGATAAGTTAAAATAAACCAAACCATGATGGTTTATTTTAAGTTAAAACGAACCGAACCAACCTTTGGTTCATTCGTTTAATATAAACCAAACCCTTTGGTTTATTCTCATCCATTGGATTAGGACCAAACCATTTTGGTCCATCCATTATGTCTTCATAAGACACGGCCCATCCACGCTTCCATTGCGGTGAAACAATTTCATGCTCGCTTTATGTTTGGTCCAACCAAACATAGTTTCTCGATGCGAGAATCCCATTCTCAAGCTCGTTTTAAATCCTTTGGATTACACTCGTTGTCGTGTGACCAAATAGGTTCTCGGTTTATGTTGGCGTCTATAATTAACCATTAATTATAGAGCGATCATGAGTGGCACCTAGTAGTACATCATGATCCCCACCAACCGAAAAGATCAACTGGTTGATCCGAACTATTTCGAACCCTTAAGTAGCTTGAATGAATCGTGCCCCATTCCTTCACTCATCTTATACCCACTTGGTTCAGGACATGGTCTATTGTATCGATCCCACTAGGTGACTACGTCACACCTAGCCCAAGTATCATTTCCTCGTCCTCACGGATTCTAGTTACTCCACATGTATCGAAGAGTACCTTACTCTAAACATGTAATGCTTTGGCAAAGACTTTAGTAACAATCCGCGAGAGGCCATGGGTATACTTCTCCTCGCAAGGAGTGGTGAATCCTTTATAGGCTATTCAAACACCTTCGATCACTTCGACTTATACCCAATCATCCCGGGTCCACATCTCCTTAGAGATGTTTGCTTAAGATGTCAAAGCATAAGTCTCCATGATCAAGATGACTTGAATACCGCAAGTCGAAGGAACATCGCACTTAAGCCACAGTAAGAACTTCATTGACATATCTATATATGCGAAAACCATATGAAGTCTTACGGTTGGTCACTCAATGAACTAGTTACCATAACTAGCATCCACGATTAACTCCGGACATCACTATGTCTCCAGCCAGTGAGAATCAGCTGCTTGGATACACCAAGGAGTATACCTCGTGCTAGTCTCGACAGAATTGATGGTGTCCAAATCCATCAATTCATTGACTAGGGATAATTCCGATACATCACAATTACACATGTAGAGATACTCACTAGTTGTGATCCAATCACAAATTCTCTCATGCTGTGAATCGTATCGTGGACATTCAGTAAATGAGTTTAAGATCCAATCAAATACATAAAATATGTATACTCAAATAGTGAATCTTCATTTATCATATAAATGGTTCATACATAAGGCGATTGCCTTAGGACATCTCTCATATATTACTAACACTCGAGTCTGTAGAATATCCAATCAAGCCTATCCATGTGTCCACCGACTTCATAAGAAAGGTCGTACTCTGTCCTCTGGATAGCTTCCCTCAGTTTATTTCGTAACACATCGCGATGAGTCATCGTGGTAATTTTCTATGTCATCTAAAAAATTAAAATTAATCAAGTCAGTAAAAAAATATATTTAATTCAATTTATACATGCATAGAACCAACACAATTAATCAAGAACAAACTAATCTTCTTGATTTTTAGGAGCTTCAGTCGACTGATCCATTGACCAGTCGATTGGTACTTTTACTAATCGACTATCATCTCAGTCCAGTTGTCTAGTACCATAAAGACTCAACTTAGCAGTGATTTGTGAGGACTCGAACACCACATGATTTGCTTCGAGCATCCTAGGTACCCTGCCACCATGTTGTTAGGAATCGTTGGAATAGCTAGAGGGGGGTGAATAGCGTAGATGAAATTCGCTCGCGTTTGTGTCTACAATTTCGTTAGTGTGCAGCGGAAATAGAAATAATAAAAGCGATAACGAAATAGACAACAAGCTAACACAATGATATAACGTGGTTCGGAACTGCACGGTTCCTATTCCACGGATCGAGCTCTAAAGAGCCCTAGTGATGCACACGCACTCACTAATGATAAACACTCCTTCTCGACACAAGTCGGAGGTAGAGAAACTCCTTACAATAGATCTTACAACAGTAAGAACGAAATACAAGTAATATACAATGTAAATATGAAATACAAGTAAAGAAAAGACTTTACAACACTTATTTTGATTGCTTGAATGCTTGGTTGCTTGCTTGCACTTGGAGACCTGATTTGCACCAACAAATCGCCCCAATAGCCCTCAAGAACCGGTTACTTTTTCCTCCATCACAAGCTCCATATATAGCTTCAACCTGTGCTGGAAAAAGTCTATCAGTCGACTGATCGAGACCATCAGTCGACTGATGCCACTGTTGTCGTGAGACAACGGCTAGTTCCACATTGGATAAGTCCAACGGAACTACCATCGATCGGGATTGTGACCATCGATCGTGATGGAGTCCTCACTCGACGGTCAGTCTTGACTCCGATTCGTGGCGAATTCTCGAGCACCGGTCGGTGATCAGACGATCGATCATTGCTGCTCGAACTATCGATCGGCTTGACCTATGGCGATCGGCTGGCCTAACCCATCAAACCCTAGTTGACTCGGTCCGGTAATCATGAGGTTTTAACTCAAGTATGGTTCCCCATACTTGCTAGACCACCCTTAGCCTGAGACCTAAGCCTTCTAGTCACCTCCATCGCCTCACGCCTCTCGGATCCCTCCAAGTCATCCATGACTTGTTCATCCATCGCTGGCCTTGAGTGCTTCCGTCGGCTATGTCATGCTTCGGTGTCTACACCGCCAAGGCACATTGGACTTACTGTTGCCAAGACTAACTGGACTTTACCTTGGACTTGAATGCTAACCCATGTTAGACTTTCCATGCCAAGACCATGCTTGGACTTTCCTTGCCAACTCATGTTGGACTTTCCATTTGCCAAGACCCATGCTTGGACTTTCCTTGCCAACACATGTTGGACTTTCCATTTGCCAAGTACTCAGGACTTGGACTTTCCCAACTGCCAAGTGTCCAACTTGGACTTTCCATGACAATTATATTGTCATATGTTTTTTTGTCGAAACATCAAAAACACATGAAAACATAACATCACTCGAGCCAAACTCGTGACCTGGGCCGATTGCACCAACAATCTCCCCCTTTTTGATGTTTGACAAAAACCAAACAAATAATTGAGTTAGAATACTAACTCAAATCTTTTACCAATTATCCCAAATGTTCTCCCCCAAACATTCTCCCCCTTTTTGACTAACATCAAAAAGGTTTTCTCTCCAAGGAGGTCAATGTCTCATGTCCCAATGAGATCTTACAATCTCCCCCTTGGTTCAAAAATACCTAGGATGCCTACCATCTTCCTAGTGATAAGTCTCATATCACTCGAGAGAGACAATCTTATTCACTCTCCCAATTTCCAAATTGGGTTTCTAAAAATCCATCAATTTCCCAAATTGATAACATTCTCCCCTTGAAGGAGAAAAACACATCCATCATCCCAAGATGGATATCTCCCCCTAAAGGCTTGCTCCCCCTTGACCATTGCACCAACAATGTCCTTGGGAAGTCCCTAAGCCAATAGGAACTTTAAACCGTCAAAACTAAGGTTAGAAATTCAACATTGAACTTCCCACACCTTAGAATTGATACAAACCCTAAACAACTCTCCTAATCCATATCCAATAGATTTTCACCCTTTATAATGCTTCCCAAAGCATATCCTAGGGTTAGGAGTAGTTAGGGATCATAACCGTAGCTAAAATCGGGTTAAACAACTTTTGGTTACCATCGATCGACTCGTTTACGACTGTCGATCGATGTGTTCATCGATCGACTAACGAAGCAAATGAGTGATAAAGCACTGATCGAGTCAAGCGCCATCGATCGATCGCATCGTAGAAGCGATCGATAATCAAAACCTGATTTTCAGAAATTAGAAATGAGTTTTGAAAAATCATAACTAATTATACGTATAACGAAAAATCACGAAATTAGATACGTATAATACTTATGACTAATACAATGGGTGAAAAATGTTTGAAAATTATTTTACCCATTAAATAGTGACATTGGTACAAAGTTCAAAAACATTGAAATTTTGATGTTTTGGCCCTACTTTGTATCAACTTCATCAATGGTGATTGCTATCAAAAGATAGACTTCACCAAGGTTTTTCAAAATGATTTTAAAATATTTTCAAAACCTTATCTTGGACCATAATTTATTGGCTAAATATACATAGCTTGTATATTAGCGTTCCTTATGATTCTTGGTGATAATTAAAATAAGTTTAAGTTCATCTAGATGCACTACCGATGCACCTTGAACCTAACCTATTATCCTAGCATCTCACATGTATTTAGGGTGTATACATACACATACATGTCAATTAGATGTGAGATGTGGGTTTTGTTCTCCCTAATCTAGGGTTTCATGCATTTTCCTAAGGCAACTCTACTTGATTCCCTTATAAATGGGACTCCAAGTCATGCCATAGTCCTTAAATCAATTTTAATCAAAATATCTTAAATGCACAAGTGATTATGGCATTAGAGATGATATAGATAAACACATGCTCATAATCATGATGTCATGGCATAATATGAAATCTAAGAACACATGACATTTAAAGTAACCCTAAACAATGTCATGACATGGTATATGATAGCAATACAATTATATAGATATTCATTCATACACACAAGATTTTTCAGAAACAAAGATTTCATTTAACTTAAAATTTGTCTTTTACATTCAAAATGGAGATTGGCTATGCACAATCTCACTACAAAAATGACAACCACAAAAAAATCTAATATCCTCTAATCGTCCGCAGGAGGTGGCGGCGGAGGAGGCTGCTGACTCAGAGTCCAGGCCCGCATCATCTCTAGCATATCGAGCTGATGCTGCTCTATGCGGCCCTGGGACTCCTCCATCCTATCGAGCCGTGCGCTGAAGGATGCCTGGCCTGCCAGTATCTCTGACAGCCTAGAGTCCACCGACTGCTGATAATCCTGAAATCTGGACTCCAGCCGGCCACGACGAACTGATGGACCAGCCGCTGATGTGTCTGCCGGCATCTGGTCATCCTCATCAGTGGTCTCTGTATCCTCGTGGTCCTCTGTCGCCTCTCTGGGTGGCGGAGGGTCTGTGCCACTGGGTGGTCGGCGCCAACTCCATCATCGGCGCCCATATCCGTAGCTTCGCTAAGGAGAAGTTACGAACTGATATACAGTCGTACACTTCCGATAGCTGTCACAGAGAGCCCCTATGGATGTTGATGCCTACCGAGTCAAGCCATCTTTGTGATGATATGTCCAAATGGCATATGCACTTTCCTTATACAGGGAAGTAAGATGCAATCTGATGGAAAATGTTCAATGCAAAGTTTATGTCTAATGATGACGCATGGCATATAGAAGAAAGAGATGGGAGGCCAATCTTGGCGGACCACAGTGACCATGGGCAGAAAACACCCAACAATGACCTTGTAAAGGACATTGTCAGGTGCAGATAACTCGGTGATAGGAAATAGATTCTGGGCCAGTGGACGAGGATAACCAAAAATATGCTCATGCATGGACTCCATAGAGATGTGGGCAAAAGGCTCAGGTAAAGGAAAGTCCATGGTAGGGTAAAAGATAAAGGTGTCATCTGAAGGCCTACACTCGAGAAACTCCTGCAGTATCGCAGGAGTGAACTCTAACTCGCATTTTGCAACGCGAGTAGTGTATGTAGGGCCGTCATCCACCTTTTTAAGGTTTTGATAGAATTCCTTAATAAGGTCATCATTGATTGGATCGTGCACAAGGCGATTTTCATCAAATTGTAGTATGCAATTAGTTCCATGACGTCACTACAATGCCTATTGAAAAAATTCCTATCGATGTACCTAACCAACATAGGTTGGTACAACCGAGATTAACTCTCGGATGGATCATTCCTACGGGCTCTCCTATTATGAATGTAATGTGATGATATGCAATGCAATGGCAACAATACACGATTAGATAAACCTACATTGTAATGGAAATGAAAATTAGGGCTCGGAAAGAAAAATCGTTACTTAGGCGCCATGTGTGTGCCGGATGGAAGACTCAAAAGTTGCTGAGGATCGCGGAAAAGTCAGGAAAGCTTCAAATAGGAACCCTAAACGGAACAAGAGCAATAAACCCTAACTCGCGTGAACTAGGGCTCCAAGATAGGTCAAAAATGGAAAAGGAGAGACATGCTTATCAAACCTAGGACTTTGGAAGGTTGGCACGCCGGAAGAGCTGGTCGGAGAGGGAGACGGCGATCGGAGACCGAAGGAGGAAGAAAGTTTTAAATCGCGTGAAGCGCCAGACCCTAGCTGTTCGCGTTTTAAAAACACGATTGATCGGTGATGTGGAGCATCGATCGGCATGTGATTTATTACGGTTTCTTGGCCGAAACGATCGGTGATCCGGCAGCGATCGTATCGAACCTTCGTAGCAGACTACGATGGCATCGATCGTGATGTTGCCCATCGATCGTGATGTGCACATCACTCGACTGTTCGTCGAGCACTCGACTGATGGCCTTCGGCCTCGGTGAACAGTATCATCAGTCGACTGATGGACCTCATCAGTCGACTGATGTTCGATCAGTCGAGTCATGGAGCTAGCACTCGACTGATGGTCGTATCGTATCGCTACGATGTTATCGATCGTGATAATATATCGATCGTGATGTCGATTTTCGATTCTGAAAATCTGAAAATCTCGATTTTATCATCTTAATTATTCCATTTTATCACGTTAGATCTTGTATTTCGAATGTATTGATGTTATACTTTTATTTATGTATTTGTTAATGTATTTTAATGTTTTATCTCATTTTTGCAAACATTAACATTCAATGATTTCCAAAACCTAACATCTCACCCTTTCTAAGTGTTGAAATACACAATCAAGGTAAAAGACTTGTTTTGTGAGATGTAATCTATCCTAGACATTCCTTCCATGCAAACATATGGTAAAACATATGAAGCATGGTGAATACAAGACATCAAGTTGTGTGGCACTTGAGTATCACTCTAGATATTACCTTTACATCTTAACCACACATTTCTTGATACATGACCTTCCCAAGTGTGCCAATAATCAAAGGTACACACTATGACCTCTAAATCTAGATCGTGTCAATTTTATTGATTTTCATGTTTTCAAGATATATATTGACACAACCTAAAATTCTTTGAGATTAAGACTCAAGGATATTTCCAAAGTAACCATAACCTTGAAAGTAACCTTAAGGTTCCACCTTTATTATGGTTGAGTTAACTACCCATCCAATCAAGGTTGGCACACCCTAAACCCATCTTAGCGTGAATCAATCACGCTCTTAGGAACCCAAAATCGATTTGAGCTCCTAGGGTTAATTAGATATTCCTTAGGGATAACCTCCCTAGATACCTTCCTCATGACCCTCCTAGGCTCATTAGCCTTGGTCATTTTGGTCTTGCCTAGGTTAACCTTAGGGATTGCCTCCCTAACAACCTTCTCAGTGGCCATCCAAGGTTTCTTCGAAACCATGGCCAATAGGCACAAACCTTGGTCAACTCTAGGAATGACTTCCCCATTGACCTTGGTCTTCCTAGACCTAGTTAGTGTCCCATAGTCAAACGGAACACTATGGTAAGTCACCTTGGACTTAGGTTTGTGACCCAAACCATTCTTGCCCTTGGTTGACTTTTGACTCTTAGGTCCTAGAAGTTGATTTTGACTTCTTGACCTAAGAGTTTGACAATTTGACCCTTGAGATTGATTTTGTATTTTGTTTAGGGTCTTTTCCAATTTCTCAAGCCTTGACCTCAAGGCTTGGTTTTCTAATTCTAATTGCTCAATTTTAGAATTTTTATTTAACTCTTGGGCATTGGACTTTCTTGGCGAATGTCTAGTCCATTTTGGATTAAAACCTAGATGTTCTTGAATTTTCTTAATAGATTTCTTAGGTATTGTTTTTCTAAGGACATTAGTCCCAAATTTCTCCTTATTCTTAAGGTGAACATTCTTAGCTCCTAAACACATATGTTTGTTATTTCTAGCATGCTCTTTATGATACATACCACAATTGCTAAAATTAGTTCTAGCATGCTTTAAATTAGATGGAGCATTATTTAAATATACCTTAGGGTTTGCCTTAGTGGCTCCCCCTACTTGTGATGCTCCCCTTTGCCCCTTCTTCTTCTTCTTTGGGCATTGACTCCGGTAATGACCCGGTAGTCGGCATTTGAAGCAAATGACATGCTCCTTGCTCTTTTGTCTTGGAGAACCGGCGTCCGTTGACTTTTGTTGACTTTTAGGCGCCGGAGGAGTTTTCTTGATCCTCTTTGGACATTTGCTCTTGTAATGCCTATACTCCCTACACTCAAAGCACATAATATGATTTTTGTTTGAAAATAAAGTGTTTGAGTTACCTAGGGTGGTGGTAGGTGCCGGAGTTGAATTTTGAGCTTCCTCATCTTGATCGGATGTTGAGAGCTCTTCTTGAGGTTGCTCTGGTGTAGAGGATGGTCTCTCCTCCTCAATCCTAGAAGTAGATGCTTCTTCCACCTCTTCTACTTCTTCTTTCTCCGATTCGGAAGTTGACTCCATCTCAACTTCCGATTCCTCACTTTCACTTGAGGATGAACTCTCCTCATGGTATCTTGCCAATTTTCTCCATAGCTCCTTAGCATACATGTAATCCCCTAACTTGCACAAAACATCATTAGGGATTAAATCTTCCAAAAGTTTCGTTACCTTAACTTCGGTCTTGAGCTTTTGGCGTTGCTCTTGGGTCCACTTTTTCAATTTTAGGACATTCCCCTTCTTATCCCTAGGGGGTTCAAGACCTTCAATGAGGATGAACCAATCCTCTATGTTCATCATCAAGAATGTTTCCATTCTTGCTCTCCATGGAAAATCTTGGATCATATGGAGGTGGAGTGTTGATTTCCATCTAAGCTTGTCTTGGAATTCCATCTTCACCCTCTAGCCTTTCACCTTAGCTCCGGTTGTTAATCCGTAGTAGAAGAGCCCGGGCTCTGATACCACTTGTTAGGAATCGTTGGAATAGCTAGAGGGGGTGAATAGCGTAGATGAAATTAAGCTCGTGTTTGTGTCTACAATTTCGTTAGTCTTGTGTGAAATAGAAATAATAAAAGCGATAGAAATAGACAACAAGCTAACACAATGATATAACGTGGTTCGGAACTGCACGGTTCCTACTCCACGGATCGAGCTCTAAAGAGCCCTAGTGATGCACACGCACTCACTAATGATAAACACTCCTTCTCGACACAAGTCGGAGGCGGAGAAACCCCTTACAATAGATCTTACATGATAAGAACGAAATACAAGCAATATACAATGTAAATATGAAATACAAGTAAAGAAAAGACTTTACAACACTTGTTTTGATTGCTTGAATGCTTGGTTGCTTGCTTGCACTTGGAGACCTGATTTGCACCAACAAATCGCCCCAATAGTCCTCAAGAACCGGTTACTTTTTCCTCCATCACGAGCTCCATATATAGCTTCAACCTGTGCTGGAAAAAGTCTATCAATCGGCCGATCAAGACCATCAGTCGACTGATGCCACTGTTGTCGTGAGACAACGGCTAGTTCCACGTTGGATAAGTCCAACGGAACTACCATCAGTCGACTGATTGTGACCATCAGTCGACTGATGGAGTCCTCACTCGATCAGTCGAGTCTCGACTCCATTCTGTGGCCGAATTCTCGAGCACCAGTCAAGCGATCGAGACGATCGATCGCTCGAGCCATCGATCGGCCCCGAACCTATGGCGATCGCTAGGCCATAACCCGCAGTCAAACCCTAGTTGACTCAGTCCAGTCGACTGCCACATGGCACCAGTCGACTGGCACACCTCAACCATGAGGTTTTAACTCAAGTATGGTTCCCCCATACTTTCTAGACCACCCTTAGCCTAGACCTAAGCCTTCTAGTCACCTCCATCAGCCTCACGCCTCTCGGATCCCTCCAAGTCATCCATGACTTGTTCATCCATCGCGCTAGCCTTCAGGTGCTTCCGTCGGCTATGTCATGCTTACGGTGTCTACACCGCCAAGGCACATTGGACTTACGCCGCCAAGACTCCACTTGGACTTTACGCCTCCAATATTAAACCCCTTGGACTTCAAATGCTAACCCATGTTAGACTTTCCATGCCAAGACCATGCTTGGACTTTCCTTGCCAACTCATGTTGGACTTTCCATTTGCCAAGACCCATGCTTGGACTTTCCTTGCCAACACATGTTGGACTTTCCATTTGCCAAGTACTCAGGACTTGGACTTTCCCAACTGCCAAGTGTCCAACTTGGACTTTCCATGACAATTATATTGTCATATGTTTTTGTCGAAACATCAAAACACATCAAAACATCACTCGAGCCAAACTCGAGTCCTGGTCAATCGTGACCTGGGCCGATTGCACCAACACATGTGTGGTGTTCTATCTTCTCAACATCCCTAACCGCCAACCCTAGTTCATTAAACCTATTTTGAGTTATTTTTTTAGCACAAGTTGTTCCAAATAACTACTTGATAATTAAGTTATGAGTTTATTTGACCATTGTCAACTTTAGCAAGTCAGCCAATGTCGACTACTTTGCATTGTGCTCACTCAGCTGAGTATCGAGCCCAACTCTCCTCAGTCGAGTATCAACACTATGCTCACTTATCTCGAGTACAATGCACATAACACAAACATAGCCTGAGCGCCTTGTGCTCCGTACAAACACCTAGTGCTCCGTATGAACACCTATGTGCTCTATATGAACACTTATATGCTTTGTCCGAGCATATATATATGCTAGTCAAGCACCTAGTGTTCTGGATGAACACCCAGTGTTCTGAGCGAGCACCAATTGTGCTAGCTGAACACCATATGTAAATTTCTGTTGGATTGAGAAGCGTCGCTAGAGGGGGGGTGAATAGAGAGCATAAATATTTTCATTCATTCGTACGATACACGAGTAAGCACAGCGAAAAATAAAGAGACACATTTATTTTACTTGGTTCACAACCCAACGGTTGATACTCTAAGGCCCTATCGATCCTAGACCGCGTACGGAGGGCAAAGCACTATAACGTCTCCTCCTCATTGGAGGTAGGAGACAACGATCACAAAACCGAATGTACGAGGAAAAGGCAACAAGCCTACCTCACCTCGTTACGAATAAAAACAAAGAATACAATAGAATATGTTTACTTGTTGATGCTGCCGACGAAGAGGATGAGAACTTATCGTTGCATCGGCGTTATGACGGTATCGGAGCGTTGGCGTTGTAGGAGCACTTGAGAGTAAACTTGATGATGTTTGGAGTTGGAATCCTCCCCTCCTTTTATAGAGTTTTGCCTTTGAATATCTCCTCATCTTTTGGAACAGATCACGAAATTGTACAAATTTTATTGTGAAGTGGCCGCGTCAAACCTTATCCATTTTGACCTAGCGTAAAGGTTGATTCGTTGCCATCGATCCAGCGATGCCTCCCATCGATCGTGATGAGCATCGATCGGCGCCAATGTCAACGATCATTGCCGGCTGGCCCTGCAATAAGAGGTTATCTTGAAAAATGATAAATGCGACAGTTTCTAACCGTCTGATCTCGACCTAGACCTTCCACAGGAAGTCTTAGTCAGATCGCCGCCTACGGTCGTCCCCGTAAAGAGAACACAACCTTACCATCTCTCACTCACATGAACTTACCTTGATACTTACCTTGTAGCTCTCGCTTTCAGCCTTCCACTCGATTCCTTCGGCTCCCTCCGAAGTCATTCGAGTGTCGCCCGACCACCACGGCTTCCTTCAGGTGTCTCTAGCCTTCAGCTCTAGCTTTAGTACTTTTTTGCACACTCGATTTAGCTCATGAGATAACGATGTAAACTTAACTTTGTGTCTTTGTCATAATCAAAACACAGGTTCGATTATCTAGTGCCCCTGCACCAACAATCTCTCCCTTTTTGATCTATGGCAAACCAACACAAAGTTAAGGGAAATTAAAGCATAAAGCAAGTATAGTAAATTATGAATGCCATTTTCAAAAACTCCTCAACCAAAACTCCCCCTTAACCCTAGGTGAGTTTTGAAAAAGAAACTTTAATTTTTAAAATTAAATTTTATGTTACTCCCCCTTAACTTTTGCTCTTCTCCCCCTTTTACCATAAATCAAAAAAGAATGTTGGGGTTTTTGTATAAAATAGGGGTTTTAAAAATAACATCGTATATGCATGCATCTAGACAAATCAACAATGAGTCCAAGCATGCATCTAGCAGTAGTTAGATAGATTGGTTCGAGTTGTGTCCCTCTGCACCAATAATCTAAAGGTTTATAATATAACCCTTAGGGTTAGTTTGCTCTCCCCCTTAGTCAAATATATGAAGTATAAGAGATGTAGGGGGCGCTAAACTTTGGCCTAAGAGTTGTTAAGTACAATAGTTGAGAAAATAAGTAGTATTTTGAAGAGATTGTATTTCAATTATCCTTAACATCTCACCCATTCTATGTGTCTCAGAATTTGTTCACCTTATATATTTTGTGAGATAATTTGAAATTGATTAAAGATAGTCAACCTTGAGTTAGATTCGGATTTAACCTTTAGATCATTAAGTAACTTTTCGAGAAACTGGCTTCCAGGTCATGGCGAGGCACAGGGGCCTTCTTTGATCGGAACAACGACCACTTCCTTATACAAAGTCAAATTCAAGAAAATATCACTTAAGTCACTTAGGGTTACTTCCTGGTCTAACTAGTTTAGGATACGGTGAGGTAGCTTCAGCTAATTCCACTCGGTTAAGTGCACCAAGCTAGATACGCCTTATCTAGCTCGAATACACGAGACTTTGTTTCCCTAACGTACTATCATCTCGCCTCATCCTGATACTATTTTGTCAAGAGTTAACTAACTATTTTCCCTACCTAGCCGTTCTAAAAATTAAAATGTAAAGGTTTTTCTATGTAAGCGGGTATACTATTTTAGTATTAGCTTCTCCTGGACCATTGAACCAATATGGTCTATTCAAATAATAAACATAATCCTGGGGAATCCAATACTTATTAGTCCTTATATGTGAGTTCAATAAAACCTTTGGGACCCATGCTTGGACTCTTTGATGACTACGATTTATGATAGACATATATGATCTATTCGTAGTCTTTGACCTAAATCCGAGTCCGGCTTTGTTGTACATAGCTCTTTGGGTTCCAAGTAGTCGGTTAAGGTTCTTAGATCCCAACATGAACCTTTCCAACCTAGCCTCGACCTCTTGAACTCGGTCTTTCAAGAGAGAATTCTCCTCCTCAAGTTTTTCAACTTGGGTTGAGTTTCCCTCTTGAACTTGACTAGTTGAAGAGGTTAGAGTAGCCTCTTGCTTGAGAGTTTCAACCTCCTCAAGTAACGACTCAACCCTAGACTCGAACTTAGTTAATTTCCTAGTAAGCATTTTAATTGTATTGTAAAGCGTATGAATTAGTGAGCGGCTAACCTTAATTTTCTCTTTTGGTCCGGCTTTGAGTTGCTTCTCGAAGTAGTCCTCGAGTTCGGAGTCGGTGTTGTAATTAAATTCGGATTCAGACTCGGACTCGGACTCTTCGGGTCTTGCCATGCATGCTATGCGGACGCCTTCTTCATTGTCCCATGTTGCACGAAAAGCCTTCTTTTGATTTGATTTGAATTGTGCCCTCTTTTGGTTCTTTAGTAGCCTCCTTTCCCTCTGAACTATCTTTCGCACTACGTTCACTATTGCTTCCACCTCTTCCGATTCAGACTCTGATTTGTCTTCGGGTTCCAGTTCATCTACTTGCCTAGTAGGTGGCTTGCTTCTTTGTCCTGCAAGTAAAGCAAAACCTCTCTCGGCCCGGACCACGTTAGTTTGCTCGTGAAGTTCAAACTCGAAAAATAATTCATCTAACCTAAGATTTGAAAGGTCCTTAGAGACCTTGTAGACATTGACCATGAATGCCCACAAGGTAGTCCTAAGGAAAGCATTTAAAGAGTACCTTATAAGGTCCCGGTTCTCTACGGCTTGCCCGATCGAGTGAAAACCGTTGACAATATCTTGGTGTAGGTAGGAAACTTCACTTCCCACTTCAACTCGGTTGCTTGTTCATGGCAATCCCATCGACGTCCCCGGATTAAAAAAATTTAATCCTAGACAAAAGGGATCACCCAAGGAACCGTTTCATCGTTGTGCTATTCGATTAGAGTAGTCACTTGAACAAACTTGTTGTTCAAGCAATCAACCTCTATTCTACGAATAGCCGCGGAATAGATGATGTACGGATCGTCGGCTTTTGTGTTTATGTTCGGGGTCCAAGTATATTTAACCATAAAAATAGAATATATAACATGTATATGATTGAAAGACAATTATAGACATGTTACAAAAGAAAATAGACAATCGTTATATCTCTCAATCTTCTATTGTATGTCCTTCCTCCTTTTGGACGTCGTGTGGGCGACGATCTTCCAAAAGTCGAAGCTCCTAGATCACCAATCTTCCTATCCTTGTTCTCTCTAAACAAAGGAAGATCAATAACAAAACTCTTCCTCTCCTTGCTTGCGCCAACCACCAAGCACCAACTTGGTGTGCGCCGGCCAAAGGAATGGATGAAGGAGATGGATGTCGGCCAAGAGCTCCAAGGGAAGACCCTAAGCTTTGTTTCCACCGGACAAGGAGAAGAGAGGGAGGGCTTGACTGCCGACCAAGGAGAGGAGAAGCAAACCTTGGGCGCAGGCCATCAACAAGAAGAAGAAGAGAAAGGAAATTCTTTCCTTAATTGTGGCCGCCCAAATCCCTAAGCCTCCTTGCCGCCCAAAACCCTAGCCCCTCCTTTGATTCTTATTCTCCACGCCAACCCTTAAGCCCCTTTTTATAGAGTTAGGGATAAGCCTTGTTTTAATCTCCACCATTGGTTCTAGGGATTTAATCTCAACTGTCAGATCTAGAGATTTAATCTCAACCGTCGAATCTAGAGATTTAATCTCTACCGTTGGATCTAGAGTTTTATTTTCAACCATTGGATCTAGGCTTCATGAGGTTTTAATAGGCTACAATAGGGACCATGAGGAGGAGTTGGATCTTGGCCCCACAATGGATCAAGCCCACATAAAGTCTGATCCATTAATGATAATCCAATCGACTAAAGGATTATCATTGATCAACCTCACCAACCCCCATAAGTTAATATGGGCTCCATATACTATTTGTATATTTATCTCCCCGTGTTTAAGATCTCGAATGTCCATCGATTAATTAATTTATTGACCATTAATTAATCAACATCTAACTCCATGAGTAGTATCACTCATCCTTATCATCATGCTGGACCAAGTCCACCTGCAGGGTTTACATGATGAACCTTATGAGCTCCTCAAGGGGATATCATCATCCTAATATATAGGACACGGTTTCCTCCTATAATCAACGGCACACCATATAAATAATATCATTTCCCAACTTACCGAGTCTATCGATTTAATCTATAAATCTCACATCGATTAAGAGCATGTACAATATAATATCTGAGGTCCGATTCGATTATGTAGTCAGCAATAAATCGAATCACCTTTAAGTCGGTCCTGCTCAATATGCACAAAGTGTACTAGTGTGATTCTATGGTCAAGACAAACCAATACCAAATCACACTACAACCATACCAATGGTTTGTCCAAAGTCATCTCGGTTGTGAGCCTTTACTTATACTTTACAAGGAGCCAATAACATGATCTCCCGTGTGACACCACACACCATGTTATCTACAATGTAATGTATTAGACAATATGCATCACCATAAATATGCAAACAATGATCATGTGATTCTTATTTCAAAATAAAGATGTTCATATAAAAGATAGACTTTTCAGTATACATCCCAACAATCTCCCACTTATACTAAAAGACTATGCTGTCCTCAAACTGCCATACATCTGATTCTCATTCCCTCCACATGCCTATCAAAAGCTCTTGCTGGAAGGGCCTTAGTGAAAGGATCTGCCAGGTTATCCTCCGATGCAATCTTGGCCACAGCAACTTCTCCTCTCTTTACGATTTCTCGTATCAGGTGGTACTTGCGCTCTATGTGTTTATTTGCCTTATGGGCTCGTGGTTCCTTCGAGTTTGCAACTGCACCACTATTATCATAATAAATTGTGATAGTTCTGGGCAAACCAGGAATCACGTCCAAGTCCATCAAGAAGTTCCTGAGCCACACAGCTTCTTTGGCCGCCTCAGAGGCCGCCACATACTCAGCTTCCATGGTAGAGTCTGCCACGCATTTCTGCTTGACACTCCTCCAAACATATCTTATTCCTTCGCTCTGCTAAACCATTCTGCTAGGGTGTGCCAAGTGCAGACAATTGGGATTGAATCCCAGCCTCTGATAAGTAATTCTTAAACTCTCCCAAGAGTTACTCACCACCACGATCAGATCATAGTGTCTTGATACTTTTACCTTGACGTTTCTCCACATCAGCCTTGAATTCTTTGAACTTTTCAAAGCATTCAGACTTGCAATGCATCAAGTAAATGTATCCATATCTTGAATAATTGTCTATGAAAGAGATGAAATACTCAAAACCACCTCTAGCCTGGATAGACATAGGACCACACAAATTAGAATGAACCAATTCCAACACATCTTTGGCTCTATACCCCTTGGCCTTGAAAGACCTCTTGGTTATTTTACCCTCTAAGCAAGATTCGCAAGTTGGGAAATCTTTCACCACTAATGAACCTAGAGGTCCATCAACTATCAACCTTTGAATTCTACTTAGGTTAATATGACCAAGCCTAAGATGCCAAAGATATGTTTGGTTCATCTTCGAAGGTTCTGTTTTCTTATTGGAATTAGAAGATGAGTTATTAACTTCTATTTGCATCGTGGGAGCTTTTGGTTCAAGTGTATACAAATTTCCTATCAATGCACCAGAACAGATAATCTCCCTATTCCTTTTTATAACAACTTCGTCGTTAAAAGAAATAGAATATCCATCCATAAACAATTTAGAAACTGAAATTAAATTCTTTCTAAATAAAGGTACATAAAGGCAATTCTTAAGAATCAAAAATTTATTTTTCTCAAAAGACAAATAAACATCTCCCACTGCAACAGTCGCCACCTTCGTGGCATCGCCCGAGTATACGGTAATCTCCCCCTCAGCCAGTCGTCTGGTTTCCTGGAACCCCTATAAAGTATTGCAGACATGATCAGTGGCTCCCGTATCTACACACCAAGTGCCGGTAGATAACACCGCTAAACATGTTTCAACGACTAGACCAAAAGATATACCTTTATTCTGCTTGCGGTTGGGGCAGTCCTTCTTCCAGTGTCCAGTCTGTTTACAAGTGAAGCACTTGCCTTTCGGCTTCTTCACTCCTCCCTGAGTTCCTCCCACCGCCTTTGCCCCATCTTGTTTCTTCTTCTTCTTGCCTTTCGACTTAGAAGTAGAAACCTTTTGGGAAACCATGGCTTACGCCTGAGCACTCTGACAAAAAAGCCCCTCTGCTGCCTGGAGTTCTGTCAAAAGCTCCGCCAACGAATACAACCTCTTGTTCATGTTGTAGTTCAGGCGAAACTGCTCAAAACTCCTAGGTAGAGACTGGAGAATGATATCGACCTGGGTTTCCCCATCGATCTCAGCTCCGAGGACTTCCAGCTCATTCAAATGAGTCATCATCTTGAGAACATGATCCCTCACGGGTGTTCCCTCGATCATGGAGGTCTTCATCAAGTTCCTCATGGCTTCCTGCCTGGCAGCCCGATTCTAGTGCCCGAAAAGCTCTTTGAGATTGAGCATCATGTCATAAGCAATGGGCATGTCTTGATGCTGATGTTGCAGTACATTTTACATAGATGCCAAAATGTAACACCGCGTCATCTCATCGGCCTTGATCCACTTCTTATAACTCTCCTTCTCCTTTTCCCCAGAACCATCCGTAGGCTTAGGAGGGCACTCTTCAAGGAGTACATATTTGTATTCCTCAGCAGTCAAGACAATGTCAAGATTCCTCTTCCAATCAACATAGTTGGGTCCAGCAAGTTTATTTTCTTTCAGTATCACAACAAGCAGGTTGAAAGTCATTTTGAAAGAAAACCTAAGAATCACATAGATCAAAACATTAGATTTCAAAAAATTATTGATTCCTCAAACAATAAAATTTTAAAATCAACCAACACCGAGAATATCGTATGCCACGATAGTGTGGACGTATACGAATTCTACATTTGTATGAGGAGGTTTTACCCATTAATTTTACTATCTTGTCAACCTAACTTTTTGACAAGTAAAATTAATAGTTGGTTTCTCTTTGGCCCTACAAATAAAAGCAGTGACTCCGATGGGGAGGATACTTATATTTGTATCTAAGTGTTCACCATTACTCAATACCAAGGTAATTATCTCGGGTTATGTGCCTTCCGATGGGGAAGTACACACGCTCCTTAATAATTTTCTATAACCATATTCGACCTTGTGATCCGCAAAAAAACTCATCCGATGGGGAGGAAGGCACTCAGAGCTAACGCGCAAGTTTGTTTGCATCACATGTCAAATCGTAATGGAGGCCATGGGAATTTATAAAAATATCCCTCTCCCACTTAGTAATTTAAAATTGAGGAATTTTCTAGCCTACGACATGCATATAAAACAATAAGCAATAAATATGAAAAAAAATATTTTCCAACTATTATGGCTTTTGTCTTCAATATGTCTCCCGTCGTATCGCCATCTCGTCCACTCCTCCCTACGCCATGTACGAGCCATCCGGAGATCCGAGCTGAGACTAAAAACTATTTTAATTTACATCCATCGATCCTATACTCCACGAGGGAGTGTACATGAAATCTAGATCGAAAGTAAACTAAAATAAAATGAGTGGCTAAACAATGTCGTATCTAATTACAAAAATTAAATACTAGCCTCGTCGACCACGAGGATTCAACAAAATATACAATTACACACATATGGCCATAATAGTTGGATCCTATGCCTGCAACCAAAAAGTTAACCTACGCACATCCTACTATTATCCGGCACATATAATATATGAAAAGTGCATAAAAGTAACCGAATCCTAAACACACAAAACCGGAAATCGTGGCTCTGATACCACTTGTAGGAAGGAAACTTCGCTTCCCACTTCAACTCAGTCGCTTGTTCATGGCAATCCCATTGACATCCCCGGATTAAAAAAATTTAATCCTAGACAAAAGAGATCACCCAAGCAACTGTTTCATCATCATGCTATTCAATTAGAGGAGTCACTTGAACAAACTTGTTGTTCAAGCAATCAACCTCTATTCTACGAATAGCCGTGGTATAGACGATGTACGGATCGCCAGCTTTTGTGTTTATGTTCGGGGTCCAAGTATATTTAACCATAAAAATAGAATATATATAACATGTATATGATTGAAAGACAATTATAGATATGTTACAAAAGAAAATAGATAATCGTTATACCTCTCGATCTTCTATTGTATGTCCTTCCTCCTTTTGGACGTCCTGTGGGCGACGATCTTCCAAAAGTCGAAGCTCCAAGATCACCAATCTTCCTATCCTTGTTCTCTCCGAACAAAGGAAGATCAATAACAAAACTCTTCCTCTCATTGCCTGCGCCAACCACCAAGCACCAACTTGGTGTGTGCCGGCCAAAGGAATAGATGAAGGAGATGGATGCCGCCCAAGAGCTCCAAGGGAAGACCCTAAGCTTTGTTTCCACCAGCCAAGGAGAAGAGAGGGAGGGCTTGACCGCCGCCCAAGGAGAGGAGAAGCAAACCTTGGGTGTCGGCCATCAACAAGAAGAAGAAGAGAAAGGAAATTCTTTCCTTAATTGTGGTCGCCCAAATCCCTAAGCCTCCTTGCTGCCCAAAACCCTAGCCCCTCCTTTGATTCTGATTCTCCATGCCAACCCTTAAGCCCCTTTTATAGAGTTAGGGATCAGCCTTGTTTTAATCTCCACCATTGGTTCTAGGGATTTAATCTCAACCGTCGGATCTAGAGATTTAATCTCTACCGTTGGATCTAGAGTTTTATTTTCAACCATTGGATCTAGGCTTCATGAGGTTTTAATAGGCTACAATAGGGACCATGAGGAGAAGTTGGATCTTGGCCACCCAATGGATCAAGCCCACATAAAGTCCGATCCATTAATGATAATCCAATCCACTAAAGGATTATCATTGATCTACCTCACCAACCCCCATAAGTTAATATGGGTTCCATATACTATTTGTACATTTATCTCCCCGTATTTAAGATCTCGAATGTTCGTCGATTAATTAATTTACTGACCATTAATTAATCAATATCTAACTCCATGAGTAGTACCACTCATCCTTATCATCATGTCGGACCAAGTCCACCTGCAGGGTTTACATGATGAACCTTATGAGCTCCTCAAGGGGACATCATCATCCTAATATATAGGACACGGTTTCCTCCTATAATCAACGACACATCATATAAATAATATCATTTCCCAACTTACCGAGTCTATCGATTTAATCTATAAATCTCGCCCATTGGTAAATCAAAGAAATGAATACTAAGTATATGTGTCCGTTATTATATCGGGATTAAGAGCACGTACAATATAATATCTGAGGTCCGATTCGATTATGTAGTCAGCAATAAATCGAATCACCTCTAAGTCGGTCCTACTCAATACACACAAAGTGTATTAGTGTGATTCTATGGTCAAGACAAACCAATACCAAATCACACTACAACTATACCAATGGTTTGTCCAAAGTCATCTCGATTGTGAGCCTTTACTTATACTTTACAAGGAGCCGATAACATGATCTCCCGTGTGACACCACACACCATGTTATCTATAATGTAATGTATTAGACAATATGCATCATCATAAATATGCAAACAATGATCATGTGATTCTTATTTCAAAATAAAGATATTCATACAAAAGATAGACTTTTCAGTATACATCCCAACACTTGGATCCGCGCATGTAGTTGGGTGGCGGTCTCACGATCCTGCATCTTTAGATTGTACAGTTTATTTAAAAGTAAATCTCTTTTACATACCTTAGCATCGGGCGTCCCTTCATGTAGATCAATCAATTTGTTCCATAGGTCTTTTGTGCTAATGAATGGTCTGATGCGGTTGAGTTCCTCCTTGGACAAGATGCATTACAATATTTGGGTTGCTCTTGCATCGACTTCGATTTGCCTCTTGGTTGCATTTGTCCACTTGTTAAAATCCAAGGGCTCCCCTTGATTATTCGTGGATAGAACAAAGCCGATTTGGATTATTATCCAAGTCTCGACTTGTGTTTTCAAGAAACACTCCATCCGACCTTTCCAATAACGAAAATCATTTCCGTTAAAGAAAGGAGGTCGGGTGGTGCTTTACCCCTCAATGTGAGCCATTAAGTATCTTGCAAAACACGATTAAAAACCAAAGAGAATTCCAAGACTCAGTCTTGGATTAATAGTGTGGTAAATAGTAGGAAATAAATATAAATAAATAAGAAGAATAAGAAACTAACAAAAGCTAGAAACTTACGACCTTCGATGTCCCCAAAAGGGTACTAAATGTTGGATTTTGGGGCTGGAAACAGCTTGTTACAAGAGTAAACCCTTGTAAGAAATGTAGATCTCTCAGAGAGCTTCGATTTGGTAGGTAGATCGTTTTGAGAGTCCTCTTGTGCAAAAAGATATAGCTGTTTTGCCGTCGACTACTCCAAAATAGAATACTTGCAAACACACAACCAAAAGAAGCATACCAAGACTTCGTCTTGGATTAGTAGTGCGGGAGGAAAAAAAGACTAAAAAAAATGCGACTCGAAAAATAAGAAAAGAAAACCAAAAAATGCTAGATTGGTGGTTTCACCAAATCTTAGCGCCCCCGCTCTGATACCAATTGTTGGATCGAGAAGCGTCACTAGAAGGGGGGTGAATAGAGAGCGTAAATCTTTTCGTTCGTTCGTACGATACACGAGTAAGCACAGTGGAAAATAAAGAGACACATTTATTTTACTTGGTTCACAACCCAGCAGTTGCTACTCTAAGGCCCTATCAGTCCTAGACCGCGTACGGAGGGCAAAGCACTATAACGTCTCCTCCTCGTTGGAGGTAGGAGACAACGATCACAAAACCGAATGTACGAGGATAAGGCAACAAGCCTACCTCACCTCGTTACGAATAAAAACAAAGAATACAATAGAATATGTTTACTTGTTGCTGCTGCCGACGAAGAGGATGAGAACTTGTCGTTGCGTCGGCGTTATGACGGTATCAGAGCGCTAGCGTTGTAGGAGCACTTGAGAGTAAACTTGATGATGTTTGGAGTTGGAATCCTCCCCTCTTTTTATAGAGTTTGGCCTCTGAATATGTATCCTCATCTTTCGGAACAGATCACGAAGTTGTACAAATTTTATCGCAAAGTGGCCGCATCAAACCTTATCCGTTTTGACCTAGCGCAAAGGTTGATTCGTCGCCATCAGTCCACTGATGCCTCCCATCAGTCGACTGATGAGCATCAGTCGACTGCCCAATGTCCAGCAGTCGACTACCAACCTGGCCACTTCCCTGCAGTAAGAGGTTATCTCGAAAAATGATAAATGTGATGGTTTCTAACCGTCCGATCTCGACCTAGACCTTCCACAGGAAGTCTTAGTCAGATCGCCGCCTACGATCGTCCCCGTAAAGAGGACACGACCTTACCATCTCTCACTCACATGAGCTTACCTCGATACTTACCTTTTAGCTCTCGCTTCCAGCCTTCCACTCGATTCCTTCGGCTCCCTCCGAAGTCATTCGAGTGTCGCCCGACCACCACGACTTCCTCCGGGTGTCGCTAGCCTTCAGCTCTAGCTTTAGTACTTTTTTGCACACTCGATTTATCTCGTGAGATAACGATGTAAACTTAACTTTGTGTCTTTGCCATAATCAAAACACAGGTTCGATTATCTAGTTCCCCTGCACCAACAATTTCGACCACCTAGTGCTTTGGCCAAGCACCATATGGAATTTTCGACCACCTAGTGCCCTGGTCGAGTACCATATGGAATTTTCGAGCACCTAGTGCTCTGTCTGAAGACCATATGGAATTTCTGACCACCTAGTACTTTGGTCGAACACCATATAGAATTTCTGACTACCTGGTGCTCTGGCCGAGCACCATATGGAATTTCCGAGCACCTAGTGCTCTTACCGAGCACCATATGGAATTTCCGACCACCTAGTGCTCTAGCCGAGCACCATATGGAATTTCCAAGCACCTAGTACTCCGGCTGACCACCATATGTGCTACCAAGCACCATATGTAATTTTCGAGCACTTAGTACTCTGGGCGACCACCATATGTGTTGTTGAGCACCATATGTATTTTCTGCATGTAACCCCCTCCATGAAGTGGTCGGCCACTT
This sequence comes from Wurfbainia villosa, assembly GCA_025175895.1. Taxonomy (NCBI): domain Eukaryota; kingdom Viridiplantae; phylum Streptophyta; class Magnoliopsida; order Zingiberales; family Zingiberaceae; genus Wurfbainia; species Wurfbainia villosa. The sequence goes on along the minus strand of CM046008.1, from coordinate 17,804,949 downwards.
TAGTTGTGAAATGATGTGAAGTTAAGTTGTGTAACTTCATCTTCTTCCTCATCTCTTCCCTCAAGCTCCCCATCCTCTCTTCTTTCCGTGGACTTCAAGGAGTGCTAGCACACTCTTAGTTGTCTTTTCTCTACCTATTGCTCATGTGGATACCGATAGAGGAGTGTACACTTGACACTCTCGAGTTCCGGCAATCCATTTGGATGAGCGGGATAAGCGAAGGGCGTCGCATCAAGGGTAAAACTCTTAACATGTAGATCTAGAGTATATATAAGGGTTTTAAACACATACATGTATTTTTGTTTACATTCGCACGGATCCGTGGCCGACTTTCGGGATTTCCACAACGCAAAAAGCGGTTTTTACAGCTCGGATAGTCCAACAATGGTATCAGAGCTACATGCGAAGCATGTATGTGTTTAGTTTTGTAATTTTTTGTATTAGATATAAAAATTAAAGATCTGTAAGTTTCTATAAATTTCCTATTTTATAGATTTTTTTGGGTATTTTTCTCGAAGGGTCGAAGCAACAAGTGTTGGGACACTTGTAGGCTTCAACCACCGAGAAAAACTCTCCGAAATGACAAATTCTCGCTCTAGTCTTTTGGGACAGCGATTTAAGGCACTGCAAGATCTAGATGGGACACTCACGAGATTCATTTTATGAGTAGGGGCGCTGCCCCTAACCCCGCAAGGGGCATTATCCCACGATCACGCTCGGAAATTGCTTAGCATGACCGTTACGGAGATGTGACTCATAAAATTGAAAAAAAAAAAGAAGGAAAAATTATAAAAATTTCTGTAAAATACATAATTTAGAATTATGTATAATACTGTGATGGTCATGGCCCAATAACCCCAATGTGATTGGATAAATGTATTGTAATTCATAATACGGCTTGCATGCCATTTTTTTGTGTTGTGCATGTTGTATAATGTATGTGACCTGCGCGTCGTACCTCTCCTTTTAATATTCCAGTTGTAAATAGTTTTAAACTCGAATGTAACTCAAGTTTCATGTTTGTAATGTACAAAAATGGAGTGGTGGAAGGTCCACGAGGAGATGGAGTTACGAGGAGGGTGCCGACGACACATGGCGGTTAAAGGAGGTGCTTGGAGAAGCCGCTAACCCTAGGTTGACCGTCCAATCTTCTCATTGGCTTGAGAAGATCATAGTAGGGCCATGACCTCATCACAATATATATATATATATATATATATATATATATATATATATATATATATATATATCCATACAAAATATACAGAACACACAACACTCTAGGTTAGATATCTAGATATATATATATATATATATATATATATATATATATATATATATATATTTAATTATTTATTTTTGCTTGTATGTATGTGATGCATGCTAGTAAATTTTGCTTGTATGTATATGATGCATGCTAGGATTTTTTACTTGTATGTATATGATGCATGCTAGTATATTTTGCTTGTATGTATGTGATGCATGCTAGTGTAGGCTAATAAAGGCCTTAATGCATATATGATACACATTCACAATTAGATTAGATCTTAATCGAATCAACTCGAAAATGCCTACCAAGTTTTGATACCCATCACTACCTCGATCATTTGTTATTGTTGAATCTGCCAAAGCAGAGCAATGCATATTATCTTGGTAGGATGCGGAGGGACAATCTTGGTCCCGCCTATCACAGCTTTGGTGAGAATAAGCTTAATTAGATTGAGTAAAACTAGTTAACTCAATTGGATCGAGTAAAACTATAGGCATATTCCAACCGTTGGAAAGGTAGGATAAGATTACATTTACACTAAATCTTGGGCGATTTAGCCAAAGCTAACTCAAGGCCTTTTGTAAATGTGGATCTTGATCCTATAAACAAGAGTTACATAGAGATGTAATCGGTAATTTGTTACCTACCGATCATACTAAGTCTTGAGCGATTTAGCCAAAGCTAACTCAAGGCGTAGTATGATGTGGATCTTGTCCCGTGAGAATTATAGCTAGTTTGTATGAATCTAGTAATGTGGTTTAACCACATCCATGACTCAATTCTACAAAAGTCTTATAATTCAGTGGGAGCATCATTTGATTAAAGGCCTAGTTAAATGATAAATGTAATATGATATTAATTTTCTGCATTGTGTATGTTGTAGATTACCATGTCGACAAACACGAATACTCTCTCCCTGCGTTCTGTCCTTGAGAAGGACAAGCTCAATGGAGCTAATTTCCTGTACTGGTACAGGAATTTGAGAATCGTTCTCACCCAAGAAAGAAAACTGTATATTTTGGAGCAGCCTATTCCGGAGGCACCTCCTGCCACTGCCTCGCGAGCTGACCGAGATGCTTACAAGAAGCATCAAGATGATGCATTAGATGTGTCATGCCTCATGCTCGTGACCATGAACTCTTAGCTTCAGAAGCAACACGAGTTCATGAATACTTTTGATATGGTTGAACATCTTCGTCAACTGTATCAAGGATAAGCAAGGCATGAGAGATATGAGATCTCTAAGGCACTATTTCAGTGCAAGATGCAAGATGGGACTCTCGTAGGTCCATATGTACTCAAGATGATTGGGTACATAGAAAACCTACAGAGGTTGGGATTCCCACTTGGCCAAGAGCTGGCCACTGATTTGATCTTGCAATCTTTGCCACAAAGCTACAATCAATTTGTCATGAATTATAATATGAATGAAATTGATAAGCCACTGCCTGAGATGCTCATCATGTTGAGAACTACTAAGCTCAACCTGAAGAAGGGAAAACTTGACTCCATTTTGATGGTGCAAAAGAAGAAAGGCAAGGGCAAGCCTAAAGGTAAGGGAAAGTCTCAAGCCAAGGGCAAAGGCAAGGCACTGAAATCGAAAGGAGGGGTGGCCAAGGAAGGGACTTGCTTCCACTGTAAGGAAGTTGGACACTGAAAGCGTAACTACAAAGCATACCTGGAAGATCTTAAGAAGAAGAGAAGTGAGACTTCTACTTTAGATATATATTGTTGGTGCAATCAGCCTAGGTCACGATTGACCAAGACTCGAGCTTGACTCGAGAGATGTTTTGATATTCGACAAAAACATATGACAATGTGATTGTCATGGAAAAGTCCAAGTCTTGGATACTTGGCATGGAAGGTCCAAGTGGGACACTTGGCATTTGAGAAAGTCCAAGCATGGGTCTTGGCAATGGAAAGTCCAACATGGGTTGGCAAAAGAAAGTCCAACCATGGGTCTTGGCAATGGAAAGTCCAACATGGGTTGGCAAGAGAAAGTCCAAGCATGGGTCTTGGCAATGGAAAGTCCAACATGGGTTGGCAAGAGAAAGTCCAAGCATGGGTCTTGGCATGGAAAGTCCAATATGGGTTGGAAAGGGAAAGTCCAATCTTGAGTCTTGGCATTTGGAAAGTCCAAGGGGTTTGATATTGGCGGCGTAAACTCCAAGCGGGAGTCTTGGCAGCATAAATCCAATGGTTGGCGGCGTTAAATCCAAACGGAGTCTTGGCGGCGTAAGTCCAATGTGCCTTGGCGGTGTAGACACCGTTAGCATGACATTGCCAAGACCCATGCTTGGACTTTTCCCTTGCCAAGACCCATCTATGCTGCCAAGACTCCCGCTTGGACTTTACGCAGCCAATATCAAACCCCTACAAGTTTATGAATCGTGACCAAGTGATCCTGGTCATGATTGACCAAACTCGAGTTTGACTCGAGTGATGTTTTGATGTTTAACAAAGTGAGTTGACATTGATGTTTGACATTAATGTCTGTTGATGTTTTAGGGAGATTGTTTATACAATCAACCCAGGTTATGTTTAACCGGACTCGAGTTTGACTCAAGGGAGACTTTGATGGTTGACTGGAGTTGACCATGTCATGGAAAGTCCAAGTCTTGAGTACTTGTCATGTAAAGTCCAAGCATGGATCTTGGCAAGGAAAAGTCCAAGCATAGGTCTTGGCATGGAAATTCCAACATGGGTTGGAAAGGGAAAGTCCAAGCTTGAGTCTTGGCATTTGAGAAGTCCAAGGGGTTTGATATTGACGGCGTAAAGTCCAAGCGGGAGTCTTGGCAGTAAAAGTCCAATGGTTGGCAGCGTAAAGTCCAAGCGGAGTCTTGACAGCATAAGTCCAATGTGTCTTGGCGGTGTAGACACCGTTAGCATGACATAGTCGATGGAAGCACTTGAAGACTAGCGCGATGGATGAACAAGTCATGGATGATTTGGAGGGATCCAAGAGGCGTGAGGCTGACGAAGGTGACTAGAAGGCTTAGGTCTAGGCTAAGGGTGGTCTAGCAAGTATGGGGGAATCATACTTGGGCTAAAACCTCATGTTTGAGGTGTGTAAGTCGACTGGTAAGAGTCAACTAGGGTTTGACTGAGGGAAGTGGCCTAGCGATCATTGCCGGATATGCGATCGGTGATCATGTGATCGATCGTGATGCTCGATGTTTCGACCACGGAATGGAGTCTCACTCATTGTTGTGGCGGTGATCAGTGGAGGTTTAATCGGTCGTGATGGTCATGATCGGTCGGTCGATGATGGATCCGTTGGATTTTTCGGCGTGGATCTAGCCCGTTATCTCATAAGCGATTGCATCGATCGATGGTCGGCGATCAAGACGATCGGCTTTTTCAAGACAGCGAAGATATAAATGGAGCTCATGGAGGAGAAAAAGCCAACCGGTTCTTGAGCATCCTTGGGGCGATTTGTTACTGCAAATCAGGGTCTTCAAGGTCATTCTTTAAGGAACCAAAAGCAAGCAATCAAAAGGCATTCGTAAAGTATTATCTTTACTTGTATTGCATGTATTTCATTATAATTGCTTGTTGTACTTAGTTTATTGTTGTAAACTGTTGTAAGAGGTTTCTCCACCTCCGACGTGTTGTCGAGAAAGAGTTTATTGCTTAGTGGTGTTTGTGGCATCGCTAGAGCTCTTTAGAGCTCGATTCGTGGAATATGAATCATTCGGTTCTGAACCACATTATATTCTTGTGTTCATGTGTTTGTCTATTTCGTTATTGTTATTATTATCTATATTCCACTGCGCTAACGAAGTTTGTAGACGAACATGCAAATGAGCTCCATCGACGTATAACACGATGCTATTCACCCCCCCCCCTCTAGCATTCCAACGATCCCCTACAGTTGATACAAAGTAGGGCCAAAACATTGAAAATTTCAATGGTTTTGAATTTTGTGTCAATTTCACTATTTTATGGTTAAAATAATTTTCAAATATTTTTCACCCATTGTATTGGTCATAAGTATTATATGTACAAATTTTCATAATTTTTTGAATTACGTATAATTATTTATGAATTTCCAAAATCCATTTTTGATAACTGAAATTTGAAAATTTCAATTATCAGTCGACTGCCCTTGGTGGCAATTGACTGATGGAGACAGCAGTCGACTGATCTCTAATAAAGTCGACTGCCAAGGCTGATTTCGAGAAAACAAGGTTGTTTAGCCCATTTTCAGTCATGGTAAAGTTCTCTAACCACTCCTAATCCTAGGATATGCTTTGGAAAGCATTAGAAAGGGTGAAAATACATTGGATATGGATTAAGAGAGTTGTTTTGGGTTTGTATCAATTTTGAAGGTGAGGGAAAGTTCTATGTTAAACTTTGAACCTTAATTTTGATAGTTTAGAGTTCTTATTGGCTTAGGGACTTCCCAGGGACATTGTTGCTGCAATGGTCAAGGGGGAGCAAGCTTTTAGGGGGAGGTATCCATCATGAGATGATGGATGGTATTTTTCCTCATGAGGGGGAAAATGAGATTTTGAGATACCCAATTTGGAAATTGGGAGAGTGTATATGATTGCCTCTCTTGAGTGATATGGGACTTATCACTTGGAAGATGGTAGGCATCCTAGGTATTTTTGGACCAAGAGAGAGATTGTAAGATCTCATTAGGACATGAGACATTGACCTCCTTGGAGAGAACCTTTTTTATGTTATTCAAAAAGGGGGAGAACTTATTGAGCGAATGACATCAATTAAGAAAATTGATGGGGATGATTGGTTTGAGTTAGATGGTCTGACTCAATGGTTTATTTGGTTTTTATCAAACATCAAAAAGAGGGAGATTGTTGGTGCAATCGGCCCAGGTCACGATTGACCAGGACTCGAGCTTGACTCGAGAGATGTTTTGATGTTCGACAAAAAATATATGACAATGTGATTGTCATGGGAAAGTCCAAGTCTTGGATACTTGGCATGGAAAGTCCAAGTGGGACACTTGGCATTTGGGAAAGTCCAAGCATGGGTCTTGGCAATGGAAAGTCCAACTTGGGTTGGCAAGGGAAAGTCCAAGTATGGGTCTTAGCAATGGAAAGTCCAACATGGGTTGACAAGGAAAAGTCCAAGCATGGGTCTTGGCATGGAAAGTCCAACATGGGTTGGCAAGGGAAAGTCCAAGCTTGAGTCTTGGCATTTGGAAAGTCTAAGGGGTTTGATATTGGCGGCGTAAAGTCCAAGCGAGAGTCTTGGCAGCATAATTCCAATGGTTGGCGGTGTAAAATCCAAGCGGAGTTTTGGCGGCGTAAGTCCAATGTGCCTTGGCGGTGTAGACACCATTAGTATGACATAGCCGATGGAAGCACCTGAAGGCTAGCGCAATGGATGAACAAGTCATGGATGACTTGGAGGGATCCGAGAGGCGTGAGGCTGACGGAGGTGGTTAAAAGGCTTAGGTCTAGGCTACGGGTGGTCTAGTAAGTATGGGGGCACCATACTTGGGTTAACCTCATGTTTGAGGTTAAAACCTCATGTTTGAGATGTGTCAGTCGACTGGTGTCATATGGCATTCGACTGGCACGAGTCAACTAGGGTTTGACTGCGAGAAGTGTCTAGCGATCATTGCGGTGGGCGATCGGCCGAGTAAGCGATTGACCGATCGTGTGATCACCGTCGGTGCTTTCGGTTTTGGGCATAAAATGGAGTCTGACTCGACTGCTAGGGTTAGCAGTCGAGTGAAGGCTCGATCAGTCGAGTGAAGGCTCGATCAGTCGACTGATGGTCATGATCAGTCGACTGATGATGGATCCGTTGGATTTTTCCAGCGTGGATCTTGTCGTTGTCTCACGACAACAGTGGCATCAGTCGACTGATCGACGATTTCTAGCCCAGGTTGAAGCTTTAAATGGAGCTCGTGGAGGAGGATTTCACCAGCGGTTCTTTAGGCTTTTGGGGCGATTTGTTGCTGTAAATCAGGGTCTCCAAGTGCAAGTCAAGCAACCAAGCATTCAAGCAATCAAAAGCAAAGTGTTGTAAAGTTTTCTTTACTTGTCTTTCATATTTGTATTGTATATTGCTTGTAATCATTTGTACGAGATTTCTCCACTTCCGACGTGTGTCGAGAAGGAGTTATTGCATAGTGGTGTGATTAGCATCGCTAGAGCTCTTTAGAGCTCGATCCGTGGAGTAGGAACCGTTCGGTTCTGAACCACATTAAATATTTGTGTATTTGTGGTTGTCTATTTCGTTATTGCATTATTTCTATTATTCCGCTGTGCGCTAATGAAAATTGTAGACAAACGCAAATTGAATTCCATCACGCAACGCTACGACGCTATTCGCTATTCACCCCCCCCCCCTCTAGCGTTCCAAGGATTCCCTACATATATGTTATAGAAGTCAATCTATCTATTTCTTCATCATGGGTATTAGATACCGGATGTGCATCTCACATTTATACCAATGTGCAGGCGTTGAGAAATAGCAGGGCATTGACGAAGGGCGAGGTGGACCTATGAGTAGGCAATGGAGCAAGGGTTGCTGCTATTGCTGTAGAAACTTATTTTCTATCTCTGCCCTCTGGGCTTGTACTAGAATTAGATGAATGTTGTTATGTGTCTGCTTTGACTAAGAACATAATTTCAGTTTCTTGTTTAGACAAGAAAGGCTTTTCGTTTATAATAAAGAACAAATGTTGTTCAGTTTATTTAAATGATATGTTCTATTGTAGTGCACCTCTGATGAACGGACTCTACATTCTAGACTTAGAGAGCCCCATCTATAACATAAGTACCAAAAGGTTCAAGTCAAATGAGTTGAACCAAACCTATCTCTGGCATTGTCGCTTAGGTCATATAAATGAGAGTCGCTTATTCCAGCTCCACAAGGATGGCCTGCTGGACTCATTTGATTTTGAATCATATGAGACATGCGAGTCTTGCCTTCTTGGCAAGATGACCAAGACTCCCTTTAGTGGACACAGTGAAAGAGCAACAGACTTATTAGGACTTATACATAGTGATGTATGTGGCCCTTTCAATGTTGCTGCTAGAGGTGGTTATAAGTACTTCATTACATTTACTGATGACTTCAATAGATATGGTTATGTGTATCTGATGACACATAAGTCTGAATCCTTTGAAAAGTTCAAATAATTCAAGAATGAAGTACAAAACCAACTTGGCAAGAGTATTAAGATACTTAGATCAGATCGAGGTGGTGAATACCTTAGCCATGAGTTTCATGACTATCTAGCTGAGTGTGAGATTCTATTCCAATTCACTCCTCCTGGAACACCACAGTGGAATGGTGTATCTAAAAGGAGGAATCGTACCCTATTAGATATGGTATGATCTATGATGAGTCACACAGATTTTCCTATATCCTTTTAAGGATATACTCCAGACACAACAACCATCACACTTAATCGTATACCATCCAAGAATGTGATAAAGACACCATATACGATATAGAGAGGGGAAAATCCCAAGATATCTTTCATGAGGATTTGGGGTTGTGAGGCTTACGTTCGACGTCAAGTCTCAGACAAACTAGGATCCAAATCCGATAAGTGCTATTTTGTTGGATATCCCAAGGAAACGAAGGGATATTACTTCTACATTCCCAGTCATCACAAAGTATTTGTGGCAAAGACTAGGGTATTTCTAGAAAGGGGTTTTGTTTCTAGAAAACTAATGGGAGTACATTCGATCTTGAAGAAATTCAAGATAAGGACCATAGCACTGAGGCCTTGATGGAGGTTGAACATGAACCACAAAGTGTTGTGGGTGAAGAGATTGTTGCACAAAGAGTTATGGAACAACAACTTGTTCAGGTAGACCTACCTCTTTGCAGGTCTGATAGGGTACGTCGTCAGTCTGAGAGATACTCATTTCTCTTTTCTGACCATGATGACGTTATGCTCATTGAGAATGAGCTTATCTCCTATCAGGAAGCTGTGATGAGCCCAGATTCTGAGAAATGGCTAGAGGTCATGAGATCTGAGATGGAATCTATGTACACCAACCAAGTATGGACTTTAGTTGATCCACCTGAAGGCATCAAACCCATTGGGTGTAAGTGGGTCTTTAAGAGAAAGACTGGCATGGATGGACTTACGCATACCTATAAGGGTCGATTGGTAGCTAAAGGTTTCAAGCAAATTCATGGTATTGACTATGATGAAACTTTTTCTCCAGTGGCGATGTTTAAGTCCATTCGGATCATGCTTTCTATTGCAGCATACCACGATTATGAGATTTGGCAGATGGATGTCAAAACCAATCGTGTTTCTGAATGGAAACTTGCTCGAGGATGTGTACATAAAACAACCTGAGGGTTTTATAGATCCACAGTATACTGGCAAAGTATGCAAGCTGCAAAGGTCCATTTATGGGCTAAAGCAAGCTTCTCGAAGTTGGAATCTTCGATTCGATGATGCGATTAAACAGTTTGGTTTTATCAAGAATGAAGATGAATCCTGTGTCTATAAGAGGGTTAATGGAAACACAGTTATTTCCTAGTATTGTATGTGGATGACATACTACTCATTGGGAATAACATCCCTTCACTACAGTCTGTGAAGACTTGTCTGGGGACGTGCTTCTCAATGAAGGACTTAGGTGAAGCAGCATGTATTCTAAGCATCAAGATCTATAGAGATAGATCTAAGAGGATGCTTGGCCTAAGTCAGAGTACATATATTGACACGGTATTACTACGGTTTGCCATGCAGAATTCCAAAAAGGGACTTCTGCCGATGTCACATGGTATGAGTCTTTCGAAGACTCAAAGTTCGTCTTCTAGAGAGGAGAGAGACCACATGGATAAGATCCCTTATGCATCTACCATATGATCTATCATGTACGTCATGCTATGTACACGTCCTGATGTCTCGTATGCTTTGAGCATTACGAGTAGATACCAGTCAGATCCAGGTGAGCGTCACTGGATAACAGTCAAGAATATTCTTAAGTACTTGAGAAGGACTAAAGAATATTTCTTAATCTTTGGAGGCGATGAGGAGCTAACTGTAAAGGGTTACAGAGATGTCAGCTTCCAAACTAACCAGGATGATTATAGATCACAGTCAGGGTTCGTGTTTTGCTTGAATGGTGGCGCTGTGAGCTGGAAGAGTCGAAATAGGACAGTTGCTGATTCTACAACCGAGGTCGAGTATATCGCTGCATCAGAGGCAACAAAAAAGACAGTTTGGATCCGCAAGTTCATTACTGAGCTTGGGGTGGTTCCTAGCATAGCAGATCCTATAGAGCTCTATTGTGACAATAATGGAGCGATTGCGCAGGCTAAGAAACCTCGCTCACACCAGCGGACCAAATACATACTATGGCGCTTCCATCTCATTCGAGAGATTATCGATAGAGGAGATGTGAAGATATGCAGAGTACCTATAGAGGCTAACATTGTAGATCCCTTGACCAAGGCTTTGGCACAGAAAAAATATAATGGTCACACTAGGTCATTGGGTATTAGATACTACAGTGATTGACACTAGTGCTAGTAGGAGATTGTTAGTGAAAGTCCTAGAGTCAATCATGTGATGATTGTTGTATGGACTTTGTTGTATCATATTCCTATTTATAAAGGCATGATTATTATATTTACTTGTATTGGTGTCAAATAACTAAGTATAATAATGTCCTTGAGTAGAAAGTTCTTATCTATATCAATCGATTGGTCGAATCGATAATGAGATGATATAAAGAACACTACTCTTAATCATTCCTAGTCAAGTGTTAATATTCAGGGACAATGTTAATGCGAAGAGACTAGCATGTAGGTCAACTCGATGACTTGATCTCACAAGTCATGAATATGTGATATCAAGTTGACACATGGGTATGCATTGGAGAATGTATACTGAATGACCCGCCATGAGAAAGTATCATGGATCGTTATATGAGTGTCATATACTTTCTCATGTGACTATTAGTATGACTATTAGTCCTTGGACCTAAAGTCTCCATGGTTCCCTACATAAGGAGTTGTATACTTTAGCTTCGTCAAACATCACCCGTAAATGGGTGGACTATAAAGGCGATTACTAGGTATGTAACAAATTATGCGGAGGGATGTGAGTGATGTATATGGGATCTACCCCTCCCATATGATGGGAGTGACATCGTTATTCTTGATAGAGTGAGACCGCTAAGTGCATGGCTATGCCCAAATGAGCTCAATATGTGAGTCAATATGAGATATTGAGCTCATTTGATTAGAGTGAGTCTACTTGGAGTTCAAGATATAGATTGTACCGAGGATGTTAGTCAATCTAGATGTCAAGGATAGAGGGACATTGTCACATATTGTGAGAGTCACAAAGGTGATGTTGGATCTCAATATTCTTGTAACTTGGGTTGCAATAATGTGTTGCTAGATACCGCTCATTGCTTATGTTCCTAAATCGGTTTAGGAGCATTGCCAATGTTACAAGAACTTATAGGGTCACACACAAAGGACAATTAGATGGAGATTAGGTTCATATGATGGATCATGAGGATTAGGTTCATGTGATGAACCAAATTGGATTAAGAGTAATCCAAATTAGACTAATTGAGTTAGACTCAATTTGATTCAAGTGTTGAATGAGTCTAATTTAGATTTGATTCATTGAGTCAATTTAAAATAATGAATAGAAATTCATTAAATCAAATTGACTTGAATCAAATGGTTGGATTTGATCAACCATGGGAGATAAGAGGTCAAGTTTGACTTGACTTTAGAGGGAAGATGATTGGTCAATTTTGACTTGACCAATTGTCATGTCATGGTGACTTGGCATGGGGGCAACCAATGATGATGTTCCATATCATCATTGACACATCATGGGGTGCCACCTCATGAGGGAGACCAAGAGTCATTGGCTCCTGGAATTACATGCATGCATGTAACCCCCTCCATGAAGTGGCTGGCCACTTTAGTTGTGAAATGATGTGAAGTTAAGTTGTGTAACTTCATCTTCTTCCTCATCTCTTCCCTCAAGCTCTCCATCATCTATTCTTGCCATGGACTTCAAGGAGTGCTAGTACACTCTTAATTGTCTTTTCTCCACTTATTGCTTGTGTGGATACCGATAGAGGAGTGTACACTTAACACTCTCGAGTTTCGGCAAGCCATTTGGACGAGCGGGATAAGCAAAGGGCGTCGCATCAAGGGTAAAACTCTTAACATGTAGATCTAGAGTAGATTTAAGGTTTTTAAACACGTACATATATTTTTGTTTACCTTCGCACGGATCCGTGGCCGACTTTCGGGGTTTCCGCAACGCAAAAAATGATTTTTGCGGCTCGGATAGTCCAACATTTTCCGACCACCATTAGGTCTGGTCGAGCACCATATGTGCTAGCCGACCACCACAAGATCTGGTCGAGCACCATATGTGCTAGCCGACCACCACAAGATCTGGTCGAGCACTATATGTATTAACTAACCACCACAAGGTCTGGCCGAGCACCAAATGTGTTAGTCAAGTACCATGTGTTCTTCTCGAGCACCACAAAATCTGGTCGAGCACCACTTGTGTTAGTCGACCACTAACAGTGCTTCACACTATTTTTCTCTCCTGCGCTGGAGCACCATTAGGTATGGCCGAGTACTACTTGTGCTAGTCGACCACCACTAAACAATTCCGAGCACAGTAGAAGAAACTCGTATTGTGTTCAGGAGAAATTGTGACAATGACACTGTTCATCGTCTTCTTCGATGAACAGTAATCAAAATGGAAATTGACCAATTTTAAAGGAAAATTCAACAATTAGGTTACCAACTTGGTGCTCTGATACCACTGTAGATCCTAGATAACCTTTGCGTGAATTTAAATGCTTTAAATAAAATATTATAAATACAAAACTTACAGTGATTTCGTCGATTTCTCTAAGTTGTCGTCGGTGGATGAAGCAGGTCCTCTAGGAAGAGATCATTCGATCACTTGCTCACCGTCAAAAGAACGATTATGACTGAACCATCCCTACTCTTTCACAAACCAAGATCCGACGCCTTGGTTCTTCTTCTGACAGCGCTTCCGTTGTGATCTCCTTTCATAGTTCTCTCTGACAGCCTAACAACACTCTCCCACTGCTACACTTATTGCTTGGACACTCATGCAATTAATCTCCGACGTCGTCGTGCACGTCCAACGTACCCATGCACGTCCAGAGATAGTGAATATAATTCTTCTTCTTTGTCATATCTAATGGTTTTGTCAAGCTATATAGCAACTGTATCAAATAACTCATCTACAAATGAAGATTTCACCCCCTTCCCGATCTACGTACATTGCCCTATATATTAGATTGCTTTGTTTCCTTGATTGACGCATCGCATCTAATCCATTTAGCCCATTCAGCTTGTCCAACAAATTTTATAAAGCTACCCATCCCACTATGTTCACTAATCTCGTACGTCCAACTCTCTCCTCCAACTTGGTTTTCTCAATTCGTCCAACTCCTCAAAGTTGCATGGATGGATATATTGTTTCAAATAGGCATGTCTTGATTTCTTTTATGTTATGGATGGTCAAGCTCAGCTTATTGACTTGCTTATGCTGTCTGTCATGCTTAGTTTCTTAAATACTTGTCTGTCATGGCGGGCCCAGTTCCCTCAGCTATATCTAAGCAGCTCGATTGTCGATCAATTTGCTTGGTGCATTCAACTCTGTCAATTAAGCTTGCTTAGCTAGCCAGCTCACTAGCTAGCTCCCCTGAGCCAGTCGAACGTTATGGCGACCCGGCCCGTTGGATTTATTTCTTTGATTGAATTTACTGCACGCACTGGAGACGTCTGTTTATAACGATATCTATTATTCTAATTAGGGTCTATAAGACTCCGCTGTACATGTAAATCCCTCGAAGTTGAATAACCCTAGACGACATATCCCAAAAGTTTTATGATAATATTATAATTCACATGAATGCATGGGTATAATATGCATGCCCACAACAAAATGTTCAGGTCGCGTCGCCGTCCCTGGTCCCCGTTCTTCAATATTCCTACACACGTACAAAGCCCATTGCTTCGGTTAACCATTGGCTACAATCATGCAGGCATGTGCATGTGCGGCGCGCAGTAAAAAAGACGGTTGATTTGTGAATACAAAGAGCTAGCTGTTCTGGGGCCTCCCATGCTTGTCGCTTTCACACACTTTCGGATCCACCTCGATCGAGCAGCATGCACAGTAAAGAGGGAGGAGGAGGAGGACTGAGGCTTAAATCTGGGGAACATGGAACGTATATATGAAAGCTGTAACTCATGTCCATCCAGTGGAGAACAAACTCCTTTACGTCCTTAAGTTGGTTTGCAGTGTAGGCCACCGGCAGTTATATAATGTCCAAGTTCCATTTTTGTCGCAGCTTGGGCAAGAAGCAAGCAACGCAGAAAATTAATCCTTCCCAGCATTCACAGGACTAACGCTCTGCGACCTATTTGTCTTCTTCCACACAATCATTCATATCAAGAAAGAGAAAGACCGAGTAGTATGTGAGCAATTATATATATATATATAGAGAGAGAGTTTTTTTTCCTGCGCGATCGATTCGTCCGCACCCATCCGCACCACATGCAAGCCGCGCACGTTGCCGTCATTGCCTTGCCAGTCGTCACCGATCCGGCCGGAGGCGCGATCTGACGCGACTTCGCCAGTGATCTGGCGAGACTAGGATTCCGTAGATAAGCACCGAATCCGTATGGCGAAAAAGATCGAATTGCACGGCCGATAGTGGTGAGGCCATTGTCGGCCGCGATTTGGCCGGATTCCCGCTGAATCGCGGTTGGAATCCGATGCCGAACGGACTGACAGTCGATGTCAGTCCGTCCGGTATACTCGACCGGTCGGGATTGGTCGGCCGCCAAATCGAGACGAAATCGGCCGGTCAGGCGGCCGATTTGCGCATGATCGGCGGATCGGCCGGTGCATCGGATTCATTGCGATTGGTCGGAATCCGCCACCTGTCGTCATTCGGTCGGTTGCAAATTTGGTAGCTAATCGGTCGAAATCCGAGCCCCGCCGGACCGTCGGCGAGTCGTGTATCGATCATGCCCGATCCGACGATCGACGGTGATCGGACGGTGGCGGCGGCAACACGCGACGCAGCTCAGCGTGGCGTGGCATGGACGATCGGTCGCCTGAAAAAAATTCTCCCTCTCTCTCTCTTTAGCCATATGATCAATTATGATTATACAGTAATAAAAAATACATAGTATTCTATCACACGTTTGTCTTCTCCAGTGAGTACTATAGCCAATGTCTGAATCTGTCGGGATCACCGTCGCCGTCGTCCGACAGATTAGACCATGATCGGATTCTGACTAGACTTTGACCAAATCCGACCAAATTATGGCTGTCAGCGCTGTGGTCGATTTTGACTGTAATCCAGTTGAAATTCGACTGTGATCAAACCGACATCAGAGTCTGACTAGATCGTGATCATATTCCATTCGAATTGCGATCGTCAACGCCGCAACCGCTAGCGCTTGTAATCGCACCCAATTGAACGCTACAATTCGGCAGGAATTCGATTGGAATCTGATCGCGATTCAGCCGGACCACGGTCAGATTCAGGTTAGATCGCTGGCAGAATCCGATTGAATTGTGGTCGCCAGTGCTGTGGTCGCTGGTTGCCGCAATCACGCCTAAATCCTCCATAATCACGACAGATTTAGGCTGTAATTCGACAGCAGTTCGACCAAACTCCAACGTCGACCGAATCGTAGTCGGATTCCAGCCAAATCTTAGTTGAATTTCGGTCGAATCGCAACCTGAATTCGGCTATCAGTAGTGATACGGAGCGAGCGTGGGAGCGATAAATCGAATGGAGTTACTGTGCATTCTATATTACTGTGCAGTCCCTCACGGATTGTGCGGCATAAGGGATGCAACATATTAAACACCAGTTTCCTTCGTGACCCTGTGCAAAAATGGAAATGCACAGTAACTCCCATCACGTCTCTTCTTCTACTCGCACGCTAGCAGTTCAGCATCGTCGATGAGTGTTCGGTCAGAACCTAACCATGGTCAGGTCGGATTTCGACTGCGATCCTATCGAAATCCGATTGGAGCACGATCCGATCTGACTTTGACTCTGATTTGACCACAATCGAATTTCGACCGAATCATTATCGAAATTTGGCTCGATTGCTACACCAGCGAGTGCGATGGGGTCGGATTTCAGCTATGATCCGGCCAAAATCCGACTGCGATTCGGTGAGAGCGATGACAACGATTATCCCGATAGATTAAGGGATTGATTATAGTACTCATTAGAGAAGATCGTCGCAAGTGAAAGTACTGTGCATCTCTAGTTACTGTGCAATCCCATAGATCGAAAGGTGGAGAAGCCATCGCACACATGATGCACAGGAGATCATTTCTCTCTATATATATAAAATATTAATTTACAATCAGGGAAGACTGGTATGTGAGTAATGTTGGATACCCTGGGAGCATGTACAGTGGAAATATATAAATAAAATATTTTTATTTCCTCTCAGACATTCCCTAGGGGTCAGGATTTCTTGTTTTGACATAACCACAATGAAAAATAAAGAGAAGAGAAGTTATACCTTCGAGATTCTTGTCGAATTTGTTGAAACCACGAACAAGACTTACGAACCTTACCTCTATCGGTATCCATGTCGGGATCATCTGAGACAACTCCTTAAGCAGCAAGTCTTCATCTTCGATTAGTGCTATCCAACTAGCGGAGATGAGAGAGCAAGAGAGAAGAAGAAAAGACGGCTACCAAGAAAGAAAACTCAGATTCTCCTCCAAAGATTATCAAGAGATCTATAGATCTCTTGATTAGGACATCTTAAGAGACTTAAACGAAATACATCTTACAATAATTATCTCATAATTAAAATAAGAATACCCAAAAAATTTCCATACGAGTCGCACCAAAAATTGGCGGCCTGTGACATGGTCGTGTATCGTACGCGCGGGCTGGTCGTGCCAAAAAGGCACGATCGTGCTTGGACACATGGCCACATCGTGTGTCCTACTGGCCATAGCTTTAGCCCTGTCCTTTTTTGACCAAAGCTAGGCACGACCCGTGTCTGGTTAGGCACAACCATGTGAAGTTTTGTATTGTTCGTTTAATTTCGTTTAAGTGCAATATGGTCGTGTTAAGTCTCGGCATGATCATAGGAGGTTCCATAGCCTCTATTTCACACCCTCTTAGCCTGGTCCAATTAGATATATCCTCTCTCATTGAAAATTTCATTCTTAGACTTGTTTTATATCTCGAGATCACACGTATTACGTGTGATCCAATAGGTCTCCGACTATGTTGGTCATTGATAATTAACTCTTTAATTATGAATAGATTATGAGTAGCACCTAATAATACATCATGAACCCCAATTGATCGAAAAGTCTAATCAACTTCAGAACATTTCTAAATCCTTTAGCAGCTATAATGACTTTGTGTCTTGTTCCTTTAACTCATTCTATACCCACTTGGTTTAAGACATGGTTTATGTGCTCGTCCCCATTAGGCTCACTACGTTACACTTAGCCCAAGTTAGTTTTTTACCCTACGGATTCAAGTTACTCTTACATATTATCAAGAAGACCGTCTTCTTAACATGCTTGCTCTGGCAAGAGACTTCTGAGTAGCAATCCTGATAAGAGGTCTAGGGTATACATCTCCTTTATATAAGGAGTGGTGAATTCTCTATAGGCTATTCAAACATCTTTGATCACTTTGATTTATACATAATCAACCCAGAGTTATACCTCCTATGGAAATGGTTGCAAAGGAGTCAAAGTATAAGTCGGCATGATCAAGATGACTTGAATAGCTCAAGTCTAAGGAATCTCGCATTCGAACTGCAATAAGATATTCAACGACATAAAAAATCATATGAAGTCTCATAGCAGATCACTTCAATGAACTAGTTACCTTAATTCGCATCCACATATTCACTCTCAGCATCCCTATGCTTCCATTCAATGAATATCGAATGCTTGGATAAATCAAGGAGTATAACATGTGCTAGTCTCATAGAATTGATGATGTACAATCTCATCAATTCATTGACTAGGGATAGTTTTAATACTTACATATTTATACATGATAAGATACCCACTAATTGTGATTCAATCACAATTTCTCTCATGCTATGTATCGTATTGTGGACTTCAGTAGATGAGTTTAAGATCCAATCAAATACATAAACAATGTACACTCAACTAGTGAATTTTATTAATAACTTTTAAGGTGCGAATATTAATGCAACAACAATTCATTAATCAAGATAATTTTGATAACTTCTTAGGACACCTTTCAATTAATCAAGTAATTGCAACGAATTATATATAAAATATTAATGTGTGACAGAGAATGCATAGTAACTCTCCTCGCACGACAACAGTTCGACATCACACCATTCGGTTGAATTTCGACCGCAATCCAATCAAAATATGACCGAATTACAATCGAATTGCGATCAGAATCCGACCACGATCGGACGGTGCAAGCGATCTTAGGATTAAGGGGATGGACTATAGCGTGAATTTTCATCTCCATGGCAAGGAATTTGAATGATATATATATATAGAGATGTGATGCAACTGCTTTGCGCAGAGATCCTGTCTTGCGCCCGTCGCGGGCGTTCCGTCGTCCGATCAGCGAATGTCGCGTTCCCAGCCGTCAAGTCACGCTTCGTTACAGTGCCAAAAGTCCGGCGTCGGACGGGCGCGTCACGGCCCGTCCGTCCGCCGCAATTAATGTCGGCGCCATTCGGCCGAATCGCGGCCAAATCGGCCGCCAGTCGGGCGGTCGATTCGGCCATTCGACCGGATTCCGGCCGAATGCGGCCGGAATCCGGCGGAGGCCGTAGCCGACGGTCCCATACCGGTTCGGCAGTGCGCGGCCGGAATCCGCCGTCTTGGCCACAATCGACCGCCCGATCGCGCCGATTTTACGCGATTCGTGGCCGTCGGCCGAATGGCGGCCGGGCGGCCGTCGATGCGCCAGGCGGACCGGACGGCCGACGCCGTCATTCGGCCGGATTCGCCCAATTTGGCGGAATCCGCCCGATCGGCCGGCGATGGTCGCGCCCGCGCCGGCCGCGATCTTTGAATTCGGCGGTTAGCGCCGGATCGGCCGCTAACCGGCGATACCTCTCCGCCGGACCGCTGCGAGTGGGCCGTCGATCGCGCGTCGGCGATGGCGGTGGCCGGCCAGCGGCGGCAGCGGTAACGCGTTGATCGACGGCGAACGCGTCGCGCGCAGCGAGGCCGCGCAGGATCCGTCGATATATATATATATATATCATATATATATATATATATATATATATATATATATATATATATATATATATATATATAACCTTTATTATTAATCGTCTGATCCCGTCCGTACTATAACTTAATCCTTGAATTCTAAGAGATCAGACGGTGGATAATAGAGATGGTCACGGATCACGGATGAATTGTGTAGCATAACATTTCTATATAGAAAGAGGAATGATTTACTATACAAACTCATTCGTGAGCATTTTTATTATTTACTGTCCGATCGGATGAATACTATAGTTTAATTTTTGAATTTTAGAGGAATAAATGATGAATAATAGAAATACTCATAAATACTTATGAATGAATTATATATATATAATATTTTTGTACCAAACGCTATCAAATAAGCAACTGTGCACACTCATATCTGTATGTACACAGAAATCAAATCATGCATAGAGAAGTGCATAAAGCTGTGCATTTGTTTGGTGCTTAGCATAAAATTATCTTATATATTTAATATTAATTTTCTGACTGCAATGTCTTTTCGGATCTCGATTTCAGTTTGTTCAGTTATATAAATAAATATATATGATATAGTTTTTTCTATGGCTCTTATAAATGAAAGTTATGTGGTTTCCCACTGGAATAGATTTTGATTTGACAGATGTCTTCAAACACAAATTATGAAATTGATGTAAGCTGAAAATTTTTTTTGGCCGAAAGCTAGATAATTTTTGTAACAGCCATCAAAGGATTCAAACCCGAACACTAACCCAACTTATCGTTGGACAGCCAATTAATGCAGAAGTCGTACGTGGCATTTTATTGCACCATGTACGTACGTACGTAGAATCATGGTAGCTACTAGAATATATATAGAATCCATATACGTACGGATTAAGGATAAGTCCACAAGTTGCCGCCGTCGGAAGTCTCCGGCGAATCGTCTGAGTGACGCGGACTCAGCCTCGGTGGGCTCATCAGCATCCCCTCCGCCATGTTCATCAGCAACTTGGGCATCTCAAACATCTCCTCTTCGTCGACAAATTTCCCCGGTTCCAGACTAATTGGTGATGCCGCCGCCGTAGCTGCCTCTTTCTCCTCTCCCGTCCTTGGCTCCTCGTCCGTCTTCGGTGGAATCGGCGCCTCCTCCGGCTTCGGCAGCAGCGTCGAGGAAGCGGCTGCCTCGGCTGCAGCGGTGCGGATATCGGCGGGAGAGGGCGAAGCCGGCACGGGGCGCCGGGTGATCTCGTCGGGGAAATTGAGGATGGCATCGTCGCCGCGGAGGGCGTGTGCAGCGACATCGTAGGCGGCGGCGGCCATCTCGGCGGTGGGGTAGGTGCCCAACCAGATACGATTCGCCTTGCGGGGCTCCCGTATCTCCGACACCCACTTGCCGCTCCGGAACCGCACGCCGCGGTAGCTCCGGGTCCGCCTCTCGCCCGCCGGCGGCTCCTCTGTCTGGGAATCGCCGGAACTGCTCTTTTCAGCCATAAACCCAAAACAATTAAACGATCCAAAACATAGAAATATCGCAAACTCAACTCTGCAACACACAATTCCACTATATCAAAAAAGAATTAATCTACTGCCAAATAAGTAATAAGGATGGATAGGACGAACAATGCTGGAGGAACAGAGAATTTAAAGGTGTTGGAAGAGGTAAACTAATTAATTAAGAAAAGAGAGGGAAGGACGTGGGATTTTCGCGGCGAGGGAGCGTGGTGAAACAACGGCGGAGGTGACCGCAGTAATTAATTACTTAATCGTCTGCTCTAATAATAACAAATCGAGCCACCTAATTAAAATTGCTTTTAATGACCGATCGATGCAACTACGATCGACAATGTCAAGCTATGATCGACTGGAGTGCTGTAATTAATTAACTTAAACTACGATAAGGCAAACTTTATATATTTTGGGCTGCAAGTGAAAGTTTAATTTAATGTATGATAATGTGATGTAATTACCTTTTGCGGATTTATTTAATAATGATTGGGGACAAAGTTGGGTTCCTTAATTAGTAAGTGGGTGGAGCTTAGATTAATGTTGTGCTAATATATAAATCAGGTCGTTGAGCCAAAAGTGAAAAGACTGATTCTCTAGATTTTGTGGTTAAACTATTATGCATATAAGGCAGCGTCAGTATTGTTTGACATTTCTTTAGTCTTGATCCTTAACATTAAGATAATAATATTAATTATATATATATTATATATAATTTATTCGTGAATATTTATGAATATCTAAATTTATTATTAATCGTCCGATTCTTTAAAATTCAAGGATTGATTATAGTGTGTATCCGATCGGATGACGAATAATGAATATGTTTACGGATTAATTGTATAAGATAATATTTTTCTTTATATATATATATATATATATATATATATTTTTTTTTTGATTGTTGAGAGAATTTGTGGCTTCTTAATTTGTGCTTAAACTTAGTGACTGCAAATAATGTATCCATCATCAGCCAAGTTTATAAGGAATTAATCTAAAAGTTTTGAGAAGAAGAAAGCACCTAAAAGTCGTTAATTTTTATGTGAAAGTGACATGAAGGGCGATTGTCGTATTCACAAAAACTATCTACTGCAAATTAATAACTTTAAACCTTCGTGCCCTTGGTCGTTGGACATTTACTGACAACAAAGAAGTGGATGATTCAATTCATATTGGAAGGTTGTTGCACTTCATCAAAATTGGCAATTAGAAAGAAGTTCATATTCCATCGTATGTATTTATGTCGTCTTCAAGCTTAACCTACAAAATTTTTAGTTCTTATACAAATGGAACTTGATCAAACAAAGTTTTTTTTTTTTTTTTTTGAAATGGTGATTGATACTGATGCTACCTTATTTAGGGATTAAAATAAGAAAGACCACGCAAAGGACGCTGGTTGAATCGGGGGATCGGAATTCCAGGAGGTGGATCAGGCTGACAAGATAAAGATCATATAGAAAAGGGGGGAATTGGTTCGGTAAAGTAGATCTGGGAAAATTGGCTCGGTAACGTGAGTTTGGGGGAATTGGCTCGGTAATGTAAGTCTGGGGGAATTGGCTCGGGTTGTTGTGAAAAGGTCTAAGGCACTGAGTTTAAGAGCTAAGGGATTAGGTGTTAATAGGAAGGATATGCCCTGGTGGCTATGAAATAAGGGAATTCCGTAGAGAGGGGGCCGAGCCAATAAGTCACCTAATGTGGGAAGAGAGGGTAAAGAAGGATAAGATGTTTCCCCGAAGCATTCTTCGGAGTTTATTATAACAAACTAGGACCTACACAGTATGTGGGAAGATTTTCATTTCTTATCTTATTAACAGAATGATGCTCTAGGGAGATGAGACCCTCCACATGGACGCTGATGGGGGTGGTTTGTTATGCTGTCACAGCTGGCATAAAGAAGGGGGGGATAAAAGCAGAAGAAAGCAAAGGAAGAGGAGGCTGATTTTTCCAATCTCGATTCTCACCACACCTGAACTTGGGAGGAAGGAAACATCACCGGGAGCAAAAAAGGAGAGAAGGGGAGGAGCATGAGAAGTGAGTTCAAGGAGAGTGAACTTCGCTTTCCATTCTATATACAACCTAAGTTGTAAGAGGTTTTCTCTCCACCTCTGGAAACTTTTTTTCACGAAGGAGAAATTTGATAATGAAAGTGCCTTGGCACCGGAGCTCGTGAGAGAGCTCATCCTGTGGAGTAGGAATCCTCATTCCGATCCATGTAAAATCTTGTGTCCTCATTTTTTGTGTTGGTTTTTACTACTATCTGTTCCTTTTTTCATTACTGTTATGGGCGGAGAGAACCCTAAGTTTCCTAGACGCCTTTTGATGTTAAAAGGAGGTGAGAAAATCCGTATACCGTTCCGCATCAGTTGGCGCCGTCTGTGAGAAAATTACTGAGCAAAATGTTGAGATGCAACTATAAGAGATACAACATCCAACATCCTCCTTTGCTGAAGAGAACCCCATTACATTATTGCCATCACAGCTGAGAGCTATGGTGGACACCACTGTAGCTGAAGCCTTAGCTAAGGAGAGGAGGAGGACAGGATATCTCCATCCCCATTCGAACGAACCATCTCTTTGAGGACAACAACATGAGATGCCTCCTCCGCTTCGTACGACGATAAATGTCGAGGTATTGCCCGGTGATGGGCTAGGGGGGAGAATACATCAGAATATCATACCAGTAACACAAATCAAGCGAGAAGAGCAGGGAGAAAGCCAATCAACCAGGGTTCTAGAGACTTACGAGCCTAGTCCCTTCACCATCGACATTCTTTATGAACTGCCACCTTCATATTTTAGAAATCCTCAGGTGGATAAGTATGATGGCACAACCGACCCGGAAGAACATTTATCGCAATTTGTGGGAGCCGCCTCGCTTCACTGCTAAACTAATGCTCTTAAGTGTCGGGTCTTCCATACCACCTTAACTGACTCTGCACAGAAGTGGTTCGATACCCTCCCTCTGGGATCCATTACCTGTTTCATCGATTTTCAATGGGTGTCCCGCTAAGATTTTACTAGCTGCAAGACATATAAGCACGACCCTTCAATCCTACTGCACATTAGGCAGGAGCCCTCAGAATCACTTAGAGGGTATCTTCATCGATTCACTTCTACTGCTAGGAATATTCCTTCGGCAAAGTCAGATGCTTTGAGGGTGGCCATCCCTCATGGGCTGAGAGAGGGGCTTTCCTCAACTCCTTGTTGAGAAAATCAGTAGCTAGCTACAAGGAATTGCTAAGTCGCACTGAGAAATACATAAATGAGGAAGAAGGGCTGAAGGTCCGGCGGGTTGAACAAACGTCTACAACGACCCCCGCTGAAAGAAGTTGTCCCATAGCCCCCTTGTTGGATGTTCCGGGATCATGCACAGCAAAATAAGCAAATAAAACAATTTTTATTTCATCCCAGACATCCCTTGGGGCCAGGAAAACTTGTTTTGGCATAATCACATGAAAACACGCAAGGAGAAAGAGAAGTTATACCTTCGAGATTCTTTTGAATCTGTCGAAACCACAAGCAAGACCAACGGACCTTGCCTCTATCAGTATCCACATTGGGATCACCTGAGACAACTCCTAGAGTAGCAAGTCTTTGTCTCCAATTGGTGCTAGCCAATTGGTGGAGACAAGGGAATAGGAGAGAGGAGAGAGCAACGATGGCTATCAAGGAAAACCTAAAAACCAAAAACCTTTTTACAAAGATTATCAAGGGATATATTTATATATCTCTTGATTAGGTCATCTTATAAGGTTTAAACGGAACATATCTTACCATAATTATCCCATAATTAAGGTAAGAACAACCCAGGAAATTTCTATAAAGAGAAATCTCCAAAATCGACAGAGACGCGATACGATCGTGTGGATTCACACGGCCTGGCTGTGTGGATTCATATGGCCGTGTGTTTTCACATGGCCTGGCCGTGTAGATTCACATGACCATGTGAAAACACATGGCCTGGTCGTATGTCTCTCTGGGGTAGCCCAGACTTTGCCAATTTGCAGCCAGAGCTAGGCACGACCCGTGCCAAGTTAGGCACGACCGTGTGAGGCTTTGTATGGTCTATTTGACTTCGTTTAAGTGCGATATGACCGTACTAAGTCCAACAAAGCCATAGGAGGTTCCATAGCCTCCATTTCGCACCCCCTTGGTCTGGTTCAACCAGACATATCCTCTCTCAACGAGAATCTCATTCTTAGACTTGTTTTACATCTCGAGATCACCCGTAGTGCGTGTGACCCAATAGGTTCCCGGTTATGTTGGTCATTTATAATTAACCGTTTAATTATGAATAGATCATGAGTGGCACCTAGCAGTACATCATGACCCCCAATTGATCGGAAAGTCTAAATCGACTCCAGAACATTTTCTGAACCCTTCAGCAGTTTCAGTTGTTCGTGCCTTGTTCCTTTCACTCATCTTATACCCACTTGGTTCAGGACATGGCCTTTGTGTTCGTCCCCACTAGGCTGACTACGTCACACCTAGCCCAAGTTAATTTCCTTGTCCTGTGGATTCAAGTTACTCCTACATGTTCCCAAAAAGACTATCTTCTTAACATGCTTGCTCTGGCCAGAGACTTCTGAGTAACAATCCTGACAAGAGGCCTAGAGTATACATCTCCTTTATCAGGAGTGGTGAATCCTCTGTTGGCTATTCAAACATCTTCGATCACTTTGACTTATACCCAATCATTCCGGAGTTACACCTACTATGTAGATGGCTGTGAAGAAGTTAAAGTACAAGGTGCCATGATCAAGGTGACTTGAATACCTCAAGTCTAAGGAAGCTCGCACTCAAGCCGCAATGAGATCTTCAACGACATATAGAACCATATGAAGTCCCATAGTAGGTCACTCCAATGAACTAGTTACCATAACTAGCATCCATATGTTCCCTCTCAGCATCCCTATGCTTCCATTCAGTGAGTACCAAATGCTTAGATAAACCAAGGAGCACAACATGTGCTAGTCTCACATAATTGATGTTGTCCAATCTCATCAATTCATCGACTAGGGATAGTTTCAATACTTGCATATTTACACATGATGAGATACCCACTAATTGTGATCCAATCACAATTTCTCTCATGCTATGCATCATATTGTGGACTTCAGTATATGAGTTTAAGATCTAATCAAATATATAGATAATGTATACTCAAATAATGAATTTTATTAATAACTTCTAAGGCGATTGCCTTAGGACACCTTTCAATTACATCAAACTCCCACTTGGCCTACAGCTAATCGCCTTGGTATCTAATACCATAGGCCTCTATATGCCTCTCAAACTTTTCTTGGGGAAGAGGCTTTGTCAAGGGATCTGCTAGATTCCTATCTATGGGAACTTTCTCTATTTGTACGTCTCTTCTACCAATGATCTCTCTGATCAGATGGTAACGACATAGTACATGTTTGGATCGCTGATGAGATCGTGGTTCCTTTGCCTGTGCAATGGTACCATTGTTGTCGTAGTAAACCGGTAATGCTTCAACAATGCTCGAAACTACTCCAAGTTCAGTAATGAACTTCTTGATCCAGACCGCCTCCTTTGCTGCTTCAAAAGCTACAATGTACTCTGCCTCCGTAGTAGAATCAACAACGGTATCTTGTTTAGAACTCTTCCAACTCACCGCACCTCCATTCAAGATGAATATGTATCTAGGCTGAGATTTGGAATCATCCTTATCTGTCTGGAAGCCAGCATCAGTATACCCGCTTACTACCATATCACCTCCTCTATATACCAAGAACAAATCCTTAGTCCTTCTCAAGTACTTAAGGATTGTCTTGACAACCACCCAATGGTCCATACCAAGATCCAACTAGTATCTACTCGTAACGCTCAAAGCATACGATACATCAGGCCTCGTACATAACATAACATATATGATCGATCCTATAGCTGATGTATATGAGATCTGACTCATGCGAATCCTCTCGTCTTCAATGCACGGGCACATAGACTTTGAAAGGTGAATCCCATGCCTCATGGGAATAAAACCTTTCTTGGATTCTTCCATGCTAAACCGTTTTAGCACTTTGTCTATGTATGTAGACTGCGAAAGACCAAGCAACTGATTCGATCAATCTCTATAGATTTTAATCCCCAAAATATAGGTTGCTTCTCCCATGTCTTTCATGGAGAACATTTTGGACAACTAGACCTTGACTGTTTGCAAAATAGGAATATCATTTCCTATAATTAATATGTCATCGACATACAATACTAGGAACATGACCGCACTCCTACTAACCTTCTTATACACACAAGGCTCCTCAGGATTTTGTGAGAAATCAAACTGTCTGATTGCCTCATCAAAATGGATATTCCAACTCCTGGATGCTTGCTTCAATCCATAAATGGAACGTTGAAGCTTGCATACTTTGTTCCTATCAATGGATGTGAAACCGTCAGGTTGTATAATATATACATCCTCAGACAGGTTTCCATTAAGGAAAGCTATTTTCACAACCATCTGCTATATCTTATAATCAAAATGAGCTGTCATAGCTAGGAGTATCCGAATGGATTTAAGCATAGCTACTGGTGAAAAGGTTTCGTCATAGTAAACACCTTGTCTTTGAAGATAGCCTTTTGCCACTAATCTAGCTTTATAGGTAATAATATTACCATCCATATCAGTTTTCTTCTTGAAAACCCACTTTCACCCTATAAGCGTTATGCCTTCGGGTGGGTTTACCAAGTTCCAAACCTGGTTTTCATACATGGAATCCATTTCTGATTTTATGGCTATTAGCCATCTATCCTTGTCTGAACTATTCAGTGCCTCTTCGTAATTAGTAGGTTCCTCATCATCTATGAGCAACACATCATTAGATTCACTTATGAGAAATCCATATCTCTCAGGAATCCTTCGTGTCCTACTAGATCTACGAGGAAGTTGTGTATCATCAGGTTCAGCTATTACCTCATCCGAATGAGTAATCAGCTGTGGTTCTTGACTAGACATCTCTTTTATGTCTATTGGAGCCTCTTGAACTACACTTAGTTCAACCTCACTCCCACTGTTTTCCTGTAAGAGAAATTCCTTCTCTAGGAATACAGCATGCCTTGAAACAAACATCTTTTGTTCCAAGGGATGATAGAATTGGTAACCCCTTGTTTCCTTAGGGTAACCAATAAATAGACACTTATTAGACTTAGTATCCAGCTTGTCTGATATTGTCCTCTTTACATAAGCAGGACAACCCCATATCTTCAAATAAGATAAATGAGGTTTTCTACTTTTCCACATCTTATATGGAGTAATAGAGATTGCCTTAGTCGAGACTCTATTTAACAAGTAAACAGTAGTCTCGAGTGCGTAACTCCAAAAGGTTTTTAGAAGACTTGCATGCTGCATCATTGACCTAACCATGTCCAACAAGGTTTGGTTTCACCTTTCAGCCACACCATTATGTTGTGGCATGTAAGGTGGAGTCCTTTGGGATAAGATGTCATTGTCCCTTAGATAATCTTGAAACTCTTGGCTTAAGTATTCACCACCTCGATCTGATCGAAGTACTTTAATACTTTTCCAAAGTTGTTTCTCTACTTCCTTTCTAAAATCTTTAAACCTTTCAAAGACTTCAGACTTGAATCTTAACAGATACAAATACCCATATAGTGAATAATCATCGATAAAGGTAACGAAGTAGCTATAACCTCCTATGGCATGAGTTGACATTGGTCCGCATACATCGGTATGTATAAGGCCCAATACCTCAACTGCTCGTGCACCCTTTCCTATGAAAGGTAGTTTAGTCATTTTTTCTTTTAAGCATGAAACACATGTGTCTAATGAATCTGATTCATAAGACTCCAAAATGTCAAGCCTTTGCAGTTTGGACATGCATTCATTGCTTATATGGCTAAGACGACAATGCCATAATTGCGAGGTTAATTGATTATTTAACTTAGCGCGTTTGCTATTTGATTCGATATTGAATATCTCATTGGATGTATTTAACGTGTAGATCCCATTATTTAATATTCCAGTAGCATAAAGAATGCCATTTAACGTAATGTAACAACAATTATTACTAAACATCAAATGATAATCTTTCTTATTCAAACATGAAATAGAAACAATGTTCTTTATTAATGCAAGAATATAAAAACAATCATCTAATTCTAAAACTAGTCCCGTAGGAAGTCGCAACATATAAGTACCCTTGGTTACTGCAGCAACCTTTGCTCCATTGCCAACCCTTAGATCTGCTTCTCCCTTAACTAGTTTTCTTCTATTCCTTAGCCCCTGTATGTCATTACATATATGTGAGCCACACCCGGTATCCAATACCCAAGTGATAGAAGAAACAGTATGACATTCAAAAACAAATATACCTGAAGTAGATTGGGCATCAGATGCCTTCTTCTGCTTCAGTGACTCCAGATACTTCTTGCAGTTTCTCTTCCAATGTCCATCCTTGCCATAATGATGGCAGGTGCCCTTGAGAGTTATTTCTTCCTTCTTTGCCTTCTTCTTCCCTTTATCTTTTATTTTTGACTTTCTCCTAGAACCTTTCTTTGAGGAGTCAACCAACATCACCCATATACATTCGCCATGACGGATGACTCCTTGTTTGAGCATATTGATCAATTCAGGAATCGTGGACTCAATCTTATTCATCTGATAGTTCATCACAAATTGTGAATAGCTATCAGTCATATTGTGAAGAATTAAGTCAATACTTAATTCATGTCCATGAAGAACCCTAATGATCCCAATCGCTCGATATAACTATTCATCTTTAGCGTAAACTGCACTGCAGATGAACCCTCCTGCATCTTCGAGCGAAAGAGGAGCTGGGTGACCTCGAACCTTTCAGATCGTGCCTACTCATCGAACAACTCTCGAAGATGGAAGACAATTGTATTAGCATCCATATGCTCATGTTGCTTCTGCAACTCAAGAGACATCGACGCTAGCTTAATGCAACTCGCCATCTCAGAGTCAGCAACATGTTTTTGGTAAGCCAACTTTTGGTCACCAGATGCATTGTCTCCAGGAGGTTGGGGAAGAGCCTCTTCAAGGACATAAGCTAGCTTTTCAGCCTTGAGAACAATTCTCAGGTTACGAAGCCAGTCCAAGAAGTTCGGCCCTATCAATTTGTTTTTGTCCAAAATCAAATGTAAATTAAGGGAGGTTGACATGTTGTTCTAATTAGTACCTAGACATACAAAAAGGTGTATAAGAGAGATGAATTAATAGTAATATAAACAATTTACATTAACAAGAAACTCCCACTATTTTATCAAAATTCAATAGCCCTCACTTTGAATTCAAGAGATGGTAGGTGATCTCTTAGTGGGTTGATATCCATTATGACTAAGAACAACCTTGGAGAGAGTCCAACAAGTCATTCATAGTAATAATGTTAGGTATCAATAGTACCCATTATATATCAAATATATAACTATCACTTTATGCTATCAACTAATTGAATGTTCACATATACATTAGGTTGTTAATTCATTAACATATATACATCCAATGCATATCACCTAATTGCACCTCTGTCCATATTGACCTTGGAGGGAGTCCAACAAATCAATGCTTTCAGTTAGGGCTGGCCCATTAATCGTGAGATCGAATTTAAATGATTTGAACACATCCAACTTACAAGCCAGGCTTGAAGAGAGTCCAACAACCCAAACTTGAAATTGACCTCTGGTCCTTACCATTAAATAAATATCGAATCTCATATGAATTGAACACGCTCGATGTCATGCCAAGCTTGGAGGGAGTCCAATAACCCAAACATGAAAAAGAACTCTGGTTCAACCATATTAAGGGAAGGTGTTAGCCCTACTATTTGCACAAGGGATTTCACATTATTATGGGTCTCATCTAAAAAGGAAATAAACCTAAATATGGAAAAACCAAGGTCACATTAGGAAATGAATTTCTCGACGTGAACGTGAGTCTATGCTTAGGCTCTAACGATGCGGCCAACACCTTCGGTGTTTCCAGGCACATCCTTGGTATTTCCTTTTAGGTTACAAACATATCCTATATGTAAAACAAGCATACTCTAATCTATCATTTAGATAAACATGGCACAGGTATATTAAAAAATCAAACATGCTTTAAAATTTCTCCTACAACATGCAATCTATGCCAAAAGAACAAGGTGGCTCTGATACCAATTGTTGGATGTTCCGGGATCATGCGCAACAGAATAAGTGAATAAAATAATTTTTATTTCATCCCAGACATCCCCTGGGGGCCAAGAAAACTTGTTTTGGCATAATCACATGAAAACACGCAAGGAGAAAGAGAAGTTATACCTTCAGGATTCTTTTGAATCCGTCAAAGACACAAGCAAGACCAACGGGCCTTGCCTCTATCAGTATCCACACCGGGATCACCTGAGACAACTCCTAGAGCAGCAAGTCTTTGTCTCTGATTGGTGCTAGCCAACCAGTAGAGACAAGGGAAGAGGAGAGAGGAGAGAGCAACGACGACTATCAAGGAAAACCTAAAAACCAAAAACCTTTTTACAAAGATTATCAAGGGATATCTTTATATATATCTTGATTAGGTCATCTTATGAGGCTTAAACGGAACATATCTTACCATAATTATCCCATAATTAAGGTAAGAATAACCCAGGAAATTTCTATAAAGAGAAATCTCCAAAATCGGCAGAGACACGACACGACCGTGTGGATTCACACGGCCTAGCCATGTGGATTCACATGGCCGTGTGTTTTCACATGGCCGTGTGAAAACACATGGCTTGGTCGTGTGTCTCTCTGGGGTAGCCCAGACTTTGCCAATTTGCGGCCAGAGTTAGGCACGGCCCGTGCCAAGTTAGGCACGACCGTGTGAGACTTTGTATGGTCCATTTGATTTCGTTTAAGTGCGATACGACCGTGCTAAGTCCAACAAAGCCATAAAAGGTTCAATAGCCTTCGTTTCGTACCCCCTTGGTATGGTCCAACCAGACATATCCTCTCTCAACGAGAATCTCATTCTCAGGCTTATTTTACATCTCGAGATCACCCGTAGTGCGTGTTACCCAATAGGTTCCCGGTTATGTTGGTCATTCATAATTAACCCTTTAATTATGAATAGATCATGAGTGACACCTAGCAGTACATCATGACCCCCAATTGATCGGAAAGTCTAAATCGACTCCTGAACATTTTCTGAACCCTTCAGCAGCTTCAGTTGTTTGTGCCTTATTCCTTTCACTCATCTTATACCCACTTGGTTAAGGACATGGTCTCTGTGTTCGTCTCCACTAGGCTGACTACGTCACACCTAGCCCAAGTTAATTTTCTTGCCATGTGGATTCAAGTTACTCCTACATGTTCCCAAGAAGACTATCTTCTTAACATGCTTGCTCTAGCCAAAGACTTCTGAGTAACAATCTTGACAAGAGGCCTAGGGTATACATCTCCTTTATCAGGAGTGGTGAATCCTCTGTTGGCTATTCAAACACCTTCGATCACTTTGCCTTATACCCAATCATCCCGAAGTTACACCTACTATGTAGATGGTTGTGAAGAAGTCAAAGTACAAGGTGCCATGATCAAGGTGACTTGAATACCTCAAGTCTAAGGAAGCTCGCACTCAAGTTACAATGAGATCTTCAATGACATATAGAACCATATGAAGTCTCATAGCAGGTCACTCCAATGAACTAGTTACCATAACTAGCATCCATATGTTCCCTCTCAGCATCCCTATGCTTCCATTCAGTGAGTACCAAATGCTTGGATAAACCAAGGAGCACACAGAATTGATGATGTCAAATCTCATCAATTCATCGACAAGGATAGTTTCAATACTTGTATATTTACACATGATGAGATACCCACTAATTGTGATTCAATCATAATTTCTCTCATGCTATGCATCCTATTGTGGACTTTACTATATGAGTTTAAGATCCAATCAAATACATAGATAATGTATACTCAAATAGTGAATTTTATTAATAACTTCTAAGGCGATTGCCTTAGGACACCTCTCAATTACATCACCCCAAGCTCCTCCCCGAAGAGAATATGTGTGTCCCTTCATACTAGAAGCTCCTAGACCATGGTTATTGATGTCAGGGGCTCTCCCAACACCTCCTTTACAAATCATGGCTGCCGATGCCCTCCCTCTCCCGAGAACTTGGAAAGAACGGAAATGGAATCCTATGACCACAGGGTCTTCTCCCATGACCGATGGAGTATAGATGAGTGCCTCATAACCCTCCAGTTCCCTTCTTCTATCAGTACCACATGAAGTATGACCATACCAGTGGCCGGTGTTTCAAATTACAAGAGGATTTGGAGCGCATCCGAGCCGCTTACCCACATCTATAGCCCCAGATGGGAGGGCCAGCAAGGGGAGGTCAGCGACCTAATATAGCATGCCAGGGACCTTATAATCGGAGACCTTAGGTTGCCCTCCAGCCGGACCAACAGATTCCTATTTAGGATGGTACTTCACAAGGAGGGCCATCAGGTGAAGGCCCATCATCTGACCC
The DNA here is from genome assembly GCA_025175895.1 of Wurfbainia villosa. Classification (NCBI taxonomy): domain Eukaryota; kingdom Viridiplantae; phylum Streptophyta; class Magnoliopsida; order Zingiberales; family Zingiberaceae; genus Wurfbainia; species Wurfbainia villosa. The sequence goes on along the minus strand of CM046008.1, from coordinate 17,771,441 downwards.
GAATGACATCCCCACACGGGGAGTTATTTACGTTATTGTGGGAGGACCTACTGACGGGGACTCCAATAGGGCTCGAAAGTCCTATGCTCGCCTTATGGAAAGTTTAGCCATTGTAACAAAGCAGACTATCCAAAATGTGCCACCAATATCTTTCGGGCCAGAAGATCTATGAGGCATCCTGCTACCTCATACAGATGTTTTGGTAATCTGTATTTCTCTCGCCAATTATGAGGTAGCTCGGGTCCTAGTTGACTCAGAAAGCTCAGTTAATATCCTCTTCCAGGAAGCCTTCTGACAGATGCAATTGGAAAATGCACAATTGGTGGACGTGGCTACTCCTCTGTTCGGATTCGCGGGACACATAGTGCATCCTGTAGGACAAATTTCTTTGCCTCTCACTCTGGGCACCAAACCCAGTCAAAAAACCAATATCATTCCTTTTCTTATAGTGGATGCTCCATCCACTTATAATGGAATTTTGGGTCATCCATTTTTATTTATTTTCCAGACGGTGGCTTCCCCCTATCATCAGAAGGTGAAATTTCCAGTCGGATAGCTGATCGGGGAAGCAAAGGGAGAATAAAAAGCTGCCCATAGTTGTTATGTGAAAATGGTTAGGGATGACCAGAAGAAGACTAGATTTGATGGCCCCAAGGGAAAAGCCATCATCGTTTCTGATGTCTGCGTGTTGGAAGAGGCACCTCCCAGATGTAGGGTAGATCGATGGCCGGCTAGAGGGGGGTGAATAGCCTTTATCGTATACGATGATAGTCGTTCATTGATCATCTACAACTATCGTTAGCGCAAGCGGAAAATACAACTAAACAACAATAAAGATAAAGCAAAGTAAAGAGCAATTCGCTAACAAGAGAGTATAACGTGGTTCACGGCCTCGCCTCTAATCCACGACCCGATTCGTCCAAGGTGAATCACTCATTTGACAAATCCACTAGATCTCTCCTTTGCACCAAGATAGGTGGAGGTAACCTCTTTACAATCCCTATTCTTACAATAGAATGGAATAATAGTAAGTAAGAAGAGTGGGAATTGTTTTGGGCACTTTGGAGTTGTTAGGAGTTAAAGCATTAGACTCCCAAATTCCCTCACCCCTTTTTTTTTTATAGAAGAAGAGGGTTTCTTCCCGTTAACACAGGACCAATCGACTAATGCCCCGATCAGTCGACTGATCCTGTAGCCATTGCCCACTAACGACTTCTTCCACGTTGGATTTCACCCAATGGCTCCCACATCAGTCGAATGATCTTACCATCAGTCGACTGATGGAGCTATCAGTCGAGTGCCGGAAGCGAACACTCCATTCTATGCTCGAAACCCTTGCGACCAATTGACTGATGCCTTCATCAGTTGAATGGTGGTCTCGCAGTCGACTGCCAATCCTTAGCAGTCGACTATTGACACATGAACCAGACTCGAACACTAGTCGAGTCACAGTTGACTTAGAGTAGTCGACTTCCATGACATGGTAGTTGACTGATGTCGAAAAATCCCATCCGACACTTAGCCAATTAGCCAAGTTCCACCTAAGCGCACTACCCCTTCCCGGGTTACATTCGCTCACTCTCATCCCTTGGAGTCCCTCGCTTTTGAAGTTGTCTTTGTCCGGCCACGTCCCTCGGGTGCGCCAAGCGCACGGCTCTGCAGCGCCATCCTTCGCGTCTCGCCCTGAAGTCTACTTCCTTCGGCTTCACTCCAATCTCCTCGTCCGACGGTCCCTCGGATGCTCCAAGCGCACGACTTCCACAAAGCCATCCTTCACCGACTCAAGGACCGAGTCATGAGAGGTGAAACTCGCCAATGCTCCATGTGCGAATTGTTGGGTTTCCAGCACCGCGGCGTGTGTGTGTTCGATCACGTTTCGTAAACATGAGCACAGCGGAAGCAATAAAAATAATAAATCTACATTTATTACAACACACACATCACACGCATGCATAGTACAACAAGTGTAGACATAACCGTAAATTTAAATTTGCAATAAAAGGAAATTTAACTATGTTATACCTTTTGTATGACGTGTAGCAGGAACGACATCAACCGGAATGATCCTCGCTAGAATCGTCTCTATCCGTATCCACGCCGAGTATCCTTAGGATGACTTCGCTAAGCCACGAGCTTCGTCTTCGTATGGGTTACTAGCCTCGTGTTGAAGACGACGTGATCGAGAGATGATCATGATCCGAATCCAAATTCGGATCCTAATACGAGTTCTCAAAACTCGCTTCTCCGGAGAGGTATTCGTCAACCAATTGGCCAGATCGCCCGTCTCTCCACCTCAGAGGATTACCGGAGATCGAATCCCCGGTAAGTTAGCCGCTGTCGGAGCTCTAACCGTCGTCCAAACGACGCTCCGACGAGAGAAGAACAAGCTGTCCAGAAAACTGGACAGCTTTGGTGGAGGTGATAGGCGCCGACCAACCAAGGGAGATAGAGCTCACCTTGATGCCAAACTTGAAGAAGATCACCGGAGCACTAACCGGCAGCAGCTCGACGCCGGCGAGGGGGAAAGAAGCAGCCTTCTGGACGCCAGTTGGAGGAGCAATGGGCGGCGGTTTAGGGTTGGCACCGAGAGCTCCCTCAATGGAGTGGGCGGCAACCTTAGGGCAAGGGGTTTTTGGATTAGGGCTTAATTATCCCTTAAGCCCTCTTTTATAGAGAACTAATTCTCTTAATGGTTATTGGATCATAACCATTATGCCCATTAACCTGCTCCATTAAGATAAGTTAAAATAATTCAAACCATGATGGTTTATTTTAAGTTAAAACGAACCGAACCAACTTTTGGTTCATTCGTTTAAAATAAACCAAACCCTTTGGTTTATTCTCCTCCATTGGATTAGAACCAAACCATTTTGCTCCATCCATTATGTCTTCATAAGACACGGCCCATCCACGCTTCCATTGCGACTGAAACGATTTCATGCTCGCTTTATGTTTGGTCCAACCAAACTTAGTTTCTCTCGGTCTGAGAATCCCATTCTCAAGCTCGTTTTAAATCCTTCGGATTACGCTCGTTGTGCGTGTGACCAAATAGGTTCTCGGTTTATGTTGCCCGTCTATAATTAACCATTAATTATAGAACGATGATGAGTGGCACCTAGTAGTACATCATGATCCCCAATTAACCGAAAAAATCAACGGTTGATCCAGAACTATTTCTGAAACCCTTCAGCAGCTCGAATGATTCGTGCCCCATTCCCTTCACTCATCTTATACCTACTTGGTTCAGGACATGGTCTATTGTGTCAGTCCCCACTAGGCTGACTACGTCACACCTAGCCCAAGTATCATTTTCTCGTCCTACGGATTCTAGTTACTCCACATGTATCGAAGAGTACCTTACTCTAAACATGTAATGCTTTGGCCAAAGACTTTAGTAACAATCCGACGAGAGGCCATGGGTATACATCTCCTCGCAAGGAGTGGTGAATCCTTTATAGGATATTCAAACACCTTCGATCACTTCGACTTATACCCAATCATCCCGGGTCCACATCTCTTTAGAGATGTTTGCTTAAGATGTCAAAGCATAAGTCTCCATGATCAAGATGACTTGAATACTGTAAGTCTAAGGAACATCACACTTAAGCCACAGTAAGAACTTCATTGACATATCTATATATGCAGAGAACCATATGAAGTCTTACGGCTGGTCACTCCAATGAACTAGTTACCATAACTAGCATCCACGATTAACTCTGGACATCACAATGTCTCCAGCCAGTGAGAATCAGCTGCTTGGATACACCAAAGAGTATACCTCGTGCTAGTCTCGACAGAATTGATGGTGTCCAAATCCATCAATTCATCGACTAGGGATAATTTCGATACATCACAATTACACATGTAGAGATACTCACTAGTTGTGATCCAATCACAAATTCTCTCATGCTGTGAATCGTATCGTGGACATTGATAAATGAGTTTAAGATCCAATCAAATACATAAAACATGTATACTCAAATAGTGAATCTTCATTTATCATATAAATGGTTCATACATAAGGCGATTGCCTTAGGACATCTCTCATATATTACTAACAGACTCCCACTTGGCCTAATGCCAATCGCTACGGTATCCAATACTATAAGCTCTAACATGACCCTCAAACTTATTTTGAGGTAATGCCTTAGTCAAAGGATCCGCTAAGTTCCTTTCAGTGGGAATTTTCTCGATTTGTATTTCGTTCCTACTGATGATCTCTCTGATAAGATGATAGCGGCGAAGCACATGTTTGGATCATTGATGAGACCACATCAAGTTCAGAGATGAACTTCTTGATCCAAACCACTTCCTTTGCTGCTTCCAAAGCTGCAATGTATTCTGCCTTAGTGGAAGAATCCGCTATAGTGTCAAGCTTGGAACCTTTCCTACTTATTGCGCCTCCATTCCAGGTGAATACATACCCAGACTAAGACCTGGAATCATCCTTGTCTGTCTGGAAGCTGGCATCCGTATACCCGCGTATCACTATGTCCCCTTCTCCATATATTAGGAACACATCCTTAGTTCTTCTCGAGTACTTAAGGATCGTCTTAACAGTCACCCAATGATCCATTCCTGGATCAGACTGGTATCTGCTCATGACACTCAGAGCATACGATACATCGGACCTCGTACATAACATAACATACATGATAGATCCTATTGCGGATGCATAGGGAATCTTACTCATGCAAATCCTCTCGTCTTCTGTGCGCGGACACATAGACTTCGAAAGGTGTATTCCATGCCTGATGGGTAGAAAACCTTTCTTGGATTCCGACATGCTAAACCTCTTTAGCACTCGGTCTATATATGTAGACTGCGAAAGACCAAGCAACCGTTTCGATCTATCTCTATAGATCTTAATCCCGAGGATGTAGGTTGCTTCTCCCAGGTCTTTCATGGAGAATGTCTTGGATAACCAAACCTTAAGCGGTGTAAGATTGAAACATCGTTTCCTATAAGTAATATGTCATCGACATACAATACTAGGAATACGACTGCACTCCCACTAACCTTCTTGTACACACAAGGTTCGTCTGGATTTTGTGAGAAATCAAACCTTTTGATTGTCTCATCAAAACGGATATTCCAACTCCTGGATGCTTGCTTAAATCCATAAATGGACCGTCGCAATTTGCATACCTTGGTTTTATCAACCGATGTGAAACCCTCAGGTTGTATCATATACACGTCCTCGAGCAGGTTTCCATTAAGGAAAGCTGTTTTCACATCCATCTGCCATATCTCATAATCATAATGAGCCGCTATGGCCAGGAGCATCCGAATGGATTCAAGCATAGCTACAGGCGAATAGGTTTCGTCATAATCAACACCTTGCTTTTGACGATATCCTTTCGCCACCAATCTAGCCTTATAGGTAATCACATTACCATCCATATCGGTTTTCTTCTTGAAAACCCACTTGCACCCTATAGGCTTTATGTCTTCAGGTGGGTCAACCAAGTTCCAAACTTGGTTTTCATACATGGAATCCATTTCCGACTTCATGGCACCAAGCCACTTATCCCTTTCTGAACTTGTCAGCACTTCTTCATAACTGGTAGGCTCCTCATCATCAATGAGTAACACGTCGTTCGATTCACTTACGAGAAATCCATATCTCTCAGGAATATTGCGTGTTCTGCCAGATCTACGAAGATGTGGTGTTACAATAGGTCCAGTCGATTTCTCATCACTATGAGTTGTCGACTGTTGTGCTTCACCAGGTATCTCATCAATGTCTATTTGAGTCTCTCGAGCCTCCTCAAGCTCGATGACACTCCCACTATTTTCTTGCAAGAGAAACTCTTTCTCTAGAAACACAACATGCCTTGAAACAAACACCTTTTGTTCCACAGGATGATAGAATTGGTAACCCCTTGTTTCCTTAGGGTATCCAATAAATAGACATTTATCAGACTTAGCATCCAATTTATGCGTCTGATGCCACATAACAACCCCATATCTTCAAGTAAGATACATGAGGTTTCTTACCATTCCATATCTCATATGGAGTAGTTGAGACTACCTTGGTAGGGATTCTGTTTAATAAGTAAACAGCTGTCTGAAGTGCATAGCCCCAAAAGGACTTGGGAAGAGTCGCATGATTCATCATTGACCTGACCATGTCCAACAAGTCGATTCGCCTCTCGGATACACCATTATCTTTGTGGTGTATATGGCGGAGTCCATTGAGACAATATACCATTGTCTCTTAGATAATCAAGAAACTCTTGACTTAAGTATTCACCACCTCGATCCGATCGAAGTATTTTAATACTCTTATCATGTTGTTTCTCTACTTCATTTCTGAATTCTTTGAACCTTTCAAAGGCTTCAGACTTGTGTTTCATCAAGAACACATACCCAAATCGTGAGTGATCATCGGTGAAGGTAATGAAGTAGCTATAGCCTCCTAAAGCTTGAGTTGACATAGGTCCACATACATCAGTATGTATTAGACCTAGTAACTCTCCCACTCGTTCACCTTTTCGGTAAAGGTAACTTAGTCATCTTGCCTTTTAAGCATGATTACATGTATCGTATGAATCCTATTCAAACGATTCCAGAATTCCACATCGGTGTAATTCGGACATGCGTTTCTTGCTTACATGGCCAAGATGACAATACCACATGTAGGAGTCTAATTGATTATCTTTTCGAGCATGCTTGTTGCTCGCTTCGATATTGAAAATATCACTGGATACGTCCAACGTATAAACACCATTGCTTAAAGTTCTAGTTCCTTAAAGAACTCCATTCAAAGTTATGTAACAACAATTGTTACTAAAAGTCAAATGGACCCATTTCTATTTAAACAAGAAATAGAAATGATGTTCTTTATCAACGAAGGAACATAAAAGCAATTGTCCAGTTCTAAGACAAGTCCTCTACGAGAGTTCAACAAATACGTTCCGATGGCGAGTCGGACCTTTGCTCCATTCCCAACACGTAAATTTGACTCTCCCTTGACGAGTCTTCTTCTATTCCTTAGCCCATGTATGTCATTACATATATGTGAGCCACACCCAGTATCAAATACCCAAGTGTCTGAGGAAATAGAATGACAATCAATAAAGAAGATTTCTGAAGAAGATGGGGCATCCGATGCCTTATCCTTCTTCACGGACTCAAGATAAATCTTGCACATTCTTCGCAAATGGCCCTACTTGCCATAATGATGGCAAGTGCCCTTTTGAGCTGGTTCTGCCTTTTTAGCCTTTTTCTTCTTCCCCTTCTGTTGTTCCTTTGACTCCCTCTTAGAACCTTTCTTCGAGGAATCAACTAACAACACAGTCTTCAGCATGTTGAGCAATACCACAGATGAACCTTCTTGCATCTCAGAGGTGAAGAGGAGCTTGGAGAATTCGAACCTTTCGAATCTCACTTGCTTATCAAACAACTCATAAAGATGAAGGACTACGATATGAGCATCCATATGCTCATGCTGCTTTCGTAGCTTGGGTTCCATCGCGGCTAGCATGATGCAACTTGTCAGTTCAGAATCACTCACATGTTTCTGATAGGCCAACAATTGGTCCAGAGTTGCATCGTCACTAGGACGGGCGGGAAGAGGCACTTCGAGGACATACGCTAACTTTTCACCTTGAGAACAATTCTCAAGTACCTAAGCCAGTCCAAGAAGTTCGGCTCAGTCAATTTATTTGAATCCAAAATGGAACGCAAATTCAAAGACATCATGATCAATCTTAGAAATACAAAACGAGCATATATGAGAAAATGATTTTTAAAATGCATCAATATACATTTATAAATCCCATTCATTTTTCGAATTTCAAAAACCCCAAAATCACTTCGGGAGATCGTAGGTCCATCTCCGAATGGGCTGATATCCATCATAGTTATGAACAACCTTGGAGAGAGTCCAACAAGCCATTCATAACTACGATGGTAGGTATCAACTATACCGATTGCATATCACGTATATGCAACTATCACAATGTGCTATCAACTAATTGAATGTTCACACATACATCGGGTTGTTAACACATTAACAAGTATGCATCATATGCATAGCACCCAACTTCACCTCCCTTTACATCGACCTTGGAGAGAGTCCAACAAGCCGATGCTCTAGGTTAAAGCCAACCCATTAATCGAGAAATAGTTTTAATATGGTTAGAGCGCATTCAACCAATTAGCCCATCTTGGAGAGAGTCCAACAACCAAAGCTAACGATTGACCTCTGACTCTTACCATATTAGTATTAAACTATTCCATGGTTTGAACATGTTCGGGTTCGAGCCGGGCTTGGAGAGAGTCCAACAACCCAAACAAGAAACGGAACTCTAGTTCTAACCATATTAATGGAAGGTGTAGACTTTAATATTGTTTAAGGGTTTTTATGTCTCATCCTCTTTGCATGCAAATAACTATTATCTACATGACATGACATACATGACATACATCTACATGTCACGACACGCATGACATAATGTTATGCATCTAATGCAATTACATGGCATACAATTATGTCATGTATATAATTTCCTTATATGTCATAACTATTTATGGAAATAAAATATGTTTAAGATTTGATTCTCCAAATCAAATCATAATTAAATTAGGAAACAAATTTCCAAATCTAATCACATATTTTATTCATGGAATTATTTGATTAAAGAAAATCTATTTAGGAAACCAATTTCCTAAATCATTAAAGCTACTTATGGAAATAAAATATTTTAAGATTTGATTTCCCAAATCAAATCATGATTAAATTAGGAAACAAATTTCCAGAATCTAATCAAATATTTTATTTATGGAAAATATCAATTTCCATAAATAATTCCAACTTTCCAAAAGTGGAAGATTTCCATAAATACTTCTAGACTTTCCAAAATTGAAAATTTTCCATAAATACTTCTAAATTTCCAAAATTAGAAAATTTCCAGAAATACATTATGACTATCGCAAAACCATTTTTACGATTATGTCGAAACACAACTGGCTCGATACCACTTTGTTGGGTTTTAAGACGCATGGCGTGTGTGTTCGATCACGTTTCGTAAACATGAACACAGCGGAAGCAATAAAAATAATAAATCTACATTTATTACAACACACACAACACACGCATGCATAGTACAACAAGTGTAGACATAACCGTAAATTTAAATTTGCAATAAAAGGAAATTTAACTATGTTATACCTTTTGTATGACGTGTAGCGGGAACGACATCAACCGGAATGATCCTCGCTAGAATCGTCTCTATCCGTATCCACGCCGAGTATCCTTAGGATGACTTCGCTAAGCCACGAGCTTCGTCTTCATATGGGTTACTAGCCTCGTGTTGAAGACGACGTGATCGAGAGATGATCACGATCCGAATCCAAATTCGGATCCTAATACGAGTTCTCAAAACTCGCTTCTTCGGAGAGGTATTCGTCAACCAATTGACGAATCCTTCGTCCTCCACCTCAGAGGATTACCGGAGATCGAATCCCCGGTAAGTTAGCCGCTGTCGAAGCTTTAACCGTCGTCCAAACGATGCTCCGACGAGAGAAGAACAAGCTGTCCAGAAAACTGGACAGCTTTGGTGGAGGTGATAGGCGCCGACCAACCAAGGGAGATAGAGCTCACCTTGATGCCAAACTTGAAGGAGATCACTGGAGCACTAACCGGCAGCAGCTCGATGCCGGCGAGGGGGAAGGAAGCAGCCTTTTGGACGCCAGTTGGAGGAGCAATGGGCGGCGGTTTAGGGTTGGCGCCGAGAGCTCCCTCAATGGAGTGGGCGGCAACCTTAGGGCAAGGGGTTTTTGGATTAGGGCTTAATTATCCCTTAAGCCCTCTTTTATAGAGAACTAATTCTCTTAATGGTTATTGGATCATAACCATTATGCCCGTTAACCCGCTCTATTAAGATAAGTTAAAATAAACCAAACCATGATGGTTTATTTTAACTCTCCCCCTTAATACATGAAACTCCCCCTAAATGCAATTCTCCCTTTACTTAAACATGCATATTTCTCCCCCTTTGACACCATCAAAAATATTAAACAAAGTTTATACAAGCATGGCATCAACTCTAGGGAATAAAAATTACCAAAATATGTCTTAAAATCTGATAAATGAAGGTTACTAGGCATGTTATCAGTCGATCAGTCGACTGACACTCTGATTTTAGGTTTTTCTGATTTTCGGGGTGAATTTTAGAAATGCATTAAAAATTCTATAAAATTTGAAAAATCATGAAATTTGGGGAACATATTTCTTGTAAGTATCTTTATCAATGAAAAATAGTTTTTCATGAAAAATCATTATATTTTCGAAGATTTTCCAAAAATCCAAAAGCTTCAAAAACAACTAGGTTTTTGATTAAGTTTGTATCAATTTTAACACCTAGTTTTGCTTTGGATTGTTTCAAAACATGAACACACAGATTTTAAAGTAAGAAAATATTTTAAAAACATATGAAATATCCAACCATGATCTTTGGGCAATATGTCTATGAATTAAACATAAGCCTTCCCCATAATTGGTCTATTATTGCTATTTTGACACTTTAAATGACTATCTAAATGTCATAGGCATTAGTGGACCATTTGTATCATCCTATCATCTCACTCATGCTAAGTTTTCAATCAAGGTAGCCTATAGTGAGTGTGAGATGTTCCTAAAGGTATTTATATATACTTAACCATTAATTTCATGCAATTCTACACAAGGTTAAGTATCATCCTAACAACCCACATGATCATAAAGACATATATGAATTAATTTCACATTATGATCATGAAACAATTGTACCACTAAAATTGTAATCATGCATTAGGTATGAATTATGATAATAAGTAAAGTATCACCCAAGGCATGATTTAAAACCTTATTGCCCATGATTATATATTAAATGTCAAGATCATAAACCATGATTGCAACATATATAACAATTACATTAACTATCATGATTTAAGCATTATTATCAATTTATGGGCACATTATCATCACCCAACACTATGCTAAAAATGTATAGGTCATGAGTATCAAATAACACTAAGTGTTGAACATGATTTAAACTATTAATGGGTGCATTATCATCACCCAACACTATTTCAAAAATTTAGTCCCCCCATCCTAAGTCAACCAAAACATAAGATATAGGTGAAATCTTTATGGTTGACTATCCTAGGGTTTTCCTAACCCTTAAGGATGGATTTAGGAACCCAATACAAGTTCTTTCCTATGAGGTTCACTAAAAATTTCTTAGGGATCCATGTTCTAGCTATTGTTTTCTTTTTATCTTGACCCCTAGAAATTAAGCATTTATAGGTCTTTTCATTTTTATTTTCCTTATATCCTAGGCCTTTCTTATTGAAGCTTGCTCTTTGGCTCCCTATGATCATGTTAAGGGTGTTGGAGCCAATTGTAAATTTTTCTAGGGCCTTGGTTAAATGATCTACTTTCTCTCTTAAAGCCCTATTTCATCCATACATGCATCATTAACATCAAAAGGCATATAGTCATGTGAGCATGCATCATTAACATTTAAACATGCTTGTTCTAATTTATTTTCTAATGCCTTAATTTGATCTAGCATGCTTTTATTATTTTTCTTAGCCCTAAATAGATCCTTAGTAAGACTAGAAATCATGGAAACTATTTTCTTGGGTGAGAGATTCGTTACCATAGTCTCCATATCTTCTTCTTCGGATTCGGATGAGGATGGTGATAAGCCTCCCTCTTCACTAGAGCTCTCCTCACTTGTACTTCTTTCTTCTTGCTCGGAGGAGGAGGTGTTTAGGTCATCAAACGCCATTAGGGTAATATTTGAGTAGACATGTTCTTCTTCTTCGGATGATGATGATGAAGAAGAGGGATCATCCCATGTCCTTGCTTTTAGTGCCTTTGTCTTCCCTTTCTCCTTGGCTTTCTTCTCTTCTTCCTTCTTCTTGCTCCCCTTTTTCTTCTTTTCTTCCTTCTTCCTCCTCTCTTCTTTTCTCTTGTTTAGGAGGGGACAATTATCCCTTATGTGTCCCTCTTGTTGGCAATTATAGCAAATTACCTTTCCCCTTGGTCTTCTCCTCATATCATTAGATTTATTAAATTTAAAATTTTTCAAAGCACGTCTTACCTTCCTTACCATGTAGGCTTCTTTCGTGCTATCCATGGATGAGGAGGAGGCTTCATCGGAGGAGGGAGTCTCCATCTTCTTTTTCCCCTTGTTGGCCAATAGTGCCACTCCCCTTGATGGTTGAAATTTTGGCTCTTCTACTACTCCTTCGAGCCTTGTTTCGTGGAGCTCCATGGTTGAGAAGAATTCCTCCAAGGTGCTAACTTCTAAGTTTGTGGAGATGTAGAAGGAATCCACCATTGAGCTCCATCTTGAGGACCGGGGAAAGACATCTATATCCTTCATTACCATATCTCGGTTGGAGAGCTTTTTCCCTACACTTGTCAAACCGGTTAGAATTTCTTTAAACCTAGAGTGTAGAGATTTTACCTTCTCTTCCTTTTCGAGTTTGATATTGGTTAGTTGGGAGCAGAGGACATCTCTCCTTGCTAGCTTGGCCTCGGATGTGCCTTCATGAATCTCTATGAGTTTCTCCCACATTTTTGTGGTGCTAGCACATTCTCCTATTCGGTTGACTTCTTGTTGGGGGAGTACATTGTAGAGGTGGTGCTTTGCCTTTGAGTTTGCCAAGTACTCCTCCCTTTGCCTCTTCCTCCACCTTGATTTTTCCAATGACTCTCCTTCTTCATCCCTAGGCATCTCGAAACCGTTTTCCATAATTAATAAAATTTCGAAGTCGGTTTCAAAAAATACCTCCATTCGCTTCTTCCACCAAGCGAATTCCCCCTCGAACTTCGACGGATGAATATTTGAGCCGGCCATCTCGTGATGTAGTGCTTGTTGTGGCGGTTAGTCCGGTGACAAGCGCCTTGGCTTTGATACCACTTGTAGGGTAGATCGGTGGCCGGCTAGAGGGGGGTGAATAGCCTTTATCGTATATGATGATAGTCGTTCGTTGATCGTCTACAACTATCGTTAGCGCAAGTGGAAAATACAACTAAACAACAATAAAGATAAAGCAAAGTAAAGAGCAATTCACTAACAAGAGAGTATAACGTGGTTCACGGCCTCGCCGCTAATCAACGATCCGATTCATCCAAGGTGAATCACTCCTTTGCCAAATCCACTAGATCTTTCCTTTGCACCAAGCTAGGTGGAGGTAACCTCTTTACAATCCCTCTTCTTACAATAGAATGGAATAATAGTAATCAAGAAGAGTGGGAATTGTTTTGGGCACTTTGGAGTTGTTAGGAGTTAAAGCATTAGGCTCCCAAATGCCCTCACCCCTTCTTTTTATAGAAGAAGAGGGTTTCTTCCCGTTAACACAGGACCAGTCGACTAATTCCCCGATCAGTCGACTGATCCTATAGCCGTTGCCCACTAACGACTTCTTCCATGTTGGATTTCACCCAATGGCTCCCACATTAGTCGATTGATCTTACCATCAATCGACTGATGGAGCTATCAGTCGAGTGTCGAAAGCGAACACTCCATTCTGTGCCCGAAACCCTTGCGATCAGTCGACTGATGCCTTCATCAGTCGATTGGTGGTCTCGCTGATCACCAATCCATAGTCGAGTCACAATCGACTTAGAGTAGTCGACTTCCATGACATGGCTATCGACTGATGTCGGGAAATCCCATCCGACACTTAGCTAATTGGCCAAGTTCCACCTAAGCACACTACCCCTTCCTGGGTTACATTCACTCACTCTCATCCCTTGGAGTCCCTCACCTTTGAAGTTGTCTTCGTCCGGCCACGTCCCTCGGATGCGCCAAGCACACGACTCTGCAGTGCCATCCTTCGCATCTCGCCCTGAAGTCTACTTCCTCTGGCTTCACTCCAATCTCCTCGTCCGGCGGTCCCTCGGATGCTCCAAGCGCACGACTTCCACAAAGCCATCCTTCACCGACTCAAGGACTGAGTTATGAGAGGTGAAACTCGCCAATGCTCCATGTGCGAATTACTAAGTCCTTCAAGACTCCAACGCACATATCAAATCCAAATATCCTAACTTAAATTCATTACCACACACATCAAAACCATATCACGGGTTGATTGCCCTAACACCAGAGTTGAAAAGATAGAAGAAGGGGAGTCTATAGAAATAGCCCCGGGCCAAATCACTTGGGTTTCTCAACAGCTTGAGACTAAGGAAGAGCGGGTGGCCTGCTTGAAGAAGAATGAAGATATCTTTGCCAAGGATGTGCACGACCTGACGGGAATAGATCCTCGCATTGCTGAACATCACCTCAACATCACTAGGGGAGTCTGACCCATCCAGCAGAAGCAGCGACATTTCGAGCTTGAGAAGGATAAATTTATATCTGAAGAAGTAGATAAATTATTACAAGCGGGTCACGTTAGAGAAATTCAATTCCTTGAATGGGTATCCAATGTAGTTCTGGTCCCTAAGTCCTCTGGGCAGTGGAGGATGTGTATTGACTTTCATGATTTAAATAAAGCATGTTCTAAAGACTGCTACCCCTTGCCTCGTATTGATCAGTTAGTTGATTCTACCGTGGGGTATGAAGTTGTGTCTCTTATGGTTGCTTACCAATGATATCATCAAATACCGTTGGCAAAAGAGGACCAGAAGCGTGTCAGTTTTGTGATGGCAGGAGGGTTGTATGCCTATGTAGTTATGCCGTTCGGCTTGAAGAATGCGGGAGCTACCTATAAGCGACCTATGGATAAAATTTTTGCAGAACAGAAGAGTAAGAATGTGGAAGTCTATGTTGATGACATCCTCGTCAAGTCAAAAATTGCTCAGGAGCTAGTTATAGATCTGGATGAGACTTTTGCTACTCTGAGGTGGTACAAGATGAAGTTGAACCCCAAGAAGTGTCTGTTCGGGGTAAAGAGTGGGAAATTTCTAGGGTATATTGTAACCGAGAAGGGACTGCAAGCCAATCTGGAGAAAGTGCAAGCATTGTGCAATATGAAGTCACCTACTAATCTACAAGAGACTCATAAGTTAGTAGGAAGAATGTTTCCCTATTTCGATTTATAGCAAGATCAGCAGACAAGGGGCTACCTTTCTTTCGGATTTTGCACAAGACCACTAAATCCAATGGGATGATTAGTGTGAGTAAGCCTTCCAAGAGTTAAAGAAGTATTTAGTGGAACTACCTCTGCTAGCCAAACCAGTTTCAGGAGAGCCATTGTGGATGTATTTAGCCGTTTCAGAGGGAGCTATCAGTTCAGTATTATTAAAGCCATGCATCTAATAATGAAGTGGAATATAAAGCCATTCTAGCTGGATTGCAAGCTTCTTGAGCTGTAGGGGCAACTTCTGTCATTATCTACTCAGATTCTTAGTTGGCAGTATCACAGCTCTAAGGTACTTTTGTGGTTCGGGAAGAAAGATTACAGAAATACTTGATGGTTTTTGAAAAAGAAAAAGTTCATTTTAGAGAAGTCATTCTACAGCAGATTCCCAGAGAGAATAACAGGAAGGCGGATGAATTGGCTTGGCTAGCCAGTGCCCTGGAAGGGGTGAGACAACCAGAGGCGATTTGCATGGAAGTTCCTAATTCCTTGGCGGTGTTTAATGGGGAAGAGGCGGTACCAAGAATTGATCAGACCCTCGATTGGAGAACTGATATTATGATATATTTACAGTAAGGGAAGGTACCTGAGAAAAGAGCAGTGACATCTGTCATGGTAGCCAGAGCAAAACGATTCACAATCGTGGATGGAGTTTTATATAAGATATCTTTTGGACGACTCCTATTGAAATGCCTGGAAAAGGGAGATGTTGAATGGGTACTCAGGGAAGTACACGAGGGTTGTTGCAGCAATCATTTGGGAGGAAGAGCCTTGGCAAGGAAAGTATTGCTGGATGGATATTTTTGGCCCACCCTTCAACAAGATGCAACCCGTATAGTGCAGACTTGTTCAGCTTGTCAAAGGCACAACAATCGGCCCGAGCGACCAGCCGAGTTGATGAAAGCTATCATTGCTTCCTGTCCCTTTGACCAGTGGGGAATGGACATAGTGGGTCCCATGCCTACAAAATCTTTACAGAAATAATTTCTCTTAGTAGCGGTGGATTATTTTTCTAAATGGGTAGAAGCTGAACCTCTAGCCATAATTACAAAAAATGCAGTAATATAATTTCTGTGGAAGAATATTATTTGTAGGTATGGAGTCCCACGAAGGTTGGTCAGCGATAATGGTCAGCAATTTCAAGGTAAAAAAAATTAGAGAATGGTGTCAAAGTCTCAATATACAGCAGACCTTCACTTCAGTGGCTCACCCTCAAGCTAATGGGCAGGTGAAGGTAACTAATAGAATTCTCATTCAGGGGTTGAAAACTAAACTGGGTGCTCAGAGGGGAAGTTGGGGTAGAAGAATTGCCTAGGATTTTATGGGCTTATCGAACTACTCCTAAAACGGCAACAGGGGAAAACCCGTTCAGTTTGGTGTATGGAACGGAAGCTGTTATTCTGGTGGAATCCATTTTGAGCAGTGCCCGAGTCGAAGTTTATGAGCCAGAACATAATCAAATTATTAGAGGAACCAAACTGGATTTGCTGAAAGAAAAATGGGAACAAGCACGAAGGTGAGCAGAGTTTTATAAGCAAAGAGTACAACATGCTTTTAACAAAAGAGTGGTGCCCCAGAGGTTTCAGGAGAGTGATCTAGTCTTACGCAAGGTCAATCCTGCAGGAAGCCCGAAAAAGCTAGCCCCGAACTGGGAAGGACCCTACATTGTTGCTCGTCGAGTGATGGGGTCCGCTTATTATTTAAAAGATGATAAGGGCAAGGAATTACCTCGGCCCTGGAACATTGTACACTTAATATTTCCATACCATGTAAGACAAAGCTGTAGGAGGGAGAAGTCTAGTCTATTTTTTATGAGTTATACATGACACCCAACATATTGCTTTGTGGATAATATTGGACATGAGCATGGATGAAAAACAAGTATCATTGAAAATCGTCTCTTACAGAACAAAGAAAGTCAAAAGCAATATTAAAGATAAGCAAGGTGTTGTGGCAGTTGTTCCCAAGTAGAAACAGTTATAATGTGACATAAAAGATTACAACTTGAAATGGTCCAGGGGATAGTGTCTAAAATCGACTTCCCAATGAAGAAAGAATGCAGGTTGGTTGGGTGGAGGTAACCCTTGATCAGCGTACTGCCAAAGCACTTCGTTGAATCCATCCTGATATGTAGCTCGCATCAAAGACAATAGACGTTCTTGTTGGTTCGGGTCATTTGGGCGCAGTTCTTGATGAAACCTGGCACAATGCTCTTGATGCTCCCAAAGAGATTGACGTATTTGACAATACCGGTGAGATATTTGAAGGATGGCATCATCTAGGGTGGATATATCGTCAGATCAGGAGGTTTGGCTCTGTTGCACAACCCTTGTCATCTTCATCATGTCTTGACATATGGAGGCAGAAATCCCTTCCATGGCCTCCATATGAGATCTAGTGCAGACAATCTCGTTACTCAGTTGTTGGAGGGAGGCTTCCTGCCTGCGTATTCGGGCATGAGCATGCGCCCTAGATGTTATTAAGGAGGAATTTTCTTGTACCTCCTTGCATAGTCGTGTACGAAGGTTAGCTATTTTGTCCGTGTCTTTTTGATGTCGAGCTTTAAGAGTTGCCATAATTTCGGCATCCTCCTGCCTCTGACATTGGATTTCAGCCAGCTGGTTTTGATAGTTAACCAGTTCTTGCGACATGGAGTTTTTTTCTATCAGTGGGAGCCAGGGCATTGTCATCCTTCTGTTGGACATTTTGAAGAGTGGATATTAGTTTGACGTCTTTCTGTTGTTGTTCTTGTAGTGTCGCTATGGTCTTAACATCTTCCTGCCTTTGGCGGTGAGCCTTGTTGGAGATTTGACGCCGCTAGAGGGGGGGGGGGTGAATAGCGTTGAATTCGTACGTAGATGCAAATCGTTCGCGATCGTCTCTACAAAACTCGTTATGCGCAGCGGAATAGAAATAATAAAAGCAATAACGAAGAGACACAATCACGAACACAAGGATATAACGTGGTTCGGAACCGAACGGTTCCTACTCCACGGATCGAGCTCTAAAGAGCCCTAGTGATGCACACACACTCACTAATCACAAATACTCCTTCTCGACACAAGTCGGAGGTGGAGAAACCTCTTACAATAGATTACAACAATAATCTAAAAGCAAAAAGCAAATACAATGAAGAATAATGCAATACAAGTAAAGAAAACACTTTACAAATGCTTTGGATTGCTTGCTTTTGGTTGCTTGAAGAGTAGCCTTGGAGACTCTGATTTGCAGCAACAAATCGCCCCAAAGATGCTCAAGAAAACCATATCCAAAAATCCTCCTGTCGAGCTCCTTTTATCCTTCCGCGTGACCTGGATTTCCGCCTATCAGTCGACTGCCATAAGTCACCAGTCGACTGATGCCACTGTTGTCGTGAGACAATGGCTCGATCCACGCTGGAAAAACTCCAACGGATCTCTTGGCAGTCGACTGCCAACATTGGCGATCATCGCCCGATCGTGTAGTCGAATGCCCGATCGGCTCACGAGCATTCGCGTTGCTCGCGGTGAACTAGCGATCATCGCCAACCCTTAGCGCGATCGTCAGACATCGCATCCAATGAGCGATCGCTGCAGCGATTCGGCTCTTAAACGGCAGTCAAACTCAAGTCGACTCATGGCAGTCGAACCAGCCATAATGCCAGTCGACTACCAACCTCAAAGATGAGGTTTTAACCCAAGTATGGTGCCCCCATACTTGCTAGACCACCCTTAGCCTAGACCTAAGCCTTCTAGCCACCTCCATCAGCCTCACGCCTCTCGGATCCCTCCAAGTCATCCATGACTTGTTAATCCATCGCGCTAGCCTCCAGGTGCTTCCCTCGGCTATGTCATGCTAACGGTGTCTACACTGCCAAGGCACATTGGACTTACGCCGCCAAGACTCCGCTTGGACTTTACACTGCCAAAATCAATCCCCTTGGACTTCCAAATGCCAAGACTCAAGCTTGGACTTTCCCTTGCCAACCCATGTTGAACTTTCCATGCCAAGACCCATGCTTGGACTTTCCATGCCAAGACCCATGCTTGGACTTTCCATTTGCCAAGACCCATGCTTGGACTTCTCATTTGCCAAGACCCATGCTTGGACTTCTCATGCCAAGTACTCAAGACTTGGACTTTCCCAAAAGCCAAGTACCCATGACTTGGACTTTCCATGCCAAGTACCCATGACTTGGACTTTACCTTGCCAAGACCCATGCTTGGACTTTCCCATAATCACACGGTCAACCCCAGTCAACCATCAAGGTCTTCATCGAGTCAAACTCGAGTCCGGTCAAACATGACCCGGGTCGATTGCTCCAACAATTTCCCCAACATATTAACCGACATTAATGTCAAACATCAATGCCAAACCACTTTGTCAAACATCAAAACATCACTCGAGTCAAACTCGAGTCTGGTCAATCGTGACCTGGGCCGATTGCACCAACAAGCCTCAGTCTGTTGATCCCGATAGTGCGCCAATTCCTGTAGTAACACATGCTCCCAATCTTTGGCAGCAGTCTGATCTTCCATCTGTTGTTGAGCCTGTTGCTGAAGCTGACTTCGATATTGGGAGAAAGAACGCTCTAGTTCTTGATAATTTACTAATGCCTATGGGTCACCAATGAAGAAGGAGTTATTATTTAGGAAAAGCTGACATAATATGTCAAATAAACTTACCAGTTCCAAAACATGGCGTAAGCTTTCCATCCTCGGAGATAGCTCCTCCAGATTGAGGATTTGCACAGCTCGACTAGAGGAAGAAGAGGGGATAGAGGCTACTTTAAAAGGAGGTTCATTCATAATAGGCTTGAAAGGAGGCAAAGAGGAAGATTGTACCGCTGATCCTGGAGAAGGAGGGATGATGTTCAAAGTGTTAGTGAAAGCCCTAGAGCCAATCATGTAATGATTGTTGTATGGACTTTATTGTATCATATTCCTATTTATAAAGGCATGGTTATTATATTTACTTGTATTGGTTCCAAATAACTAAATATAATAATGTCCTTGAGTAGTAGGTTCTTATCTATATCAATCGATTAGTCGAATCGATAATGAGATGATATAGAGAACACTACTCTTAATCATTCCTAGTCGAGTATTAACATTCAGGGACAATGTTAATGCGTAGAGACTAGCATGTAGGTCAACATGATGACTTGATCTCACAAGTCATGGATATGAGATATCAAGTTGACATATGGGTATGCATTGGAGAATGTATACTAAATGACCCGCCATGAGAAAGTATCATGGATCGTTATATGAGTATCATATACTTTCTTATGTGGCTATTAGTATGAATATTAGTCCTTAGACTTGAAGTCACCATGGTTCCCTATATAAGGAGTTTCATACTTTGGCTTCGTCAAACGTCACCCGTAAATGGGTGGACTATAAAGGCGATTACTGGGTATGTAACAAATTATGTGGAGGGATGTGAGTGATGTAGATGGGATCTATCCCTCCTATATGACGGGAGTGACATCGATATTCTTGATAGAGTGAGACCACGAAGTGCATGGCCATGCCCAAATGAGTCAATATGAGATATTGAGCTCATTTGATTAGAGTGAGTCTACTTGGAGTTCAAGATTTAGATTGTACCGAGGATGACACGGTCTATGCCTTGATTGGTTAATCTAGATGTCAAGGATAGAGGGACATTGTCACATATTGTGAGAGTCACAATTAGTAGTCACAAAGGTGATGTTGGAGCTCAACATTCTTGTAACTTGGGTAGCAATGATGTGTTGCTAGATACCGTTCATTGCTTATGTTCCTAAATCAGTTTAGGGACATTGCCAATGTTACAAGAACCTATAGGGTCACACACATAAGAGCAATTAGATGGAGATTAGGTTCATATGATGAACCATGAGGATTAGGTTCATGGGATGAACCAAATTGGATTAAGAGTAATCCAAATTAGACTAATTGAGTTAGACTCAAGTTGATTCAAGTGTTGAATGAGTCTAATTTAGATTTGATTCATCAAATAAATTTAAATTAATGAATAGAGATTCATTAAATTAAATTGACTTGAGTCAAGTGGTTAGATTTGATCAACCATGGGAGATTAGAGGTCAAGTTTGACTTGACTTGAGAGGGAAGATGAAAGGTCAAGTTTGACTTGACCAAATGCCATGTCATGATGATGACTTGGCATGGCCGGCCAATGATGATGCTCCACATCATCATTGACTTTGTCAATTGGTGCCACATCATGAGGGAGACCAAGAGGCATTGGAGTTACATGCATGCATGTAACCTCCCAAGCCATAATGTGGCCGACCAACCCCATTAGATGTGGGAATTCATTTTGGTGAGTTACACAACTTCATCTTCAACCTTGGATCAACTTCCCTCAAGCTCTCTCCCTCTCCCAACCTCTTTCGCCGAACCATCCATAGAGTGCTAGCACACTCAAGGGTGTGTTTTCTCCACCTATTGCTTGTGGAGATACCAATAGAGGAGTGTGCACTTGACACTCTTGTGTTCCGGCGAAACTTTTGGACGAGCGGGATTTGAGAAGGGCATCGCATCGAGGGTAACATCCTTATCATGTAGATCTAAGGTAGATCTAGGGTTTTATTTAAACACATACATGTTTTTGTTTTAATACATCTTCGCACGGATCCGTGGCCGGGGATTCCGAGGTTTCCGCAACGCAAAAAGCGGTTTTTGCGGCTCGGAAAAACCCAACAGTGGTATCAGAGCCACGTGCGAAGCATGTATGTGTTTCATTTTTTGTAATTTTTGTATTAGATATAAAAATTATAGATTTATATGTTTCTGTAAATTTCCTATTTTTATAGAATTTTTGGGTATTTTTCTCGAAAAATCGAAGCAACGAGTGTTGGGACACTTGTAGGCTTCAACCGTCGAGAAAAACTCTCCGAAACAGCGAGTTCTCGCTTTAGGTTTTTGGGACAGTGACTTAAGTTGCTGTAAGATCATTGTAGAGACACTCGCAAAGTTTATTTTGCGAGTAGGGGCGCTGCCCCTATCCCCGAAAGGGGCCTTGTCCCGCGATCGCGCTCGGAAACCGCTTAGCGGGACTGTTACGGGGAGGTGACTCATAAAATTGAAAAAAAAATAGGAAAAATTATAGAAATTTTCTGTAAAAAAACATAATTTAGAATTATGTATAATTTTGTGATTGTCATGGCCCAATAACCCCAATATGATTGGATGTGATGTGTTGTAATTCATAATACGGCCTGCGTACCGTTTTGTGGTTGTGCGTGTTG
Source organism: Wurfbainia villosa (assembly GCA_025175895.1). Classification (NCBI taxonomy): domain Eukaryota; kingdom Viridiplantae; phylum Streptophyta; class Magnoliopsida; order Zingiberales; family Zingiberaceae; genus Wurfbainia; species Wurfbainia villosa. The sequence continues at coordinate 17,749,114 of CM046008.1, read as the reverse complement.
TATAGTATATGCGACCTGCGCGTCGTACCTCTTCTTTTGATATTCTAGTTGTAAATAGTTTTAGACTCGAATGTAACTCAAGTTTCATATTTGTAATGTACAAAATGGAGCGGTGGAAAGTCCACTTGAAGACGAGATTACGAGAAGGGTGACGACGACACATGGCGGTCAAAGGAAGCGCTTGGAGAAGCCGCTATCCTTAGGTTGACCGTCCGATCTTCTCATTGGCTTGAGAAGATCGTAGTAGGGCCATGACTACATAACATTTAATTATATATATATATGTTGATATATATATATATATATATATATATATATATATATATATATATATATATATATTTGATTTTGCTTGTATGTATGTGATGCATGCTAGTAGAATAATGCTTGTATGTATATGATGCATGCTAGGATAATTTTCTTGTATGTATATGATGCATGCTAGAATAATGATTGTATGTGTGTGATGCATGCTAATATAGGATAATAAAGGCCTAAATGCGTATAAGATACACATTACAATTAGATTAGATCATAATCGAATCAACTCGAAGATGCCTACCGAGCCTTGATACCCATCACTACCTCGATCATTTGTTGTTGTTGAATCTGCCAAAGCAGAGCAACGCATATTATCTTGGTAGGGTACGGAGGGACAATCTTGGTCCTGCCTATACCGCTTGGGTTAGAGTAAGCTCAATTAGATTGGGCAAAACTAGTTAACTCAATTGGATCGAGTAAAACTATAGGCATATTCCAATCGTTGGAAAGATAGGGTAAGATCGCATTTATACTAAATCTTGGGTGATTTAGCCAAAGCTAACTCAAGGTCTTTTGTAAATGTGGATCTTGATCCTATAAACAAGAGTTGCATAGAGATGTAATCGGTAATGTGTTACCCACCGATCGTACTAAGTCTTGGGCGATTTAGCCAAAGCTAACTCAAGGCTTAGTATGATGTGGATCTTGTCCCACAAGAATTATAGCTAGTTTGTATGAATCTAGTAATGTGGTTTGACGACATCCATAACTCGATTCTACAAAATTCCTATAATTCAGTGGGAGCATCATTTGATTAAAGGCCTAATTAAATGATAAAAGGAATATGATATTAATTCTTTGCATTGTATATTATAGATAACTATGTCGACAAACACGAACACTCTCTCTCTGCATTCTGTCCTTGAGAAGGACAAGCTCAATGGAGCAAATTTTTTGGACTGGTATAGGAACCTGAGAATTGTTCTCACCCAAGAAAGGAAGATGTAAGTCCTGGAGCAGCCCATTCCGGAGGCACCTCCTGCCACTGCCTCACGAGCTGACAAAGATGCTTACAAGAAGCATCAAGATGATGCATTAGATGTGTCATGTCTAATGCTCGCGACCATGAACTCTGAGCTTCAGAAGCAACATGAGTTCATGAATGCTTATGATATGGTTAGACATCTTCGTCAACTATATCAAGGACAAGCAAGACATGAGAGATATGAAGTCTCTAAGGCATTGTTTGGGTCTAAAATGCAAGAAGGGACTCCTGTAGGTCAATATGTACTCAAGTTAATTGGGTACGTAGAAAACCTACAAAGACTGAGATTCCCACTTGGCCAAGAGCTGACCACTGACCTGATCTTGCAATCTTTGCCACAAGCCTTCAATCAATTTGTCATGAATTATAACATGAATGAAATTGATAAGCCATTGCCTGAAATGCTCAGCATGTTGAGAACTGCTGAGCTTAACCTTAAGAAGGGAAAATCTGACACCATTTTGATGGTGCAGAAGAAGAAAGGCAAGGGCAAGCCTAAAGGTAAGGGAAAGTCCCAAGCCAAGGGCAAAGGCAAAGAACTTAAACCCAAAGGAGGGGTAGCCAAGGAAGGGGCTTTCTTCTACTGCAAGGAAGCAGGACACTAGAAGCGTAACTGCAAGGCATACCTGGAAGATCTTAAGAAGAAGAGAAGTGAGACTTCTACTTCAGGTATAAATGTTATAGAAGTCAATCTATCTATTTCTTCATCATGGGTATTAGATACCGGATGTGCATCTCACATTTGTACCAATGTGCAGGCGCTGAGAAATAGCAGGGCATTGACAAAGGGCGAGGTGGACCTACGAGTATGCAATGGAGCAAGAGTTGCTGCTGTTGCTGTAGGAACTTATGATCTATCTTTTCCCTCTGGGCTTGTACTAGAATTAGATAAATGTTGTTATGTTCCTGCCTTAACTAAGAACATCATTTCAGTTTCTTGTTTGGACAAGAAAGGATTTTCATTTATAATAAAGAACAAATGTTGTTCAGTTTATTTAAATGATATGTTCTATTGTAGTGCACCTCTAATGAACGAACTCTATTTTCTAGACTTAGAAAGCCCTATCTATAACATAAGTACCAAAAGGTTCAAGTCAAATGAATTGAACCAAACCTATCTCCGCATTGTCGCAGGTCATATAAATGAGAGTCTTATCTCGGCTCCATAAGGATGGCTAGACTCATTTGATTTTGAATCATATGAGACATGCGAGTCTTGCCTTCTTGGCAAGATGACCAAGACTCCCTTTAGTGGACACAGTGAAAGAGCAACAGACTTATTAGGACTTATACATAGTGATGTATGTGGTCCTTTCAATGTTGCTGCTAGAGGTGGTTACAGGTACTTCATTACATTTACTGATGACTTCAGTAGATATGGTTATGTGTATCTTATGACACATAAATCAGAATCCTTTGAAAAGTTCAAAGAATTCAAGAATGAAGTACAAAACCAGCTTGGCAAGAGTATTAAGATACTTCAATCAGATCGAGGTGGTGAATAACTTAGCCATGAGTTTCGTGACTATCTAGCTGAGTGTGAGATTCTATCTCAACTCACTCCTCCTGGAACACCACAGTGGAATGGTGTATCTGAAAGGAGGAATCGTACCCTATTAGATATGGTACGATCTATGATGAGTCACACAGATCTTCCTATATCCTTTTGGGGATATGCTCTAGACACAGCAGCCTTTACCCTTAACCGTGTATCATCCAAGGCTGTCATAAAGACACCATATATGATATAGACAGGGAGAAATCCCAAGATGTCTTTTATGAGGATTTGGGGTTGTGAGGCTTACGTTCGACGTCAAGTCTCAGACAAACTGGGACCCAAATCCGATAGGTGCTATTTTGTTGGATATCCCAAGGATACAAAGGGATATTACTTCTACATTCCCAGTCAGCACAAAGTGTTTGTGGCAAAGACTGGAGTTTTTCTAGAAAGGGATTTTGTTTCTAGAAAAACTAGTGGGAGTACCTTCGATCTTGAAGAAATTCAAGATAAGGACCATAGCACTGAGGCCTTGATGGAGGATGAACAGGAACCACAAAGTGTTGTGGGTGATGAGGTTGTTGCACAAAGAGTTGTGGAACAACCACCTGTTCAGGTAGACCTACCTCTTCGCAGGTCTGATAGGGTACGTCGTCAGCCTGAGAGATACTCATTTCTCTTGTCTGACCATGATGACGTTATGCTCATTGAGAATGAGCCTACCTCCTATCAGGAAGCTGTGATGAGCCCAGATTCTGAGAAATGGCCAGAGACTATGAGATCCGAGATGGAATCCATGTACACCAACCAAGTATGGACTTTGGTTGATCCACCTGAAGGGGTCAAACCCATTGGGTGTAAGTGGGTCTTTAGGAGAAAGACTGACATGGATGGACTTACGCATACCTATAAGGGCCGATTGGTGGCTAAAGGTTTCAAGCAAATTCATGGTATTGACTATGATGAAACCTTTTCTCCAGTGGTGATGTTTAAGTCCATTCGGATCTTGTTTGCTATTGCAGCATACCACGATTATGAGATCTGACAGATGGATGTCAAAACCGCATTTCTGAATGGAAACTTACTCGAGGATGTGTACTTGACACAACCTGAGGGTTTTGTAGATCCACAACATACTGGGAAGGTATGCAAGATGCAAAGGTCCATTTATGGGCTAAAGCAAGCTTCTCGGAGCTTGAATCTTCGGTTCGATGATGCGATCAAACAGTTTGGTTTCATCAAGAATGAAGATGAACCCTGTGTCTACAAGAGGGTTAATGGGAACACAGTTGTCTTCCTTGTATTGTATGTGGATGACATACTGCTCATTGGGAATGACATCCCTTCGCTACAGTCTGTGAAGACTTGGCTGGGGACGTGATTCTCAATGAAGGACTTAGGTGAAGCAGCCTGTATTCTAGGCATCAAGTTCTATAGAGATAGATCTAAGAGATTTCTTGGCCTAAGTTAGAGTACATACATTGACACGGTATTACTACGGTTTGCTATGCAGAATTCCAAAAAGGGACTTCTGCCGATGTCACATGGTGTGAGTCTTTCGAAGACTCAAAGTCCCTCTTCTAGAGAGGAGAGAGACAGAAATGGAGCGATTGCACAGGCTAAGGAACCTCGCTCACACCAGTGGACCAAACACTTACTATGACGCTTCCATCTCATTCGAGAGATTATCGATAGAGGAGATGTAAAGATTTGCAGAGTACCCACAGAGGCTAACATCGTAGATCCCTTGACCAAGGCTTTGGCATAGAAAAAGCATGATGGTCACACTAGGTCATTGGGTATTAGATACTACGGTGATTGACACTAGTGCTAGTGGGAGATTATTAGTGAAAGCCCTAGAGCCAATCATGTGATGATTGTTGTATGGACTTTATTGTATCATATTCCTATTTATAAAGGCATGGTTATTATATTTACTTGTATTGGTGCCAAATAACTAAATATAATAATATCCTTGAGTAGTAGGTTCTTATCTATATCAATCGATTAGTTGAATCGATAATGAGATGATATAGAGAACACTACTCTTAATCATTCCTAGTCGAGTATTAACATTCAGGGACAATGTTAATGCGTAGAGACTAGCATGTAGGTCAACATGATGACTTGATCTCACAAGTCATGGATATGAGATATCAAGTTGACACATGGATATGCATTGGAGAATGTATACTTAATGACTCGCCATAAGAAAGTATCATGGATTGTTATATGAGTGTCATATACTTTCTCATGTGGCTATTAGTATGACTATTAGTCCTTAGATCTGAAGTCACCATGGTTCCCTACATAAGGAGTTGCATACTTTGGCTTCGTCAAACGTCACCCGTAAATGGGTGGACTATAAAGGCGATTACTGGATATGTAACAAATTATGCGGAGGGATGTGAGTGATGTAGATGAGATCTATCCCTCCTATATGACGGGAGTGACATCGATATTCTTGATAGAGTGAGACCACAAAGTGCATGGCCATGCCCAAATGAGTCAATATGAGATATTGAGCTCATTTGATTAGAGTGAGTCTACTTGGAGTTCAAGATTTAGATTGTACCGAGGATGACATGGTCTATGCCTCGATTGGTCAATCTAAATGTCAAGGATAGAGGGACATTGTCACATATTGTGAGAGTCACAATTAGTAGTCACAAAGGTGATGTTGGAGCTCAACATTCTTGTAACTTGGGTAGCAATGATGTGTTGCTAGATACCGCTCATTGCTTATGTTCCTAAATCGGTTTAGGGACATTGCCAATGTTACAAGAACCTATAGGGTCACACACATAAGAGCAATTAGATGGAGATTAGGTTCATATGATGAACCATGAGGATTAGGTTCATGGGATGAACCAAATTGGATTAAGAGTAATCCAAATTAGACTAATTGAGTTAGACTCAAGTTGATTCAAGTGTTGAATGAGTTTAATTTAGATTTGATTCATCAAATAAATTTAAATTAATGAATAGAGATTCATTAAATTAAATTGACTTGAGTCAAGTGGTTAGATTTGATCAACCATGGGAGATTAGAGGTCAAGTTTGACTTGACTTGAGAGGGAAGATGAAAGGTCAAGTTTGACTTGACCAAATGCCATGTCATGATGATGACTTGGCATGGCCGACCAATGATGATGCTCCACATCATCATTGACTTTGTCAATTGGTGCCACATCATGAGGGAGACCAAGAGGCATTGGAGTTACATGCATGCATGTAACCTCCCAAGTCATAATGTGGTCGGCCAACCCCATTAGATGTGGGAATTCATTTTGGTGAGTTACACAACTTCATCTTCAACCTTGGATCAACTTCCCTCAAGCTCTCTCCCTCTCCCAACCTCTTTGGCCGAACCATCCATAGAGTGCTAGCACACTCAAGGGTGTGTTTTCTCCACCTATTGCTTGTGTGGATACCAATAGAGGAGTGTGCACTTGACACTCTTGTGTTTCGGCGAACCTTTTGGATGAGTGGGATTTGTGAAGGGCATCGCATCGAGGGTAACGTCCTTATCATGTAGATCTAAGGTAGATCTAGGGTTTTATATAAACACATACATGTTTTTGTTTTAATACATCTTCACACGGGTCCATGGCTGGGGATTCCGAGGTTTTCGCAACGCAAAAAGCGGTTTTTGAGGCTCGAAAAAACCCAACACAAAGGGATGGAAGAAGCTCTGGAGGTTGCAAGAGACGTCGAAGGGGCTGCGAATAGAGTTGTGGCCAGTGGGCTCGAGGAGGCCGGAGAAAAGAAAGTGAAGGTGGACGGTGATTGTAAAATGCCAGAAGTCATTTGCTGACTGACTGGTGAAGAGGAATCTTCAGGGGATAAATCACCGGGCAATGTGCCTGGTGATGGGAATGTAGGAAGCGGAAATGAAGTCCGAAAAAGGTCGGTGGCTGAGGGGGGAGCTATGATTGAGGGATCCTCACTGGTAGGGGGGAAGGATATCGAAGCTAGGTTCTGCACTAATCTAGAGAGAAATACTTCCCGAGGTTGGGATGAATGGGGAAGGTAACGGGGGCGCGCGCGGAAGGCGTAAAGGCAAAGAGGAAGGAGATGTGGTGGAAATGGGTTCCGATGTGGGGGGAAGTTTAGGGGAAGGAGAAATATGAAGGGAGGGGCTATCTTCCATTTGCAGCCGTGGGCGTGCGACTCCTCTTAATTCGGCCTGTCGCTGTACAAAAGAAGGGGGCAGCCTAGCATCACCCAAAAGTGAAGAGGGAGAAGTAGATGAGCTAGGGTTTATCGGTGGTCATAAAGAGGAAGGAGAAGAGGATGGTAATGGTGGAAGAACTATGTTGGACACCGGTAAAGCAATAGAGGATGGAGGTGCGAAGGAAAGAGGAGAGGTGGACGTTGAAGTAAGAGCGGTGAATACCGGAGGTGACAAAATGGGGGGCGGAAGTGGCGTAGCACTAGTTGGTTGCTATTCACTTCACCTAGATTCTTGGCGGTATTCCGCCAACAGTTGTTGAAAAATGGAGTGCATCTTAACTTGGGAAAAGGAAGATGAACACATAAGTTGTCTATAGGGAACATGGAAGTTGGTGCTGATGGAGAAAGGAAGAAGAAGGTTGAGAATTGGAAGGGGGCAGAAGTGAAGAATGTAGGAGATCGTTGAAAGCTAGAGGGGGGGGGGGTGAATAGCTTGTTTTCGTTTCTACAAAGATGATTAGCGGAAGAACAACAAAAATAATAATAAAAACAATGAAAACAATGCTAACACAATTCCTTTACGTGGTTCGGAGATAGCGCTCCTACTCCACGGTGATCCTTGAGGTGGATCAACCCTAATCAATATCACTATGAAGCTTTCCTTTACAACAACCCTCTTTTTCTTACAAAGGATGAAGATGGAGCTTAGAGAGAGTAAGGGATTTAAAAGCACTAGAAAGCTTGGAAAAATCGTGGAGGCTTGAGAGTATGATCAGAGAATAAGCATTAGCCCTCAAAACCACCACAAGCCCTCTTTTTATAGAGAGAGGGCTGATTTTCCCATTGGAGCACTATCAGTCGACTGATGTACAACATCAGTCGACTGTTGGCCTGGTTAATGACTTCTGAATAGCCGGATTCATGGGATTCAGAGTCGTTACCTCCAACGACACTTTCATCAGTCGACTGATGGAGTGATCAATCGAGTGATCACGGGCCGCAGTCAAGCGAGACTCCATTCTGTGCCCGTGTTTAACTTGATTAGTCTACTGCCACTGTTTGGCAGTCGATTGATAACAACATCAGTCGACTGATCATTAGGGTTTCATCTTGACTCAATCGAGCACCTGGCCAGTCGACTGATACTCATCAAGTATGAATAATTCATACTTGATTTTACCTCCTATACCTAGACTCAACCTTCTAGCTATTCCTAAGCCTTGCGCCTCCAGGATCCCTCCGAGTCCGCGACATGTTCATCCTTTGCACTTTTCTTCCAAGAGCTTCCTTCGGTTTTATCATGTCTTGCGTTTCCTTTTGCCAAAGCGTGCTTGGACTTTACGCCGCCAAGTCTACATGCTTGGACTTACGTTGCCAAGACTTGCCTTTGGACTTCCTTTGCCAAGATCACACTTGGACTTTGTCTTTACCAAGTCTTCATACTTGAATTTTCCTGTCACTTAAACACGTTCACAATTAGATCACAAAACATTGCCTAACTTAGATGATTATCCAAACATCAACACATATAAATGCTTGGGGCATTGTTGCACCAACAATATTCCTCTTTTTGATGTTTGACAATCATTTAAGTTATGTCTTTAAAATATGCACATAATCATATTTCTTATATGAATTCTATATTTAGACATTTATGCACATACTCATATTTCCATCATATTTTTAATATGAATTCTAACTTAAACATTTCTTCTCCCCCTTTGACATACATCAAAAAGAGAAGGATTCATAAATTTCATAAGAGAATTGAATTTGTTGTAATCTTGAATTAAGGTATAAGATTGAAATTAAGCTCCCCCTTAATCCAAGATATGGTTCATGATGAATGACTAACTTGTGGAACAAAGTCTAACAAAAGATTGAAGGTTAAATCCTAACTTTGCACCAACAATGTAAGTTTGGGGATGAAAAGATATATGTTATGAAACTCCTTCTAAAACATTGCATAGATCAGTCCTAAAAACTTCATTATAATGAATATTATCATACCATAACATTAGGACATACACATATACATTCAAATCCAAGAAATAGAGCTTTTTATCAGAAAACACAGTGTATCAGTCGACTGGTTTCTGACACGGCCGTATACGCTGAAATCCAATTTGACCTTTTATTAACCAAATCGTTAGAAATTCTAGAAACCTTGAAAAATCATGAAATTTTGTGTACACATTTTTGAAAACATTTTTTATCAAGGAAAAATAATTTGAAAAATATATGTTTTCCAGATTTTAAGATATATAAAAACTTGGAAACTAACAAAAGTTCTAATGTTTTTTGCAAACTTTGTATCACTTTTGTGTTCCACTTGAAAACTATTTTTCAAAATATGATAAACATAGTTTAAAATATATTTTATTTGACATTTCCAATCATGTTCTTGGAGCTATATGCACATAAATTGTGTATAAGCCTTCCCAATGATTGGTCCAATGAAGGATTAATGTCTCTAGATGACACTTTGATCCATAGTAATGCATCATGACAAGCATGATGAACCAAGTGCATCTTCCTAACATCTCACATGTTGTCTAAGTGACTCAATACAAAAATCATAGTTTCTTAGGGATTTTGTGAGATGCTTAAAGGTATAAATCCTAGGATTTCTATAGGATCATGCAAACCTACACCTTTATTCAACCAAGCATATCCCAAGTTCTCTCCTAAGTGATGAAAATTCTACCTCGGGGAGAGCCTTGGTAAATATGTCGGCTAGGTTAGACTTGGATTCAATGTAATTAAGCTCAATGTCCCCCTTAGCCACATGATCTCTAATGAAGTGATGTTTCACTTCAATGTGCTTGGTCTTAGAGTGATGCACCGAATTTTTGGTTAAATTTATGGTGCTCACATTATCACAAAATACTTTCATGTTGGAGTAAGATAGCTCATAATCCTCTAAGATATGTTTCATCCATAGTAATTGAGCTACACAACCACCCATAGCCACATACTCGGCCTCGGTGGTGGATAGGGCAACACAAGGTTGCTTCCTACTACTCCAACTAACTAGGGAGGACCCAAGGAATTGACATCCACCACTGGTACTCTTCCGATCCAATTTGCAACCGGTATAATCGGAATCGATGTACCCAACCAAATCAAAAGACCTAGTCCTAGGGTACCATAGTCCTACATTTAGTGTGCCTTTAATATATCTTAATATTCTCTTAACGACAACTAAATGAGATTCTTTTGCACATGATTGATACCTAGCACACATACCAACCGCAAATAATATGTCGGGTCTACTAGTGGTTAGGTACAAAAGACTACCAATCATGCTCCTATAGAGTGTAAGATCAATTTGTTTTCCTTCATTATCACTATTTATTTTTGTATTGGTTGCCATTAGAGTTGAAACTACCTTAGCATTTTCCAAACCAAATTTCTTAATTATTTCCTTAGCATATTTGGTTTGATAAATATAAATTCCTTCACTTGTTTGTTTGACTTGTAATCCTAGGAAGAAATTTAATTCCCCAACTAGACTCATTTCAAACTCTTTTTCCATATTCTCAATAAAGTCTTGAAGAAGTTCATCATTTGTTGACCCAAAGATAATGTCATCAACATATACTTGGGCTACAAAGATGTCCTTTGATGTTGACTTTATAAATAGAGTTTGATCTACACTACCCCTTTTAAAGTCCTTAGAAATTAAGAAAGATGATAATCTTTCATACCAAGCCCGGGGAGCTTCTTTCAAACCATACAAAGCTTTTCTAAGCTTGTATACATGGTTTGGATAGTCCATATTCTTAAACCCGGGAGGTTGTTCTACATATACCTCTTCCTTAATAAACCCATTTAGGAATGCCGATTTAACATCCATTTGATGGAGTTTGAAACCCATATAGGAGGCATACCCTAATAGTATCCTAATAGACTCTAATCTAGCAACCGGGGCATATGTTTCATCATAGTCAAGTCCTTCAACTTGATTAAAGCCCCTTGCAACTAATCTTGTTTTATTCCTAGTAATATTCCCTTGGTCATCTAGTTTGTTCCTAAAGACCCATCTTGTAGTAATAATGGTGTTTTCATTTGGTCTAGGAACTAACTCCCATACTTGACTCCTTTCAAATTGAGCCAATTCATCTTGCATTGCTAAGATCCAATCCGGATCAAGTAATGCATCTTTGATTGTTTTGGGCTTAATTTGAGAAATTAGAGCTATATATGACTAGTGGGATCCCTATGAAATGACCTAGTCCTAACACCTTGAGACAATTCACCCACAATTTGATCTAAGGGGTGATTTTGATGAACTCTTATGGTTCTAGGAGGTGTATTAATTTGAGTTTGATAATAATTAATCTCAATCCTTTGCTCATCATCGGAATCACCTCTTACTCCCCCTTGATTCAAACCTCCCCCTTGATCATTACCCCCTAAGGTTAAATCTTGAAATTATTGGGTAATTTCTTGATTTTCATTATTAATATCATCATCAATAGGGGATTTTCTAGGGTATGTATTGGAAGTTTCATCAAATTGGACATTTAAAGATTCCTCAATCTTTTGAGTCCTTTTATTATAAACTTTATATCCTACACTAGTGGATGAGTATCCAACTAGGATTCCCTCATCCTCTTTGGACTCAAATTTACTTAGGTTGTCTTTGGTATTTAAAATATAAACTTTGCATCCAAAAACCTTAAAATAATGAATTGTTGGAATTGTACCATTCCACAATTCAAATGAGGTTTTTCCTAAAAACCTATGAATTAACACCCTATTTTGGATATAGCAAGCGGTATTAACCGCTTCCACCCACAAGTAGCTAGGTAAAGAATATGCATTTAGCATAGTCCTAGCCGCTTCTTGTAGGACATGATTTTTTCTTTCCACAACCCCATTTTGTTGGGGTGTTCTAGGATAAGAAAACTCATGCTTTTACCCTTGTTCTAAACAAAATGTTGAGAAATTAGAATTCTCAAATTCTCCACCATGATCACTATGGATCCGGTTGATTTTGAGTTTTCTTTCATTCTCTACTCTCTTGCTAAATCCTATGATTATTCCTAGGGTTTCATCTGTTGGGAATTGCTTCGGAGGCTCGTCGACTCCCATGTCCCCGGATTAAAATTTTCACTAATGAAAACTAATCCGGATGGGATGAGTTTCCTAAGCACAACCAATTCGTCGTCGTGCTAACGACTTGAGTGATCGCTTGAACAAACTAGTTGTTCAAGCAATACAACTCTTCTAGTCGGTTAGCCGCGGAAGAGACGACGGACGGATCGCCGGTTTTTGTGTTTATCTTCGGGGTCCATGATTATACAAATACATACAAATGCAAACTAGTATAATCAACACATACTAACATAAAGATAAGAACATGCAAAGATCAATAATAAAAATTGTAAAACTTTTATACCTCTCGATCTTCTATCGTATGTCCTATCCTCCTCGTGGACGTCGTGTGGGCGAAGATCCTCCACGAGTTGAAGCCTCCTAGATCACGTTCTTCCCTTCCTTGCTCACTCCGAACAAAGAGAAGAACCAAACAAAAACTCCTTCTCCTATCTAGAACCGGCCACCAAGCCAAGGAGCTTGATATAACCGCCGGCCAAGGAGTAGCTTCTTGAGCGCCGGCCAACCTTGAAGAAAAGTTGCCGCCGGCCACCAAGGAGAAAAGAAGAGGGTGCCGGCCAAGAGCTCCAAGGATAAACCCTAGCCCTTGTTTCCACCGGCCAAGGTGAAGAGGAAGAAGGGAAGAGCACCGGCCAAGGTTGAAAGGAGGAAGAGGGATAGGCGCCGACAACACCTTAGGAAGAAGAAGGGATCTACTCCTCTTGTTGCCGCCTACTCCTAAATCCAAACCCTAGCCACCCAACCAAAAACTCCCTTAGGGTTTCTTGCCACCCAAGCTTAGGTAGGCAAAAACCTTAATCTCTCAAAAAACAACCTTCCTTGCCGCCCATTTAAGTCTCCCTTTTATAGAGTTAGGCTTAAGCCTTGTTTTAATCTCCACCGTTGGTTCTAGGGTTTTAATCTCAACCGTTGGTCCTAGGGATTTAATCTTAACCGTCGGTTCTAGAGATTTAATCTCCACCATCGGATCTAGAGATTTAATCTTAACCGTCGGTTCTAGAGATTTAATCTCCACCGTCGGATCTAGAGATTTAATCTCAACCATCGATTCTAGGGATTTAATCTCAACCGTTGGTTCTAGAGATTTAATCTCCACCGTCGGATCTAGAGATTTAATCTCAACCGTCGGTTCTAGGGATTTAATCTCAACCGTCAGTTCTAGAGATTTAATCTCAACCGTCGGATCTCAAGATTTAATCTCAATCGTCGGATCTAGAAATTTAATCTTAACCGTCGGTTCTAGAGTTTTGTTTTACATCCTTGGATCTAGAGTTCATGAGGATTATATTAGGCTACGATAGGGACCATGAGGAGGAATTGGATCTTGGCCACCCGATGGATCGGAACCACACAAACTTGATCCATCAATGATGTTCCATTCCACTAGAGGATCATCATTGAATTACCTCACCAACCCCCATAAATTAATATGGGTTCCATATATTATTTGTACATCCATCTCCTCGTGTTTAAGATATCGAATGCCCATTAATTAATTGATTTACTGACCATCAATCAATTAACATCTAACTCCTCGAGTAGTACCACTCAACCGTATCATCATGTTGACTAAGTCAACCTGCAGGGTTTACATGATGAACCTTATGAGCTCCTCAAGGGGACATCATCAACCTAATATATAGGACACGGTTTCCTCCTATAATCAACAACACACCATGTAAATAATATCATTTCCCAACTTACCGGGCATATTGATTTAATCCATCTAAATCTCACCCTTTGGTAAATCAAAGAAATAAATACTAAGTACATGTGCCCGTTATTATATCGGGATTAAGAGCATGTACAACATAATATCCGAGGTCCGATTCAATTATGTAGTCAGCAATAAATTGAATCACCTCTATGTCAGTCCTGCTCAATACACCTAAGTGTACTAGTATAACTCTATGTTCAAGACAAAACAATACCAAACTACACTACAACTATGCCAATGGTTTGTCCAAAACCATCTTGGTTGTGAGCCTCTTCTTATATTCTACAAGGGACTGATAACATGATCTTCTGTGCCACACCAAGCACCATGTTATCTACAATGTAAAATATTAGACAATATGCACACATATAATAAATATAAAGTGCAAACAATGATCATGTGATTCTTATTTCAAAATAAAAATATTCATACAAAAAGAGCTAGGCTTTCAGTATACATTCCAACATCATCTTTATTTTTCATGAAAAATACCCAAGTAAACCTAGAGAAATCATCTACTATTACTAAGCAATATCTACTACCAATCATAGAAGGGGTACTATGACAATCAAATAAGTCCATATATAAAAGTTCTAAAGGTAAAGTGGTACTAAGTAAAATTTTACCTTTGTGTGATGTTTTTGATTGTTTCCCTTCTTGGCATGCATCACACATTTTGTCCTTGAGAAATTTGACTTTAGGCAACCCTTTGACTAACTTCATTTTTGCTATTTTGGCTATGTTCTTCATGTTTATGTGTCCTAGCCTCCTATGCCAAAGCCAACTCTCCTCTTCTTTTGCAATAAGACACTTAGTAGAGGCATTAGTAGCATAGGATAGATCAACATAGTATATGTTTGATTTCCTAAAACCTACTAGCATGCAATCATTTAAAGTTTTGTGTTTTATAAAACATTTTGAAGAGTCAAATTTAACATCAAAATTTGTATCACATAGTTGGCTTACACTAAGTAAATTAAATTTCATATCCTTAACTAATAACACTTTATGAATGACAATGTTGGAGGATACCTCAATTGTGCCCTTTCTTAGAATCTTAAGTTTGCCACTATTACCAAATGATACCTTTCCTTTGCTAGTGTGGTTGATAGTGGAGAATTTTCTCTCATCACCGGTCATGTGTTTTGAACACCCACTATCAACAATCCACAACTTGGTTCTTCTACCTATATCACATGAAACATACAAGCCTTAGGCACCCAAATTTTAGGACCACTAGCATCAATTAGAAATTTCTTAGGGACCCAAGCCTTTCTACCCTTGCTTCTAATTATGAATCTTCTACTAACAAGAGATGTAAATGCTACCTCCTTTTCCTTAGGCCTATATCCTAGTCCGGCCTTGTTGTAAATAGCCCTTTGATCCTTAATTATCATGTCTAGGTATTTAGAGCCATTAGTAAATTTTTCTAAACATGCTCTTAGATTACCTATTTCTTTTCTTAATTCATCATTTTCATCTCTAAGGGTACATGCATCATCACAAGATAATTTTTCACAAGATGGTTCTTCATTCTTAAGTGATTTAATTTCTACTTTTAAGTCCTTAATCCTAGTTTTTGATCTATTCAATGCATTTTGAAGGCATGCAATTGTCTTGTAAAGTAAATCTACCCTAGGGGAGTTGTTTACCTCATCATCATCACTTGATGATGATTCGTCGCTTGAGGAAGAGGATGAAGACTCCTCACTTGAGCTCCCGACTTCTTCCTCCAAGGCCATGAGGGCTAGATTTCGGGTGGCATGACACACTTCTTCATCATCGGAAGAGTCCTCCATGCTTAGGGTGTCCCATGTTTGTGCCACCATTGCCTCCTTCTTCTTCTTTTCCTTCTTCTCCTTCTTTTTCTTTTCCTTCTCCTCCTTCTTCTTTAGTTCCGGGCAATTTGGCTTGATATGCCCTTTCTTGTTGCGACCATAGCAAGTTATGTTAGGTGTAGAATTTGAATTATTTGAAGACTTACTTCTTGAGGATTGGAACATCCTCCTCACATCTTTCTTGGTGAGTTTCCTTGACTTCCCACCAAACTTCTTGACATAATGAGCCACCTCGCTTGCCGATAGCTCATCTTCACTACTAGATGAGTCTTCCTCGGATTCGGATGAGGAGGACACTTCTTTCTTCTCCTTCTTCTTTTTGTCCTTCTTTCCTACAAAAAGAGCTATACCCTTCTCTTTGGATGAAGTGTTAGCTTGTTCATGCAATTAAAATTCACAAAATAACTCATCTAACTTAACCAAAGAGAGATCCCTAGAGATCTTATAGGCATCTACCATTGAAGCCCATAAGGTTGTTCTAGGGAAGGCTTGGAGCACATACCTTACAAGGTCTCGGTTGTCGACCTTCTTATATATTACATGTAGTCCGTTGACTACTTCTTTGAAGCGACCGTGCATTTGGCTCACGGTCTCATTGGTCTTCATGGAGAAACTTTGAAGTTGACCAATTAGGAGATCTCTCTTGGCTCTTCTTGTTTCCTTAGATCCCTCGTTGAGCTCTATCAACTTCTCCCAAAGCTCCTTCGCCGATTCAAATGGCCCCACCTTGCTTAGTTGCTCTTTTGACAACCCACATTGAAGTGTGGTTGTTTCCTTGGCATTGGCTTGAGCCTTCTTGGCCATGTCTCTCGTCCAATCCTTGGTCGGTATGGGCGCTCCGTGTTTATCGACCGGCTTCTCGAAACCATCTATAACACTAAACCAATTTTCAATATCATTCATAAGATAATACTCCATCCTACCTTTCCAGTAGCTGAAATTGTTGCCATCGAAGAAAGGAGGCCTCGCCGTGCTATACCCCTCTTAGAAAGCCATCTTGCTCCGGTTGATTGTTAGATCTTCCGATGCGATCTGGGCTCTGATACCACTTGTAGGAGATCGTTGAAAGCTAGAGGGGGGGGGGTGAATAGCTTGTTTTCGTTTCTACAAAGATGATTAGAGGAAGCACAACAAAAATAATAATAAAAACAATGCTAACACAATTCCTTTACGTGGTTCGGAGATATCGCTCCTACTCCATGGTGATCCTTGAGGTGGATCAACCCTAATCAATATCATTATGAAGCTTTCCTTTACAACAACCTTCCTCTTCTTACAAAGGATGAAGATGGAGCTTAGAGAGAGGAAGGGATTTAAAAGCACTAGAAAGCTTGAAAAAATCATGGAGGCTTGAGAGTATGATCAGAGAATAAGCATTAGCCCTCAAAACCACCACAAGCCCTCTTTTTATAGAGAGAGGGATGATTTTCCTATTGGAGCACTTGTTGGGTTTCCGACACCGCGATGAGTGTGTGTTCGAACATGTTTCGTAAACATGTGCACAGCGGAAGAAATAAAAATAATAAATCTAATTTATTACAACACACACACCACACACATGCATAGTACAACATGTGTAGACATAACTGTAAATTCAAATTTTGCAATAAAAGAAATTTATACTATGTATACGTGAAGTATCACGTGTAGCGGAAAAGACATCAACCGGAACGATCCTCGCTAGAATCGTCTCTATTCGTATCCACGCCGAGTATCTTCAGGATGACTTCACAAAGTCACGAGCCTCGTCTTCGTACGAGTTATTAGCCTCGTGTTGAAGACGATGTGATCGAGAGAAGAACACAATCCGAATAAAAAATTCAGATCCAAAATGAGTCCTCAAAAACTCGCTTCTCCGGAGAGGTATTCGTCAACCATTTGACGAATCCTTCGTCCTCCACCTATGAGGATTACCGGAGATCGAATCCCCGGAAAGGCTACCGCTGTCGGAGCTCCAAACGTCATCTAAACGATGCTCCGACAAGAAGGAAACAAGCTGTCCAGAAAACTGGACAACTTTGGTGGAGACCTTGCGCCGGCCAAATAAGGAAAGCTATATGCTCACCTTGTCGCCGGACCCAAAGAAGATCACCGAAGGGTCACCGGCTGAAGCTTGGATGCCGACAACAAACTTGGATGGTGGCACAAAGCTGGGTGGCGGCTAGGGTTGGGCGCCGACCACTAGAGGAGAGGAGGGGTGGGCGGCAACTTGTGGATTGCTTGGATTAGGTTTTCACAAAACCCTTAAGCCCTATTTTATAGAGAACAAATTCTCCTAATGGTTATCGGATCATAACCAAAAGCCCTTTAACCCGCTCCATTAATTTAAGTTAAAATAAACCAAACCGAATTGGTTTATTTTAAGTTAAAATGAACCGAACCAACTTTGGTTCATTCGTTTAAAACAAACCAAACCCCTTTGGTTTATTCTTCACCATTGGATTAGAACCAAACCAATTTGGTTCATCCATTATGTCTTCATAAGACATGGCCCATCCACGCTTCCATTGCGACTGAAACGATTTCATGCTCGCTCCTTGTTTGGTCCAACCAAACGCGAGAATCTCATTCTCTAAACGCGTGACCAAATAGGTTCTCGATTTATGTTGGCCGTCTATAATTAACCATTAATTATTCCGGTTACGCTCATTGGACATGATTCATCATTGACCTGACCATGTCCAACAAGGTCCGGTTACGCCTCTCAGATACACCATTATGCTGTGGTGTATATGGCGGAGTCCATTGAGACAATATACCATTGTCTCTTAGATAATCAAGAAACTCTTGACTTAAGTATTCACCACCTCGATCCGATCAAAGTATTTTAATACTCTTGTCATGTTGTTTCTCTACTTCATTTCTGAATTCTTTGAACCTTTCAAAGGCTTCAGACTTGTGTTTCATCAAGAACACATACCCAAACCGTGAGTGATCATCGGTGAAGGTAATGAAGTAACTATAGCCTCCTAAAGCTTGAGTTGACATAGGTCCACATACATCAGTATGTATTAGGCATAGCAACTCTCCCACTCGTTTACCTTTTCCTGTAAAAGGTAACTTAGTCATCTTGCCTTTTAAGCATGATTCACATGTATCGTATGAATCCAATTCAAACGATTCTAGAATTACACATCGGTGTAATTCGGACATGCGTTTCTTGCTTGCATGGCCAAGACGACAATGCCACATGTAGGAGTCTAATTGATTATCTTTTTCTAGCAAACTTGTTACTCGCTTCGATATTGAAAATGTCACTGGATATGTCCAACATATAAATACCATTGCTTAAAGTTCTAGTCCTATAAAGAATGTCATTCAAAGTTATGTAATAACAATTGTTACTAAAAGTTAAATGGTACCCATTTCTATTCAAACAAGAAATAGAAATGATGTTCTTTATCAACGAAGGAACATAAAAGCAATTGTCCAGTTCTAAGACATGTCCTGTAGGGAGTTTCAACAAATATGTTCCGATGGAGAGTGCAGCAACCTTTGCTCCATTCCCAACATATAAATTTGACTCTACCTTGACGAGTCTTCTTTCATTCCTTAGCTCATGTATGTCATTACATATATGTGAGCCACACCCAGTATCCAATACCCAAGTGTTTGAGGAAATAGAATGACAATCAATAACGAAGATATCTGAAGAAGATGGGGCATCTGATGCCTTATTCTTCTTCACGGACTCAAGATAAATCTTACAATTTCTTCGCCAATGGCCCTCCTTGCCATAATGATGGAAAGTGCCCTTTTGAGCTGGTTCTGCCTTTTTAGACTTTTTCTTCCCCTTCTACTGTTCCTTTGACTTCCTCTTAGAACCTTTCTTCGAGGAATCAACTAACAGCACTGTCCCCTGCTCATGCTTCTTAGAAGGCTCCACAATCTTCAGCATGTTGAGCAGTATCACAGATGAACCCTCTTGCATCTTAGAGGTGAAGAGGAGCTTGGAGACTTCGAACATTTTGAATCTCTCTTACTCATCAAAAAACTCATAAAGATGAAAGACTATGGTATGAGCATCCATATGCTCATGCTGCTTCCACAGCTCGGGTACCATCGCGGCTAGCATTATGCAACTCACTAGTTCAGAATCAATCACATGTTTTTAATAGGCCAACAATTGGTCCGGAGTTGCATCGTCACTAGGACGGGCAGGAAGAGGCGCTTCGAGGACATTCGTAAGTTTTTTCGCCTTGAGAACAATTCTCAAGCTTCTAAGCCAATCCAAGAAGATCGACCCAGTCAATTTATTTGAATTCAAAATAGAGCGCAAATTCAAAGACATCACGATCAATCGATTAACTTAGAAATACAAATCGAGCATATATGAGAAAGATGATTTTTAAATGCATCAATATACATTCATAAATTCCATTCATTTTTCGAATTTCAAAAACCCCAAAATCACTTCGAGAGATCGTAGGTCCATCTCCGAATGGTCTGATATCCAACATAGATATGAACAACCTTGGAGAGAGTCCAACAAGCCATTCATAACTATGATGGTAGGTATCAAATATACCGATTGCATATCACATATATGCAACTATCACAATATGCTATCAACTAATTGAATGTTCACACATACATCGAGTTGTTAACTCATTAACAAGTATGCATCATATGCATAGCACCCAACTTCACCTCCCTTCACATCGACCTTGGAGAGAGTCCAACAAGCCGATGCTCCAGGTTAAAGTCAACCCATTAATCGATAAATAGTTTTAATATGGTTAGAGCACATTCAACAAATTAGCTCGGCTTGGAGAGGGTCCAACAATCAAAGCTAACGATTGACCTCTGACTCTTACCATATTAGTATTAAACTATTCCATGGTTTGAACATGTTCGGGTTCGAGCCGAGCTTGGAGAGAGTCCAACAACCCAAACAAGAAACGAAACTCTGGTTCTAACCATATTAATGGAAGGTGTAGGCTTTAATATTGAGTAAAAGTTTTTATGTCTCATACTCTTTGCATGCAAATAACTATTATCTACATGGCATGACATACATGGCATACATCTACATGTCACGACACGCATGGCATAATGATATGCATCTAATGCAATTACATGACATACAATTATGACATGTACAAAATTTCCTTATATGTCATAACTATTTATGGAAATAAAATATGTTTGAGATTTGATTCTCCAAATCAAATCATGATTATATTAGGAAACAAATTTCCAAATCTAATCACATATTTTATTTGTGGAAAGTGTTGATTAAGGAAAGTCAATTTAGGAAATAAATTTCCTAAATCATCAAAACTACTTATGGAAATTAAATATTTTTAAGATTTGATTTCCCAAATCAAATCATGATTAAATTAGGAAAAAAATTTCCAAATCTAATCAAATATTTTATTTATGGAAAATATTAATTTCCATAAATACTTCTAACTTTCCAAAAGTAGAAGATTTCCATAAATACTTCTAGACTTTCCAAAATTAAAAATTTACATAAATACTTCTAACTTTACAAATGTAGAAAATTTCCATAAATACCATTACGACTATCATAAAATAATTTTACGATTATGTCGAAACACAACCTGGGCTCTGATACCACTGTTGGGTTTTCGGCACCGTGACGAGTGTGTGTTCGAACATGTTTCGTAAACATGTGCACAGTGGAAGAAATAAAAATAATAAATATAATTTATTACAACACACACAACACACGTATGCATAGTACAACATGTGTAGACATAACCGTAAATTCAAATTTTGCAATAAAAGAAATTTATACTACGTATATCTGACGTATCACGTGTAGCGGGAAAGGCATCAACCGAAACGATCCTCGCTAGAATCGTCTCTATCCGTATCCATGCCGAGTATCTTCAGGATGACTTCACAAAGTCACGAGCCTCGTCTTTGTACGAGTTACTAGCCTCGTGTTGAAGATGATGCGATCGAGAGAAGATCACAATCCCAATAAAAAATTTGGATCCAAAATGAGTCCTCAAAAACTCGCTTCTCCGGAGAGGTATTCGTCAACCGTTTGATGAATCCTTCGTCTTCCACCTATGAGGATTACCTGAGATCAAATCCTCGGCAAGGCTACTGCTGTCGGAGCTCCAAACGTCGTCCAAACGACGCTCTGACAAGAAGGAAACAAGCTGTCCAGAAAATTGGACAGCTTTGGTGGAGACCTTGCGCCGGCCAAATAAGGAAAGCTATATGCTCACCTTGTCGCCGGACCCAAAGAAGATCATCGGAGGGTCGCCAGAGGATCACCGTCTGAAGCTTGGACGTCGGCAACAAACTTGGACGGCGGCACAAAGCTGGGCGGCGGCTAGGGTTGGGCGCCGACCACAAGAGGAGAGGAGGGGTGGGCGGCAACTTGTGGATTGCTTGGATTAGGTTTTCACAAAACCCTTAAGTCATATTTTATAGAGAACAAATTCTCCTAATGCTTATCGGATCATAACCAAAAGCCCTTTAACCCGCTCCATTAATTTAAGTTAAAATAAACCAAACCGAATTGGTTTATTTTAAGTTAAAACGAACCGAACCAACTTTGGTTCATTCGTTTAAAACAAACCAAACCCCTTTGGTTTATTCTCCACCATTGGATTAGAACCAAACCAATTTGGTTCATCCATTATGTCTTCATAAGACATGGCTCATCCACGCTTCCATTGCAATTGAAACGATTTCATGCTCGCTCCTTGTTTGGTCCAACCAAACCTAGTTTCTCTCGGTCTGAGAATCTCATTCTCAAGCTCGTTTTAAATCCTTCAAATTACGCTCATTGTGCGTGTGACCAAATAAGTTCTTGGTTTATGTTGGCCATCTATAATTAACCATTAATTATAGAACGATCATAAGTGGCACCTAGTAGTACATCATGATCCCCAATTAATCGAAAAGATCAACGGTTGATCCAGAACTATTTCTGAAACCCTTCAGCAGATAGAATGATTCGTGCCCCATTCCCTTCACTCATCTTATACCCACTTGGTTCAGAACATGGTCTATAGTGTCAGTCCCCACTAGGTTGACTATGTCACACCTAGCTCAAGTATCATTTCCTCGTCCTATGGATTCTAGTTACTGCACATGTATCGAAGAGTACGTTACTCTAAACATGTAATGCTTTAGCCAAAGACTTTAGTAACAATCCAACGAGAGGCCATGGGTATACATCTCCTCGCAAGGAGTGGTGAATCCTTTATAGGCTATTCAAACACCTTCGATCACTTTGACTTATACCCAATCATCCCGGGTCCACATCTTCTCAGAGATGCTTGCTTAAGATGTCAAAGCATAAGTCTTTATGATCAAGATGACTTGAATACCGCAAGTCAAAGGAACATCGCACAGTAAGAACTTCATTAACATATCTATATATGCAGAGAACCATATGAAGTCTTACGGCTGGTCACTCCAATGAACTAGTTACCATAACTAGCATCCACGATTAACTCCGGACATCACAATGTCTCCATCCAGTGAGAATCAACTGCTTGGATACACCAAGGAGTATACCTCGTGCTAGTCTCGACAGAATCAATGGTGTCCAAATCCATTAATTCATCGACTAGGGATAATTCCGATACATCACAATTACACATGTAGAGATACTCACTAGTTGTGATCCAATCACAAATTCTCTCATGCTGTGAATCGTATCGTGGACATTCAGTAAATGAGTTTAAGATCTAATCAAATACATTAAAATATGTATACTCAAATAGTGAATCTTCATTTATCATATAAATGGTTCAAACATAAGGCGATTGCCTTAGGACATCTCTCATATATTACTAACAACACTATCAGTCGACTGATGTATAATATCAGTCGACTGCTGGTGCGGTTAATGACTTCTGAATAGCCAGATTCGCGGGATTCAAAGTCGTTACCTCCAACAACTCTTTCATCAGTCGACTGATCCATCCATCAGTCGACTGATGGAGTGATCAGTCGAGTGATCACGGGCCGTAGTCGAGCGAGACTCCATTCTGTGCTCGTGTTTAACTTGATCACCGATCATCAGCTTTGGCGATCGATAATAACATCACCGATCGCCATGACTAAGCCGATCGATCGTCGTGGTTTCATCTCGACTCGGCCGAGCACTTGGCCACTGATCGCGATACATCGTATCAGTCGACTGATACTCATCAAGTATGAATAATTTATACTTGATTTTGTTAGTTATAGCCCTAGAACCAATCAAGGTATGGTTGAATAGGGAACATTTTGTATCATATTCTATAAAGGCAAAGGATTGGTTATTATATTTACGTCTTGCTTGTGCCAGCTAAATTAAATATAATAATGCCCTAGAAAAGTAGGTTCTTATCTACAGCACATCAATTGGCAGAATTGATTATGAGAGGTTGTAGAGAACACTTTCCTAAATGTTCCTAGTCAAGTATTAATATGCAAGGGCAATATTAATACATAAAGACTAGCATGTAGGTCAATTGATGACTTGATCTCACAAGTCATGGATATATGATATCAAGTTGACACATGAGTATATATTAGAGAATATATACTGAACTGACCCGCCATGAGAAAGTTTCATGGATCGTCATATGAGTGTCATAAACTTTCTCATGTGACTATTGGTATGAATAGTCCTCAAACATGAAGTCACTACGGTTCTCTACATAAGGAGTTATGTACTTTGGTATCGTCAAATGTCACCCGTAATAGGGTGGACCATAAAGGCGATTACTGGGTATATAACAAATTATACGGAGGGATGTGAGTGATATAGATGGGATCTATCCCTCCCATATGACGGGAGTGATATCTGTGGGCCCCTTGATTGAGTGGAACTACTAAAACGCATGGCCATGCTCGAATGAGTCAATATGAGATATTGAGCTCATTTGTTTGAGTTAGTTTACTCAGGGATCAAGAAACACATAGATTGATCGAGGATGACACGGTCTATGCCTCATTGGTCAATCTGATATCAAGGATAGAAGGACACGGTCATACATTATAGTAGTCACGGAAAGGTTAGTCAGATCTTGACTTATCTCGTAACTTGGGTAGCAATGATGTATTGCTAGATGCCGCTCATTGCTTGTGTATCTAAAAGAGTTTAGATCCACTGCCAACGTTATGAGAGCCTATAGGGTCACACACAAAGAGCATGATGATTAGAAGAATTAGTGCATTCTAGTTTGACTAGAATAATTTGGGAATAAGCTTAAGTACAAAATGGTTTTTGGACTTTAAGCTTAATGAGAATTTTAGCTTATTGATTTAATGAGATTAATTCAATATGCTAAGCTTAATTGATTTAATAAGATTAATTCAATATGTTACCTTATTGATTTAATGAGATTAATTCAATATGATAACATAAGCTTATTGAATTAATAAGATTAAGTCAACATCCATAAATGCCACATAAGCATGCCACCTAAGCTTGATGAGGTGGAAGGAGACAAAGGGTTTTGACCTTTGGAATCCCTCCACTAGTGGCTGGCCAAACAAGGAGTATAACTCCTTGTTTGATTATGTTTCAATGCCATTCATTGCATTGAATGTGATAGGAGTTGAAAGGTTTTTTCAATCCTATAAAACACCCCATGGGGTGGCCGCCCAAGGGGTTGAAGTGTGGAAGCTTGAGGCTTGGTGAGAGCTTGGTGGGAGAGGCTTTGGTTGTGTGGTTTTTGTGAGTGTAGGCTAGCAAGAAGAGTGGTCTTCTTCTTCCTTTCTCTCTTTCCCTACTTTCCTCTCCTTTAGGGACTTCTCTAGCAAGAAGTAAAGAAGAGCTCTTCTAGTTTCTTTTGTGAGACAAGAGCTTGCTCGTGTGGATACATATAGAGGCACAGACACTTGAACGTGCTAAAAGATCCAACACATCCAAGGAGAAGCGGGATTACAAAGGGCACGCAACAAAGGTAATATTCTCCTATAAGATAGGTTTAGAGAAATTTATTTTGTACGAGGTTTTCTTTCGTAAGGATCACTTGGAAGGGATCCTATTTTTCCGTTGCGCATATGCTATTTTGCATATAAGATCCCTACAGATTTTACCCCCTAGACCTAGACTCAATCTTCTAGCTCTTCCTTAAGCCTTGCGCCTCCAGGATCCCTCCGAGTTCGCGACTTGTATATCCTTTGCGCTTTGCTTCCAAGAGCTTCCTTCAGTTTTGTCATGTCTTGGGTTTCCCTTTGCCAAAGCGTGCTTGGACTTTACGCCGCCAAGTCTACATGCTTGGACTTACGCTGCCAAGACTTGCCTTTGGACTTCCTTTGCCAAGATCACACTTGGACTTTGTCTTTACCAAGTCTTCATACTTGAATTTTCCTGTCACTTAAACATGTTCACAATTAGATCACAAAGCATTGCCTAACTTAGATGATTATACAAACATCAACACATATAAATGCTTGGGGCATTGTTGCACCAACAAAGAAGAAGAAAGGTGAAGAGTTTTATATAGAGTGAAGGGTATACTTATGGTGTTGTTTGGGCTTTAGAGCAGGAAATGTGGGCCCTCAAAATATGGTGAAGTATGATTCATCTTCTTTACAGCCTGCTATCAGAACGGAGCCAACATCCCCGTGCATTGGCGGAATGAAAGAGTAGGGCTTCAGAGCAAAGATGTGGCCCCATAGAGATTTATAATTTATCTTTCTTAAGGCCTGGCATTAGCCAAAGCCATCATCCCCGCTCAGTGGATGAATGAAAGAGTAGGGATTCAGGGCAGAGATGTGGCCCCATAGAGATTCATAATTTATCTTTCTTAAGGCCCATCATTAGCCAGAGCCGTCATCCCCACTCAGGGAATGAATGAAAGAGTAGGGCTTCAGAGAAGAGATGTGGCCCCATAGAGATTCATAATTTATCTTTCATAAGACCTGACATCAGCCAGAGCCATCATCCCCGCTCAGTGGACGAACGAAAGAAGTATGACTTTAGAGCAGAGATGTGACCCCATGGAGATTCATATTTTATCTTTCTTAAGGCCTAGCATCATCCAGAGTCGTCATCCCCGCTCAGCGGACGACCGAAAGAGTAGTTCTTCAGAGCAGAGATGTGGCCCCATAGAGATTCATAATTTATCTTTCTTAAGGCCTGGCATCAGCTAGAGCCGTCATCCCCGCTCAGCAGATGAACGAAAGAGTAGGGCTTTAGAGCAGAGATGTGGCTCCATAGAGATTCATAATTTATCTTTCTTAAGGCCTGGCATCAGCCAGATCCGTTATCCTTGCTCAGTGGACTAATGAAGGAGTATGACTTCAGAGCAGAGATGTGACCCCATAGAGATTAATAATTTATCTTTCTTAAGGCCTGACATCAGCCAAAGCCGTCATCCCCGCTCAACGGATGAACGAAGGAGTAGGGATTTAGAGCAGAGATGTGGCCCCATAGAGATTCATAATTTATCTTTCTTAAGGCCTGGCATCAGCCAGAGCCGTCATCCCTGCTCAGTGGAAGAATGAAGGAGTAGGGCTTCCGAGCAGAGATGTGGCCCCATGGAGAATCATAATTTATCATTCTTAAGGCCTGACATCAGCCAAGGCCATCATCCCCATACGGTGGTGGAACGGAGGAGTAGAGTTTAAGGTAGAATACACTTTGTGAAGAATGGCAGAGTAAAAAATTATCATTCCGAGCTGATGGGGCAAAGTCCTAGACCAGGTCATCACACTTTTTAATGGCTCGACATTAGCCGAAGTCGTCATCCCCGTGTGGTTGCGAAACGGAGGAGTAGGGTTTAAGGTAAATACACCTGTGAAGAACGGCGGAGTAAAAAATTCATTCCGACCTTAGGAGGCAAAGCCCTAGATTGGGTTGTCACATTCTTTTATGGCTCGACGTTAGCCAAAGTCGTTATCCCGGTGCGATGGCGGAATAGAGTAGGGTTTAAGGTAAGAACACCTGTGAAGAATGGCAGAGTAAAATATTTATTCCGACCTAATGGGGCAACACCCTAGATCGAGTCATCACATTATATACGACTCGGTATCAGCCGAAGCCAACATCCCCGTGCGGTGGCGGAACGGAGGAGTTGGGTCTAAATATACAGCGAAATGCAAGGGCGAAGTAAAAATTTTTTTCGACCTGACCAGGCGAAGCCCTAGGTCAGATCGTTACTATTCTTTTTGCTTGTCTTTCAGGCAAGCAATTATGCCCGTATGGTGGCAGATCGGAGGAGTTACGTTTAAGGTAGATGCACAGAAGAAATACAACGGCGGAGTAAAAATTTTTTTCTACCCGACCAGGTGAAGCCCTAGGTCAGGTCGTCACTATTCTTTTTTTCTTGTCTTTCAGGCAAGCAATTATCCCTGTATGGTAGCGGATCAGAGCAGTTGGGTTTAAGGTAGATGCATAGAAGAAATACAACGGCAGAGTAAAATATTTTCCGACCCGACCAGGCGAAGCCCTAGGTCAGGTCATCACTATTCTTTTTGCTTGTCTTGCAGGCAAGCAGTCATCCCCTTATGGTGGCGGATTGGAGGAGTTGAGTTCAAGGTAGATGAACGGAATAAAATATAATAGCAGAGTAAAAAATTTTCCCGACCTGACCAGGCGAAGCCTTAGGTCAGGTCATCACTATTCTCTTTTTGCTTGTCTTCCAGGCAAGCAGTCATCCCTGTGTGGTGGTGGATCGGAAGAGATGAGTTCTCACTCAACTATATATTATTTTTGTCCCCGTGAGGTGGTGGATCGAAAGAGCTGGTTTCTCACTCAGCTATATATTATTTTTATCCCCGTGCGGTGGTGGATCGAAAGAGCTGAATTCTCACTCAGCTATGTATTATTTTTATCATTGTGCGGTGGTGGATTGGAAGAGTTGAGTTCTCACTCAGCTATATATACTATTTTTATCCCCGTGCGGTGGTGGATCGGAAGAGCTGAATTCTCACTCAGTTATATATTATTTTTATCCCCATGCGGTGGTGGATCGGAAGAGCTGAATTCTCACTCAGTTATATATTATTTTTATCCCCGTGCGGTGGTAGATCGGAAGAGCTGAATTCTCACTCAGCTATATATTATTTTTATCCCCGTGCGGTGGTGGATTGGAAGAGCTGAATTCTCATTCAGCTATATATTATTTTTATCCTTGTGCAGTGGTGGATCGGAAGAGCTGAATTCTCACTCAACTATATATTATTTTTATCCCCATGTGGTGGTGGATCGGAAGAGCTGAGTTCTCACTCAGCTATGTATTATTTTTATCCCCGTGTGATGGTGGATCGGAAGAGCTGAGTTTTCACTCAGCTATATATTATTTTTATCCCCGTATGATAGTATACTGGAAGAGCTGAGTTTTCTTGTGAGAATAAAAAGAAGGAAAGGTTTTCCTATATTAAGGTGGAAGGGGGAGATTAGGCTCGGGAGTTAAAATATCTACGAAGAAGTGTGGCATGTCTTGATAAGGCATTTTGGTCAATTCTCTCTTTTCAGCCTATCTCCGAGATCGGTTGTGACTATGATGGAGTGAAGGGCGAAGAAATATTTTCAGAAGATGATAGCGACAATCAATTTTGTCCTGAATCACTTGGGAGTAGTGAAGCTAGTTCGAGAAGCGGTTATGCCCAAGGAGGCATCAATATCCCAAGGGTGGACGATAGATTCATAGCTTTTAAAAGAGAAACTTTATAGATACGGAGAGGGAGTACATAGTACATGTAATGAAAAAATGGTTCATCCTAAAGGGAGACTAAGGGGTTTCACGAGGGGTCCCATCTGGAGGCGGTGCAACATGATGATTACCATACTTGCGGAGAACTTGTTCAAAGTGTAACCGATTCATGAACTGATGCTGGGACAAGAGCCGTTGGGTTGCTGTTAATTCTTGCTTCAGATTATGTTTGTAGGTGGAGGCTGCTTATAGATGCCCTTTCAGGCAGGTAACTTGCTTTTCTAATTCTAATATCCGACGCTATCAGTGTTGGATTGTCAGTAGCCGGCTAGAGGGGGGTGAATAGCCCTAAATCGCGTGTGCAGTGGAAGTCAATCGTTCTTGTGTGTACAATCTTATTAGCGCAGCGGAATAACAATAATAATATTAACAAGATATACAAATACCCACAAGCCCAGAAGAGACAACAATATACGTGGTTCGTAACCTTAGGGTTCCTACTCCATGGGGCGAGCTCAACGAGCTCTAGAGATGCACATGACAATACTCAAACTCTTTCTCGACAACACGTCGGAGGTGGAGAAACCTCGTACAAGCAATTACAATAAGTAATACAAGCAAATACAAATACAAGAAGAAATACAAGTAAAGAACACTTTACAAACTTTGCTTTGAACACTTGCTTTAGATTGCTTTTGAAGGTCTGGAATGCAGCAGTAATTTCCCTCTAAAATCACCCCAAAAGTCTTGTTGAAATCCTCCCCCAACCTCCTCCTTTTATACTTGCCTCAGGCTGATTTCGTGTCGATCAGTCGACTGCTACTATAGCCGTTGTCTCACAACGACCGAATCCACGTTGGTAAAAACCCAACGGATAACCATCAGTCGACTAATCCTACCCATCAGTCGACTGGTAACCCCATCAATCGAGTGCTCAGTGCGATCACTCGATTGGAAAACATTCTGTGCCTGAATTCGCCTCGATCAGTCGATTGATCTCCATCATCAGTTGACTGCCCTCCCTCGGCAGTCGACTGTTCTACCAGAACCTGGTCAGTCGAACATCGGTCGAGTCCAATCGACCTAGAGCAGTCGACTGGTACCTATACCAGTAAATTGATGTCGGGTAAAACCTCAAACACCAAGTTGTTTGAGCATACGACCGTCGGGTAAACCCTCAAACACCACATTTGAGCCTCCGACACTCAGTCTTAGCCACTTGGCCAAGTCCACCTCATCCTCTCATGGAGTTCCCCACCGAAGCTCTCTTCCCTCAGCCTACGTCCCTCGGATGCACCAAGCGCACGACTTCGCAATGCCATCCTTCACGTCTCTTGCCCTCGAAGTATGCTTCCCTTGGGCCTCACTCTATTCGCTCCCCGTCCGACGGTCCCTCGGATGCACCAAGCACACGACTTCACAATGCCATCCTTCACCGACTCAAGGACCCCGAGCCTAGTGAACTTGGCAAGTCCTCAAGGCTTCCCACACCAAGCCTCATGCTTGGATTTTCCATGCCAAGCTCCATGCTTGGACTTTCACCACCAAGGCTACACACTTGGACTTATGTGGCCAACCTATGTTGGACTTTCCCAACACCAAGCCCTATGCTTGGATTTTCCCAACATCAAGCCTCATGCTTGGACTTTTCACAACCAAGGCAACACACTTGGATTTACGTGGCCAACCCATGTTAGACTTCCCATGACAATCCCATATCATATGTTTTGTCTAACATCAAAATACAGTTCGAGTCAAACTCGAGTCCTGGGCCGATTGCACCAACAATCTCCTCCTTTTTGATGTTTGACAAAACCTCAAACTCAAGTCTACCAATTATCCCAATTGGCAATTCTCACATCTCAATGAGAATTCCAACTATCCATATTGGTAACTTCTCCCCCTTTTTGACATACATAAAAAAGGTCCTCCCCAAGGGTATGAATGCCTCATATCCCAATGAGATCTTACAATCTCTCCCTTGGAGGAACAAACATGCCTACAATCTTTCTAGTGATAAGTCCCATATCACTTAAGAGAGGCCATCTCCCAATTTTCCTTTCATGAGGAAAAATACAAATCCATCTTTCCATGATGGATACCTCCCCCTAAAGGCTTGCTCCCCCTTGACCATTGCACCAACAATGTCCTTAGAGAGTCCCTAAGCCAATAGGAACGCTAAACAATCAAAATTAAGGCAAAGTTCAACAATGAACTCTCATCCACCTTAAAATTGATACTCACCCTAAACACTTCTTCTAATCCATATCCAATGGATTTCCACCCTTTCTAATGCTCTCCAAAGTATGTCCTAGGGTTAGGAGTGGTTTGGGGACCAAAACATAGATGAACATGGGCCTAACAACCATGGTTTACCAGAAATCAGCATTATCAGTCAACTATATCAGATATCAGTCGACTCCTTTCCACATCAATCGACTGCCATCCATGGCAGTCGACTGATAACTGCAAAATGCAGTTTTCAATTTTTTAGAACCTAAGTTCCGAAATTCATAAGTAAATATACATAGATTAAAAAATCATGAAATTTTGTATGTATATTACTTATTACAATCATTATGGGTGAAAAATATTAGAAAATTATTTTACCTATAAAATAGTGAGATTGATACAAAGTTCAAAAGTTAAGAAAAGCTTCAATATTGAGCCCTCTTTGTATCATCCCATTCAATGGTGATTGCTATCAAAAGATAGACTTCATCAAGATTTTTCAAAATAATTTTGAAATGTTTTTAAAACCTTTAATTTCATTTTTCTAAACATATCACTTGTATCTAGATGTGTGAAACACATACAAGTCAAGTTTCTAGTGAGATGTGGGCTTTATTCATTTAGGGTCTCATGCAATTTACTAGGCAACACTATTTAACTCCCTTATGCATGAGACTTCAAATCATGCCATAGTCCTTAAATCCATTTTATTTATTCATGAATGATGATTATGTCATAATGATATAAGAATAAAAGAATGTGCAAAAATCATGATGTCATGGCACATGACAAGGAAAACAAAGCATGGCAATTATAAAGTGCTAAGGTATAAAATACCTAAGTGTTAAATTCTAATTGCCATTTCTTAAAATTAAATTCATTTTGCCTTAATGCCATTTATCCCCCTAGTGTGCCAAAAGCCCAAAATGACACACCATTACTCCTAAGACCTAATTGTGCCAATTTAATTATTTTTCAACTTCTCAAAGCACATTGACACATCCTAATGTGTCAACTCACCATGACTAGGTTAACTACCTATCGACTTAGGGTTGACACACCCTAACCCATCTAGCGTGAATCTATCACGCTCCTAGGAACCCAAAACCTATTGGAGCTCCTTGGGTTAACAAGGTATTCACTAGGGATAACTTCCCTAGATTCCTTCCTAATGACCCTTTTTAGTTTTGACACCTTAGTCAAATGGGTCTTTCCTAGGTCAACTCTAGAGGTGACTCCTCCTTTGACCTTCTTAGTGACTTTCTTGGTTTTTCTTAAGTCCTTAGCCACTAAACACTTACCATGGCTAGTCTTAGGGATAACTTCTCTATTAGCTTTGATCTTTCTAGACCTAGAAATAGTTCCATAATTGAATGGAACATTGTGATAGGACATAGGTTTGTGGCCCAAACCTTTCTTGCCATTGAACATTTCTTGTTTCCTAGGCCTTAAATTTTGATCCTTTGACCCCTTAAATGAATTTGTAATTATTTCTAGGGTCTTCTCAAGTTTCTCAAGCCTTGATCTCAAGGCTTGGTTTTCCACCTCTAATTTTCCCAATTTGGATTCATCATATGATTTTTGGGAATTATTTTTCCTTTTAGGCATATGCCTAGATTTCTTGGGGTTAATGCCCAAGTTCTCTTCTATTCTCCTTATGGACTCCCTAGGTAGGATTGGTCTAGAGTTATGATGTCTAGATTTGTCCTTAGGTAATTCTACATGCTTGGCACCTAAACAAAATTATCTATTCCTATTAGCATGCTTTTCATTAATAATAGCAAGAGAAATAAAATAATTTTTAGCATGCTTTTTAACTTTAGAAATTGAAGGTGCATTGATTAAATTTACCTTAGGGTTAGCTTTAGAAGCTCCCCCTACATGAGATACACCTTCTTGCCCCTTCTTCCTTCCCTTAGGCAATCGCCTTATGTTTGAACCATTTATATAATACATGAAGATTCACTATTTGAGTATACATATTTTCATGTATTTGATTAGATCTTAAACTCATTTACTGAATGTCCACGATACGATTCACAGCATGAGAGAATTTGTGATTGGATCACAACTAGTGAATATCTCTACATGTGTAATTGTGATGTATCAGAATTATCCCTAGTCGATGAATTGATGGATTTGGACACTATCAATTCTGTCGAGACTAGCATGAGGTATACTCCTTGGTGTATCCAAGCAGTTGATTCTCACTGGCTGGAGACATTGTGATGTCCGGAGTTAATCGTGGATGCTAGTTATGATAACTAGTTCATTGGAGTGACTAGCTGTAAGACTTCATATGGTTCTCTACATATATGGATATGTCAATGAAGTTCTTACTGCAGCTTAAGTGCGATGTTCCTTTGACTTACGGTATTCAAGTCATCTTGGTCATGAAGACTTATGCTTTGACATCTTAAGCAAGCATCTTTGAGGAGATGTGGACCTGGGATGATTGGGTATAAGTCGAAGTGGTCGAAGGTGTTTGAATAACCTATAAAAGATTCACCACTCCTTGCGAGGAGATTTATACCCATGGCCTCTCGTCGGATTGTTACTAAAGTCTTTGGCCAAAGCATTACATGTTTAGAGTAAGGTACTCTTAGATACATGTGCAGTAACTAGAATCCGTAGGACGAGGAAATGATACTTGGGCTAGGTGTGACGTAGTCAGCCTAGTGGGGGCTGACACTATAGACCATGTCCTGAACCAAGTGGGTATAAGATGAGTGAAGGGAATGGGGCAGGATTCATTCGATCTGCTGAAGGGTTTCAGAAATAATTCTGGATCAACCGTTGATCTTTTCAGTTAATTGGGGATCATGATGTACTACTAGGTGCCACTCATGATTGTTCTATAATTAATGGTTAATTATAGATGGCCAACATAAATCGAGAACCTATTTGGCCATACGCACAATGAGCGTAATTCGAAGGATTTAAAACGAGCTTGAGAATGAGATTCTAAGACCAAGAGAAACTAGGTTTGGTTGGACCAAACAAGGATCAAGCATGAAATTGTTTCAGTCGCAATGGAAGCATGGATGGGTCGTGTCTTATGAAGACATGATGGATGAACCAAATTGGTTTGGTTCTAATCTAATGGTGGAGAATAAACCAAAAAGGTTTGGTTTGATTTAAACGAATGAACCAAAGTTGGTTTGGTTCATTTTAACTTAAAATAGACCAAATCGGTTTGGTTTATTTTAACTTAAATTAATGGAGCGGGTTAACGGATTTTTGGTTATCAACCAATAACCATTAGGAGAATTTTTTCTCTATAAAAATAGGGCTTAAGGGTTTTGTGAAAAGCTAATCTAATCTTGCCGCCCCTCTCCCTCTTCTCCTTGTAGTCGGCGCCTAAGCCCTTGCCGCCGCCCACCCCTTGTCCCGCTGTCCAAGTTGTTGCCGGCGTCCAAGCTATTGTTGGCGATCCTCCGGCAACTCACCTTGGTTCCGGTGACCAAGGGTTGGCCGACCATCCTCTTTGGCCGGCGCAACTCCTCCACCAAGCTGTCCATCATTTGGATGACGTTTGAAGATCCGACAGTGACTACTTTATCGGGGATTCGATCTCCGGTAATCCCCATAGGTGGATGATAAAGGATTCGTCAAACGGTTGACGAATACCTCTCCGGAGAAGCGAGTTTTGGGGACTCATTTTTGAATCCGAATTTTGATTCGGATTGTGATCTCTCGATCACATCGTCTTCGACACGAGGCTAGTGACTCGTATGAAGATGAGGCTCATGGCTTTGTGAAGTCATCCCAATAATACTCAGTGTAGATACGGATAGAGGTGATTCTAGCGAGAGTCGCTCCGGTTGATGCCTTTCCCATTACACGTGTTACATCAGATATACGTAGAGTAATTTCCTTTTATTGCAAAATTTGAAACTACGATTATGTCTACACATGTTGTACTATGCATGCGTGTGGTGTGTGTGATGTAATAAATTAGATTTATTGCTTTTTATTTCTTCATGCACATGTTTATTTAAACATGTTCGAACACACACTGCCATGTGTCTAAACCCAAAGGGTATCAGAGCTGTTGTGTTTCGATATAATCATAAAATTATTTTGCAATAGTCGTAATTGTATTATGGAAATTTTCTACTTTTGGAAAGTTAGAAGTATTTATGGAAATTTTTAGTTTTGGAAAGTCTAGAAGTATTTATGGAAATCTTCTAAATATGTGATTAGATTTGGAAATTTGTTTTCTAATTTAATCATAATTTGATTTTGGGAATCAAATCTTAAACATATTTTATTTCCATAAATAGTTATGACATATAAGGAAATTAAGTATATGTCATAATTGTATGCCATATAATTGCATTAGATGCATATCATTATGCAATGCATGTCGTGACATGTAGATGTATGCCATACATGTCATGCCATGTAGATAATAGTTATTTGCATGCAAAGAGGATGAGACATAAAACCCTTACTCAATATTAAAGCCTACACCTTTCATTAATATGGTTAGAACCAGAGTTCTGTTTCTTGTTTGGGTTGTTGGACTCTCTCTAAGCCCGGCTCGAACTCGAACATGTTCAAACCATGGAGTAGTTTAATACTAATATGGTAAGAGTCAGAGGTCAATCGTTAGCTTTGGTTGTTGGACTCTCTCCAAGCTGGGCTAATTGGTTGAATGCACTCTAACCATATTAAAACTATTTCTCGATTAATGGGTTGGCTTTAACCTGGAGCATCGACTTGTTGGACTCTCTCCAAAGTCGATGTGAAGGGAGATGAAGTTGGATGCTATGCATATGATGCATACTTGTTAATGAGTTAACAACTGAATGTATGTGTGAATATTCAATTAGTTGATAGCACATTGTGATAGTTGCATATATGTGATATGCAATCGGTATATTTGATACCTACCTTCGTAGCTATGAATGGCTTGTTGGACTCTCTCCAAGGTTGTTCATATCTATGTTGGATATCAACCCATTCGGAGATGGATCTATGATCTCCCGAAGTGATTTTGGGGTTTTTGAAATTCGAAAAATGAATGGGATTTATGAATGTATGTTGATGCATTTTAAATCATCTTTCTCATATATGCTTGATTTGTATTTCTAGTTTAATCACATGATCATGATGTCTTTGAATTTGCGCTCTATTTTGAATTCGAATAAATTGACTGGGCTAAACTTCTTGGACTGGCTTAGAAACTTGAGAATTGTTCTCAAGGCATAAAAGCTTGCATATGTCTTTGAAGAGTCTCTTCCCGCCCGTCCTAGTGATAACGCAACTCTGGACCAATTGTTGGATTATCAGAAACATGTGAGTGATTTTGAACTAGTGAGTTGCATAATACTAACCGCGATGGTACCCGAGTTGTGGAAGCAGCATGAGCATATGGATGCTCATAACTTAGTCTTTCATCTTTATGAGTTATTTGATGAGTAAATGAGATTCGAAAGGTTCAAAGTCTCCAAGCTCCTCTTCACCTCTAAGATGCAAGAGTGTTCATCTGTGGTACTGCTCAATATGCTGAAGATTGTGGAGTCTTCTGAGAAGCATGAGCAGGGGACAGTGTTGTTAGTTGATTCCTCGAAGAAAGGTTCTAAGAGGGAGTCAAAGGAATAGCAGAATGGAAAGAAGAAAAAGGCTAAAAAGGTAGAACCAGCTCAAAAGGGCACTTGCCATCATTATGGTAAGGAGGGCCATTGGCGAAGAAACTGCAAGATTTATCTTGAGCCCGTAAAGAAGAATAAGGCATTAGATGCCTCATCTTCTTCAGATATCTTCGTTATTGATTGTCATTCTATTTCCTCACACACTTGGGTATTGGATACTGGGTATGACTCACATATATGTAATGACATACATGGGCTAAGGAATAGAAGAAGACTCGTTAAGGGAGAGTCAAATTTATGTGTTAGAAATGGAGCAAAGGTTGCTGCACTCGCCATCGGAGTGTATTTATTAAAACTCCCTACAGGACTTGTCTTAGAACTAGACAATTGCTTTTATGTTCCTTCGTTGATAAAGAACATCATTTCTATTTCTTGTTTAAATAGAAATGAGTACCATTTAACTTTTAGTAACAATTGTTGTTATATAACTTTGAATGGTGTTCTTTATGGGACTGGAATTTTAAGCAATGGTATTTATACATTGGACGTATCTAGTGACATTTTCAATATCGAAGCGAGAAACAAGCGTGCTCGAAAAGATAATCAATTAGACTCCTAAATGTAGCATTGTCGTCTTGGCCATGTGAGCAAGAAATGCATGTCCGAATTATACTGATGTAGAATTCTGGAATCATTTGAATTAGATTCATACAATACATGCAAATTATGCTTAAAAGGCAAGATGACCAAGTTACCTTTAACTGGAAAAGGTGAACCGGTGGGTGAGTTGCTTGGTCTAATACATACTGATGTATGTGGACCTATGTCAACTCAAGCCTTACGAGGTTATAGCTACATCATTACCTTCACCGATGATCAATCACGGTTTGGGTATGTGTTCTTGATAAAACACAAGTTTGAAGCCTTTGAAAGGTTCAAAGAATTCAGAAATAAAGTAGAGAAACAACTTGGCAAGAGTATTAAAATACTTCGATCGGATCGAGGTGGTGAATACTTGAGTCAAGAGTTTCTAGATTATCTGAGGGACAATGGTATATTGTCTCAATGGACTCCGCCGTATACACCACAACTTAATGGTGTATCTGAGAGACGAAACTAGACCTTGTTGGACATGGTCAGGTCAATGATGAATCACGCAAATCTTTCCAAGTCCTTTTGGGGCTATGCACTTCAGACAGTTGTTTACTTGTTAAACAAAATGCCTACCAAGGTAGTCTCAACTACTCTATATGAGATATGGGCTAGTAAGAAATCTCATTTATCTTACTTGAAAATATGGGGTTGTCCTGCTTATGTGAAACGAACTGTGTTAGACAAATTGGATGCTAAGTCTGATAAATGTCTATCTATTGGATACCGTAAGGAAACGAGGGGTTACCAATTCTATCATCCCTTGGAACAAAAGGTGTTTGTTTCAAGAAATGCTGTGTTTCTAGAGAAATAGTTTCTCTTGCAAGAAAACAGTGAGAGTGTCGTTGAACTTGAGGAGGTTCAAGAGACTCCAGTAGACATTGAAGAGATACCTTGTCAAGCAGCTCAACCGATGACTCATAGTGTTGAGACATCGGCTGAACCTATTGTGACACCACATCTTCGTAGATCTGGTACGACATGCAACATTCCTGAGAGATATGGATTTCTTGTAAGTGAATAGAACGACGTGTTACTCATTGATGATGAGGAGCCTACCAGTTATGAAGAAGTGCTGACAAGTTCAGAAAGGGACAAATGGCTTGAAGCCTTGAAGTCGGAAATGGATTCCATGTATGAAAATCAAGTTTGGAACTTGGTTGATCCACCTGAAGGCATAAAGCCAATAGGGTGCAAGTGGGTTTTCAAGAAGAAAACTGACATGGATGGTAATGTCATTACTTATATGGCTAGTTTGGTGGCGAAAGGATATCGTCAAAAGCAAGGTGCTGATTATGACGAAACCTATTCGCCTGTTGCTATGCTTAAATCCATTCGGATGCTCTTAGCCATAGAGGCTCATTATGATTATGAGATATAGCAGATGGATGTGAAAACAACTTTCCTTAATGGAAACCTACTCGAGGATGTGTATATGACACAACTTGAGGGTTTCACATCGGTTGATAAAACCAAGGTATGCAAATTGCAACGGTCCATATATGGACTAAAGCAAGCATCCAGGAGCTGGAATATCCATTTTGATGAGACAATCAAAAAGTTTGATTTCTCCTAAAATCCGGACGAACCTTGTGTGTACAAGAAGGTTAGTGGGAGTGTAGTCGTGTTCCTAGTATTATATGTCGATGACATATTACTTATAGGAAACGATGTTTCTGTCTTACAATCGATTAAGATTTGATTGTCCAAGACATTCTCCATGAAAGACTTGGGAGAAGCAACCTACATCCTTGGGATTAAGATCTATTGGGATAGATCGAAATGGTTGCTTGGTCTTTTGCAGTCTATATATATAGACCGAGTGCTACAGAGGTTTAGCTTGTCGGAATCCAAGAAAGGTTACCTTCCCATCAGGCATGGGATATACCTTTCAAAGTCTATGTGTCCGTGCACAGAAGACGAGAGGATTTACACGAGTAAAATTCCCTATGAATCCGCAATAGGATCTATCATGTATGCTATGTTATGTACGAGGCCCGATGTATCGTATGCTCTGAGTGTCATGAGAAGGTCTGATCCAGGAATGGATTATTGGGCGGCTGTTAAGACGATCCTTAAGTACTTGAGAATAACTAAGGATGCGTTCCTAATATATGGAGAAGGGTACATGGTGATACGTGGGTATACGGATGCCAGCTTCCAAATAAACAAGGATGATTCTAAGTCTCAGTCTGGGTATGTATTCACTTGGAATGGGGGCACAATAAGTTGGAAAGGTTCCAAGCTTGACACTATAGCAAATTCTGCCACTAAGGCAGAATACATTACAACTTCGAAAGCAACAAAGGAAGCGATTTGGATCATGAAGTTCATCTCTGAAATTGATGTGGTCTCATCAATGATCCAAACATGTGCTTCGCTGCTATCATTTGATCAGAGAGATCATAAGTAGGAAGGAAATACAAATCGAGAAAATTTCCACCGAAAGGAACTTAGCGGATGCTTTAACTAAGGCATTACCTCAAAGTAAGTTTAAGGGTCATGTGAGAGTTTATGGTATTGGATACCATAGCGATTGGCATTAGGACAAGTGAGAGTTTGTTAGTAATATATGAGAGATGTCCTAAGGCAATCGCCTTATGTTTGAACCATTTATATGATAAATGAAGATTCACTATTTTAGTATACATGTTTTCATATATTTGATTAGATCTTAAACTCATTTACTGAATGCCCACGATACGATTCACAGCATAAGAGAATTTGTGATTGGATCACAACTAGTGAATATCTCTACATGTGTAATTGTGATGTATCAGAATTATCTCTAGTCGATGAATTGATGGATTTGGACACCATCAATTCTATCGAGACTAGCACGAGGTATACTCCTTGGTGTATCCAAGCAGTTGATTCTCACTGGCTGGAGACATTGTGATGTCTGGAGTTAATCGTGGATGCTAGTTATGGTAACTAGTTCATTGGAGTGACCAGTTGTAAGACTTCATATGGTTCTCTACATATATGGATATGTCAATGAAGTTCTTACTGTAGTTTAAGTGCGATGTTCCTTTGACTTACGATATTCAAGTCATCTTGGTCATGAAGACTTATGCTTTGACATCTTAAGCAAGCATCTCTTAGGAGATGTGGACCCGGGATGATTGGGTATAAGTCGAAGTGACCGAAGGTGTTTGAATAGCCTATAAAGGATTCACCACTCCTTGCGAGGATATGTATACCCATGACCTCTCGTTGGATTGTTACTAAAGTCTTTGGCCAAAGCATTATATGTTTAGAGTAAGGTACTCTTAGATACATGTGCAGTAACTAGAATCCGTAGGATGAAAAAATGATACTTGGGCTAGGTGTGACGTAGTCAACCTAGTGGGGACTGACACTATAGACCATATCCTGAACCAAGTGGGTATAAGATGCGTGAAGGGAATGGGGCACGAATCATTCTAGTTGCTGAAGGGTTTCAGAAATAGTTCTGGATCAACCGTTGATCTTTTCGATTAATTGAGGATCATGATGTACTACTAGGTGTCACTCATGATTGTTCTATAATTAATGGTTAATAATAGACAGCCAACATAAATCGAGAACCTATTTGGTCACACGCACAACGAGCGTAATCCGAAGGATTTAAAACGAGCTTGAGAATGAGATTCTAAGACCAAGAGAAACTAGGTTTGGTTGGACCAAACAAGGATCAAGCA
Organism: Wurfbainia villosa; assembly: GCA_025175895.1. Lineage (NCBI taxonomy): Eukaryota > Viridiplantae > Streptophyta > Magnoliopsida > Zingiberales > Zingiberaceae > Wurfbainia > Wurfbainia villosa. The sequence goes on along the minus strand of CM046008.1, from coordinate 17,707,697 downwards.
TGATATTGTTTCAGTCGCAATGGAAGCGTGGATGGGCCGTGTCTTATGAAGACATGATGGATGAACCAAATTGGTTTAGTTCTAATCCAATGGTGGAGAATAAACCAAAGAGGTTTGGTTTGATTTAAACGAATGAATCAAAGTTGGTTCGGTTCGTTTTAACTTAAAATAGACCAAATCGGTTTGGTTTATTTTAACTTAAATTAATGGAGCAGGTTAACGGGTTTTTGGTTATCAACCAATAACCATTAGGAGAATTTGTTCTCTATAAAAATAGGGCTTAAGGGTTTTGTGAAAACCTAATCTAATCTTGCTGCCCCTCTCCCTCTTCTCCTTGTAGTCGGCGCCCAAGCCCTTGCCGCCGCCCACCCTTTGTGTCACCGTCCAAGTTGTTACCGGCATCCAAGATCCTGCCGGTGATCCTCCGACGACTCACCTTGGTTCTGGTGACCAAGGGTTGGCCGACCATCCTCTTTGGCCGGCGCAACTCCTCCACCAAGCTGTCTAGTTTTCTGGACAGCTTGTTTCCTTGCGTGTCGGAGCATCATTTGGATGACGTTTGAAGCTCTGACAGCGGCTACTTTATCGGAGATTCGATCTCTGGTAATCCTCATAGGTGGAGGACAAAGGATTCGTCAAACGGTTGACGAATACCTCTCCGGAGAAGCGAGTTTTGGGGACTCATTTTTGAATCCGAATTTTGATTCGGATTGTGATCTTCTCTCGATCACATCGTCTTCGACATGAGGCTAGTGACTCATACGAAGACGAGGCTCGTGGATTTGTGAAGTCATCCCGACAATACTCGGCGTGGATACAGATAGAGGTGATTCTAGCGAGAGTCGCTCCGGTTGATGCCTTTCCCACTACACGTGATACGTCAGGTATACGTAGAGTAATTTCCTTTTATTGCAAAATTTGAAACTACGATTATGTCTACACATATTGTACTATACATGCGTGTAGTGTGTGTGATGTAATAAATTAGATTTATTACTTATTATTTCTTCCGCTGTGCATATGTTTACGAAACATGTTCGAACACACACTCGCCGCGGTGCCGGAAACCCAACAAATTCTACATGCTTGGCACCTAAACAAATTATTTATTCCTATTAGCATGCTTTTCATTAATAATAGCAAGAGTACTAAAATAATTTTTAGCATGCTTTTTAACTTTAGAAATTGAAGGTGCATTGATTAAATTTACCTTAGGGTTAGCTCTAGAAGCTCCCCCTACATGAGATACACCTTCTTGCCCCTTCTTCCTTTCCTTAGGGCATTGGCTTTGGTAGTGTCCTCTTTGGTTGCTTTTAAAGCACACAATATGCTCTTTGCTCTTTTTATTGAGGACTCCGACATCTTTTGACTTTTGGTTGACTTTTGGTGCCGATACCTTTTCCTTAGCTAATTTTGGGCACTTACTCTTGTATTGCCCTTTCTCCCTACAGTCAAAGCAAATTATATGATCCTTATTATTAATTACATTGCTTGAGTTACCTAGGGTGGTGGAAGCCTCTTGATCACTTCTTCCGGAGGTAGATGCTTCATCTTGACCTTGCTCCGAAATGGAAGGCCTCTCCTATTAGTAATATATGAGAGATGTCCTAAGGCAATTGCCTTATGCATGAACCATTTTGTTGGGTTTTTCCGAGCCGCAAAAACCGCTTTTTGCGTTGCGGAAATCTCGGAAGCCCCCGGCCACGGATCCGTGCGAAGTATAAAAATTATAATTACATGTATGTGCTTACAGAAATCCTAGATCTACCTTAGATCTAAGAGGTTAGAACGTTACCCTCGTAGCGACGCCCTTCGCTTATCCCGCTCGTCCAAAAGTTCGCCGGAACTCGAGAGTGTCAAGTGCACACTCCTCTATGGTATCCACACAAGCAATAGGTGGAAGAAAAACACACTTGAGTGTGCTAGCACTCCTAGGGTGTCTCGGCAAGATGAGGTTGGAGAGGGAGAGCTTGAGAGGAAAAAAAAAATTCCCAAGGAAGAAGATGAAGTTATGGAGAGTTACACACAAAATGAATTTCACCCATGAAACCCCTAAAGTGTTGGCCGGCCACATTATGGAGAGGGAGTTACATGCATGCATGTAACTCCCATGTCCCTTGGTCTCCCTCATGAGGTGGCACCAATTGACAAAGTCAATGATGATGTGGAGCATCATCATTGGCCGGCCATGCCTAGTCATCATCATGACATGGCATTTGGTCAAGTCAAACTTGACCTTTCATCTTCCCTCTCAAGTCAAGTCAAACTTGACCTCTAATCTCCCATGGTTGATCAAATCTAACCACTTGACTCAAGTCAATTTAATATAATGAATCTCTATTCATTAATTTAAATTGATTTGATGAATCAAATCTCAATTAGACTCATTCAACACTTGAATCAACTTGAGTCTAACTCAATTAGTCTAATTTTGATTACTCTTAATCCAATTTGGTTCATCCCATGAACCTAATCCTCATGGTTCATCATATGAACCTAATCTCCATCTAATTGCTCTTATGTGTGTGACTTATAGGTTCTTGTAACGCTGGCAATGTCCCTAAACCGATTTAGGAACATAAGCAATGAGCGTATCTAGCAACACATCATTGCTACCCAAGTTACAAGAATGTTGAGCTCCAACATCACCTTTGTGACTACTAATTGTGACTCACAATATGTGACAATGTCCTCTATCCTTGACATCTAGATTGACCAATCGAGGCATAGACCGTGGTCATCCCTGGTACAATCTAAATCTTGAACTCCAAGTAGACTCACTCTAATCAAATGAGCTCAATATCTCATATTGACTCATTTGGGCATGGCCATGCACTCGTGGTCTCACTCTATCAAGAATATCGATGTCACCCTGGCCATATAGGAGGGATAGATCCCATCTACATCACTCACATCCTCCGCATAATCTGCTTACATACCCAAGAATCGCTTTATAGTCCACCCATTTACGGGTGACGCTTTGACGGCCAAAGTATGCAACTCCTTATGTAGGGAACCATGGTGACTTCAGGTCTAAGGACTAATAGTCATACTAATAGCCACATGAGAAAGTATATGACACTCATATAACGATCCATGATACTTTCTCATGGCGTCATTCAAGATACATTCTCCAATGCATACCCATGTGTCAACTTGATATCTCATATCCATGACTTGTGAGATCAAGTCATCTTGTTGACCTACATGTTAGTCTCTACGCATTAACATTGTCCCCGAATGTTAATACTGACTAGGAATGATTAAGAGTAGTGTTCTCTATATCATCTCATTATCGATTCAACCAATCGATTGATATAGATAAGAACCTACTACTCAAGGACATTATTATATTTAGTTATTTGGCACCAATACAAGTAAATATAATAACCATGCCTTTATAAATAGGAATATGATACAATAAAGTCCATACAACAATCATCATATGATTGGCTCTAGGGCTTTACCTAACAATCTCCCACTAGCACTAGTGCCAATCACCGTAGTATCTAATACCCAATGACCTAGTGTGACCATCATGCTTTTTCTGTGCCAAAGCCTTGGTCAAGGGATCTGCGATGTTAGCCTCTGTGAGTACTCGCAAATCTTCACATCTCCTCTATCGATGATCTCTCGAATGAGATGGAAGCGCCGTAGTATGTGTTTGGTCCGTCTAGCGAGCGAGGTTCCTTAGTCAGGTAATCGCCTCCATTGTTGTCACAATAGAGCTCTATAGGATCCGCAATGCTAGGAACCACCCCAAGCTCAAGAATGAACTCATGGATCCAAATCGCTTCTCACGCCTCGATGCAATGATATACTCGCTGTAGAATCAAGAATCGTGTCCTCGTCAACTCTTCCACTCACGCCACCATTCAAGCAAAACACGAACCCCGATCGCGATCTAATCATCCCGTCCGGTTTGAAGCCGCATCATGTAACCCTTTACGCCTAGCTCCTCATCGCTTCCAAATATCAAGAAATATTCTTTAGTCCTTCTCAAGTACTTAAGAATATTCTTGATCGCTATCCAAAGGACGCCACCGATCCGATCGTATCTACTCGCCATGCTCAAAGCATACGAGACATCGTGATGAGTACACAAGATGGCGCATATGATAGATCCTATAGCGTATGCGTAAGGATCTTATCCATGCGGTCTCTCCTCTCTAGAAGAGGGACTTTGAGTCTTCGAAAGACTCACACCATGTGACATCCAGTAAGTCCTTTCTTGGAATTCTACATGGCAAACCAGTAATACCGTGTCAATATATGTACTGACTTAGGCCAAGCAATCTCTTAGATCTATCTCTATAGATCTTGATGCCTAGAATACAGTCGCTTCACCTAAGTCCTTCATTGAGAAGCACGCCCTACCAAGTCTTCACAGATCAGAGCGAAGGGATGTCATTCCCAATGAGTAGTATGTCATCCACATACAATACAAGGAACACAACTGTTCCCATTAACCTCTTGTAGACACAGTGGTTCATCTTCATTCTTGATGAAACCAAACTGCTTGATCGCATCATCGAATCAAGATTCCAACTCCGAGAAGCTTGCTTTAGCCCATAAATGGACCTTTGCAAATTGCATACCTTTCCCAAAGATGTCGTGGATCTACAAAACCCTCAAGTTGTGTCATGTACACATCCTCGAGTAAGTTTCCATTCAGAAACGCAGTTTTGACATCCATCTGCCAGATCTCATAATCGTGGTATGCTGCAATAGCAAGCAAGATCCGAATGGACTTAAACATCGCCACTGGAGAAAAGGTTTCATCATAGTCAATACCATGAATTTGCTTGAAACCTTTAGCCACCAATCGGCCCTTATAGGTATGCGTAAGTCCATCCATGTCAGTCTTTCTCCTAAAGACCCACTTACACCCAATGGGTTTGACCCCTTCAGGTGGATCAACCAAAGTCCATACTTGGTTAGTGTACATGGATTCCATCTCGGATCTCATGGCGTCTAGCCATTTCTCAGAATCTGGGCTCATCACAGCTTCCTGATAGGAGGTAGGCTCATTCTCAATGAGCATAACGTCATCATGGTCAGACAAGAGAAATGAGTATCTCTCAGGCTGACGACGTACCCTATCAGACCTGCGAAGAGGTAGGTCTACTTGAACAGGTGGTTGTTCCACAACTCTTTGTGCAACAACCTCATCACCCACAACACTTTGTGGTTCCTGTTCAACCTCCATCAAGGCCTCAGTGCTATGGTCCTTATCTTGAATTTCTTCAAGATCGAAGGTACTCCCACTAGTTTTTCTAGAAACAAAATCCCTTTCTAGAAAAACCCCAGTCTTTGCCACAAACACTTTGTGCTGACTGGGAATGTAGAAGTAATATCCATTTCTATCCTTGGGATATCCAACAAAATAGCACCTATCAGATTTGGGTCCCAGTTTGTCTGAGACTTGACGTCGAACGTAAGCCTCACAACCCCAAATCCTCATAAAAGACATCTTGGGATTTTTTCCTGTCCATATCGTATATGGTGTCTTTACCACAGCCTTGGATGGTACATGGTTAAGGGTAAAGGCTGCTGTGTCCAGAGCATATCCCCAAAAGGATATAGGAAGATCTGTGTGACTCATCATAGATCGTACCATATCGATAGTGATTCCTCCTTTCGGATACACCATTCCACGTGGTGTTTCAGGGAGAGTGAGTTGGGATAGAATCCCACACGGCTAGATAGTCACGAAACTCATGGCTAAGGTATTCACCACCTCGATCCGATCAAGTATCTTAATACTCTTGCCAGTGGTTTTGTACTTCATTCTTGAATTCTTTGAACTTTTCAAAGGATTGATTTATGTGTCATAAGATACACATAACCATATCTACCTGAAGTCATCAAGAAATGTAATGAAGTACACCAGAACCACCTCTAGCAACAACATTGAAAGGGTCACATACATCACTATGTATAAGTCCTAACAAATCTGTTGCTCTTTCGCTGTGTCCACTAAAGGGAGTCTTGGTCATCTTGCCTAAAAGGCAAGACTCGCATGTCTCATATGATTCAAAATCAAATGAGTCTAGCGACCCATCCTTATGGAGCCTGAGATAAGCGACTCTCATTTATGTGACCTAGCGACAATGCCAGAGATAGGTTTGGTTCAACTCATTTGACTTGAACCTTTTGGTACTTATGTTATAGATAGGGCTCTCTAAGTCTAGAAAGTAGAGTCCGCTCATTAGAGGTGCACTACAATAGAACATATCATTTAAATAAACTGAACAACATTTGTTCTTTATTATAAATGAAAAACCTTTCTTGTCCAAACAAGAAACCAAATGATGTTCTTAGTTAAGGCGTACATAACAACATTCATCTAATTCTAGTACAAGCCTAGAGGCGAGATAGATCATAAGTTCCTACGAACAAGAGAACCCTTGCTCCATTGCCTACTCGTAGGTCCACCTCGCTTGTCAATGCCTGCTATTTCTCATCATTGGTACAAATGTGAGATGCACATCCGATCTAATACCCATGATGAAGAAATAGATAGATTGACTTCTATAACATTTATACCAGTAGAAGTCTCACTTCTCTTCTTCTTAAGATCTTCCAGTATGCCTTGCGATTCGCTTCCAGTGTCTGCTTCCTTGCGAGAAGCAAGCCCCTTCCTTGGCTATCCCTCCTTTGGGTTTAAGTTCTTTGCCTTTGCCCTTGGCTTGGGACTTTCCCTTACCTTTAGGCTTGCCCTTGCCTTTCTTCTTCTGCACCATCAAAATGGTGTCAGATTTACCCTTCTTAAGGTTAAGCTCAGCAGTTCTCAACATGCTGAGCATTTCAGGCAATGGCTTATCAATTTCATTCATGTTATAATTCATGACAAATTGATTGAAGGCTTGTGGCAAAGATTGCAAGATTAGGTCAGTGGCCAGCTCTTGGCCAAGTGGGAATCCCAACCTTTGTAGGTTTTCTACGTACCCAATCATCTTGAGTACATATGTACCTACGGGAGTCCCTTCTTGCATTTTGGACCCAAATAATGCCTTAGAGACTTCATATCTCTCATGCCTAGCTTGTCCTTGATATAGTTGGCGAAGATGTCCAACCATATCATAAGCATTCATGAACTCGTGTTATCAGCTCGAGTTCATGGTCATGGCATTAGACACATGACACATCTAATGCATCATCATGATGCTTCTTGTAAGCATCTTTGTCGCTTCATGAGGCATTGGCGGGAGGTGCCTCGGAATGGGCGCTCGGGGCGTACAACTTCCTTTCTTGGGTGAGAACAATTCTCGTGTTTCTCTGCAGTCCAGAAATTTGCTCCATTGAGCTTGTCCTTCTCAAGGCGGATCGCAGAGAGAGAGTGTTCGTGTTTGTTGACATAGTAATCTACAACATACAATGCAGAGGATTAATATCATATTCCTTTATCATTTAATTAGGCCTTTAATCAAATGATGCTCCCACTAAATTATAGGAATTTTGTAGAATCGAGTTATGGATGTGGTCAAACCACTTTTACTAGATTCATACAAACTAGCTATAATTCTTGCGGGACAAGATCCACATCATACTAAGCCTTGAGTTAGCTTTGGCTAAATCGCCCAAGACTTAGTACGATCGGTGGGTAACACATTACTGATTACATCTCTATGCAACTCTTGTTTATAGGATTAAGACCCACATTTACAAAAGACCTTGAGTTAGCTTTGGCTAAATCGCCCAAGATTTAGTGTAAATGCGATCTTAACCTATCTTTCTAACGATTGGAATATGCCTATAGTTCTACTCGATCCAATTGAGTTAACTAGTTTTGCTCAATCTAATTGAGCTTACTCTAACCCGAGTCGTGATAGGCGGGACCAAGATTGTCCCTCCGCACCCTACCAAGATAATATCGTTGCTCTGCTTTGGCATTCAACAACAACAAATGATCGAGGTAGTGATGGGTATCAAGGCTCGGTAGGCATTTTGAGTTGATTCGATTATGATCTAATCTAATCGTAATGTGTATCTTATACGCATTTAGGCCTTTATTATCCTATATTAGCATGCATCATATACATACATTAATTATTCTAGCATGCATCATATACATACAAGAAAATTAACCTAGCATGCATCATATACATACAAACATGTTCTACTAGCATGCATCACATACATACAAGCAAAATCAATTAAATATACATATATATATATCAACATATATATATATCATTAAATGTGATATAGTCATGGCCCTACTACGATCTTCTCAAGCCAAAGAGAAGATCGGACGGTCAACCTAAGGCTAGCGGCTTCTCCAAGCGCTTCCTTTGACCGCCATGTGTCGTCGTCACCCTTCTCGTAAGCTCGTCTTCAAGTGGACTTTCCACCGCTCCATTTTTGTACATTACAAATACGAAACTCGAGTTACATTCGAGTCTAAAACTATTTTCAACTAGAATATTAAAGAATAGGCGACGCGTCGCAAACACTTTATAACAACGCCTGACCATAAAAGCGCACGCCGTATTATGAATTACAACACACATAATCCAATCCAATTGGGTTATTGGGCCATGACAATCACAGAATTATACATAATTCTAAATTATGTATTTTACAGAAAATTTCTATAATTTTCCTAATTTATTTTGAATTTATGAGTCACCTCTCAAGCGGTCCGCTAAGCGGTTTAAAGCGATCACGGGACATGGCCTTTCGGGGATAGGGCAGCGGCCCTACTCAAAATAAACTTTGCGGTGTCCCTACAATGATCTTACAGCGACTTAAGTCACTGTCCCAAAAACCTAAGCGAGAACTTCGATTGGAGAGTTTTTCTCGGACGGTTGAAGCCTACGAGTGTCCCAACACTCGTTGCTGACTCTCGAGAAAAATACCCAAAAATTCTATAAAATAAGAAAATTTACAGAAACATATAAATCTGTAATTTTATATCTAATATAAAACTACAAAAGCGAAAAACATACATGCCCGTGGCTCGATACCCTTGGGTTTTTAAAACCGCTTTTGCGTTGGAAACCTCGGAAGCCCGCCACGGATCCGTCTGTATAAAAATTATAATTACATGTATGTGCTTACAGAAATCCTAGATCTACCTTAGATCTAAGAGGTTAGAACGTTACCCTCGTAGCGACGCCCTTCGCTTATCCCGCTCGTCCAAAAGTTCGCCGGAACTCGAGAGTGTCAAGTGCACACTCCTCTATGGTATCCACACAAGCAATAGGTGGAAGAAAAACACACTTGAGTGTGCTAGCACTCCTAGGTGTCTCGGCAAGATAGGTTGGAGAGGGAGAGCTTGAGAGCAAAAAATTCCCAAGGAAGAAGATGAAGTTATGGAGAGTTACACACAAAATGAATTTCACCCATGAAACCCCTAAAGTGTTGGCCGGCCACATTATGGAGGGGGGGGGGGGGGTTACATGCATGCATGTAACTCCCATGTCCCTTGGTCTCCCTCATGAGGTGGCACCAATTGACAAAGTCAATGATGATGTGGAGCATCATCATTGGCCGGCCATGCCTAGTCATCATCATGACATGGCATTTGGTCAAGTCAAACTTGACCTTTCATCTTCCCTCTCAAGTCAAGTCAAACTTGACCTCTAATCTCCCATGGTTGATCAAATCTAACCACTTGACTCAAGTCAATTTAATATAATGAATCTCTATTCATTAATTTAAATTGATTTGATGAATCAAATCTCAATTAGACTCATTCAACACTTGAATCAACTTGAGTCTAACTCAATTAGTCTAATTTAGATTACTCTTAATCCAATTTGGTTCATCCCATGAACCTAATCCTCATGGTTCATCATATGAACCTAATCTCCATCTAATTGCTCTTATGTGTGTGACCCTATAGGTTCTTGTAACGTTGGCAATGTCCCTAAACTGATTTAGGAACATAAGCAATGAGCGGTATCTAGCAACACATCATTGCTACCCAAGTTACAAGAATGTTGAGCTCCAACATCACCTTTGTGACTACTAATTGTGACTCTCACAATATGTGACAATGTCCCTCTATCCTTGACATCTAGATTGACCAATCGAGGCATAGACCGTGTCATCCTCAGTACAATCTAAATCTTGAACTCCAAGTAGACTCACTCTAATCAAATGAGCTCAATATCTCATATTGACTCATTTGGGCATGCCATGCACGCCGTGGTCTCACTCTATCAAGAATATCGATGTCACCCGTCATATAGGAGGATAGATCCCATCTACATCACTCACATCCCTCGCGCATAATTAGTTACATACCCGATGTCGCCTTTATAGTCCACCCATTTTACGGTGGCGTTTGTGAAGCAAGTATGCAACTCCTTATGTAGGGAACCATGGTGACTTCAGGTCTAAGGACTAATAGTCATACTAATAGCCACATGAGAAAGTATATGACACTCATATAATGATCCATGATACTTTCTCATGGCGGGTCATTCAGTATACATTCTCCAATGCATACCCATGTGTCAACTTGATATCTCATATCCATGACTTGTGAGATCAAGTCATCTTGTTGACCTACATGCTAGTCTCTATGCATTAACATTGTCCCTGAATGTTAATACTCGACTAGGAATGATTAAGAGTAGTGTTCTCTATATCATCTCATTATCGATTCAACCAATCGATTGATATAGATAAGAACCTACTACTCAAGGACATTATTATATTTAGTTATTTGGCACCAATACAAGTAAATATAATAACCATGCCTTTATAAATAGGAATATGATACAATAAAGTCCATACAACAATCATCATATGATTGGCTCTAGGGCTTTCACTAACACATTTATATGATAAATGAAGATTCACTATTTGAGTATACATGTTTCATGTATTTGATTGGATCTTAAACTCATTTACTGAATGTCCACGATACGATTCACAGCATGAGAGAATTTGTGATTGGATCACAACTAGTGAGTATCTCTACATGTGTAATTGTGATGTATCGGAATTATCCTAGTCGATGAATTGATGGATTTGGACACCATCAGTTACGTCGAGTTAACTTAGGTATACTCCTTGGTGTATCCAAGCGGTGATTCTCACTGGTGGAGACATAGTGATGTCGGAGTTGATTCGTGGATGCTAGTTATGGTAACTAGTTCATTGGAGTGACCGGTAGTAAGACTTCATATGGTTCTCTGCATATATAGATATGTCAATGAAGTTCTTCTTTGTGGCTTAAGTCACGATGTTCCTTTGACTTGCGGTATTCAAGTCATCTTGATCATGGAGACTTATGCTTTGACATCTTAAGCAAACATCTCAGGAGATGTGGACCGGGATGATTGGGTATAAGTCGAGTGATCAGGTGTTTGAATAGCCTATAAAGGATTCACCACTCCTTGCGAGGAGATGTATACCCATGGCCTCTCGTCATTGTTACTAAAGTCTTTGGCCAAAGCATTACATGTTTAGAGTAAGGTACTCTTGATACATGTGGAGTAACTAGAATCCGTGGGACGAGGAAATGATACTTGGGCTAGGTGTGATGTAGTCGACCCTAGTGAGGGCCCGACACTATAGACCATGTCTGAACCAAGTGGGTATAAGATGAGTGAAGGAATGGGGCGATTCATTCGAACTGAAGGGTTTGAAATAGTTACGGATCAACCGTTGATCTTTTGGTTAATTGGGGATCATGATGTACTACTAGGTGCCACTCATGATCGTTCTATAATTAATGGTTAATTATAGGCGGCCAACATAAACCGAGAACCTATTTGGTCACACGCACAGCGAAAGGATTTAAAGCGAGCTTGAGAATGGGATTCTCGGACGAGAGAAACTATGTTTGGTTGGACCAAACATAAGCGAGCATGAAATCATTGAGTCGCAATGGAAGCGTGGATGGGCCATGTCTTATGAAGACATAATGGATGGACCAAAATGGTTTGGTTCTAATCAATGGATGAGAATAAACCAAAGGGTTTGGTTTATTTTAAGCGAATGAACCAAAAGTTGGTTGGTTCGTTTTAACTTAAAATAAACCATCATGGTTTGGTTTATTTTAACTTATCTTAATGGAGGCGGAGTTAACTTGGGCCTTTATGGATATGATCCATAACCATTAAGAGAATTAGTTCTCTATAAAAAGAGGGCTTAAGGGATAATTAAGTCCTAATCCAAAACCCTACTAAGTTGCCGCCCACCTCTCCTTGGAAATTGAGCCAACTCTCCTCCTCCTGTTGCCGCCCACCTTGAGGCTCCAACCTCGGCGTCCGGAAGGTGCTGACCTTCCAAGGTGAGCTCTATCTCCCTTGGTTGGCGGCGCCTATCTCCTCCACCAAAGCTGTCCAGTTTTCTGGACAGCTTCTCTCCTCGTCGGAGCGTCGTTTGGGCGGCGGTTAGAGCTCCGACAGCGGCTAACTTACCGGGATTTGATCTCCGGTAATCCTCTAGTGGAGGGCGAAGGATTCGTCAATTGGTTGTGAATACCTCTCGGAAGCGAGTTTTGAGAACTTCGTATTAGGATCCGAATTTGGATTCGGATCGTGATCATCTCGATCACGTCGTCTTCAACACGAGGCTAGTAACCCGTCACGAAGGCGAAGCTCGTGACTTAGCGAAGTCATCGAACTCGGCGTGGATCGGATAGAGGCGATTCTAGCGAGGATCGTTCGGTTGATGCGTTCCGCTACCGTCATACGAAGGTATAACGTAGATAAATTTCCTTTTATTGCAAATTTAAATTTACGGTTATGTCTACACTTGTTGTATATGTATGCATGTGTTGTGTGTGTTGTAATAAATGTAGATTTATTATTTTTATTGCTTCATTTGTGTTCATGTTCTGAAACATGATCGAACACACACCTGCCTTGCGTGATCTTGGAAACCCAATGGTATCAGAGCCCGAGTTGTGTTTTACATAATCGTAAAATGGTTTTGCGATAGTCATAATGTATTTCTGGAAATTTTCTAATTTTGGAAATTTAGAAGTATTTATGGAAATTTTTCAATTTTGGAAAGTCTAGAAGTATTTATGGAAATCTTCCACTTTTGGAAAGTTGGAAGTATTTATGAAATTGATATTTTCCATAAATAAAATATTTGATTAGATTCTAGAAATTTGTTTCCTAATTTAATCATGATTTGATTTGGGAAATCAAATCTTAAAATATTTTATTTCCATAAGTAGTTTTAATGATTTAGGAAATTGGTTTCCTAAATAGATTTTCCTTAATCAAATAATTCCATGAATAAAATATGTGATTAGATTTGGAAATTTGTTTCCTAATTTAATTATGATTTGATTTGGAGAATCAAATCTTAAACATATTTTATTTCCATAAATAGTTATGACATATAAGAAAATTATATACATGACATAATTGTATGCCATGTAATTGCATTAGATGCATAACATTATGCCATGCGTGCATGCAAAGAGGATGAGACATAAAAACCCTTAAACAATATTAAAGCCTACACCTTCCATTAATATGGTTAGAACCAGAGTTCCGTTTCTTGTTTGGGTTGTTGGACTCTCTCCAAGCCCGACTCGAACCCGAACATGTTCAAACCATGGAATAGTTTAATACTAATATGGTAAGAGTCAGAGGTCAATCGTTAGCTTTGGTTGTTGGACTCTCTCCAAGCTGGGCTAATTGATTGAATGCGCTCTAACCATATTAAAACTATTTCCCGATTAATGGGTTGGCTTTAACCTGGAGCATCGACTTGTTGGACTCTCTCCAAGGTCGATGTAAAGGGAGGTGAAGTTGGGTGCTATGCATATGATGCATACTTGTTAATGTGTTAACAACCCAATGTATGTGTAAACATTCAATTAGTTGATAGCACATTGTGATAGTTACTGTTATTTTGTAAGTTAGAGATACATAACTTACATGAAGGAAGCCCTATTTATAGACAAGATTTAGGGCTTATTCAAAAGAATAAATCAAACTCTATCCTAGGAATAAATCAAAATTCTATCCTAAGGAATAATTATTCCTAATGATATTTAGGGATAACAATTATCCCTAATCATATCTACAATATTCTAACACTCCCCCTCAAGCGGGAGCATATAAATTATATGCACCCAGCTTGTTACATATGTAGTCAATTCGAGGACCTCTCAGAGACTTAGTAAACATATCTGCTAGTTGATCATGCGAGTTAACAAAACTAGTAGATATTTCTCCAGATATGACTTTCTCTCTGACAAAGTGACAGTCGACTTCAATATGCTTTGTCCTCTCATGAAAAACTGGATTTGATGCGATATGCATGGCGGCCTGATCATCACATATGAGTGACATTTGTGTAACATCTCCAAACCTGAGCTCCCGAAGTAATTGTTTGAGCCATATAAGCTCTTGACTGGCTATGGCCATAGCTCGATACTCTGCCTCCGCACTGGATCTCGCCACAACATTCTGCTTTTTGCTTTTCCAAGAAACAAGGTTACCTCCGACAAATATACAAAAACCAGAGGTGGATCTCCTATCAATTGGAGATCCTGCCCAATCTGCATCAGAATACCCTATAACTCGAGTATGTCCTTTGTTTTCGAACAAAAGACCTTTTCCTGGAGCGCCTTTGATATATCGAACAATGCGAATCACAGCATCCCAATGTTCTTTACACGGAGAGTTGAGAAACTGACTTACTACACTTACGGCAAATGAGATATCTGGACGAGTAACAGTAAGGTAGCTTAGTCTCCCTACTAATCGCCTGTATCGTTCGGGATCTGGTAGAGGCTCCCCCTGATTTGGCAGGAGCTTAACATTAGGATCCATAGGGTTGTCAACTGTCTTTGAGTTTAACATTCCTGTTTCTTCTAGAATATCCATTGCATATTTCCTTTGGGATATAATGATCCCATTTCTGGACTGTGCTACTTCTATCCCCAAGAAATATTTGAGTTTGCCGAGATCTTTTGTCTGGAAATGTTTGAAAAGATGTTGTTTCACCTGTGAAATCCCAAGATGATCACTGCCTGTGATGACAATATCATCAACATAAACCACTAGATAGATGCAACCAGTAGATGAGTGGCGATAAAAGACAGAATGGTCAGCCTCGCTCCGAGTCATGCCGAACTGTTGAATTACAATACCGAACCATGCTCTAGGTGACTGTTTGAGACCATATAAAGATTTTCGCAAGCGGCATACAAGACCGAAACTCCCCCTGAGCAACAAAACACGGAGGTTGCTCCATGTAGACTTCTTCGAGCAGGTCACCATGTAAGAACGCATTCTTGATGTCTAACTGATAAAGAGGCCAGTGTTGAATCGCAGCAATGGACATGAATAGACGTATCGAAGACATTTTAGCAACAGGGGAAAAAGTATCCCCATAATCCAATCCAAAGATCTGAGTATAGCCTTTAGCAACAAGACGAGCCTTAAGTCTTTCAACCGTTCCGTCTGGACCAACTTTTACCGTATATACCCATCGACAGCCAACAACTGATTTTCCTGGTGGTAGAGGAACGAGGTCCCAAGTCCCACAGCTCCGTAAGGCACTCATTTCGTCCAGCATAGCCTGTTTCCATCCTGGATGGGCAAATGCATCTCCTGCAGTTTTCGGAAGAGAAACAGATGACAAGGAGGAAAGACAAGAATAATAGGAAGAAGAAAGGCGATGATAACTCAAAGACACATAATGAGGAGAAGGATTACGAGTTGAACGTATACTTTTGCGAAGTGCAATGGGAATATCAGATTCAGAAGATTGTACTGGAGGAGGGGGCGGAGGATCTGGCTCCGGACATGATTCCACAGTAGAATCAGTGTTAGCAGCGTGCATAGCAGTCAAGACGACAGATAAACTCTGCAACGGAGGAGAAATTGAAGCTGGGGGTGATAAAGAGTCCTCAGGAGGATAAAAGACTGGCGTAGGCACGTATGAGGAAACTTGACGACTCAAGGTCCAAAGAAAGGAATCAATCAAAGAACGTGACATCAGCAGAGATGAAATCACCGAGAGTAGGAGAATAACACTTGTACCCTTTTTGAGACCGTGGGTATCCAAGAAAAACACATTTATGCGACCGAGGAGAGAGTTTATCAATGTCAGGATCAAGAGCATGAGCAAAACATGTAGAACCAAATACTTTAAGTGGTAAAGGATGAAGGGACTGATTTGGATAAAGTACATGATGAGGTATTTGACCCTGTAAAATAGAGGAAGGCATGCGATTGATAAGATAACATGCAGTAAGTACAACTTCTCCCCAAAATGAAGAGGAACATGAGTGATGTGAAGAAGAGTCCGCGCTCGAGAAGATGTCGATTCTTATGCTCGCAACTCCATTCTGTGGGGAGTATGAGGACAAGACGCTCGATGTAATACGCCCGAGACGCTAAGAAGGTCTACGGAGTAGATAGATACTCAGGCATTGTCACTTTGCAAGGATCGAAGAGGGATACCAAATTGTGTTGACTTCATTAAAAAGATTGGAAAATAGAAACCCGAACCATCCTTCATCGATATAACCAAGTAACGGAAAAATCGTTTCGAAGGTAACAAAATATCGTGATCCGAATGTAGAAGAAACACGACTTGGACCAAACATAATGAACCAAAGCAAAGGAGACGATTCTTTATAATGCGAGGAGAAAATGAACTACGAACATGCTTCTACGACCTCACAAGATAAAGACTATAAGTGAGAAAGACTAGGATGTAATTGTTTTAACTTATCAAGACTAGGATGTCCCAACTGAGCATGAATAACAAGTGGAGATGCCACCTAAAAGAGGCCCGTGAAATCGAAGGTATGAGACTCATATCCGAGCCAATCATCCTCCCTGCATCTCCCAGAATGACAGTAAGCGAAAACGAGACGACGCAATCAAGAGACCGAGTAAGCTGACTTATTGATAACAAATTAAAGGGGGCTCCGGAACAAAGGTAATACCTGAGATGATTGAGAACCATTTGCCATAGTGACAAATGGTAAATAACCTAAGTAGATAGTGAAGAAAAAGAAATCTATTACGATATGATCTTCCAGAGTCATACAAGGATTAAAGCGAGATATACCAATGGAAATACCAACTTGTGTAATGAAAAGGAATTAGAAGCCATCCGACGACAGAAGCCGAGATCTTGAGATGCTCCGAGATGATCAGCATCCTAATTGAAGGAGAGGAGGATCGAGATCGATAGAGCCCAAAGTATTTCTAACATTTAGCAAGCCAGAAATAAAGACGATAGAGACAAAGAGATTTAAAAGGATTTTCACAAATCTTAGAAGCCTCTTCCAAGCACCCTATAATGAGGGAAGATTGAAGATTTTGTTCCTAATTTGATTGAGGTGGAGGAGGAATCAAATCTAAACGAAATTCCATTTTGAGGAGGCGAGGAGGAACCCAAATAGATATGCCTTCTTCTTCTGAATTGCTCATGAATAAAAATCCATCTTTCCACCATGAAACTGATTCGATTTGAAATCCTCCTCAATACCCAGCCGCTTTTTTTATTTCCGGCAATAGTTACATAGTAGAAACCAATGACATGCTGTTAGAAGAAGAAGAACTATACGAACATCGCCTCCGCGACAGACCAGGGTAACCGAGATACCGCTTAGGTTTGATGGAGGCCGCAATGAGATGAGCGCGGCCATTAAAGGACAGTTCCAAATGGTCGATTGAGAAGGACATCAACCGAGAGGAAGCCGCGCTCGAAGAACGCAAAGACGCTATTTCGAGAAGAACGCGATTTTAAGACGGTGAAAATTAGGCTCGATATGTTATTTCGTAAGTTAGAGATACATAACTTACATGAAGGAAGCCCTATTTATAGACAAGATTTAGGGCTTATTCAAAAGAATAAATCAAACTCTATCCTAGGAATAAATCAAAATTCTATCCTAAGGAATAATTATTCCTAATGATATTTAGGGATAACAATTATCCCTAATCATATCTACAATATTCTAACAGTTACATATACATGATATGTAATCGGTATACTCGATACCCACCATCATAGCTAAGAATGGCTTGTTGGACTCACTCCAAGGTTGTTCTTATCTATATTGGATATCAGCCCATTCGGAGATTGACCTACGATCTCCCGAATTGATTTCAAGGGTTTTTGAAATTCGAAAAAATGAATGGGATTTATAAATGTATATTGATGCATTTTAAAAATCATTTTCTCATATATGCTCGTTTTGTATTTCTAAGATTGATCATGATGTCTTTGAATTTGCATTCCATTTTGGATTCGAATAAATTGACTGGGCCGAACTTCTTGGACTAGCTTAGAAACTTGAGAATTGTTCTCAAGGTGGAAAAGCTTGCGTATGTCCTCGAAGCGCCTCTTCCCGCCTATCCTAGTGACAATGCAACTCTGGACCAATTGTTGGCCTATCAGAAACATGTGAGTGATTTTGAACAAATGAGTTGCATCATGCTAGCCATGATGGAACCCAAGCTACGAAAGCAGCATGAGCATATGGATGCTTATATCGTAGTCCTTCATCTTTATGAGTTGGTTGATGAGCAAGTGAGATTTGAAAGGTTCGAAGTCTTCAAGCTCCTCTTCACCTCTGAGATGTAAGAAGGTTCATCTGTGGTACTGCTCAACATGTCAAGACTGTGGAGCCTTCTCGAGAAGCATGAGCAGGGGATGTTGTTAGTTGATTCTCAAGAAAGGTTCTAAGAGGGAGTCAAAGGAACAAATGTAAGGAAGAAGAAAAAAGGCTAAGAAGGTAGAACTAGCAAAAAGGAAACTTGCCATCATTATGGCAAGGAGAGCCATTGTGAAGAAAGTGCAAAGATTTATCTTGAGTCCGTGAAGAAGAATAAGGCATCGGATGCCCCATCTTCTTCGATATCTTCTATTGATTGTCATTCTATTTACACTTGGGTATTGATACTGGTGTGGCTCATATATGTAATGACAGCTAAGGAATAGAAGAAGACTCATCAAGGAGAGTCAAATTTACGTTTGGGAATGGAGCAAAGGTTGTGACCGCCATAATGTATTTGAAACTCCTCAGACTTGTCTTAGAATCGACAATTGCTTTTGTTCCTTCGCTGATAAAGAACATCATTTCTATTTCTTGTTTAAATAGAAATGGGTACCATTTGACTTAGTAACAATTGTTGTTACATAAATTTGAATGGAGTTCTTTATGGACCGAACTTTAAGCAATGGTGTTTATACGCTGACGATTCAAAGGACATTTTCAATATCGGGAGCGAGCAAGTGCTCGAAAGGATAATCAATTAGACTCCTAAATGTGGCATTATCGTTTGGCCATAAGCAAGAAACGCATGTCCGAATTACACCGATGTGGAATTCGAATCGCTTGAATTGGATTCATACGATACATGCGAATCATGCTTAAAAGGCAAGATGACTAAGTTACCTTTACCGGAAAAGGTGAACGAGTGGGAGAGTTACTAGGTCTAATACATACCGATGTATGTGGACCTATGTCAACTCAAGCTTTAGGAGGCTATAGCTACTTCATTACCTTCACCGATGATCACTACTTTGGGTATGTGTTCTTGATGAAACACAAGTCCAAGCCTTTGAAAGGTTCAAAGAATTCAGAAATGAAGTAGAGAAACAACATGACAAGAGTATTAAAATACTTGATCGGATCGAGGTGGTGAATACTTAAGTCAAGAGTTTCTGATTATCTAAGAGACAATGGTATATTGTCTCAATGGACTCCGCCATATACACCACAAAGATAATGGTGTATCCGAGAGGCGAATCGACCTTGGACATGGTCATCAATGATGAATCATGTGACTCTTCCCAAGTCCTTATGCACTTCGCATAGCTTACTTGTTAAATGTAATGCCTACCAAGGTAGTCTCAACTACTCCATATGAGATATGGAATAGTAAGAAACCTCATGTATCTTACTTGAAGATATGGGGTTGTCCCGCTTATGTGAAGTGACGCATACAAATTGATGCTAAGTCCGATAAATGTCTATTTATTGGATACCCTAAGGAAACAAGGGGTTACTAATTCTATCATCCCGTGGAACAAAAGGTGTTTGTTTCAAGGCATGTGTGTTTCTAGAGAAAGAGTTTCTCGCAAGAAAACAAGGGGGAGTGTCGCCGAGCTTGAGGAGGCTCGAGAGACTCAAATAGACATATGATGAGATACGGTGAAGCACAACAACCGACAACTCATAGTGATGAGCAATCTACCGACTGTAACACCACATCTTCAGATCCGTAGAACACGCAATATTCCCGAGAGATATGGATTTCTCGTAAGTGAATCGAATGACGTGTTACTCATTGATGATGAGGAGCCTACCAGTTATGAAGAAGTGCTGACAAGTTCAGAAAGGGATAAGTGGCTTGGTGCCATGAAGTCGGAAATGGATTCCATGTATGAAAACCAAGTTTGGAACTTGGTTGACCCACCTGAAGGCATAAAGCCTATAGGGTGCAAGTGGGTTTTCAAGAAGAAAACTGGCATGGATGGTAATGTGATTACCTATAAGGCTAGATTAGTGGCGAAAGGATATCGTCAAAAACAAGGCATTGATTATGATGAAACCTATTCGCCTGTAGCTATGCTTAAATCCATTCGGATGCTCCTGGCCATAGCGGCTCATTATGATTATGAGATATGTCAGATGGATGTGAAAATAGCTTTCCTTAATGGAAACCTGCTCGAGGACGTGTATATGATACAGCCTGAGGGTTTCACATCGATTGATAAAACCAAGGTATGCAAATTACGACGGTCCATTTATGGATTGAAGCAAGCATCCAAGAGCTGGAATATCCGTTTTGATGAGACCATCAAAAAGTTTGATTTCTCACAAAATCCAGACGAACCTTGTGTGTACAAGAAGGTTAGTGGGAGTGCAGTCGTGTTCCTAGTATTGTATGTCGATGACATATTACTTATAGGAAATGATGTTTCAATCTTACAGTCAGTGAAGGTTTGGTTATCCAAGACATTCTCCATGAAAGACCCGGGAGAAGCAACCTACATCCTCGGGATTAAGATCTATAGAGATAGATCGAAACGGTTGCTTGGTCTTTCGCAGTCTACATATATAGACCGAAAGCAAAGAGGTTTAGCATGTCGGAATCCAAGAAAGGTTTCTACCCATCAGGCATGGGGTACACCTTTCGAAGTCTATGTGTCCGCGCACAGAAGACGAGAGGATTTGCATGAGTAAGATTCCCTATGCATCCGCAATAGGATCTATCATGTATGCTATGTTATGTATGAGGCCCGATGTATCGTATGCTCTGACTGTCACAAGCAGATACTACCGATCCAGAATGGATCATTGGGTGGATCATAAGACGATCCTAAGTACTTAAGAAGAACTAAGGATGTGTTCCTAATATACGGAGAAGGGTACATGGTGATACGTGGGTATACGGATGTGATCCGCATGCATAAGGATGATTCCATGTCTTAGTCCGGGTATGTATTCACCGAATGGAGGCGCAATAAGTTGGAAAGGTTCCAAGCTTGACACTATAGCTGATTCTCGCCACTACTAAGAATACATTGCAGCCTTGAAGCAAAGAAAGGAAGCGGTTTGATCAAGAAGTTCATCTATGAACTTGATGTGGTCTCATCAATGATCCAAACATGTGCTTCGCCGCTATTTTATCCGAGAGATCATCAGTAGGAACGAAATACAAATCGAGAAAATTCCCACTGAAAGGAACTTAGCGGATCCTTTGACTAAGGCATTACCTCAAAGTAAGTTTTAGGGTCATGTTAGAGCTTATGGTATTGGATACCGTAGCGATTGGCATTAGGCCAAGTGGGAGTCTGTTAGTAATATATGAGAGATGTCCTAAGGCAATCGCCTTATGCATGAACCATTTATATGATAAATGAAGATTCACTATTTGAGTATACATGTTTCATGTATTTGATTGGATCTTAAACTCATTTACTGAATGTCCACGATACGATTCACAACATGAGAGAATTTGTGATTGGATCACAACTAGTGAGTATCTCTACATGTGTAATTGTGATGTATCGGAATTATCCCTAGTCGATGAATTGATGGATTTGGACACCATCAATTCTGTCGAGACTAGCACGAGGTATACTCCTTGGTGTATCCAAGCAAATGATTCTCACTAGCCGGAGACATAGTGATGTCCGAGTTAATCGTGGATGCTAGTTATGGTAACTAGTTCATCGAGTGACCAGCCGTAAGACTTCATATGGTTCTCTGCATATATAGATATGTCAATGAAGTTCTTACTGTAGCTTAAGTGCGATGTTCCTTTGACTTGCGGTATTCAAGTCATCTTGATCATGGAGACTTATGCATTGACATCTTAAGCAAACATCTCCAAGGAGATGTGGACCCGGGATGATTGGGTATAAGTCAAAGTGATCGAAGGTGTTTGAATAGTCTATAAAGGATTCACCACTCCTTGCGAGGAGATGTATACCCATGGCCTCTCGTCGGATTGTTACTAAAGTCTTTGGCCAAAGCATTACATGTTTAGAGTAAGGTACTCTAAGCATGGGAGTAAACTAGAACGATCAGTGAGGGATTGTTTTTTATGGAAAAATGATACTTGGGCTAGTGTGACGAAATAAAATTTAGGGACTGTCACTATAGACCATGTCCTGAACCAAGTGGGTATAAGATGAGTGAAGGGAATGGGGCACGAATCATTCGAGCTGCTGAAGGGTTTCAGAAATAGTTCTGGATCAACCGTTGATCTTTTCGGTTAATTGGGGATCATGATGTACTACTAGGTGCCACTCATGATCGTTCTATAATTAATGGTTAATTATAGGCGGCCAACATAAACCGAGAACCTATTTGGTCACACGCACAATGAGCGTAATCCAAAGGATTTAAAACGAGCTTGAGAATGGGATTCTCAGACCGAGAGAAACTAAGTTTGGTTGGACCAAACATGGAGCGAGCATGAAATCATTTCAGTCGCAATGGAAGCGTGGATGGGCCGTGTCTTATGAAGACATAATGGATGGACCAAAATGGTTTGGTTCTAATCCAATGGAGGAGAATAAACCAAAGGGTTTGGTTTATTTTAAACGAATGAACCAAAAGTTGGTTCGGTTCGTTTTAACTTAAAATAATCCATCATGGTTTGGTTTATTTTAACTTATCTTAATGGAGCGGGTTAACGGGCCTAATGGTTATGATCCAATAACCATTAAGAGAATTAGTTCTCTATAAAAGAGGGCTTAAGGGATAATTAAGCCCTAATCAACAACCCTAAGTTGCCGCCCACCTCTCCTTGGAGAAATTCGGAGCCAACTCTCCTCCTCCTTGCCGCCGCCGCCCACCTTGAGGCTCCAACCGGCGTCCAGAAGGTGCTGACCTTCCCCCTCGCCGGTGTCGAGCTGCTGCCGGTTAGTGCTCCAGTGATCTCCTTCAAGTTTGGCATCAAGGTGAGCTCTATCTCCCTTGGTTGGCCGGCGCCTATCACCTCCACCAAAGCTGTCTAGTTTTCTGGACAGCTTGTTCTCCTCTCGTCGGAGCGTCGTTTGGACGACGGTTAGAGCTCCGACAACGGCTAACTTACCGGGGATTCGATCTCCGGTAATCCTCTGAGGTGGAGGACGAAGGATTCGTCAATTGGTTGACGAATACCTCTCCGGAGAAGCGAGTTTTGAGAACTCATATTAGGATCCGAATTTGGATTCGGATCGTGATCATCTCTCGATCACGTCGTCTTCAACACGAGGCTAGTAACTAGTACGAAGACGAAGCTCGTGGCTTAGCGAAGTCATCCCGAGGAACTCGGCGTGGATACGGATAGAGACGATTCTAGCGAGGATCGTTCCGGTTGATGCCGTTCCCGCTACATGTCATACGAAAGGTATAACGTATATAAATTTCCTTTTATTGCAAATTTAAATTTACAGTTATGTCTACACTTGTTGTAATATGCATGTGTGTGTTGTGTGTGTTGTAACAAATGTAGATTTATTATTTTTATTGCTTCCACTGTGTTCATGTTTACGAAACGTGATCGAACACACACACGGCGCGGTGCCGGAAACCCAACATCTCCTCCCCCTCAATGCTAGAGGTGGAGGTTTCCACCAAGTCATCCACATCTTCGAATGTAGATGGAGATTCTTCAACATCCTCGGATTCGGATGTTGATGGGCATTCTTCCTCGGCTTCCTCCTCTACTTGTGTCGGTTTGGGATGTTCATTGAAATTGATCACCCTATGCCATAGGTCCTTTGCATCCCTATATTCACCTTGCCTAGACCAAATGTTGTTAGGAATCAAATCACTTAGCATTTTTATTACCTCAAGATTTGTCTTGAAATTCTTCATTTGGTCCTTGGTCCATCTTGATCTTTCTATTGACTTGTTTTCCTTATCCCTAGGCACTTCAAAACCATTTTAAATAATTAACATGAAATCGAAATCGGTTTCTAAATATACCTCCATCCTTTTCTTCCACCAAGAAAAGTCTCCATTGAATTTCGGTGGATGGATGTTGTAGCCGGCCATCTTGTTGTGCTTGTGTTGGCGATTAGTCCGTGACAAGCTCCTCGCTCTGATACCACTTTTTGGAACGTTGGTGGCCGGCTAGAGGGGGTGAATAGTCCTAAATCGTGTGTGCGGTGGAAGTCGATCATTATTGCATCTACAATCTTGTTAGTGCAGCGGAATAACAATAATAATACTAACAAGATATACAAATACACACAAGCCCACAAGAGACAACAATATACGTGGTTTGGAACCTTAGGGTTCCTACTCCACGGGGCGAGCTCAACGAGCTCTAGAGATGCACACGACAATACTCAAACTCCTTCTCGATAACACGTCGGAGGTGGAGAAACCTCGTACAAGCAATTACACTAAGTAATACAAGCAAATACAAATACAAGAATAAATACAAGTAAAGAACACTTTACAAACTTCGCTTTGAACACTTGCTTGTTGCTTGCTTTGGATTTCTTTTGAAGGTCTGGAATGCAGCAACAATTCCCCTCCAAAATCACCCCAAAATTCTTGTTGAAATCCTCCCCCAAGCTCTTCCTTTTATGCTTGCCTCGGGCTGATTTCGCGCCGATCAGTCGACTGCTCGTGACCTCCAGTCGACTGCTACTGTAGCCGTTGTCTCACAACGACCGAATCCACATTGGAAAAAACCCAACGGATAACCATCAGTCGACTGATGCTACCCATCAGTCGACTAGTAACCCCATCAGTCGAGTGCTCGGTGCAATTGTTGGGGAAATGTTGACCGCTAGAGGGGGGGGGGTGAATAGCGTCGATTTGTTGCATGATGGAATTCAATTGCGTTCGTCTACAAATCTCATTAGCGGAAATAAAATAAATAGCAATAACAAAATACGACAAACACAATTCACAACACAGGCATATAACGTGGTTCGAAACCGAATGGTTCCTACTCCACGGATCGAGCTCTAAAGAGCTCTAGTGATACACACGTAATCACTAATCACAAATAACTCCTTCTTGGAACAATCCGGAGGTGGAGAAACCTCGTACAAGTTATCTTACAATAGTAAGAAATAATACAAGCAAGATACAATACAAATACAAAAGACAAGTAAAGAAAACTTTACAACACTTTGCTTTTGATTGCTTAAATGCTTGGTTGCTTGACTTGCACTTGGAGACCCTGATTTGCTGCAACAAATCGCCCCAAAATCTCTCAAGAACCAGTGTTGATTTCCTCCTCCACGAGCTCCATTTAAAGCTGTTGCCTAGCTGGAAATTGTCGATCAGTCGACTGATATCACTGTTGTCGTGAGACAATGGCTAGATCCACGCTGGAAAGATCCAATGGATCCATAATTAGTCGATTGGTCACACCCATCAATCGAATGATGGAACCTTCACTCGACTGCTTCTCTCATAGTCGAGTCTTGACTCCATTCTGTGCCCAATATCTCGAGCACCAGTCAACTGCTCACATGATCAGTCGACTGCTCGAGCCAGCAGTCGACTGCCCACCTTTGGCAGTCGACTGCTGGGACACTTCCCACAGTCAAACCCTAGTTGACTCACACCAGTTGACTACCACATGGAACCAATCGACTAGCACATCTCAAACATGAGGTTTTAACCCAAGTATGGTGCCCCCATACTTGCTAGACCACCTGTAGCCTAGACTTAAGCCTTCTAGCCACCTCCATCAGCCTCACGCCTCTCGGATCCCTCCAAGTCATCCATGACTTGTTCATCCATTGTGCTAGCCTTCAGGTGCTTCCATTGGCTATGTCATGCTAACAATGTCTACATCGCCAAGGCACTTTGAACTTATGCTGCTAAGACTCTGCTTGAACTTTACGCCGCCAACCATTGGACTTATACTGCAAAGACTCTCGCTTGGACTTTACGCCGCCAATATCAAACCCCTTGGACTTCTTAAATGCCAAGACTCAAGCTTGAACTTTCCCTTGCCAACCCATGTTGGACTTTCCATGCCAAGACCCATGCTTGGACTTTTCCTTGCCAAGACCCATGCTTGGACTTTCCATGCCAAGTACTCAAGACTTGGACTTTCCATGACATGGTCAACTCCAGTCAACCATCAAAATCCCCTCGAGTCAAACTCGAGTCCAGTTAATCATAACCCTGGTCGATTGTTCCAACAATCTCTCCAAAACATTATTAGACATCAATGTCAACTCACTATGTCAAACATCAAAACATCACTCGAGTCAAACTCAAGTCCAGTCAATCATGACCTGAGCCGATTGCACCAACAATCTCCCCCTTTTTGATGTTTGACAAAAACACATACCTTTGAGTTAGAATACTAACTCAAATTTCCTTGCCAATTTCCCAAATTGGTAATCTTAAACATTCTCCCTAATTCTCTGAATTAACAATTGATAACATCAATTGATAACACTCTCAATACCATTCTCCTCCAAAACATTTTGGAGAAAGGTAAGATTACCAATTTCCATAACATTCTCCTCCAAAACATTCTCCCCCTTTTTAACTAACATAAAAAAGATTTACTCTCCAAGGAGGTCAATGTCTCATATCCAATGAGATCTTACAATCTCCTCCTTGTTCTAAAAATACCTAGGATGCCTACCATCTTCCTAGTGATAAGTCCCATATCACTCAAGAGAGGCAATCCTATACACTCTCCCAATTTCCAAATTGGGTATCTCAAAATCCCTTTTTCTCCTCATGAGGAAAAAATACCATCCATCATACCTTGATGGATACCTTCCCCTAAAGACTTGCTCCCCCTTGACTATTGCACCAACAATGTCCTTGGGAAGTCCCTAAGCCAATAGGAACTTTAAACCATCAAAAATAAGGTTCAAAGTTCAACATAGAACTTTCCCATCCTTAAATTTGATATAAATCCTAAACAACTCTCCTAATCTATATCCAATAGATTTTCACCCTTTATAATGTTTCCCAAAGTATATCCTAGGGTTAGGAGTGGTTAGGGACCTTTACCGTAGCTGAACATGGGCTAAACAACCTTGTTTTTCGCAAAATCAGCTTGGCAGTAGACTTTATCAGAGATCAGTCGACTGTCGTCTCCATCAGTTGACTGCCACCAAGGGCATTCAACTGATAACTGAAAATCTCGATTTTTAATTATCAAAAATGAGATTTAAAAATTCATAAATAATTATACATATATCGAAAAATCATGAAAATTCATACGTATAATACTTATGACCAATACAATGGGTGAAAAATGATAGAAAAATATTTTACCCATAAAATAGTGAAATTGACACAAAGTTCAAAACCATTGAAATTTTTAATATTTTAGCCCTACTTTGTATCAACTTCATCAATGGTGATTGCTATCAAAAGATAGACTTCACCAAGGTTTTCTAAATTAATTTTAAAATGATTTTGAAAACCTTATTTTGGATCATATTTTTTGGGCTCAATGTACATGACTTGTACACAAGCTTTCCCAATGATCCACCAATGAAATTAGATGAGTTTTAGTTCATCTACATGCAAAAACTATGCACCTTTAACTTAACTCATATCCTAGCATCTCACATGTATCTAGGGTGTATAAATACACATACATGTCAATGTGATATGAGATGTGAGTTTTGTTCTCCTAAACTAGGGTTTCATGTATTTTTGTAAGGCAATACTACTTGATTCCCTTATAAATGGGACTCCAAGTCATGCCAAAGTCCTTAACTCAATTTTAATCAATTTAGATGCATGAATGATTATGGAATTAATGATAGTATAAATAAACACATGCTCATAATCATGATGTCATGGCATAAGATGGAATCTAAAAACACATGACATTAAACCTTAATCCTAAACATGATCATGACATTTTAAATTATTAAAAATAGATATGATGTCATGACATGTTATATGACAATCAAGGCATGACAAATAAAAGGTATAGGTATAAGAATACCTAAATTTTAAAATTAGTTGCCATTTGATATAATTAAGTATAATTTTCCATATTGCTACTTTTCTCCCAAGTGTGCCAAAAATCTAAAATAGCACGCTACAACCTCTAAACCTAAATTGTGCCAATTTAATTGATTTTTCATGATCCCAAAAATGTATTGGCACATCCTAAAATCTTTTAGGATCAAGGATCAAACCTATTTCCAAGGTATCCATAATCTTGAAAATAACTTAAAGTGCCACTTTTACCATGGTTAGGTTAACTACCCTTCCATTTAAAGTTGGCACACCCTAGACCCATCTAGCGTGAATCAATCACGCTCTTAGGAACCCAAAACCTATTTGAGCTCCTAGGGTTTACTAGGTATTCCTTAGGGATAACCTCCCTAGATACCTTCCTAATGACCCTTCTAGGATTGTTAGCCTTGGTCATTTGGGTCTTGCCATGGTTGATTCTAGAGGTGACTCCCCATGCAACCTTCTTAGTGGCTTCCCTAGGTTTCCTTGAAACCCTAGCCACTAGGCACACACCATGGTCAACTCTAGGGATGACTTCCCTATTGACCTTGGTCTTCCTAGACCTAGTTTGTGTTCCATAATCAAATGAAACACTATGATAAGCCACCTTAGGCTTAGGTTTGTGACCCAAACCTTTCTTGCCCTTGGTTGACTCTTGTCTCCTATGCCCTAGGCCTTGACTCTTGGTCTTAGACTCTTGAATTTGACCATTTGACCCTTTAACTTGATTTTGCATAATCCAAAGAGTCTTTTCAAGTTTTTCAAGCCTTGACCTCAAGGCTTGATTTTCAACCTCTAATTGCCCAATTTTTGAATTTTGATTTGGTCTTTGGGCATTGTTCTTCCTATGCATATGCCTAGTCCATTTATGATTAAGACCTAGGTGCTCTTGTACCTTTCTAATTGTCTCCCTAGGTAGAATTGGTCTAGAATTATTTGACCTAGGTTTGTCCTTAGATAAATTTATTTTAGGGACATTAGTCCCAAATTTCTCCTTATTATTAAAATGAATATTCTTAGCTCCTAGACAAAAATAACAAGATTGGTAACATTATTTCTAGCATGCTTTTTAACATAAATTGAATTAGAAGGAGCATTATTAAAATATACCTTAGGATTTGCCTTAGTGGCTTCCCCCACATGTGATACTCCATTTTGGGTCTTTTTGCTCCCCCTAGGGCATTGACTCCTATAATGCCCCAGTAGCCGACATTTGAAACAAATTACTTGCTCCCTGCTCTTTTGCGTTGTGGCACCAGTCTCCTTGAGCTTTGGCATGGGTGGAGCCTTCTTGACTCTTTTTGGGCACTTACTCTTGTAGTGTCCGGATTCCCTATACTCAAAGAAAATTATATGATTTTTGTTTAAAACAAAATTGCTCGAGTTACATAGGGTGGTGGTGAGGTTCTCTTGATCTTGCTCTTCCTCTCTACCAGATGTAGATGGCTCCTCTTGAGATTTCTCCGGTGTGGATGGTCTCTCCTCCCCCTCAATCCTTGAAGTGGAGGCTTCTTCCACTTTTTCTTCCTCTTCCACCGATTTGGAGGTTGACTCCCTATCAACTTCCAAATCCTCACTCGCTTGTGAGGATGAGGATTCATCTTTGGCCTCCTCTTCTTGAGCCGATAATGGGTCTTCATGGAGCTTGGCCAATTCCCTCCAAAGCTCCATGGCATCCATGCAATCACCTAGGATACACAAGAAGTCATTTGGAATTAAATAAAAAATAAATTTGATTACCTTCTTATTTTTCTCGAATTGTTGGAGTTGCTCTTCACTCCATCTCTTCTTTTTGAGGAAGCCACCTTTTGGTCCTCTTGGGTATTGGAATCCTTCTATTAGGATGGACCACTCATCTAAATCCCTCATCATCAAAAAATCTTCAATTCTTCTCTTCCAAGAATTGAAGCCTTCTCGTCCATATAGGGTGTAGGGCACCGGTGTGTTGATGTCCCAACCTAGTTGTTCTTCCAACTCCATCTTCACCCTCTAGCGTCTTTATCTTAGCTCCCGACGGTTAGTCCGTAGAAGAGCCCTGGGCTCTGATACCACTTGTTGGGGAAATGTTGACCGCTAGAGGGGGAAGGGGGGGGGTGAATAGCGTCGATTCGTTGTGTGATGGAATTCAATTGCGTTCATCTACAAATCTCGTTAGCGCAGCGGAAATAAAACAAATAGCAATAATGAAATATGACAAACACAATTCACAACACAAACATATAACGTGGTTTGGAACTGAACGGTTCCTACTCCATGGATCGAGCTCTAAAAAGCTCTAGTGATGCACACGTAATCACTAATCACAAATAACTCCTCAGAACAATCCGGAGGTGGAGAAACCTCGTACAAGTTATCTTACAATAGTAAGAAATAATACAAGCAAGATACAATACAAATACAAAAGACAAGTAAAGAAAACTTTACAACATTTTGCTTTTGATTGCTTAAATGCTTTGTTGCTTGACTTGCACTTGGAGACCCTGATTTGCAGCAATAAATCGCCCCAAAATCTCTCAAGAACTGGTGTTGATTTTCTCTTCCACGAGCTCCATTTAAAGCTGCTGCATGGGCTGGAAATTGCCAATCAGTCGACTGCTCAGGACCATCAGTCGACTGATGCCACTGTTGTCGTGAGACAACGACTAGATCCACGCTGGAAAGATCCAACGAATCCATCATCAGTTGAATTATGGAACCTTCACTCGACTGCTTCCCTCACAGTCGAGTCTCGACTCCAGTCTGTGCCCAATTTCTCGAGCACCCGATCGGTGATCACATGATCGATCGGCTCAGCCGACGATCGGCCCACCTCTAGCGATCCAAGCTGCGGGGACACTTCCCGCAGTCAAATCCTAGTTGACTCACACCAGTCGACTGCCACATGACACCAGTCGACTAGCACACCTCAAACATGAGGTTTTAACCCAAGTATGGTGCCCCCATACTTGCTAGACCACCCGTAGCCTAGACCTAAGCCTTCTAGCCACCTCCGTCAGCTTCATGCCTCTCGGATGTTGGATCGAAAGTGTCGCTAGAGGGGGGGGGGGGTGAATAGCGATACGATGTCGTTAAAAAACTTTTGCAATAAGTAAAAAGCAAGTAGAGAGTGCACAGCGGAAATATAAAGTAGACAAGATATTTTTACGTGGTTCACAATCTTTCGATTGCTAATCCACGGCCCTAGTGATCCTTGATCACGTACGGAGGGCAATTCACTAAAACCACTCCTCCTCGTTGGAGGTAGGAGCAACGATTACAAAAAGAAATCAAGGCAAAGGGACACTCCCCCTTTCCTTGTTACGATTAAAGCACAAAGACAATTTAAAGAAGTAGAACTTAAATAAATATACCGACAACTCTTATAAGTAGAAGATGTAGCTTTCGTTGTCGCGTGACTTCGTCGTAGAGCAAATGTGAGTAGTAGTAGCGACGAACGACGTGTTGAGAGCTCTTGATGTCTTGTAATTTGCTTGGCTTGAACATGTCTATTTATGGATATTGATCTATGAATTTAGACATAGGTAGTGTCCAAGGTGAGGTTCTTATCCCAACTCAAGGATGAGGTGTTTCATCCAACCACCTTGTGCCACCTCCAACCTTCTTGGGCGCCAACTTGAGGATGAGGTGTTTCATCCAACCACCTTGTGCCACCTCCAACCTCCTTGGGCGCCAACTCAAGGATGAGGTGTTTCATCCAACCACCTTGTGCCACCTCCAACCTCCTTGGGCGCCAACTTGAGGATGAGGTGTTTCATCCAACCACCTTGTGCCACCTCCAACCTCCTTGGGCGCCAACTTGTTGGAGCCATTCAACTTGTGCCACATCATGGGAGCCAACCATCTTGTGCCAACTCACCTTATTTTGGGCGTCCACCACAAGGAAGCTTGGTGATGGTTTGGATGTCCACCTTGATGCCACATCACCCTTTGTACCAAAACACGAGTCAAGTCCAAATTCACCCCTTGAAATTCGAGCCTTTCTCGAGGTCGAACTTGACTAGCTGATCAGTAGTCAAAGGGTTTTGACTGCAAAGACAAGTTAGCTTAAAATATAAAGTACGATGGTTCTAACTATCCGATCTCGACCTAGACCTTCCATTGGAGGTATTGGGTCGGATCTACGCTAACGACCTTGCTTCGCCACACACGAGCTTACCTTGTAGCCTCGCTCGCCCTTCACCCGAGTACCTCGGCCTTCCTCCAAGTCCTCAAGGCGTTCGACCACCTCGGTTCCCACCGGGTGTCGCAGACCTTCCGCTCAACTTTAGCATTTCTGCACACTTAATTGAGCTCGTAAGATAACAAATATACCCTTAACTATTGAGCCTTTTGCCATAATCAAAATACCGGTTCGACTTTTGTGCCCACTGCACCAACAATCTCCCCCTTTTTGATTCATGGCAAACCGACACAAAAGTTAAGGAAAAATTAAGCATAACAGTAAGCTAGCATAATGATTAAGCATGAATGAGCTAGCATAAAGATTAAATATGAATGAGCTAGCATAATGATTAAGCATGAATGAGCTAGCATAAAGATTAAATATGAATGAGCTAGCATAAAGATTAAATATGAATGAGCTAGCATAATGATTAAATATGAATGAGCTAGCATAATGATTAAGTATGAATGAGCTAGCATAAAGATTAAGCATGAGTAAGCTAGCATAAAGATTAAGCATGAGTGAGAAATATTATTGTTTCAAGTTCTCCCCTTTGAGGTAACCTCCCCCTTGACCGAAGGTGAGTTCTTGAAAAATAATTTTTACTCCCCCTTAATAGTTGCTTAAGTAAACGGAATTACTTAATATAAAAGGTAATAATTTTGTTTACTTTCTTCCTTACTTTTGTGACTTTCTCCCCCTTTTGCCTTAACTCAAAAAGTTTGTAAATATATTTTAGGGTTTGTAAGTCCAAGCAAGTTCCCAATATAAATATATTTTTTTTTTTAAATAATAATAAGCTTGAAAATATGTTCATCTAAAATGTACAACTCCGGTTGACTTGATTGATATAGAATGATCAATAAGTCTCAAGGAGTTGATTAATTTTAATAATTATACTCCATGGTTCATGTCGATGCACCAATCTACGTATGGAACCAGTGAGTAAGGTCCTAACATCTCACGCCTGCGCTACGTGGCTAAGTACACAAACACATTAGTCCTATGTGTTGTGAGATGTGTTGGCTCTTAAATCTATAGGTATATGATTTCTAAGGTAAGACTTAGGCTAATTTCAAAAAGAAGCAAAAGTAGAGTACATATATAGAAAAATTTAAATCCTACTCTATTACGCACATACCTAACTTCGCCTTAATAAACTAAATTCTGTAGTGGTTTGGTGAAGATGTCCGCTAGGTTTGATTTGGACTCAACATACTCTAGTTGTATAGTTCCATTAGTTACATGTTCCCTAATGAAGTGGTGTTTAACTTCTATATGTTTTGTCCTAGAATGACATATTGGATTTTTAGTTGTTAATTGAACTAATGTTATCTATGTAGGTTTTAATGTTGTTAAAGATTGCTAAAGTCTTGGAGAGTGTGCTTCATCCACAGGAGCCGAGAGACACACTCACCCATCGCAACGATTCGCTGTGGTAGATAAGGCAACGCAATGCCGCTTCCTATCGCACTAACTTACTAGACTCGAGCCGAGGATTTGACAACAACCACTGTGCTCTTTCTATCGAGTTTACTACCGCATAGTCGAGTCGGAGTAGCCGATTAGATTAAACTTGGTAGATCTAGGGTACCAAATACCTACGCTTAGCGTTCTTTAGATATCTAAGGATACGCTTGACTAGGGTTAGGTGAGACTTTGGCACAGGTTTGTAACTTATGCATTACTTACCGCGTAATAAATGCCTGGTCGTCATGTTACATATAGGGAGACTTTATCATAGCCCTATAGTATTTTAGGATAACGGGTTTTCCTTCTACATCTTCGCTATATTAACAGCAATACGTAACCGGTGTATTGATTATTTTAGCATCTTGCATTCCAAATCGATTTATTAAGTCCTTAGTATATTTTTGTTGATGTAAATATATTCCATCTTTAGTGTGTTTAATTTGTAAACCTAAGAAGAAACTTAACTCTCCTACTAAATTCATTTCAAATTCACTTTCCATAAGTGAGATGAATTCGTTTAGCAGGATCGAGTTGGTAGTTCCAAAAATTATATCATCTACATAGATTTGGGCTATAAAGATTTCTTTTCCTACGGTTTTTACGAATAAGGTTGGGTCGACTAAACCTTGGTTGAATCCTTTGGACTTAAGATAGATCGAAAGCCTTTCGTACCAAGCTCTTGGGGCTTGTTTGAGTCCATATAGGGCTTTCTTAAGTCTAAGGACATGGTCGTTTATCTAGATTTTCAATCCGGAGGTTGGTACGTAAACTTCTTCCTTAATGTATCCATTCAAAAATGCTGACTTGACATCCATTTGAAACAATTTAAAACCTCGATGTGTATATGCTAACAACATTCTGATGGACTCTAGTCCGCTACGGGGCGTAGGTCTCATCGTAATCTAAAACTTCTAATTGACTAAACACTTTTGCGACTAAACTGTCTTTATTTCTAACTACTTCACCTTTATCATATTGTTTTTTTCGAAATACCCACCAATATTTGATTTTTCTTTTGGTGGTGGTACTAATTCCCTGTCTTCATTTCTAGTGAATTGAGCTAGCTCTTGTTTCTTAGCAATAATCCGATCGGGATCAAGAAGTGCTTGTTCAATAGTTTTGGGTTCGATTTTGGAAATTAACGAGATTTGACTAAGGTTTCGATATGAAGCTCTAGTTCGAACCCCTAAATTTGGATCACCTATAACTTGATTGATAGGATGATTTGTTTGAGTCTTAGTGTGACTCGGGTTAGGGTCATCTATCACTTGGTCGATAGGATGACTTGGGTTAGGACGAGATTCAAGTTCAAGATCAGAGTCGGGTTCGCTATAAGTTGATTTGCTAGTTGGTTTTGTTAAGGATTGAACGGGTTCGTGTCCTTCGTCGAAAACTATATTAATGGTTTCTTCGACTCTTATGTGTAGGATCAATGGAATTACTAAAGGGTTGTTTGTAAGTTTTTAAACCTAAATCATCTCACCAATATCTACATGATCAAAACATGTTATTCCTATGTGTTACTGTGAGATGACTTTCAATTTTACTTGATTAATTTTAACCAACATTAGGTTAGATTCGGATTTAGTCTAAGCTCATCAAGTAATCTTTTCAAGAGATTAGCTTCCAGGTCGTGGCGAGGCACAGAGGCCTTCTTTGATCGGAACAACGACCACTTCCTTAGACAAAGCTAATTTCAAGAAATTGATAACTCGACTTACTTGAGACTACGTCTTGGTCTAACTAGTTATTTTGAAAAGAGGCTCCCGAGGCTCAATCTTTTCGTAGGATTTTAGTTGGTTTATTTTTGAAAAGAGGCTCCCCGAGGCTCAATCTTTTCGCAGGATTTTAGTTGGTTATGAGTCCTATCTAACCATTCTAAAAATGAAGGAAAAACTAAGCATGCAATTTCTAAGACTTAACAAAAATACATTTTGTATTGGCTCCCCCTGGACCATTGAATCGAGTGGGTCTATTCACATAGTGAATTTGGTCCTTGGGAACCCAATACATGTTAGATCCTAAAGTTGAAATCAAAGTGGTCTTAGGGACCCATGCTTGGACATTTTTCTTATGTTGGTTTACTATAGACATATATGACTTATTGGTTGTATTTGAGTTAAACCCGAGTCCGCCTTGTTGTACACGGCCCTTTGTGATCCAAGTAAGAGGTCAAGTCCCTTGGATCCCAAAGTGAACCTTTCAACGTGTTCCTAAGGTCTTGACTTGTGTTTTCAAAAGCGAGTTCTCAACTTCAAGCTTTTCAACTTGAGTTGAGTCCTCCTCTTGAATACGAGTAGTCGAAGAGGTTAGGGAGACCTCATGTTTGAGAAGGTTAACCTCCTCAATTAGGGTCTCGACCTTGGACTCGGACTTAGCTAGTTTCTTATTTAAAAATTTAATTGCACCATACAAAGTATTAAGTAACGACCGACTTACCCTTAATGATTCTTTTGACCCGGATACGGATCCGTGGCTTGTCTTGAATGGAAGCTCATCATCGGATTCGGACTCGGACTCTTCTTGGTTTGAGTCGTGCTCGGTCGGCTTGGCCATTAGAGCTTGGATATCGTCTTCTTCCTCGAGGGTGGCTTGCTTGAGGGCTTCTTCTTCTTGGAACAGCAACTAACGCAATACTCTTCTCGGCCTGGACCACGTTAGTTTGCTCATGTAATTCAAGTTCCGAAAACAATTCGTCTAACCTAATCTTAGAAAGGTCCTTGGAGACCTTGTAGGCATCGACCATGGATGCCCACAAGGTGGTCCTAGGAAACGAGTTAAGAGAATACCTGATAAGGTCGCGATCCTCGACCTTTTGTCCGATGGCATGGAGTTGGTTGTGATGTCTTGGAATACGAGCATGTAGTTGAGTTGCGGTCTCGTTTTCCTGCATTTTCAAGTTATACAATTTATTTAAAGTAAATCTCTTTACATACCTTCGTGTCGTCGGTGCCTTCGTGTAGTTCCACTAGCTTGGTCCATAAGTCCTTTGCACTAATGAAGGGGCCGACGGTTGAACTCTTCCTTGGACAACCCACATTGCAAGATTTGAGTTGCCTTGGCATCGGCTTCTACTTGTTTTTCATGGAATTTGACCATTGATCGTAACCCAAAGATTCACCATCTTCATTAATAGGAAGTGTGAAACCGGTTTGGATTACGATCCACATCTCGATTTGGGTTTTAAGAAAGCATTCCATCCGACCCTTCCAATAACGAAAGTCATTACCGTTGTAAAACGGGGGTCGGGCGGTGCTAAACCCTTCGAGATGGGCCATTTAAAAACAAGAAGAAGAACGAAAAGAATCTTGCAAAACACACACGAAAGAATATTCCAAGACTTTCGTCTTGGATTAGTAGTCTTGAGAAGTAAAAAAAGATATATATAATGTAACTTGCAAAAAGAAATAAACAATCAAATGCGAATGTCGTTGAAGTTCCGGAGGACAACCTTACTCGGGATCTAACCCGAAGGACAACCTTATCCTGATCCTAAAGCCTCTAATGCAATTCTATATGTAGGAGAAGATAAGCAAGTGAAATAATTATACGAAAACAGAAATAAATAAATAAAAAATCTGTAAAAAAAATAAAAACAAAGCTAGATTGGTGGTTTCACCGAATCTTAGCGCCCCCGGCTCTGATACCAATTGTTGGATCGAAAGTGTCGCTAGAGGGGGGGGGGTGAATAGCGATACGATGTCGTTAAAAACTTTTGCAATAAGTAAAAAGCAAGTAGAGAATGCACATGGAAATATAAAGTAGACAAGATATTTTTACGTGGTTCACAATCTTTCGATTGCTAATCCACGGCCCTAGTGATCCTTGATCACGTACGGAGGGCAATTCACTAAAACCACTCCTCCTCGTTGGAGGTAGGAGCAACGATTACAAAAAGAAATCAAGGCACAGGGACACTCCCCCTTTCCTTGTTACGATTAACGCACAAAGACAATTTAAAGAAGTAGAACTTAAATAAATATACCGACAACTCTTATAAGTAGAAGATGTAGCTTTCGTTGTCGGCGGCACTTCGTCGTAGCAAATGTGAGTAGTAGTAGCGGCGTTACGACGGCGTGTTGAGAGCTCTTGATGTCTTGTAATTTGCTTGGCTTGAACATGTCTATTTATGGATATTGATCTATGAATTTAGACATAGGTAGTGTCCAAGGTGAGGTTCTTATCCCAACTCAAGGATGAGGTGTTTCATCCAACCACCTTGTGCCACCTCCAACCTTCTTGTGCGCCAACTCAAGGATGAGGTGTTTCATCCAACCACCTTGTGCCACCTCCAACCTTCTTGTGCGCCAACTCAAGGATGAGGTGTTTCATCCAACCACCTTGTGCCACCTCCAACCTCCTTGGGCGCCAACTTGAGGATGAGGTGTTTCATCCAACCACCTTGTGCCACCTCCAACCTCCTTGGGCGCCAACTTGAGGATGAGGTGTTTCATCCAACCACCTTGTGCCACCTCCAACCTCCTTGGGCGCCAACTTGTTGGAGCCATTCAACTTGTGCCACATCATGGGAGCCAACCATCTTGTGCCAACTCACCTTATTTTGGGCGTCCACCACAAGGAAGCTTGGTGATGGTTTGGATGTCCACCTTGATGCCACATCACCCTTTGTACCAAAACACGAGTCAAGTCCAAATTCACCCCATAGAACTTCGAGCTCTTCTCGAAAGGAACTTGACTAGCGATTGGTGTAGTAGTCAAAGGGTTTTGGGACTGATACAAGTTAGCTTAAAATATAAAGTACGATGGTTCTAACCATCTGATCTCGACCTAGACCTTCCATTGGAGGTATTGGGTCGGATCTACGCTAACGACCTTGCTTCGCTTTCACACGAGCTTACCTTGTAGCCTCGCTTCCGGTCTTCACCCGAGTACCTCGGCTTCCTCCGAAGTCCCTCTGGCGTTGCCCGACCACCTCGGTTCCCACCGGGTGTCGCAGACCTTCCGCTCAACTTTAGCATTTCTGCACACTTAATTGAGCTCGTAAGATAACAAATATACCCTTAACTATTGAGCCTTTTGCCATAATCAAAATACCGGTTCGACTTTTGTGCCCACTGCACCAACATCGGATCCCTCCAAGTCATCCATGACTTGTACATCCATTGCGCTAGCCTTCTGGTGCTTCCATCGGCTATGTCATGCTAACAGTGTCTACACCGCCAAGGCACATTAGACTTACGCTGCCAAGACTCCGTTTGGACTTTACGTCGCCAACCATTGGACTTATGCTGCCAAGACTCCTGCTTGGACTTTACACCTCCAATATCAAACCCCTTTAACTTCTCAAATGCCAAGACTCAAGCTTGAACTTTCCCTTGCCAACCCGTGTTGGACTTTCCATGCCAAGACCCATGCTTGGACTTTTCCTTGCCAAGACCCATGCTTGGACTTTCCATGCCAAGTACTCAAGACTTGGACTTTCCATGACATGGTCAACTCCAGTCAACCATCAAAATCTCCTCGAGTCAAACTCGAGTTCGGTTAATCATAACCTGGGTCGATTGTTCCAACAATCTCCCTAAAACATTATTAGACATCAATGTCAACTCACTATGTCAAACATCAAAACATCACTCGAGTCAAACTCGAGTCCAGTCAATCATGACCTGGGCCGATTGCACCAACAACGATCATTCGGCTGGAAAACATTCTATGCCCGAATTTGACCCCATCAGTCGATTGATCTCCATCATCAGTCAACTGATGGCGTCAGCAATCGACTATCCTCCCTCAGCAGTCGATTGTTCGGCCAGAACCTGGTCAGTCGAACACCGGTCGAGTCCAATCGACTTAGAGTAGTCGATTGGTACCTATACCAATCGACTGATGTTGAGTAAAACCTCAAACACCAAGCTGTTTGAGCATCCGAGCATTGGGTAAACCCTCAAACACCATGTTTGAGCCTCCGACACTCAGTCTTAGCCACTTGGCCAAGTCCACCTCATCCTCTCATGGAGTTTCCCACCGAAGCTCTCTTCCCTCGGCTTACGTCCCTTGGATGCACCAAGCACATGACTTCGCAATGCCATCCTTCACATCTCTTGCCCTCGAAGTATGCTTCCCTTGGGCCTCACTTCATTCACTCCCCGTCCGACGGTCCCTCGGATGCACCAAGCACACGGCTTCGCAATTCCATCCTTCACCGACTCAAGGACCCCGAGCCTAGTGAACTTGGCAAGTCCTCAAGACTTCCCACACCAAGCCTCATGCTTAGATTTTCCATGTCAAGCCCCATGCTTGGACTTTCACCGCCAAGGATACACACTTGGACTTACATGGCCAACCCATGTTAGACTTTCCCAACACTAAGCCCTATGCTTGGATTTTCCCACCACCAAGCCTCATGCTTGGACTTTTCACAACCAAGGCTACACACTTAGATTTACGTGGCCAGCCCATGTAGGACTTCCCATGACAATCCCATGTCATACGTTTTGTCTAACATCAAAATACAGTTCGAGTCAAACTCTAGTCTTGGGCCGATTGCACCAACAATTGTATGGAAGAATTTACATGGTGGAAGAAGTGTATGGAGGTATTTTTCGAAACGGATTTTGATATCATGTTAATAATGGAATCCGGTTTCGATATACCTAGGGATGAAGAGGGGGAGCCAATAGAAAAATCAAGGTGGACCAAGAAGCAAAGGGAGGAGCACCTTGTAAACTCAAAGGCCAAGCACCACCTTTTCAACGTGCTCCCCCAACAAGAAATAAACCGGATAGGAGAATACTTTAGCACCAAGGAGATGTGGGAGATGCTAGTAGAGCTTCATGAAGGCACATCTGAGGCCAAGTTAGCAAGAAGAGATGTCCTTCGCTCTCAACTCAATAACATCAAACTCGATAAAGGGGAGAAGGTAACATCTTTACATTCTCATTTTAAGGAAATCATAACCGGTTTATCAAGTGTAGGAGAGAAGCTATCGAACCAGGATATGATAATGAAGGCTATAGACGTATTCCCCCGGTCCTCAAAGTGGAGCTCCATGGTGGACTCCTTCTACATTTCGAAGAATCTAGAGGTGAGCACCCTAGAAGAGTTCTCCACCATGGAACTTCGTGAAACAAGGCTTGAAGGAGTAGTAGAAGAGCAAATCAAGCCAACAAGGGGAGTGGCACTAGTAGCGGAAAAAGGTAAGAAGAAGAAGAAGAAGAAGAAGATTGCACCGTCTTCCTCCGATGAATCATCCTCCTCCTCCATGGATAGCAATGAGGAGGCCTATATGGTAAGGAAGGTGAGACGTGCACTTAAGAATTTTAAATTTAACAAGTCTCATGATAGGAGAAGACCAAGGAGGAAGATCATATGCTACAATTGCCAAGGAGAGGGACACATAAGGGATGATTGTCCCCTCTTGAACAAAAGCAAGGAGGAGAGAAGAAAAAAAGAAGAGAAGAAGAAAGGGAGCAAGAAGAAGGATGAAGAGAAGAAATCCAAGGAGGAAGGGAAGGCCAAGGCATACAAGACAACATGGGATGATCCATCATCATCATCCGAAGAA
This sequence comes from Wurfbainia villosa, assembly GCA_025175895.1. Classification (NCBI taxonomy): domain Eukaryota; kingdom Viridiplantae; phylum Streptophyta; class Magnoliopsida; order Zingiberales; family Zingiberaceae; genus Wurfbainia; species Wurfbainia villosa. The sequence goes on along the minus strand of CM046008.1, from coordinate 17,666,156 downwards.
GAAGAAGCCTTCACAAGCCTTGCCCTAATGGCAATAGAAGACTTGGACTCCACCTCCTCCTCTGAAGAAGAAACAAACACAAGTGAGGAGAGCTCAAGTGAAGGGGGAGCTTCATCCTCATCATCATCATCATCGACATCACAAGAAAGAGATTTGGTAAGTGAGGTAACAAATCTCCCTCCCAAGAAAATTATGTCTATGATTTCGAGTTTAACTAAAGAACTATTTAGGGCTAAAAAGAAAAATAAGAGCATGCTTGATGAAATTAAGGCCCTAGAAGAAAATCTAGAAAAATCATATTTAAATGTGAATGATAATGCTTCTTCTAGTATCAATAATGCATGCTAACATGATGACTATATGCCTTTTAATGTTAATGATGCATGTATTAAAGAAAATAAGACTTTAAGGGAAAAGGTAGATTTCTTAACCAAGGCCTTAGAAAAATTCACCATAGGCTCCAACACCCTAAACATGATTATAGGGAGCCAAAGGGCTAGTTTTAACAAGAAGGGCTTAGGCTATAAGAGAAACAAAAATGAGAAAGCCTACCATTGCCTAATTGCTAGGGGTCAAGCTAAAAATAAAATGGTAGCTAGGAAATGGATCCCTAAAGAATACTTAGTGAACCCTATAGGAAAGAACTTATATTGGGTTCCTAAATCCATCTTTAAGGGTTAGAAAAACCCTAGGTTAGTCAACCATAGTGGACTTAACTTATATCATGAAAAATGGTTGACTTGTAAGGATGAGGGTGGTAGTTTTTGATTTAAGTGTTGGGTGATGATAATATGATCATAATATGGAAATCATAATAATATTTGATTCTATGATCATGTTATGCAATAATTGAAAATATTTGATCATGATCGATAATACATTTTTTTATGATCATATTGGGTGTTTTAGGATGCATGCCACTTAACCATGGGAAGAAATGCATGAAATTTTGGTTAAGTGTAAATACCTTTAGGAACATCTCACATCCCACTATAAGGCTAACTTGATTGAGAACATAGCAATGGGTGAGATGATAGGATGATACAAATGACTCACTTATGATTATAACATTTTGATGGGTCATTAGATGTATCATAATAGAAATAATAGACCAACTATGGGGAAAGAAAATGTTTAATCAATGGACATATTGCCCATAGATCATAGTTGGATATTTTAAATGATTTAAAAACATTTCATGTTTTATAAACAGTGAGTTCATGTTTTGAAAAGTTTTAAGGCAAAACTAGGCTTTAAAGATGATACAAACTTTAGACATTTTGCAACTTTTGAGTTTTTGCCTAATTTTCGAAAATAAAATGAATTTTCATGAAAAATAATTTTTCACTGATAGAGGAACTCATAAGAAATATGTACTCCAAATTTCATGATTTTCCAAATTTCCTAGAATTTTTAATTCATTTTTGAAATTGGATTTTGAAAATCAGAATTTCTAAAAACTGGGTGCCAGTCGATTAATGCTCTGATTCAGTCGATTGATGTACTGTGCACGAACACAGTAACCTATTTTATCAGGTTTTGAGTTTGGTTTTTGGTATTTTCTTCCATTAGATTTGATGCCATGCATGTATAACATTTGTATAATGTTTTTGATGGTGTCAAAGGGGGAGAAATGATGAGTTTAAGTTAATCATGCTAGGGGGAGGATTAACATGTCTTAAGGGGGAGTTGCATGTTTAAGGGGGAGTTGTGATACTCATATTATTTACATGCTTTCTTGCCTTATGTATTTGTGTTAATGTTTGTACCTAACTTAAACAGATTGTCACACATCAAAAAGGGGGAGATTGTTAGGGCAATCAACCCATGTGATGAGGTTTTGATGTGTGTGGCAAAGGGTTTAAGTTAGGATTGTTATGGATTTGATAAGTGCGTTGAAGTCATGCAGGACTTAGTAATTCGCACATGGATGACGATAGCATTGGCAAGATTCACCATCTCATGACTCGGTCCTTGAGTCGGTGAAAGATGCATTGCGAAAGCCGTGTGCTTGGTGCATTCGAGGGTCTGTCGGACGAGGAGCATTGGAGTGAAGCCGAAGGAAGTAGACTTTAGGGCGAGACACGAAGGATGACACTGCAAAGTCGTGCGCTTGGCGCATCCGAGGGACGTGGCCGGACGAAGAGAACTTCAAGGCGAGAGACTCCAAGGGAGATGAGAGTGAGCGAATGTAACCCGGTTCGGGGTATCTCTTAGGTGATCCTGGCCAATTGGCCAAGTGCCGGATGGGTTTTCCCGACACCAGTCGACTGCTATAGGTAGTAGTCGATTGCTCCAAGTCGACTGGAGACTTGACTGGTGTTCGAGTCAAAGTTACGACATGATCGTCACCGTGGCAATCGATTACTAGCTCCATCGATTGCTAAGGAGCGATCGACTCATGTCGAGGGTTTCGCACGAATGTTGAAGAGTCGACCGCTCACTTCGAGTACTGATCGCTCCATCGATCGATGGGATGATCACCGACCGATGTGGGAGCCGCTGATTGGAATTCAACGAGAAGGAGCCGAGCAGGCGACCACATCGCCGGATCGATCGAGGCATTAGTCAACTACCGCTGGCTCAACGGGAAGAATGACCTCTTCCCTATAAGAAGAGGCCTTTGGACACTTGGGGAGCCTAATGCTTGATCTCTAAACATCTTGCTAAGTGCCCAAACGAATTCTCCTCCTCTTTCTTGCTATTATTTCAATCATATTGTAAAGAAGGAGATTGTAAGAAAGGTTACCTCCACCTAGCTTGGTGCAAAGGAGAGACTAGTGATGATTTGGTTGAGGGAGTGATTCTCCATATGAATCGGGTCGTGGATTAGCAGCAAGGGTCGTGAACAACGTTAAATCTCTTTGTTAGTGTTTGTCTCATTTCTTATTGCTTTGTCTTTATTGTTTATATTTTCGTTGCGCTAACCGTAATCATAGATACATAAGAACAAGCAAATTCCACCGTACGACAATAAAGGGCTATTCACCCCCTCTAGCCGGCCACCGACGTTCCAACAGTCAGGGGAAAGGCAATGGCTATCTTGCTCTGAGGAGTCTCCCATGGCAAAAGTTGAAGAAAGAAGAGGCACACTGTCTAGAGGTAGTATCGGAGAGTCTTTATAAGGAAAGAGGGGCATTAATTAACCCTCCTATGAAACAGAGGCAGTAAATGAAGATAAGATGGGAAGGTGAAGAGGTAGTTGGGGTGGGTGAAGGCAGTAATTTTAAAGAAATTCAGCATATTCTGTAAAAAGAAGCGGATGTGGAGCAGATCTCTTTCGATTCGGGTTTAATTATTTTATGGAGGTATTCGTTAATATGGATAAGCCAGGTCAACCCTATGAAGCGGATCGAGCACAATCTCAGGAGTCCTGATTAGAATATTTGAAATAAGAAGAAACAACATACCTATGACGCCTTTAAATATTTCATCCCTTTTTATATATGAAGACTCACAATTACATAAGTTTAATTGTGCCTCATACAGGGTTATTAGAGATGATAGAAGATTCCTCTGTTGAAGGAGGTGTCAAAATCACCCTGTGGAAAGTACTTTGGGCTCGAGGTGACGGAGGTGGAGCTGCAGCGAGAAGTGTAAAATACCAGAAAAAAAAAAAATTTGCATTTGGCGATGCCTGGTTAGGGATACACTTAGACCTAACCTAGATCTAAATGGTTTGGGTTTAATTAATGGAGCTTAGGGTTAAATTAACCTAGGCTTAATCAAATTTTGGGCTAATGTATTGTTGGATTAAACCCAAACCCACTAACCCTAAAACCCGACCCGTTAACCCATTAAAAAGCTGCCATTTTTTTATCCTTTTCCGTTTTCTCGCCGACGCGACTTCCATTTCCGCGTTACAAGAGGAATCGCCACTCACCGCGGCCGCCTTCCCGCAATCTTTATCTTTTTGGGATGCTCCGCGACCACAGCATCGATCACCTTCCCCGTCGCGATCTCTCTGATCTCCCCATCCTAGCTTGTTGACTTCGCTACGAGCGGCGGTCAGCGTCCCCGATAGCCCCAGAGCAGCGGCCGACGACCCCGACAACCTCCCCCGGACGGCTGAAACCTTTGAGTTGGCGTTTTCACGACGGCAGTGTCATCGATTGGCCGACCATCGCCGAGCGAGGTGGGTCGCTGCTTCCTTGTTTTCCCCGATCTCAAAAGGGATTCGGTTGTGAATAACCTTTCCGTAGTGTTCTCTGTTGAACGTGACTCAATCAAGGATTTGGGCAGCAAGGGTTCGGTGGGTTGTCGATTGTTAGGGGTTCTCACTGCCGATCGCCGAGGGAGCTTGGTAAGCTATCGACCTTTCCTTATCTTGAACGAGAGTAGAGGTTCTGTAAATTGCCGTGACCTAACCGAGTTGGGCAGTGGTAGGTTTCGACGAACGGTGGAACAGGGCTGCTGGTTTTTGGTGTTTGGGTTGTCGGCAGTAGTTACAACAGTAAGGTAAGATGGTAATATCTATTTGATCTTGTTGTGGATATGGATTCGGGGTGGCTAAGCGTGAAACCTAATTTGAGCAGTGGTTGTTTCCGGCCGACTGAGGATCTTGGAGGGATTGTCTCTGCCGGTGGAATTACAATTATAGGTAAGCATGATACTCTTCCCTGTTCAATCCAGTTGGATTAGTCATATTATGATGTAAATGTGTTTCCTGTCATGAGTATGGAACGGTAGGAGCTGTGGTAGTATGGTAGTAGCTTTACTTGGACTATGAATAGGGATATGTATCGGTGTGAATATGGGTTAGATTTATACTTAATTTGTTGGTGATCCTGTTGCATCAAATTAAGTATAAAAAGATTAAATCTACATGGGATCGATTTAGTTAAATGGGAGTGATAACCTGTATTCGATAAGAGATATGGAAATGATGGAATAGTAAATTAAATATATCTATTGTCATGTGCTAGAACTTAATGCATATTATTGTTTGTGCAGGACGTGGATACGAGGCAGGACCGCGGTCGTGAGGATTTTTATTGTCACGAGCTTCTTATCAGGTAGGTAATTTCCTACCGGTCGGGTAGATGTAATGATTTTCAGATTTAGACATAGATATGAACCTTAGGTGTTCATATTACCTTGATCATGCTCTGTTTATCGTTTGTTTGAACTTACCGTTGATATATATGTGTGCTCGATTATTGATAACACATGTTCCCTAGCATGATCTAGAAGTTACAGATGTAAGTAGGTCTAACTGTTTAGTAGGGTGTAGATGTTGAAAGTACGGAGGATGACCTAAATTATAAATTTGGTAAAAAGGTCCTCTGTAGATAAGTATGACCCTAAATGTAGGACTCGTTCCATACCTATATGTTGCATATTTATTTACCAACCACGGGTTGTGTAAATAGTCAGGTGAGTCGTGGACAGTGTGTCGCTACGGACCGATAGTCCTAGCTTGTCAGGATCAGATGAGTATGACTCTCTGAGGGTAGAGTGTCTTGATCAATTGGGTGTGACTCTTTGTTGAGCAGAGAGTCTAGGGTAGATGTTACGTATGTGAGACAAGACCCTCATGTCATTGCATGTATCTTGGCGACATCGTCTCCCTTGGGGTTGAGAGAGAGTCGTCGGTCATCCGCCTCCTCGAGGTTACTTCCGAGGAGTAAGCGGTGTGAGACATAGCATTTGTTGTGCCGCACTCCACCATTATTAGCGATGGTTGTTGGAGTTGCGTCACGGTTATCACAGGTGCGTGGCACTCGACCACTCATTAGTAGTGTCGGTCGGTGGCCAGGTGAGGGACTCCCGTTCGAGCTACTTATGCTCATATGCTACTTGATCATACTACCCAACTCGGTCACTCGAGTGGTGGCGTAGTCGGGATAGTTGTCATGTCGTGCCACCTAGGCCACTGCTGGGGTCGTGGTAGCGAGTAGGGGTGAGCAGCATGACCATGCATGTTGCATTCTTAGTATCATCGGTGTTTTGCATATGATTATATATATATACATAACCGCTGTATATATATATATATGGATGATGGTGATTAGTATACATACAGAATCTGATCTATATGTATACTCACTTTGATGATGCATTTGTATGTACTATGCATGTTGCATTTGTTTGTACATATTCATACATGATATTGCACATTCCTGTATGTTAGTAGGTTGATATTTGTATACCTATCGGATATTCACAGTAATACCCTTGACTCAGGTTAGGATACTATGTTAGTACTATACTGTTATACCCTATGATGTGATTATATGCCCAGGTTGGATCAGGATAGAGTAGCTGACTGTCAGGTATGTCAGCATCGTTGATGTTCAGTTTTATTTAGTATATGCATGCATATCTATTGTTATGCTGATGTATACATGTTGAGCAGTAGATTAAATTGTTGAATGACATGTAATATTGATACATATATTTACATGTTTTCTCCGATTCTCGAGTTTTACTCACCACCTCGACCACAGGTTTTTCATGCGCCGTAGCAATGTAGACGACTTCGTGATTTACTTGAGTGCTTGACCGATCCATCCCATCTCCGTTTTTCGAGTCTCCCGAGGAGTTCGTTTTTCTTATGGCTTGGACTTGTTTATTGTGTTTTGGATTTTGGTCCTATGTCATGGACCTTAGTTTATATTTGGACTTCGTTTTTATGTTGTGGATGTTATTTTGGTGTTGATGTTTTGTACGGTTTTAGTGCTGTGGTCTTGTCAGGTGGAGTACACCTGTATATTATATTTTGTTATGTATGTTGTGGGTATGCGCACTTTATTTCCGCTGCTATTATTTGTTATATATATACTGTTGTTGTTGTGGGCCTACGGGCCTTGTATTAACCCGAAATGTTGCCACGTACAGGGGAGATGCCGTCCGTTTGATTTTCGGCTCGGCATGCTCTCGGGGCGTGACAACTTTATTGGTATCAGAGCCAAAGGTTCTGCGATGCCATATTATGAGTTTGTTTTTGAGTCTTGGATTCTCGGGAGTCGGTATATTTTTCGGTTTTGGTTTTTGTGAGATGGGATTGACAGCGGCATAAGCTCCGGGCAGCACGAAGTAAGTGTTCCTGATGATTTATACTTTAGTTAGATACTTATCTAGACTTGTTCAACAGGTGAATACTGTCAGAGTTATGCCACCTGTTCAGACTCGAGGTCGAGGCCGTCCATCCAGGCGGCGAGAGGGAGGGGCGAGATCTGTCTGGCCGAGCTACTACTCAAGTACCACCTCGTGAAACCCTATTGGTGATTGCCTCGAATCGGATGTACACCCGACTACGCCAGAGCCCACGAGTCGGTAGGCTCAATGATAAGTCACGGATACTCGTGTTAGCACGATCGGCCAAGGAGAAGTTCACCTTGTTCGAGAAGTCCGACCCATGGATTGCGGTCTTGGTGGAAAATATGGAAGACACCTTCAGTATATGAGCTGCAGGATGTGGAGAAGGTGGGCCTTCGCATATCATCTCGAGATCATTTGTCACTTGGTGGAAATTGTAGAAGACTCTATCCGGGGAGCGCATGATTACTTGGGCGGCTTTGAGATGCTTTCGAGGCGATGCTTTCCTTGGCGTTTTCTCTGACCCGTCGTCGAATTTCTAAGTCCGAAGCAAGGTGATCGTCTGTCATGGAGTACAACGCGAGTTTACCAAACTATCGAGTTACTGCTCTCACCTAGTAGCTCGGGATGCGATCGTATGTACAGTTCACCCGAGGTCTTGCTATCTATATACGAGCCGAATGTCGAGATCTACCATTACCTCATACATGGAGGCCTTTGGACGCGCCCTCTTCATCGAGATGACTTCCCGGCCAAATTTCTAAGGAGAAGGATATCGAGAAGCGAGATGACTAGAGGCAAGCGGCGAACCGGTTATTCGGGGACTCGAAGAAAGGAACTACGCGAAGTCTTTGCGGAAGGGTCGGCTAGATCACGAAGGGAAGCGTCCGGCATCGAGTTTTCGGAGGATCTCGGAGTAGCCGAAAGGCGAGGCGAGGAATGGATGCTATAAATGTGGATCTAAAAGCCACGAGTATCAGTGTCCTTTGGATCACCGTTTCTATTATTGCAAGCAATCGGTCATACTAGCCGTGATTGTATGCGAAGGCACGATTGGAGTTTCGATAGCTCCAACAAAGGGAAGAAGTCTACCCAGAATGGCCGAGGGCGGCCTGACTCGGACTTATGGGCGAGGCGATACCTCCACGGCTTAGTTTTACGGATGTAGGGGTGCCCATACGATGATGCCGCACGATCCAGTACCCTTCATCTCGGTGATCTACTACCCGAGTATCGCACCTCGGCGTTTGTACCAGCCAATTCTCGAGGGATATCGATGCACGCACGCTACTCGGCCTCCGGTACCCACGAGCCGGATCCACCGGAGGAGGCACACTACTACTTCGTCGAGGATGCACGTAGCGAATATTGAGGATCGGGACGAGTCTTTGCCATCACTAGAGAGGAGGCATGCGGTGATGGATCGATCATACAGCGATATGGTTTCAATTTATTCTATATATCTTGATACATTGATAGATCTGGTAGTTCCCATTCATTTGTATCTAGAGTATTTACAGTAGAGTTGGAAGAATCTCGGGGTTCGTTCTTGTGGGTTAGCGTGATATCCTTGCCATGCGGAGAGGTGCTAACTAGCCACCAAGAAATCAAGGGTTGCCCATTAGACTTTGTGGGCATATCCTTACATGGATCTTGGTGTTGGAAATGATAGAGTTCGATATTATTCTCGGTATGGGTGGTTGGTCGCTTATCATGCTACATGGATTGTAGAGCACGAGTGGTGACATTCGACCACGGATCAACCAGGGAATTTGTTGGTACTAGAGATGATGGATTATCCATTATATCGGCTCTGAGCTCGAAGTTATTGGCCCGGGGTTGTCGAGGTTATTTGCTATCTCTGGTCAAGGTTGAGAACGAAGGACTACCACCTCTCTCGATGTGCGAGTAGTCCGAGAGTATCGAATGTATTTCTGATGAACTTCGGGCTTGCCACCTCCAGGCAAGTCGAATTTGCGATAGAGGTGATTCGAGAAGCGCCTATATCGAAACCTCCTTATCGGATGGCGCCAAAAGTGAATGAACTTAAAGTTCAAGCTGCGGAGTTCTTTGGATAATGGATTCATCCAGGCCTAGTGTTTCACCATGGGAGCACCGGTACTTTTGTCAAGAAGAAGGATGGATCGTTGCGGTTATGTATTGACTATATCGCGCGAATGCGATTCTGATTAAGAACAAATATCCACTTGAGGATAGAAGATTTGTTCGATCGACAGGATACATGTGTGTATTCTAAAATTGATCTGCGCTCGAGGATATCATCAACGGATAAGAGATGAGGATGTTGAAAATGCGTTCGCACTGCTATGGACATTACGAGTTTCTAGTGATGCCATTTGGTCTCACGAATGCCCAATGCATTTATGGACTTAATGAACCGGTATTCTGAGGTATATAGATCAGTTCGTAATAGTGTTCATCGACGATATATTGATTTATTCTCGATCAGGAAGAGCATGAACAACATCTGCGGATAGTATTGGAAATTTTGCAGCGAGAAGTTGTATGCCAAGTTTAGCAAATGTGCGTTACAGTTATCCTCGGTGGGTTTTCTTGGACATGTGGTGTCAGAGGTATTCTGTAGATCCCGAAGATTAGGCGATTACGGTTAGGAGTAGCCAAAATCGGTCGAGAGGTCCGTAGTTTCCTTGATGCGGCGGGTATTATCGGAGATTCGTGGAGGATTCTCGAGTATCGCCATACCACTCACTCGCTGACTCGTAAAGGGGTCGAAGTTCACACAGTCGAGGAGGCTGCGAGACTAGCTTCCAGAGCTTAGCGGCGGCTAGTTTCTACACCTATCTTAGTGATTCCTTACGGCGTTGATGGGATGGTTCTTTATACGGATGCTTCTATCCAAGGGTTGGGTGAAGTTCTAATGCAGTCCAACCGTGTGGTATCTTATGCCTCCCATCAACTAAAGGATCACGAGAGAAATTACCCAGTGCACGATCTGGAGTTAGCCGCCATTATTTTCGCATTGAAGATATGGAGGCACTACTTGTATGGGATTACCTTTGAGATCTACACAGACCATAAATACGAAGTATCCTTCACACGAAAGAGTGAATCGAGGCGAGAGACGATGGATGGAGTATCTGAAGGATTACGACTGCACCATCCAGTATCATCCGGGAAAAGCTAATGTGGTAGCGGATGCGTGGCGAGAAGTCTCATGGAGTTACGGCGATCATTTGGCGCGATTCTGATCCGGTTCGGATTCTCGAGTTGGGATTGTCGGAACACGGTCAAACATCCCGGGGGATATTAGTATCTATGGTTGCCCAGTCCGCCATTGCTGAGAGGATCAAGGAAGCACAAGTCAGTGATCAGCATCTGCAGTTCTTGGCGGCCACGATAGACTCGAGCGTCGACGGATTTCTCGAGTGGCGAGTGGTGTGCCGTTTTTGAGGATGACTATGTGTTCGGACACACACCCAATTAAGGAAGAAGCGCTACGAAGCACATCGAGATTTGCTATATATTCGTGGTACTCGGATGTGCGAGATTTGAAAGCGCTTATCTTGGTGGAGCGGTATGAAATGAGATATTGCGAACTTTGTCGCACGATGCCTAGTATGCCCGGCAAGTGAAGGCGAACGCCGAAACTGCGGGGTTACCGAAATCCGATCCGGAATGGAAGTGGGAGCATATCACGATGGACTTCGTTGCGGGATTACCCGAACTCGTAAAGGACATCTGCGATTTGGGTGATCGTGGATCGATTAACAAATCGGCTCACTTCCTTCCGATGCGTGAGGCGGACTCATTGGATCGTCTGGCGGAATTGTCTTTGAGAGATCATCAGTTACATGGAGTACCATTGAGTATTATATCTCGATAGAGATCCGCGATTTACTTAGCGATTACAGCGGAGTCTGCGGCGAGCCATGGGCACTGAGCTTTCGACTGTCTGACCTTTCATCCGCAGACGACAGACGGTCCGAATGTACCATTCGGACTACGGAGGATTTATTAGAGGTCTTGCGTCATGGATTTGGTGGCGGTTGGGAGGATCACATTCCTTTAGTGGAGTTGCCTACAACACGGCTACCACTCTTCTATCGAGATGGCTCCATTCGAGGCATTATCTGGCGGACCTGCGGATCTCACGTGTTATGGAAGAAGTTGGGAGCAGCGGATATTGGGGCCCCGAGTATCGGCGAGGATCACGAGTTGGTGAGTGATCGGCAGCGGTTATCGAGGCACGAGATCGCGAGAAAAGTTATGCGGACCGGAGGCGAAGGCCTCTGGAATTCTCAGTCGGGGACCATGTATTCCTACGAGTGTCACCCACCAAAGGAGTCAAGAGATTTGAGATAAAAGGAAAATTAGCTCCACGTTACATTGGTCCATTTGAGATATTATAGCGGATAGGAGGTGTAGCTTATCGGTTGGCTTTACCTCCGACACTTGCGAGTGTTCACAACATATTCCATGTTTCCATGTTGAGGAAATACGTGCCGCGATCTAATCATGTTCTGAAAGAGGTTCCGATACCACTCCAGGCGAATGCAACTTATGAGGAGACTCCGGTGCGGATTCTTGATCGCAAGGAGCGGCAGTTGCGGAACAAAACCATCCAACTCGTAAAGGTGGGATGGCAGCATCATACGGATGAGGAGGCTACCTGGGAGCTGGAGGATACTATCCGAGCTCGATACCCTTATCTGTTTACCTGAGGTATGAGGTTATTTCAGAATATGATTGAATTAATTTCTGCATTTAAGTATGAAATTTGGGGACCAAATTTTAATAAGTGGGGGAGAATGTAAAATACCAGAAAAAAAAATTTTAAAATGTTGGTAATGCTCGGTTAGGGATACACTTAGACCTAACCTAGATCTAAATGGTTTGGGTTTAATTAATGGAGCTTAGGGTTAAATTAACCTAGGCTTAATCAAATTTTGGGCTAATGGATTGTTTGATTAAACCCAAACCCACTAACCCTAAAACCCGACCCGTTAACCCATTAAAAGCGTGTTTTTTCCTTTCTCGCGCGACGCGACTTCCACGCTAGCGTTTCGCAGCAGAGGGAATCGCCGCGATGCCACTCGCACCGCCTCTTCCCTAATCTTTATCTTGGGATGCTCGCGACCACGATCGATCACCTTCCCCGCCGCGATCTCTCCGATCTCCCCATCCTAGCGTGTCGACCGCTCGGGGATGGCGCGCCCCGATAGGAGCTGGCCGACGACCACGAACCTCCCGGACGACCAAACCTTTGAGTTGGCATTTTCCGACGACAGCGGTGTGCTGTCGATTTCGTCCGACCATCGCCGGAGCGAGGTAAGGGTCGCTGCTTTGTTTTCCCGATCTCAAAAGGTATTCGAGTGAATAACCTTCCGTAGTGTTCTCTGGACGTGACTCAATCAAGGATTTGGGCGCAAGGGTTCGTGGGTTGTCGATTGTTAGGGTTCTCACCATCGATCGCGAGGGAGCTTGGTAAGCTATCGACCTTTCCTTATCTTGAACGAGTAGAGGTTCTGTGAAATTGCCGTGACTCCAACCGAGTTGCGGGTAGGTTTGACAACTGGAACATGAGGTTTTTGGTGGGTTGTGCGAGTTACAACATTAGGTAAGATGGTAATATCTATTTGATCTTGTTGTGGATATGGATTCGGTGTGGCTAAGCGTGAAACCTAATTTGGGAGTTGTTTCGAGAGGATCTTGGAGGGATTGTCTCGGTGGAATTACAATTATAGGTAAGCATGATACTCTTCCTGATCCATTGGATTAGTCATATTATGATGTAAATGTGTTTCTGTCATGAGTATGGAACGGTAGGAGTTATGGTAGTATAGTAGTAGCTTTACTTTACTTAATTTGTTGGTGATCCTGTTGCATCAAATTAAGTATAAAAAGATTAAATCTACATGGGATCGATTTAGTTAAATGGGAGTGATAACCTGTATTCGATAAGAGATATGGAAATGATGGAATAGTAAATTAAATATATCTATTGTCATGTGCTAGAACTTAATGCATATTATGGTTTATGCGGGGCGTGAATCTGGCGGGGACTTAGTGAGGATTTTTATTATCACGAGCTTCTTATCTCGGTGTAGGTAATTTCCCTCAGTCGGGTAGATGTAATGATTTTCAGATTTAGACATAGATATGAACCTTAGGTGTTCATATTACCTTGATCATGCTCTGTTTATCGTTTCCTTGAACTTACCGTTGATATATATGTATGCTCGATTATTGATAACACATGTTCCCTAGCAAGATCTAGAATTTACAGATGTAAGTATGTCTAAGCTGTTTAGTAGGGTGTAGATGTTGAGTCGGAGGATGACCTAAATTATAAATTTGGTAAAAAGGTCCTCTGTAGATAAGTATGACCCTAAATGTAGGACTCGTTCCATACCTATATGTTGCATATTTATTTACCAACCACGGGTTGTGTAAATAGTCAGGTGAGTCGTGGGCGATTGTGTCGCTCTGGACCGATGGTCCTAGCTTGTCGGATCGGATGAGTATGACTCTACTGGGTAGAGAGTGTCTTGATCAATTAGGTGTGACTCTTTGTTGAGCAGAGAGTCTAGGGTAGATGTTACGTATGTGAGACGATTACCCTCATGTCATTGCATGTATCTTGGCGACATCGTCTCCCCTTGGGGTTGAGAGAGTCGTCATCCATCCGCCTCCCGAGGTTACTTCGGAGGAGTAAGCGGTGTGAGGACATAGCATTTGTTGTACGCACTCTACCATTATTGACAATGGTTGTTGGAGTTGCGTGTAGTTGTCCTAGTGCGTGGCACTCGACCACTCATTAGTAGTGTTAGTCGGGTGGCCAGCGGCGGGGACCCGTTAGCGTGCGAGCTACTTTACGCTCATATGCTACTTGATCATACTACCCGACCTCGGTCACTCGAGTGGTGGCGGTGAGTCGGGATAGTTGTCATGTCGTGCCACCTAGGCCACTGCTGAGGTCGTGGTAGCGAGTAGGGGTGACAAGCATGACCATGCATGTTGCATTCTTAGTACCATATTATGATTATATATATATACATACGCTTGTATATATATATATATATGGATGATGGTGATTAGTATACATCTGAATCTGATCTATATGTATACTCACTTTGATGATGCATTTGTATGTACTATGCATGTTGCATTTGTTTGTACATATTCATACATGCTATTGCATTTCTGTATGGTAGTAGGTTGATATTTGTATACCTATCGGATATTCCGATGATACCCTTGACTCGAGGTTAGGATCTTGTGTTAGTACTATCTTATTATACCCTATGATGTGATTATATGCCCGGTTGGATCGGGATAGAGTAGTATTGCGGTATGTCAAAGATCGTTGATGTTGATTTATTTAGTATATACATGCGTATCTATTGTTATGCTGATGTATACATGTTGCACGAGTAGATTAAATTGTTGAATGACATGTAATATTGATACATATATTTACATGTTTTCTCTGATTACCTGCTGAGTTTTACTCACCTCGGGCCACACAGGTTTTTCTCGCCCAAGTAACGTGGCGACTTCGTGATTTACTTGAGTCGACCGATCCATCCCATCTCCGTTTTTCGAGTCTTTCGAGGAGTTCGTTTTTCTTATGGTTTGGACTTGTTTATTGTGTTTTGGATTTTGGTCCTATGTCATGGACCTTAGTTTATATTTGGACTTCGTTTTTATGTTGTGGATGTTATTTTGGTGTTGATGTTTTTGTACGGTTTTAGTGCTGTGGTCTTGTCAGGTGGAGTACACCTGTATATTATATTTTGTTATGTATGTTGTGGGTATGCGCACTTTATTTCCGCTGCTATTATTTGTTATATATATATTGTTGTTGTTGTGGGCCTACGGGCCTTGTATTAACCCGAAATGTTGCCACGTATAGGAGAGGTGCCGTCCGTTTGATTTTCGGCTCGGCATGCTCTCGGGGCGTGACAAGAAGGGAGGGAGGAACCTCATTAGGAGAGACTGGAATGAAAGCTAGGGCTGGGGGGAGCAGAGGAAGTTTAGCTGGAGCCCGAGGATCTCCCATTGTGTACTCCCAGGTCATTGGGGGGTTCCAGACCCAGTTGCTGAAGGAGGGGAAGAGAGCCCGAAAGGACCTCCTCACATTGGGAGCTGAAGCCTTAGCTGGAGTAGGAGGAAGAGAAGGCCGGTATGCTGAAGTGGCCATCAATTTGGTAGTAGAGTTATCTAAGGAGCCTGTATCACCGTCGTACAACTCAAAGGAGTCGTATAACTCGAAGGAGTTGGAGTCCGATGTTATGTTGATGGGGTGCCTCGCAGAAGCCATGATGGTAGATAGAATGGGCATAGCTAGGACTCATGGTAACCATTTATAGTTCGGAGAGGAGGTTCGTATTCCTCCTTGGGAAGGGGAGTAGAAGGCAAAAAGTCGAGGGAAGTAATAGCGCCAGTATCGGGAATAATCAAGATATTATTCCCGAAGCGGATGATTATCCAATCATTTGATGAGAGGAATTGGTGGGGCAGATGATTATAATATGCTTTACTGTATCAGAATTAGCTCTGATTCGGGGAAAAGGAAGGCCGGGATAGCCCGAATGGATTCCCAGGTGGATGATTTTGGTGGCTGATTGACACCCTGGGGGATGGGGGATCCGTAGTAATAGAGAGAATAAATTTAAATTCATTTTTAGGATAGGGAAATAGTGTGAAAATTATTTTGAATATTTTTAAGTAATTATGGTTTATACATAGGGAACAATATTTATCATTGCCATTTCAAAAGGTCTTTGTTAATAAGGACTGATCTATACATCATGAGAAATAGGGATAATTACAGTTCGAAGAGTTCAGGGGGGCACTTGGCCAAGGCAACTTCAGGATTAAGGTAGCTGGTATCAACACCTGGCGGAGGATAACCTTCAACCGCATTCAGAGCCGAAGATCCGTCAAAACCCAGCAAAAATAGTTTCACTCATTTCTGGGCGTATCTCATCTTCATATTTGCCTCCTGCTCTTTTAGTTGGGTTTGATATTCAGCCAGTTGGGCCGCCATGACATCTCTATCTTTAGTTGCTGCCATGGCTTGCCGACCCAAGGAGGTTAAGGCCTCAGAATGCTCCTTCTGGAGCTCTTGTTGTTCGTCCATTGATGTTAACATCCTAGGAAGAGTGGATGCCATTAGAGAAAGGTTTTCTAGTTGCTGTCGATAAGACTTCAGAGTAGATTCCCAAGTTTGGCGTTCCTCTCGAAATTGAAGAAGTACCATGGCAAACTCGGAAGCCTGGGCCTTTGCCTCGGCAAGTTGCCTCTTATACTCCTCTACTTCTTGACTAAGGAGGTTAATCTGTTGAAGTTGGTTAGATTGGAAAAACAGTTGCTATTGAAGGTCAGTGTTCTTCTTTGACAATTCTTCTTTTTCACTTTGAGCCATCGCCAGTTGAGTCATCAGATCTTCACATTGTGTGGTCAGAGTGGATTCTCTCTGTTTACCCTCACTCAGTTGCTAGGCTAGTTTTTTCTGTTGAGTGAGGGAGGCAGTAGGCTGGAAGCCATCGTGGACTGATAATTCACTACGCCCTGTGTGGTCTCATTACAGGCCTTAACTGCCTGGGACAGGGAAGAGAAAGTTAGGAGAATGATTGCTAGCCTAATACCTCAAGCGCGAAGGAGAGGTGAAGCTTACCTCAGACAGGCATTTGCATAGGCATTCAAAAGTGTTGGTGCAGTGAGGCACCGAAATCGAACCTGTGTTTTGATTATAACAAAGACACAAAAGTTAAGTCTATTTTGTTTTCTCACGAGCTGAATCAAGTGTGCAGAAGATTGATATAGCTGGAGCTGAAGGCTAGCGACACCCGGAGGAAGCCGCGGTGGTCGGGCGATACTCGAGTTACTTCGGAGGGAGCCGAAGGAATCGAGTGGAAGGCCGGAAGCAAAAGCGACATGTAAGTATCGAGGTAAGCTCGTGTGTGCGAGAGTAAGTAAGGTCGTATCCTCTTTACGGGGATGATCTTAAGCGTAGATCCAACCAAAGACATCTTATAGATGGTCTAGGTCGAGATCGGATGGTCGACGACCATCAAAATTATGTTTTTATTGAGCTAACTTTGACTTGAAGCATCCATTGCCGACTGGAGGACTCGACAGCCGTATCGATCGTCATTGAGAAGTTATCAATCGATCCGATGATCGCCATCATCGATCGATGATGGCCATCGATCGATGGTCAATGATCAGATTCGAGGAGTCAAGGCTTATCACTCCACCTCAAAGCGGTTTGGTGTCCATTTATGATTGGTTGAAGACCCACTCGAAAAGGGGCTCAAAGGCTATAAAAGGAGGGCCAAACCTAGGGTTTCATCAACAATTCTAAGTGCTCAAAAGCCTCCGTTACGCTGCAACTCTACGACAACGAAGTCCTTCCATTCCGACGTCTAGGTTTAACTTTCTTTATTATTGTACGTCGGTCTTAGTTTTTGTTATCAGTTTGT
Source organism: Wurfbainia villosa (assembly GCA_025175895.1). Classification (NCBI taxonomy): domain Eukaryota; kingdom Viridiplantae; phylum Streptophyta; class Magnoliopsida; order Zingiberales; family Zingiberaceae; genus Wurfbainia; species Wurfbainia villosa. Next base: position 17,648,643 of record CM046008.1, on the reverse strand, counting down.
CATTTATATTTTCGGAGCTTTTATCGTATACGAGGAGAGGGGGAGTGTCCCTCTACCTCAAGTTTTTGTGGTTTCTTCTTGTATCGATTAACTCCTACCTCTAACGAGGAGTTGTTCCTTTAGTGCTTTTGCCCTCCGTACGTGGTCAAGGACCACTAGGGCCTTGGAGTAGTAGCCTTCGGCTACGAACCAAGTAAATCTCTTGTGTCTATTGTCTCCTTTACCTTTTGTTTTGCTTATCTTTCCGCTGCATATAAGGTTTCTTTTAAAAAGAGTTAAATGCGAGAAAAATTTTCTTCGCTATTCACCCCCCCCTCTAGCGAACCGCATTGATCCAACAATTGGTATCAGAGCCGGGGGCGCTTAGATTTGGTGAAACCACCAATCTAACATTTTTTTTACAGATTTGTTTTTCGCTCGTTTAAATTTTTCTCCCGCACTACTAATCCAAGACGAAGTCTTGGTACTCTTCGTTTGATTTTGTTTTGCAAGTATTCGCTTTTGACGGTCAAACGGGCATAACTTTTCGTACAAGTTGACCCACGACACGGTCTACCTACCAAATCGAAGCCCTCACAGAGATCTACACTTCTTACTGGGGTTTACCCCCGTAACAAGCTATTTTCATCCTCAAAAAACGACGTTTAGTAGCCTTTCGGGGACATCGAAGGTTGTGAGTACTTACTTTTTATTTAGTTTCTTATTTCTTTGCTTAACTTTCTACTTTCGCTTTATTTCTTTTATTTCCCGCACTACTAATCCAAGACGCAAGTCTTGGTACTTTCGTGTGTTTTTGTTGTTGCTAGGTTTTCATTTTAGTCTCCTTGTCTTTTTGTTCTAATGGCCCATCTCGAGGGTTTTAGCACCGTCCGACCTCCGTTTTACAACGGAGATGATTTCCGTTACTGGAAAGGTCGGATGGAATGCTTTCTCAAAACCCAAATTGAGATGTGGATCATAATTCAAACGGGTTTCACACTTCCGACCAATGAAGTGGGTGACTCCTTGGATTATGATCAATGGACCGTTGCAACAAAACGACAAGTCGAAGCCGACGCCAAGGCGACACAAATCCTCCAATGTGGCCTATCCAAGGAGGAGCTAAATCGCGTCGGCCCCTTCATAAGCGCAAAGGATCTTTGGACAAAACTAATCGAGTTACACGAAGGATCGGATCAAGCTAAGGTTTGCAAACGTGATTTGTTATTCAATAAATTGTACACACTAAAAATGCAGGAACACGAGTCCGCGACGCAACTCCACGCCCGTGTCCAAGACATAGTCAACAACCTACACGCAATCGGGCAAAAGGTCGAAAACCGCGACCTTATAAGGTATGTCCTAAACTCTTTTCCGAGGACTACCTTATGGGCATCCATGGTTGATGCCTATAAGGTCTCCAAGGATCTTTCTAAAATTAGGTTAGATGAACTCTTTTCCGATTTCGAATTACATGAACAATCCAACTCGGAACCCGAGAGGGGTATAGCCTTGTTTGCAGGTTCAAAGAAGAAGAAAATCGCAAGCAAGCCACCACCAACCGAGGAGGAAGACGAGTCCGAAGAAGAAGTTGACCCGGAGTTGACTGCCGAACTAATGAACCTAGCTCGAAGGATAGCCAAGGGACGAAAGCGAACCACGACTCGACCCAACCAAGGTAAGCCTAAAAGTTCTAACATTAGGTGTTATGAGTGCAACAGGTTTGGACATATCAAGTCCGAGTGCCCCAAGCTCAACCACCAAGCACCTAAGCATAAGAAGGCCCTCAACGCGACATGGGAAGAAGCGTCATCCGAAGAAGACGAAGATCACGTCTTCATGGCAAAATCAATTGAGTCAGACACGGAGACCGAACTTGAGTCAGAACCTGAGGATGACTCGGACTACGAAGCTACCTTCAAGTCAAGCCACGGATACGCATCCGGTTCAAAAGATACCCTTAAGGTGAGTCGAGCTTTATTTAATACTTTACATAATACAGTTAGGTTTTTGTCTAGGAAGTTAGCTAAGTCAGAGTCCAAGGTCGAGACCCTTGTTGAGGAGGTTAAACTCCTCAAACACGAGGTCTCCCTAACCTCTTCGACTAGTCGAGTTCAAGAGAAGGACTCAACTCGAGTTGAAAAGCTCGAAGCTGAGAACTCTCTCTTGAAAAGTCAAGTCGAAGATCTTAGGAACACGTTGGAAAGGTTCACTTCGGGATCCAAAGGACTTGACCTCCTACTTGGATCTCAAAGGGCCGTGTACAATAAGGCTGGACTCGGGTTTAACTCAAACACGACTAATAGGTCGTATATGTCGATTGTAAGTCGACATAAGAAACATGTCCAAGCATGGGTCCCTAAGAACTTTTTGATTTCAACTCTAGGATCCAACCCGTACTGGGTTCCCAAGGACCAAATCCACTATGTGGATAGACCGAACCGATTCAACGGTCTAGGGGGAGCCAGTACAAAACATGTTTGTGTTTTAACTTAGAATGTTTATGCTTTAACTTAGAAATTGCATGATTTAACTTAGAAAGTTTGTACTTTAAAACTTGTGAACTCACTTAGAACAAAAACATAACCAACTAAAATTTTTCGAAAAGATTGAGCCTCGGGGAGCCTCTTTTCAAAAACATAACCAACTAAAATTCTTCGAAAAGATTGAGCCTCGGGGAGCCTCTTTTCAAAAATAACTAGTTAGACGAGGAAATAATTTTAGGTAAGTCAAGTCATCATTTTCTTGAAAATGGCTTTGTCTAAGGAAGTGGTCGATGATCCGATAAAAGAAGGCCCCTGTGCCTCGCCACGACCTGGAAGCCATGATCTTGAAAAGGTAAACTTGACAAGCCTAGGGTTAAATCCAAATCTAACATAAAATTACTTGAACCTAAATCCACTTAATCAACTTAATTAGAAGTCATCTCAAAATAAACACATAAATATAACATGCTTGATCATATAGACTCCGATGAGATGACCTAGGGTTAACAACTTACAACCAATTTTCTTAACAAAAATCTAACATCCAATCCAACCACCTTGTGTGTAGGATCAATGGATGTTGGACAGCGGTTGCTCCCGACACATGACCGGGGATCAACTCAAATTTGCAAAGCTTCGATTCAAACGACAAGGATCGGTAGCCTTTGGGAATAATGGCAAGCTCAAAATCATCGGATCAGGTGATATCGAGCTTAACACGAATTTTGTTATTAAAAATGTATTACTTGTAGAGAATTTTGAATATAACTTACTTAGTGTAAGCCAATTGTGTGATAATAACTATAAGGTTATATTTCTAGAAAATGAATGCGTAATTAATACCAACGAAACCTCTGAAATAATTCTTAAAGGAACTAGAAATAACAACATTTATACGATCAATTTAACCAACTCCTCAACTAAGTGTCTTATGACACGGCAAGAGGAATCATGGTTGTGGCACCGACGACTCGGTCACTCGCACCCAAGACTCGTCCACAAGATGAGTCAGAGTGGCTTAGTCAGAGGCTTACCCAACCTCAACAACTTGGTTAATAAAATCTGTAATGCTTGTCAACAAGGAAAACAACCTAGGACACAACACAAGTTAACTAACCAAGAACGAACCTCAAGTGTACTTGAGCTCCTGCATATGGATCTATTCGATTCACATGGAGCCAAGTCACTCAATAAGTCAATATTGCTTAGTCATAATTGACTACTACCTGTGTTTACTCGGTTAGGTTCATCAAACATAAAAATGATACCCTAGATCAATTAATCAATCTATTCAAATTAATCGAGAATCAAAAAGACCTTAAGGTTAAAAGACTTAGAAGCGATCATGGTGGTGAATTTGAAAATCAAAGGTTCACCGACTTCTGTAACCTAAACGGATACCACCATGAATTCTCTTGCCCTAGGACCCTCAAAGAAATGGCCTAGTGGAGCGGAAAAACCGAACTCTACAAGAAGCCGCTAGGACCATGTTGAGCGAATCGACCTACCCGATAGGGTTTGGGCGAAGCGTTAGCGCACTTGCTATGTCCAAAATAGGATCCTTATGGTAAAGAGGCACCTTAAGACCTCGTGCGAGATTTATCACGATAAAATACCTAACATCAAGTACTTTAGGGTATTTGGGTGTAAGGTACATATCCTAAACACTAAGGATTACCTAGGAAATTTACATCCAAAACCACAAATCTTTCTAGGATACTCGACTACAAGTAGAGCTTATAGAGTATATAACCACGACACCCTTAGAGTCGAGGAGACTATCAATGTAGTATTCGATGAAGGACATGAACCTCCAAAACCCCGGCAACCCCAATTAGCGAAATGCCGATTCATACTAGACCTTACTCGATCCGAGATCAGGTCTAGTGTTAATCCTAACCTAAGTCAACCTAGTCACTCTATTGATCAAGTGATAGATGACTCCAACCAAACTAGTGTTCAACCAAGTCACCCCATTGATCAAGCATTAGGTGACACAAACCCAACCCAATCTAGGATTCAGACTAACCACCCTATCGATCAAGTGATAGGAGATCCTAATCTAGGAGTTCAAACTAGAGCATCCTATAGGAACCTTAGTCAAATTTCCTTAATTTCAAAGATAGAACCCAAATCAATTGAACAAGCTCTTCTTGATCCCGATTGGATTATTGCAATGCAAGAAGAGCTAGCTCAATTTACTAGGAACGAAGTGTGGGAATTAGTACCACCACCTAAAGACAAAACGATAATTGGAACAAGGTGGGTGTTTCGAAATAAGCTTGATGATAAAGGTGAAGTAGTTAGAAACAAGGCTCGGTTAGTCGCCAAAGGATTTAGCCAAGTCGAAGGCTTAGATTACGACGAAACCTATGCCCCAGTAGCTAGACTCGAATCCATTCGAATGTTGCTAGCTTATGCCGCACATCGAGGATTTAAGCTGTTTCAAATGGATGTTAAGTCGGCATTCCTAAATGGATACATTAAAGAAGAAGTTTATGTTAGCCAACCCCCCAGATTCGAAAATCTAGATAAACCCGACCATGTTCTAAAACTTAAGAAAGCTCTCTATGGACTTAAACAAGCTCCTCAAGCTTGGTACGAGAGACTTTCAATCCATCTTAAGTCAAAAGGGTTTAACCAAGGCTTAGTTGACCCAACTCTCTTTGTAAAAACCTTAGGTAAAGAAATATTCATAGCTCAAATTTACGTAGACGATATAATTTTGGAACCTCTAACTCATTTTACTAAATGAGTTCGTTTTCGCTCATGGAAAGTGAGTTCGAAATGAACTTGGTAGGCGAGTTAAGTTTCTTTTTAGGTCTACAAATTAAACAAACTAAGGATGGTATATACCTATATCAACAAAAATACACTAAGGAGTTAATTAAAAGATTTGGAATGCAAGATGCTAAGGTAATAAACACCCCAATGGCGATAAATGTTAACATAGGAGAAGACCTAGAAAGTAAGTCCATTGACTTAAAGTACTATAGGAGCGCAATAGGAAGTCTTACTTAGCTGCATGAGTCGACCGACATCCTATTCGCAGTAAGTATGTGCGCCAGGTTTCAAACCTGTGCTAAGGAGTCTCACCTAACCCTAGTTAAGCGTATCCTTAGATATCTAAAGGGCACACTTAATGTCGGTATTTGGTATCCTAGATCTACCGAGTTCGAACTAATCGGCTACTCCGATTCGGATTATGCCGGTAGTAAACTCGATAGAAAGAGCACGAGTGGTTGTTGTCAACTACTCGGCTCGAGTCTAGTGAGTTGGTGCAGTAGGAAGCAACATTGTGTTGCCTTATCTACCACCGAAGTCGAATACATCGCGATGGGTGAGTGTGTCACTCAGCTTCTTTGGATGAAGCACACCCTCCGCAACTTTAAGTTAGACTTTACGAATACTAAACTTCACGTAGATAACATTAGTTCAATTAATCTTACAAAGAATCCAATATGTCACTCTAGGACCAAACATATAGAAGTCAAACACCATTTCATTCGAGAACATGTGGCCAACGGAGCCATACAACTCGAGTACGTCGAATCGAAATCTAACCTAGCAGACCTATTTACTAAATCCTACCCGAAGCCGAATTTAGTCTATTAAGACGAAAATTGGGCATGTGCGTAATAGAATAAGAACTTGCAAACTATATTTTCTTACTACTATTTCTTATTTTTCATTTTGATGGAACTAGCATAGGGCATACCTTAGATAACATGCACCTATAGATTTAAGGAGCCAGTACATCTCACAACACATAGGACTAATGTGTTTGTGTACTTAGCCACATAGATGGGCGTGAGATGTTAGGACCCTACTCCAGGTTCCAAGATGTAGATCAAGTGCATCAATATGAACCTCGGAGTATAAATATGCAACTAATATTAACCAACTCTAATCAGGACTTGTTGATAATATCATTTCAATCAAGTCAAACTAGAGTTGAACATTTAGATGAATTATTTTCACATACTATTTTTAAAATCATCATGCTTGGACTTAGGGTTTTCTTAAAACCCCCCCACTTTTTCCTTGATTTATGTCAAAAGGGGGAGAAAAGGCCAAAGTTAAGGTTCAAGAAAAGGCCAAAGTTAAGGTTCAAGAAAAGGCCAAAGTTCAATTTCAAATTTTTGAAATTGATAACTTAACTTAAAACTTTGATTCTGGCCTAAGTTAAGGGGGAGTAAGGTTTAGGTTTCAACTCTTCGGAATTGAAAACTTTAAAGGCCCAAGTTAAGAAATCAAAAGTTAAACCTTTTGAATAATTAACCTTTTGACTTAACTTTTGATTACTTAACTTGCACTTATTTTTGACTCTAAGAAGCCTAAGTTAAGTAATGCCATTTACTTAACTCATTATCTTTTGTGTTTGGAGAGCTAAAAGTCTTTTTCAAGTACTCACCCTCATAAGGAGGGTTCCTCTAAGGGGAGAACTTGAGAAATATTTTTACTACTCCTACTTTTGCTTCTTGTCTTTACTATTTCATGCACTTAATTTCCTTAACTTTGTGTGTTTTTGCCATATATCAAAAAGGGGGAGATTGTTGGTGCAGTGAGGCACCGAAATCGAACCTGTGTTTTGATTATAGCAAAGACACAAAAGTTAAGTCTATTTTGTTTTCTCACGAGCTGAATCAAGTGTGCAGAAGATTGATATAGCTGGAGCTGAAGGCTAGCGACACCCGGAGGAAGCCGCGGTGGTCGGGCGATACTCGAGTTACTTCGGAGGGAGCCGAAGGAATCGAGTGGAAGGCCGGAAGCAAAAGCGACACGTAAGTATCGAGGTAAGCTCGTGTGTGCGAGAGTAAGTAAGGTCGTATCCTCTTTACGGGGATGATCTTAAGCGTAGATCCGACCAAAGACATCTTATAGATGGTCTAGATCGAGATCGGATGGTCGACGACCATCGAAATTATGTTTTTATTGAGCTAAGACTTGCGAAGCATCACGATCGCACTTGGAGGACTCGACCGCCGTGTATCACGATCGCCGAAGGTTATCAATCGATCGATGTCGCCATCACGACTGATGATGGCCATCAGTCGACTGATGGTCAATGATCAGATTCGAGGAGTCAAGGCTTATCACTCCACCTCAAAGCGGTTTGGTGTCCATTTGTGATTGGTTGAAGACCCACTCGAAAAGTGGCTCAAAGGCTATAAAAGGAGGGCCAAACCTAGGGTTTCATCAACAATTCTAAGTGCTCAAAAGCCTCCGTTACACTGCAACTCTACGACAACGAAGTCCTTCCATTCCGACGTCTAGGTTTAAGTTTCTTTATTATTGTACGTCGGTCTTAGTTTTTGTTATCAGTTTGTCATTTATATTTCCGGAGCTTTTATCGTATACGAGGAGAGGGGGAGTGTCCCTCTACCTCAAGTTTTTGTGGTTTCTTCTTGTATCGATTAACTCCTACCTCTAACGAGGAGGAGTTCCTTTAGTGCTTTTGCCCTCCGTACGTGGTCAAGGACCACTAGGGCCTTGGAGTAGTAGCCTTCGGCTACGAACCAAGTAAATCTCTTGTGTCTATTGTCTCCTTTACTTTTTGTTTTGCTTATCTTTCCGCTGCATATAAGTTTTCTTTTAAAACGAGTTCGTACGAGAAAAATTTTCTTTCGCTATTCACCCCCCCCTCTAGCGAACCGCATTGATCCAACAAAAAGGACTCTACATCTGGGACTGATTAAAAAGTCGCACCTCTTCTGTACTTCGGATCCTAAGGGAGGACCCTAAAGAGGTGGATGGGGGGTCTAGGGGGGAAGGTTCCCCCCAATCAAAGAAGGCTCTTCCGTGGACGTAGGGGGCATAGAAGGGTCCACGGTCAGAGTAAGAGGAGAGGAAGAGGGTAAGTTTATATGGACAGTTGTAGGGGGAGAGTCGACCGGAGAGTCAATCCTTTGGTCAGGTTGGAAAGGAGATGAAACAGCAGAAGGAGAAGGAGAAAGTTCTTGTGGGGGAAGAGGTAGGGGTGGCAAAGGTAGCTTCTTCCTCGTGGGGTTCGTAGATAATTAGGCATCGGTGCCTATTTATTTTCAGAGGAGAAGGCGGAGGAGAAGAATGTGAGGAAGAGGATACTGGAATGGAGGAGGAACTGGGGGCACCCTCCTTGCAAGGACGAAGCTTCTTGCGGGGAGAAGAAGGAATAATAGGGGATTTGCCCCTACTTCGCTTCTTGGAAGGCTTCTTCTTCACTTCCGCAATCTCCTCCCCTTTGATTATAGCATCCTGTATCAGGTTGTCTGCAAAACCAACCGTTAAAAAGTATGCTGGCAAAAAAAGATATTATGTATAAGAGTACGAGTAATGTCCTACCTATGGCGTCCGGATCGGTTAAGGGGAAAGGGGACAACTCATAGCGACTAAAAAGGGGAGGTTGTATCAGATGATCTGAACTATAATGATATTCTCTCAACATCCGGTAGACCTCCGGGAAGGGACACTGAGTCCTACTCTTGTGAAAGGAAGGTAGTTCGGGGAGATCTAGTTTCCAGGTGTCAGAGTAGGGGAGGGGATTCGGAAGTTGAGAGAAAAAGTAGAGAACTTCCCATCCCTTATGGGAAGATGACATGTTTACCAAGAATTGACAGTCCGGATGGCTAGAGAGGTAAAAGAGGCCCTTCTTGGAGGACTTCAATTGGAAGAAGTAATGAAATAGCAGTGGAGACAGGGTAAGACCTAAATGTTGGAATACTATAATTGCCCCCGATAATATGCAGAAAGAGTTGGGTGTAAATTGATTAATGGGTAGCTTATAGAAGTCCAATATATCCAGGTAGGTAGGGAGCACAAGAAAATATAGACCATTTAGTAGCTGCTCGAAGAAGAAGCAGTGGATGCCGGGCGGAGGAAGATGGGGTCGGTAAGAGACAGTGTTGAAGCAACAAGGTATAGAGGGGTCTATATGTTGGTGCATATGGTTGAAGAAATAATGTTGGTTGTTTAAGGGGGTGACGGTATGTTCGTACCATAGGTGTGATGTAGGGTTTTTCGGGGCCATCAGTATAAAAGGAGGAGAAGCACTTACTTGGAAGATGAGGATGAAACACTTGCGAAAAAGGAGGCTAGGGCAACTGACCACCGTCGAAGAAAATTGCCGGGAGAGAAGGGGAGAAGGCTAAGTTGCTAAAGCCCAAGTTGTGCATAAATAAGGGAAGGGGGAAATTTATCAAGGGTTTTCATGACTCTTCAAATGCTTGGTAGAGGAAGAAAAGCAGGGCCCATGGGCCCAATGAGCCGTGTTGGGCATATAAAGTAAAGTAAAAGAAGGAGGTAAGTTAGAATTAGTAGGGGGAAGGATAGATGAAAAATGTTTCACTTAGAAAGTCAAACTCAGCATTTCGTTTGACTATTTTTAGGGGGTGGCTAATGATACTGATGCTACCTTATTTAGGGATTAAAAAAAAGACCACGCAAAGGACACTGGTTGAATCGGGGGATCAGAATTCCAGGAGGTGGATCAGGCTGACAAGATAAAGATATAGGAAAGGGGGGAATTGGTTCAGTAAAGTAGGTCTGGGGGAATTGGCTCGGTAACGTGAGTCTAGAAAATTGGCTCGGGTTGTTTTGAAAAGGTCTAAGGCACTGAGTTTAAGAGCTAAGGGATTAGGTGTTAATAGGAAGGGTATGCCTTGGTGGCTATGAAATAAGGGAATCCCGTAGAGAGGGGGCCGAGCCAATAAGTCACCTAACGCGGGAAGAGAGGGTAAAGAAGAAGGGTAAGATGTTTTCCCGATGCATTCTCCGAAGTTTGCTATAATAAACTAGGACCCACACAGTATGTGGGAAGGTTTTCATTTCTTATCTTATTAACAGAATGATGATCCAGGGAGATGAGGCCCTCCACATGGACGCTGATGGGGGTGGTTTGTTACGTTGTCACAGCTGGCATAGAGAAGGGGGGATAAAAGCAGAAGAAAGCAAAGGAAGAGGAGGCTGATTTTTCCAATCTCGATTCTCACCACACTTGAACTTGGGAGGAAGGAAACATCACCGGGAGCAGAAAAGGAGAGAAGGGGAGGAGCATGAGAAGTGAGTTCAAAGAGAGTAAACTTCGCTTTCCATTTATATACAGTCTAAGTTGTAAGAGGTTTTCCCTCCACCTCTAGAAACTTTTTTCCATGAAGGAAGAATTTGATAGTGAAAGTGCCTTGGCACTGGAGCTCATGAGAGAGCTCACCCCGTGGAGTAGGAATTCTCATTCCAAACCATGTACTATCTGTTCCTTTTTTCATTACTATTGCAGTCGGAGAGAACCCTAAGCTTCATAGACGCCTTTTGACGTTAAAAGGAGGTGAGAAAATCCATGTACCGTTCCGCATCAGTGATGATGTAGGCAGTTTGATAAACCGCGCTGCAGTTTAATTAGTTTCATACACATTGTCATGTATGACAACGTGTTCTGATGCACATGGAATGCACTGGGTGCATTCTTGCACTGTCTTTTACCCCTATAAGGGGGGTGTGTCCAAGAGAATTGTGAGGTTTTTTTTTGAGCGTGGAGTGCTGCCGGAGTGGTGATGAGTCTTTGAGCGACGCTGAAGCTATCAGAGAGTCAAGAGAGAGTGGAGATCATCCAAGGCAAGGATGAACTTGGTTTGTGGAAGAGCAGGGATCATCCGATCTCTTTGTGATTATCCCTCAAACGGTAGGCTTTTTCTTCTTCAATCTTCGGTGACCTTCTGACAAAAGCATAGTAAGATTTCTGCTTTTACAGTAATGTTGTTCAATTTCATTAAATTCATGCAAACCGATCAATAGGTGTTGTAAAACCAACATTGGTATCAGAGCCAGGCTAGTTTGCATCTTTTGGTTTTAGTAAACTGAAAAAAAAAATTCACGGGGCTCATCGAAGAAGATGAACAGTGGTTTTGATGGAAGAAAGCCGAGTGAGAAAAGCACAACCGAGCACTTTAGGAGCACGGGAATGTGAAGCGCAAAAGGAGAGAATTCTGGAGTTCTTGCTGGCTTGTCATTGAATCGTATAAGAAGGATTGCACACTTGTAGCTTCATAAGGTCGTAGCATCATCTTCAGAAGACAAAGCTAAAAACAAAAAAAATGTTTCATGAGGATGATAATTTTTTTTTACTGTGCTTACAATTAAATCTCATTGGTCAAAAGCATGTAGCTTTAAAATGGACTTCATCGGGCAACCTACCTATTTCTTGTGATTTGATTTGGATTAGAAATGGGCTTATAAATTGTGCATAGGTGTCTAATTATAAAGTATGAGTCCACTTTATAAAATTAAAAAAAAAAGATCAAAATGCCCGAGTGGGAACAATGTGTTGTCCAAGAGAACTATCTTGAGTGAACACAGTGTTGATACTCAACTGAGGAGTGTTGGCCTCGGCAATCGGCTGAGTGAGCATAGTGCTTCGTACTCAAAAGCACATGGTGATCAGAATGCCAAGTAGAGGGTGCTCGGCCAACACTAACGGTGGTCAGCTTACACACTTAGTGCTTGCCCGGACCTAATAGTGGTTGGCTTGCACACTTGGTGCTCGACCAGACCTAATAGTAGTCGGTTTGCACACTTGGTGCTCCTACTCAAAAGCACAAGGTGATCAGGATGCCAAGTAGAGGGTGCTCGGCCAGCACTAATGTGGTCGGCTTACACCCTTGGTGCTCGTCCAGACCTAGTAATGGTTGGCTTGCACACTTGGTGCTTGACCAAACCTAACAGTGGTCGGCTTGCACACTTGGTGCTTGCTCGACACCATATAGTGGTCAACATTGGTTGACCTGCCATAGTTGACTATGGTCAACTTAACTCACAACTTGATTATCGAGTAGTTGTTTGGAACAACTAGGACTCGATATAAACAACTTAATAATAGGCTTAGTCAACTAGGGTTGGTGGCTAGGGACGATGAGAAGACAGAATACTATACATAAGTGCTTGGGTTCTTGGAGTGCTCGGAGTAAACCGGATGGTGTTTGAGTTCTCACAAATTCACGACCAAGTTGAGTCTTCATGGTTCTAGTCGACTGGTCTTAGATGACAATCAAATGGTAAAAGTGTCAATTGACTGGCCTAAATGGATCAGCCAACTCTTCTCCACCAAATCAAGGAAATTTATTTTTTTCTTGATCTATTATGTTGGTTCTATGCCTGTATAAATTGAATTAAGCCGATATATGTGCTGGTTTGTTGGTTTTGTACTGACTTAATTAATTTCAATTATTTAGAAGGCATAGATGGTTACAACCATGACTCATCGTGATGCAATGCGAGATTAGCTGAGGGAAGCTATTCAGAAGATAGAGTACAACCCAGCTTAGAGAGTCGGTGGACACATGGGGAGATTGGACAAACTATTTTGGCTCCTAGAGATGCAAGATTTTCTGTTGGTGTAATCGGCCTAGGTCACGATTGACAGGACTCGAGTTTGACTCAAGTAGTATTTTGATATTTGACAATGGATTGACCATTGTTTGACAATGGGTTGACATGGGGTTGATCAAGTGATGGAGAAGTCAAGTGGGACACTTGGCATGGAAAGTCCAAGTCTTGAGTACTTGGCATGGAAAGTCCAAGTATAGGTCTTGGCAATGGTAAAGTCCAAGTCATGGGTACTTGACATGGAAAGTCTAAGCATAGGTCTTGGCAATTGGAAAGTCCAAGAATGGGTCTTGGCATTTGGAAAGTCCAACATGGAGTTGGCAAGGAAAGTCCAAGGGTGTGATATTGGCAGCATAAAGTCCAAGTGGTAGTCTTGGCGGTATAAGTCCAATGTTTGGCGGCATAAAGTCCAAGCGTGTGTCTTGGCAGCGTAAGCCCAAATGTGCCTTGGTGGTATAGACCCAGTTAGCATGGCAATAGCCGATGGAAGCACCTGAAGGCTAGTGTATGGATGAACAAGTCATGGATGACTTGGAGGGATCCGATAGGCGTGAGGTTGATGGAGGTAACTAGAAGGCTTAGGTCTAGGCTAATGGTGGTGTAGCAGGTATGAGGGGATCATACTTGGGGTAAACCTCATGGTTGAGGTTTACCAATCGACTATGATTATGGACCAATCAACTGGTCAAGTGTTTTGACACTTGGTCATCGAGTCAACTCTGAGCAGTCGATTGAGATTATCACTAGTCGATTGACATTCGACTGTGACCACGTGGCCTTGGCAGTCGACTGTCAGCTTTGGGCAGTCGAATGACCTTGAGCAGTCGACTGCCATGGAGGGTAGTCCACTTCTGGTCGAGGACACGGGCATAAAAAGCTTAGTAGACGACTGAGCAGTCGGCTACGGACAGGGCAGTCGATTGTTGGTAATGATAGTCGACTGCTAGTGTATACGTTGGGTGGAATGCCAACGTGGATTAAGCCCCTTGTGAGACAATGACACTGTAGGCAGTCGACTGAGTCCTTTTGGAAGTTGACTGCTAGATAAGGAATCAGCCAGATATAGGCATAAAAGGAGCAGCTCGTGGAGGATTTTGATTATGGTTTATTGAGGGTTTCTGGAGGCGATTTGAAGGGGAAGTGCTAGTGCATTTCAGGATCCTTCAAGCTCATCCAAGTAACCAACAAGCAAAGCATTCAAAGCAATTGTTTGTAAAGTTTCATTTACTTGTATTTCATTATTGTCTTTGTATTTTCTTGTATTACTTGTGTAATCACTTATACGAGGTTTCTCCACCTTTAGATTGTTCTAAGAAGGAGTGTATTAGTGGTGGTTTGCATCACTATAACTCATTCGAGCTCGACCCATGGAGTAGGAACCCTAGGTTCCGAACCACATTATATTCTTGTTTTTTATTTACATCAGGTATCATGTACGATTTCTCTTCCCTACTAGTCCTGATGGCCAACCGGCCTGGTCCCATGGCGAGTGACACCGGCTGACGAGGCTGAATTAGGGTAGCACAGGGTTAGCGCACGTTGGAAACCTATGCTACACCAGGAGGCCGACCACGCTGAGACGGGGGGGGGGCATCGAGCACTGCCACCTGCACAGCGCGCATTGCTGATGGGCGGAATCGACCTCTGGAAGCGTAGAGGGGAGTCTCGTGATTAACCGCTATGCCATGCCCCTAGGGACTATATTCTTGTCTTGTGCTTGTGTTCTTGTTGTGTATTTTCATTATTGTATATTTTGCTGCGCTAACAAGTATTGTAGATAAGCAACACGATTGATTTCGAGCGACGATGTATTCCACTATTCACCCCCCTTTAGAGACGTACAATTCTTCTACAATTAGTATCAGAGCTAGAAGCTCTTCTACGAACTAACCGCCAAGGGAGCACTGCTAGAGGGAAGAAGGAAGATGGAGGAGCCAAGCCTTAGACTAGGTCGTGACATCAACATTCCTCCTCCATATGAACTTTTTGGAGCTAAGGGATTTGATCAATGGAGGATGTGGATGGAGCATTTTATTGATGATGAACTTCGAGCAGTGGATCATCCTAATGAAGGGATTTGAATTTCCATGGGGGCCAAAAAGTAGATATCTCAAGAAGAAGAGATGGACCAAAGAGCAAATCCAAGCTTTCGAAATAAATGAAAGGGTAATAAATATTTTAGTTAATGTAATCTCTAATGAAATTTTGTGTAGATTAGGAGATTATAAGGATGCCAAAGAGCTTTGGAGAAAATTGGCAAAGCTCCATAAAGAACCTTCAACGACTCAAGAAATAGATGAGCCCAAGGAACAAGAATGCTCATCGGCTCAATTAGAGAAGGAGACTGAAGAGGTGGAAGAATTGGAGGAAGCCTCCACCTCTAGGATTGAGGGGGAGGAGAGACCATCCACTCCGGAGCAAAATCAAGAAGAACCATCAACATCTAGGAGAGATGAAGAAGTTCAAAATTTCCCTAACGTGGAAGGTAACTTAAGCATAGTAATTAAGAATAAAATTCACATTGTATGCTTTGAGTGTAGGGAAGTAGGACACTATTATAGGGACTGTTGGTGACTGCTAGAGGGGGGGTGAATAGCGTGTTTGTTGCTTGATGAAATTTGTTCGCGTTCTTGCTACAATTATATTAGTGCGTAGCAGAAATAGAAAATACAATACAAACACAAGCACAATACACAAGATATAATGTGGTTCGGAACCTCAAGGTTCCTACAACACGGGTTGAGCTCAACGATCTCGAGTGATGCACACACCACTACTCAAACTTCTTCTCGACAACAAGTCCGAGGTGGAGAAACCTCGTACAAGTAATTACAAAACGTAATACAAAAGTACAAGAAAAATACAAAGATAATATGAAATACAAGTAAAGAAAAACTTTACAACACTTTGCTTTGATCACTTGCATGTTGTTTGCTTTGGTTTGCACTTGAAGGTATGGAATGCAGTAGCAATTCCCCTCCAAAATCGTCCCAAAAATCGCTATCCAAATCCTCCATGAGCTGCTCCTTTTATGCCTGCATTGGGCTGGATTCGCACTTGGCAGTCGACTGCCATAAGTCCCCAGTCTACTACCAGTAGTACCGTTATGAGACAATGACTTAATCCACATCAGCATTCAAGCCTATGGTTACACTGGCAGTTGACTGCCAGGATCAAAGCCGGCTGACTAGTCAACTACTAAGCATTCTGCTCCCGTATCCTGATGAGCAGTCGACTTCCCAATTCTGGCAGTCGATTGCCAAGGCATTTTGCCCAGTCAAACCCTAGTTGACTCACGCCAGTCGACTACTCATAACCCCAGTCGACTGCCAAGAGTCAACTCGGCTGCCAAGTGTCAAAACACTTGACCAATCGACTGGTCCAAAGTCCCAGTCGACTAATAACCTCAAACATGAGGTTTAACCCCAAGTATGATGCCCTCATACTTGCTAAACCACTCTTAGTCTAGACCTAAGCCTTCTAGCCACCTCCGTCAACCTCATGCCTATCAGATCCCTCCAAGTCATCCATGACTTGTTCATCCATACGCTAGCCTTCAAGTTCTTCCATCGGCTATTATCATGTTAAGCTGGTCTATACCGCCAAGGTACATTGGGCTTACATTGCCAAGACTATTGCTTAGACTTTACACCGCCAACCATTGGATTTCTACTGCCAAGACTCCCACTTGGACTTTACGCCACCAATATCGACCCTTGGACTTCCCTTGCCAACCCATATTGGACTTTCCAATTGCCAAGACTCAAGCTTGGACTTTCCCTTGCCAAGACCCATGCTTGGACTTTCCATGCCAACCTATGTTGGACTTTCCAATTGCCAAGACTTAAGCTTGGACTTTCCCTTGCTAAGACCCATGCTTGGACTTTCCCATTGCCAAGTGTCCCACTTGAACTTTCTATGCCAAGTACCCATGATTTGGACTTTCCATGTCAAGTACCCATGACTTGAACTTTCCCATGACAATCACATTGTCAAACATTTTGTCGAACATCAAAATACCGCTCGATTCAAACTCGAGTCTGGTCAATCGTGACTTGGGATGATTGCACCAACAATCTCCCCCTTTTTTATGTTTGATAAAAACCACAAACACCTTTGAGTTAGGCCACCTAACTCAAATCTCCTTACCAATTCTCCCAAATTGGTAATCTCAAATTCTCCCATAACTTCTCCTGTTAATTCTCCCCCTTTTTGACATACATCAAAAAGGTTCTCCCCAAGGGTGTCAATGTCTCATATCCCAATGAGATCTAACAATCTCTCCCTTGGTCCAAAAACATCTAGGATGCCTTCACTCTTCCTAGTGATAAGTCACATATCACTCAAGAGAGGTAATCCTACAAATCTTCCAATTTTCAAATTGGGCATCTCACATTCCCATTTCTCTAAAATTCTCCCCCCCCATGAGGAAGAACACATGCATCATCCCATGATGGATAACCTCCCCCTAAAGGCTTGCTCCCCCTTGATCATTGCACGAACAATATCCTTGGAGAGTCCCTAAGCCTATAGGAACACCTAACCATCAAAATTAAGGTTAAAAGTTCAACCTTGAACTTTCACACACCTTAAAATTTGATACACACCTAAACAATTTGTCACGCCCGCCCTTTCCTAGGGTCCGGAGGGGTGGCGCAACGCGATCGTACATACATACATCGTACTACTTACAGCGGAAGACTTTAGACATATTTTTTTTTCTTTTAAACATAAACATGCATCGTCATTTCGTAGGTACTTCTTCTTAACATAGAGCATGCATTGTTATTTCATAAGTACTTAGTGCTTAATTCAAGTCCATAAACAAATCATCTTAAGGAAAACATGCATAAGGGACATAACAGATCTCTTCCACCATGCCACTACCACACACACCTTGCCCCTCCTGTTGCTCCCTTTAGTTTATCCACCCTTTACTCTTATCTGCAGTACAAGGGAACATAAACTATAAGCACACAGGCTTAGCAAGATCCTGTCCTACTCACAAAAAACATACATCGACATTAAGCATAGCATGTAAACATTCATAACATATAAGCAAACATAACATGTAACATATATAACATAAGCAACCATAACATGGAGCATATGTAACATAAGCAAACATAACATGTAACATATATAACATAAGCAATCATATCATGTATATATATGACATAAGCAAACATATATAACATAAGCAACCATAACATGTAGCATATGTAACATAAGCAAACATAACATGTAACATATATAACATAAGCAATCATAACATGTACATATATGACATAAGCAAACATACCATGTAACATATATATCATAAGCAACCGTATCATGTAACATATATGACATAAGCAAACATAACATAAAGGTATATGCAGGATGCTCTTCGAAAACATATATCATAGGTATTTGAACATAACTCTCAACATATTGGGCCCGACATTGTACCACATCATCATCATCATAGCGCGCATCCCTAAATAGATCCGAGGTAGCAAGTCTCGAACCTACTAGGTTACTAGGCCCGATCTTAGTCCGTCGACCTAGGGGCCATCATCATAACATAGAAGCCCATCCTAGGCCCGATCTTAGTCCGTCGGCCTAGGGCATCTGGGAGCCCATCCCATACTAGGTCCGTACTATGACCATCGACCTAGGGGCAATCATAACATAGAAGCCCATCCTAGGCCCGATCTTAGTCCGTCGGCCTAGGGCAACTTAGGAGCCCATCCCTTTGGACCTTGTTAGGGTCCTGGTACGAGCCATGAAGAAGGTAAAATACATACATGCTTCTTATTATAACATATCATATTTCATTTCATAAACATATCATATTTCATTTCATAAACCTATCATATTTCATTTCATAAACATATCATATTTCACTTCATAAACATATCATATTTCATTTCCTAAACATATCATATTTCACTTCATGAACATATCATATTTCATTTCATAAACATATCATATTTCATTTCATAACATATCATATTCCATTTCATAAACATCATATTTCACTTCATGAACATATCATATTTCATTTCATAAACATATCATATTTCATTTCGTAACATATCATATTTCACTTCATAAACATCATATTTCACTTCATGAACATATCATATTTCATTTCATAAACATATCATATTTCACTTCATAAACATATCATAAATATCACACACATATAGGTCATGGCATAAGGCATAAACATCATGAGCAAGTATACATGGAGTGGCCTAAACTGCATGGAGCTCTATCAAAGTTTTAAACACCAAACAACTTATATATATGTATGGTCTAACTAAAACACATGTTAATGTTGGTGCAGGGCCACTAGATAATCGAACCTGTGTTTTGATTATGGCAAGGACACAAAGTTAAGTTTACATCATTATCTCACGAGCTAAATCAAGTGTGCAGAAAAGTGCTAAAGCTGGAGCTGAAGGCTAGCGACACCCGGAGGAAGCCGCGGTGGTCGGGCGACACTCGAGTGACTTCGGAGGGAGCCGAAGGAATCGAGTGGAAGGCCGAAAGCGAGAGCTACTATCGAGGTAAGCTCGTGTGAGTGAGAGATTGTAAGGTCGTGTCCTCTTTACGGGGATGACCGTAGGCAGCGATCCGATTAAGACTTCCCGTGGAAGGTCTAGGTCGAGATCGGACGGTCAGAAACCGTCGCATTTATCATTTTCCGAGCTAACCTCTTACTGCGCAGGAAGTGGCGAGCTAGCGATCATTGCTAGACATCAAAGCGATCGTGATGCTCATCGGTCGGTGATGGGACATCGATCGGTGATGGCGACGAATCAACATTTAAGCTAGGTCAAAATGGATAAGGTTTGACGCGACCACTTCGCGATAAAATTTGGACAACTTCGTGATCTGTTCCGAAAAAAGAGGAGACATATTCAGAGGCCAAAATCTATAAAAGGAGGGGAGGATTCCAACTCCAAGCATCATCAAGTTTATTCATCAAGTGCTCCTACAACGCCAATGCTCCAACGCCGTCATAACGCCGACAAGTTCAAATCTCCTTCGTCGGCAGTAGTAGCAAGTAATTATTTTTATTGTATTCTTTATTTTAATCGTAACGAGGTGAGGTAGGCTTGTTGCCTCATCCTCGTACATTCGGTTTTTGTGATCGTTGTCTCCTACCTCCAACGAGGAGGAGACATTATAGTGCTTTTCCCTCCGTACGCGGTCTAGGACCGATAGGGCCTTGGAGTAGCAACCGTTGGGTTGTGAACCAAGTAAAAATAAATGTGTTCCTTTATTTTCTGCTTCTCTTACTCTTTTAATTGTCTACTCGAATGAAATGTCGAAAAGATTTACGATCGCTATTCACCCCCCCTCTAGCGATGCTTCTCGATCCAACAATTGGTATCAGAGCGGGGGCGCTAAGATTTGGTGAAACCACCAATCTAGCACGTTTTGGTTTTCTTTTCGTATTTTTCGATTCGTATCTTTCTTAGGTTTTTATTCCTCCCGCACTACTAATCCAAGACGAAGTCTTGGTACATTTCTTTTGGTTATGTGCTTGCAAGTATTCTCCCTTGGAGTAGCCGATGGTAAAACGACCATAACTTTTCGCACAAGTGGACTCACGTAACGATCTACCTACCAAATCGAAGCCCTCTGAGAGATCTACATTTCATTAGTAAGAAACAAAATGGAATCATCTTTGAATTTGATTTGAGAGATGCTACTTTTCTTGAAACTGAGTCTCCAGCTAGATGTGAGGTTGATAAGACAGTTCCTCTATTTGAGGAGGATGAGTCATTATCAACAAGACAGGTCTCAAGTGGGATACCTGGACTTTGTCAACCCAGTGAGAGTAATTTATCTGCTCACGGGGTGACTTCTTAGGACCCCAACTTACGAAGAAGTTTTCGTAAGATCAAACCTAAGAAGAGGTTTGATATTGAGAATAGGTAATGATGACACTCCTAGTTGATGATGATGAACCTCAATCAGTTGAGGAAGCTCTGGGATGTAAAGTTAGAGAAAAGTGGAAAAATGCAATGGTTGAAGAGATGGAATTAATGATTCAGAATCATGTTTGAGAGTTAGTCGATCTTCCTCATGGCCGAAGGGCTATTTAGAATAAATAGATTCTCAAAATAAAGATGAAATCAGATGGATCTATTAACCGATACAAAGCTCGTTTATTTGCAAAAGGATTTACCCAATTGGTGTTGGGATCTTTTTATGCAAAATAGCATATGCGCAACGGAAAAATTAGGATCCCTTCCAAGTGATCCTTGCGAAAGAAAAACTTGTACAAAAATAAATTTCTCAAAAGAAAACCTATCTTATAGGAGAGTTCTACCTTTGTTGCGTGCCCTTTGCAATCCCGCTTTTCCTTGGATGTGTTGGATCTTTTAGCACGTTCAAATGTCCGTGCCTCTATATGTATCCACACGAGCAAGCTCTTGTCTCACAAAAGAAAACTAGAAGATCTCTCCTTTACTTCTTGCTAGAGAAGTCCCTAAAGGAGAGGAAGGTAGGGAAGAAGAGAAAGGAAGAAGAAGACTACTCTTCTTGCTAGCTTACACTCACAAAACCACACAACAAAAGCCTCTCCCACCAAGCTCTCACCAAGCCTTAAGCTCCAACTCAACTCTTTTGGCCGGCCACCCCATGGGGTGTTTTATAGGATTTGAAAAACCTTTCATCTCCTATCACATTCAATGCAATCAATGGCATTGAAAGATAATTAAACAAGGAGTTATCCTCCTTGTTTTGGAAACCACATGTGGAGGAAATCCAAGGGTCAAAACCCTTTGTCTCCTTCCAACTCATCAAGCTTAGGTGGCATGCTTATGTGGCATGCTTAGGTGGCATGCTTATGTGGCATTCATGGATGTTGAATTAATCTTATTAATTCAATAAGCTTATGTTATCATATTGAATTAATCTCATTAAATCAATAAGGTAACATATTGAATTAATCTTATTAAATCAATTAAGCTTAGCATATTGAATTAATCTCATTAAATCAATAAGCTAAAATTCTCTTTAAGCTTAAAGTCCAAAAACCATTTTGTACTTAAGCTTATTCCCAAATTATTCTAGTCAAACTAGAATGCACTAATTCTTCTAATCATCATGCTCTTTGTGCTGACCCTATAGGCTCTCATAGCGTTGGCGGTGGATCTAAACTCTTTTAGATACACAAGCGATGGCGGCATCTAGCAATACATCATTGCTACCCAAGTTACGAGATAAGTCAAGATCCGACTAACCTTTCCGTACTACTATAATGTATGACCGTGTCCTTCTATCCTTGATATCAGATTGACCAATGAGTCATAGACCGTGTCATCCTCGATCAATCTATGTGTTTCTTGATCCCTGAGTAAACTAACTCAACCAAATGAGCTCAATATCTCATATTGACTCATTCGAGCATGGCCATGCGTTTTAGTAGTTCCACTCAATCAAGGGGCCCACAGATATCACTCCCGTCATATGGGAGGGATAGATCCCATCTACATCACTCACATCCCTCCGCATAATTTGTTATATACCCGATGTCGCCTTTATGGTCCACCCCACCATTACGGGTGACGTTTGTGATACCAAAGTACATAACTCCTTATGTAGGGAACCATAGTGACTTCAGGTTTGAGGACTATTCATACCAATAGTCACATGAGAAAGTTTATGACACTCATATGACGATCCATGAAACTTTCTCATGGCGGGTCAGTTCAGTATATATTCTCTAATATATACCCATGTGTCAACTTGATATCATATATCCATGACTTATGAGATCAAGTCATCAATTAACCTACATTCTAGTCTTTATGTATTAATATTGCCCTTGCATATTAATACTTGACTAGGAACATTTAGGAAAGTGTTCTCTACAGCCTCTCATAATCAATTCTTCCAATTGATGTGCTGTAGATAAGAACCTACTTTTCTAGGGCATTATTATATTTAATTTAGCTGGCACAAGCAAGATGTAAATATAATAACCAATCCTTTGCCTTTATAGAATATGATACAAAATGTTCCCTATTCAACCATCACATGATTGGTTCTAGGGCTATAACTAACAATCTTCCACTAGCACTAGTACAAATCACTATGATATCTAATACCTAGTGACCTAGTGTGACCATCATGCTTCCTCTATGCCAAAGCCTTGGTCAATGGATCTGCGATGTTAGCTTCTGTCGGTACTCTGCATATCCTCACATCTCCTCTATCGATGATCTCTCGAATGAGATGGAAACGCCGCAGTATGTGTTTGGTCCGCTGATGTGATCGAGGTTCCTTAGCCTGTGCAATAGCCCCATTGTTGTCACAATAGAGGTCTATTGGATCTGCAATGCTAGGAACTACTCCAAGTTCACTGATGAACTTGCGGAGCCAAACAGCCTCCTTTCTTTGCATCGCCAGCGACAATATACTAAACCATTGTAGAATCGGCAAGCGTGTCTGCTTGAACTTTTCCAGCTCACAGCTCCACCATTCAGGCAAAACACGTACCCCGATTACGATCTATAGTCATCCTTGTCTGTTTGGAAGCTTGCATCACTGTAACCCTTTACAGCTAGCTCCTCATTGCCTCCAAATATCAGGAAATATTCTTTCGTTCTTCGTAAGTATTTAAGAATATTTTTGACTACTATCTAGTGACTTTCACCTGGATCCGACTGGTATCTACTCGTCATGCTCAAAGCATACGAGACGTCAGGACGAGTACAAATCATGGCGTACATGATAGACCCTATGGCAGATGCATAAGGGATCTTATCCATGCGATCTCTCTCCTCCTTAGAAGAGGGACATTGAGTCTTCGAAAGACTCACACCATGTGATAAAGGCAGAAATCCTTTCTTGGAGTTTTGCATAGCAAAACGATCTAGCACTTTATCAATGTATGTACTCTGACTTAGGCCAAGTAATCTTTTAGATCTATCTCTATAGATCTTGATGCCTAAAATATAGGCAGCTTCACCTAAGTCTTTCATCGAGAAACAATTCCCTAACCACATCTTCACAGACTGGAGTGAGGGAATATCATTTCCGATGAGAAGTATGTCATCTACATACAAGACAAGAAATACAAGCTTCCCACTATTTCTCTTGTAGACACAAGGTTCATCTTCATTCTTGATGAAACCAAACTCCTTGATTGCATCATCGAATCGAAGATTCCAGCTTCGAGAGGCTTGCTTTAGTCCATAAATTGACCTTTGCAGTTTGCATACCTTTCCAGGATGCTTTGGATCTTCAAAACCCTCAGGCTGTGTCATGTACACATCCTCGAGTAGCTTTCCATTCAGAAAAGCGGTTTTGACATCCATCTGCTAGATCTCATAATCGTGGTAGGCTGCAATAGCAAGTATGATCCGAATGAATTTAAGCATCGCAACTGGTGAAAAGGTTTCATCATAGTCAATACCATGAATTTGTTTGAATCCTTTAGCCACCAATCTACCTTTATAGGTATGCTTATTACCATCCATGTCAGTCTTTACTTTAAAGACCCACTTACACCCAATAGGTTTTACCCCTTCAGGTGGATCAACCAAAGTCCATACTTGGTTAGTGTACATGGATTCCATTTCGGATCTCATGGCCTCTAGCCATTTCTCGGAATCTGGGCTCATCATAGCTTCTTGATAGGATGTAGGCTCGTTAAGATCGACAAGCAATACTTCACCGTTTTCAATCAAGAGAAAAGAATATCTCTCGGGTTGACGACGGATCCTATCAGATCTACGAAGAGGTTGGTCTACTTGAATAGGTGTTTGCTCCACAACTCTTTGGGCAACAATTTCCTCATCCACAACACTTTGTGGTGCACTGTCATTGTCCATCGAAGCCTTAGTGTTATCTTCATCCTGAATTTCTTCAAGATGAATTTTACTCCCACTAGTTTTTCTAGAAATAAATTCTCTTTCTAGAAAGACAGCATTTCTGGCAACAAACACCTTGCCATGTGTGGGATTGTAAAAGTAATATCCCTTAGTTTCCTTGGGATATCCTACAAAATAACACTTATCTGATTTGGGTCCTAGTTTATCGAGACTTGGCGTCTAACATAAGCTTCACAACCCCAAATCTTTATAAAAGACATTTTGGGACTCTTCGATCCATAGCGTGTATGGTGTCTTTTCTCGGCTTTTGATGGGGACGCGATTAAGTGTGAAAGCGGTGTCTCTAGAGCTAAACCCCAAAGGAAGTAGGTAGATCGATCGGCTCATCATTGATCGTACCATATCTAATAAGTCACGATTTCTCCTTTCGGATACACCATTCCATTGTTGTGTTCGGTGGAGTGAGTTGGGATATTATCCACACTCGGCCAGTGATGTGAAATTCTTGACTAAGATATTCACCACCTCGATCTGATCGAAGTAGCTTAATCGCTTACCAAGTTGGTTTTGTACTTCATTCTTGAATTCTTTGAACTTTTCAAAGGATTACGACTTATGTCTCATCAAATATAAGTAGCCAAATCTACTCATATCATCGGTGAAAGTAATAAAGTACTTATAGCCTCCTCAGCCCGACATTGAAAGGGCCACATACATCGGATGTATGAGTCCTAACAAGTCTCGCTCTCTCGCCATGTCCACTAAATGGAGTTTTAGTCATCTTTCCTAAAGACAAGATTCGCATATCTCATATGATTCAAAATCAAATGAGTCCAATAATCCATCTTTATGGAGTTGGGATATGCGTTTTTCATTTATGTGACCTAGGCGGCGATTGCGAAGATATGTTTGGTTCAAATTATTCGATTTGAACCGTTTGGTATTACGTTATAAATTGGGTTTTCTAAATCTAGAACATAGAGACCATTCATAAGTGGTGCATTACAATAGAACATTTCATTCAAATAAATGGAACAACATTTGTCCTTTATTATAAAGAAGTTTTCTTGTATAAGCTGTTAGTAATATATGAGAGATGTCCTAAGGCAATCGCCTTATGTATGAACCATTTATATGATAAATGAAGATTCACTATTTGAGTATACATGTTTCATGTATTTGATTGGATCTTAAACTCATTTCTTGAATGTCCACGATACGATTCACGGCATGAGAATTTGTGATTGGATCACAACTAGTGAGTATCTCTACATGTGTAATTGTGATGTATCGAATTATCCTAGTCGATGAATTGATGGATTTGGACACCATCAGTTACATCGAGACTAACTCAGGTATACTCCTTGGTGTATCAAGCGGTGATTCTCCTTTGGAGACATTGTGATGTCGGAGTTAATCGTGGATGCTAGTTATGGTAACTAGTTCATTGGAGTGACGTAGTAAGACTTCATATGGTTCTCTGCATATATAGATATGTCGATGAAGTTCTTCTTGTGGCTTAAGTGCGATGTTCCTTTGACTTGCGGTATTCAAGTCATCTTGATCATGGAGACTTATGCTTTGACATCTTAAGCAAACATCTCAGGAGATGTGGACCGGGATGATTGGGTATAAGTCGAAGTGATCGAAGGTGTTTGAATAGCCTATAAAGGATTCACCACTCCTTGCGAGGAGATGTATACCCATGGCCTCTCGTCGGATTGTTACTAAAGTCTTTGGCCAAAGCATTACATGTTTAGAGTAAAGTACTCTTGATACATGTGGAGTAACGCTAGAACGTGGGACGAGGAAATGATACTTGGGCTAGGTGTGACGTAGTCACTAGTGAGGTGACACAATAGACCATGTCCTCGAACCAAGTGGGTATAAGATGAGTGAAGGGAATGGGGCACGATTCATTCGAAGCTCTTGAAGGGTTTGAAATAGTTACGGATCAATAGTTGATCTTTTGGTTAATTGGGGATCATGATGTACTACTAGGTGCCACTCATGATCGTTCTATAATTAATGGTTAATTATAGGCGGCCAACATAAACCGAGAACCTATTTGGTCACACGCACAACGAGTGTAATCCAAAGGATTTAAAACGAGCTTGAGAATGGGATTCTCAGACCGAGAGAAACTATGTTTGGTTGGACCAAACATAAAGCGAGCATGAAATTGTTTCAGTCGCAATGGAAGCGTGGATGGGCAGTGTCTTATGAAGACATAATGGATGGACCAAAATGGTTTGGTTCTAATCCAATGGATGAGAATAAACCAAAGGGTTTGGTTTATATTAAACGAATGAACCAAAGGTTGGTTCGGTTCGTTTTAACTTAAAATAAACCATCATGGTTTGGTTTATTTTAACTTATCCTAATGGAGCGGGTTAACGGGATTTATGGATATGATCCATTAACCATTAAGAGAATTAGTTCTCTATAAAAGAGGGCTTAAGGGATTGTTAAACCCTAATCATCCAAAACCCTAGCTTGAAGTTGCCGCCCACCCCTTGGAGGAATTTTCGGCGCCCAACTACAAGCTGCTGCCGCCCAGCTTTGTGCTGCCGTCCAAGACCCTTGCCGGCGTCCAAGCTCCTGCCGGTGAACCTCCGGCGACCCTCCGGTGATCTCCTATAGGTTCGGCATCAAGGTGAGCCTTTTCTCTCCTTGTTTTGGCCGGCGCCTACTCCTCCACCAAGCTGTCCAGTTTTCTGGACAGCTTCTTCTCCTCGTCGGGCGTCGTTTGGGCGGCGGTTAGTGATCCGACAGCGGCTAACATACCGGGATTTGATCTCCGGTAATCCTCTGAGGTGGACGAAGGATTCGTCAATCGGTTGTGAATACCTCCGGAGAAGCGAGTCTTGAGGACTTGTTTTAGATCCGAATTTGGATTCGGATCGTGATCATCTCTCGATCACGTCGTCTTCAACACGAGGCTAGTAACCCGTACGAAGACGAAGCTCGTGGCTTGGCGAAGTCATCCCGAGGAGCTCGGCGTGGATACGGATAGAGACGATTCTTACGAGGATCGTTCCGGTTGATGCCGTTCCCGCTACACGTCATACGAAAGGTATAACGTAGTTTAATTTCCTTTTATTGCAAATTATAATTTACGGTTATGTCTACACTTGTTGTAATATGCATGCGTGTGTTGTGTGTGTTGTAATAAATATAGATTTATTATTTTTAATTGCTTCCGCTGTGCTCATGTTTACGAAACATGATCGAACACACACGCGCGTGATGGAAACCCAACATGGTATCGAGCCAGGTTGTGTTTTGACATAATCGTAAAATGGTTTTGCGATAGTCATAATGTATTTCTGGAAATTTTCTAATTTTGGAAATTTAGAAGTATTTATGGAAATTTTTCAATTTTGGAAAGTCTAGAAGTATTTATGGAAATCTTCCACTTATGGAAAGTTGGAAGTATTTATGGAAATTGATATTTTCCATAAATAAAATATTTGATTAGATTCTGGAAATTTGTTTCCTAATTTAATCATGATTTGATTTGGGAAATCAAATCTTAAAATATTTTATTTCCATAAGTAGTTTTAATGATTTAGGAAATTGGTTTCCTAAATAGATTTTCCTTAATCAAATAATTCCATGAATAAAATATGTGATTAGATTTGGAAATTTGTTTCCTAATTTAATTATGATTTCATTTGGAGAATCAAATCTTAAACATATTTTATTTCCATAAATAGTTATGACATATAAGGAAATTATATACATGACATAATTGTATGTCATGTAATTGCATTAGATGCATAACATTATGCCATGCATGTCGTGACATGTAGATGTATGTCATGTATGCCATGCCATGTAGATAATAGTTATTTGCATGCAAAGAGGATGAGACATAAAAACCCTAACTCAATATTAAAGCCTACACCTTCCATTAATATGGTTAGAACCAGAGTTCTGTTTCTGTTTGGGTTGTTGGACTCACTCCAAGCCCGGCTCGAACCTGAACATGTTCAAATCATTGGAATAGTTTAACTCTAATATGGTAAGAGTCAGAGGTCAATCGTTAGTTTGGGTTGTTGGACTCACTCCAAGCCTGGCTAATTGGTTGAATGCGCTCTAACCATATTAAAACTATTTCGCGATTAATGGGTCGGCTTTAACTTGGAGCATCGATTTGTTGGACTCACTCCAAGGTCGATGTGAAGAGAGGTGAAGTTGGGTGCTATGCATATGATGCATACTTGTTAATGTGTTAACAACCCAATGTATGTGTAAACATTCAATTAGTTGATAGCACATTATGATAGTTACATATACATGATATGTAATCGGTATACTTGATACCCACCATCATAGCTAAGAATGGCTTGTTGGACTCACTCCAAGGTTGTTCTTATCTATGATGGATATCAGCCCATTCGGAGATGGACCTACGATCTCCCGAAGTGATTTTAAGGGTTTTTGAAATTCGAAAAATGAATGGGATTTATAAATGTATATTGATGCATTTTAAAATCATTTTCTCATATATGCTTGTTTTGTATTTCTAGGTCAATAAATTGATCATGACGTCTTTGAATTTGCGCACTATTTTGGATTCGAACAAACTGACTGGGCCTAACTTCCTGGACTGGCTTAGAAACCTGAGAATTGTTCTCAGGGAAAAGCTTGCATATGTCCTTGAAGAGCCTCTTCTACGACCGTCTAAGGGCGATGCAACTCGGACCAAATGTTGGTCTATCGAAACATGTGGCGGTTACGGTGGCGAGTTGCATCATGCTAGCGGCGATGGTACAGTGCAAAGCGGCATGAGCATATGGATGCTAATACTATGGTCTTCCATCTTCATGAGTTGTTCGATGAGCAAGCGAGATCCGAAGGTTCGAGGTCTCTAGGCTCCTCTTCACTACGAAGATGCAAGAAGGTTAAATGTAGTGCGGTTTGTGCTAAAGATGAGCGGGTACATCGGCTAGCTACCCTCGGTTTTGTGATGGATCATGAGTTAAGTATTGACTTAATTGCATTGTTTGCCAAGAGCTTCTCGCAATTTGTGATGAACTATCGGATGAACAAATTGGAATCCACCATTCAGAGCTCCTTAATATCTTTGAAAGTGTGGAGCCTTACATAAAGCATGAGGAGAAAGCGGTTCATTAGTTGATTCCTCAAAGAAAGGTTCTAAGAGGAAGGCAAAAGAGCGAGAAGAAAGGAAAGAAAAAGGCAAAGAAAGGCGGAACCGGTATAAAGGGCACTTGCCATCATGTGGCAAGGAAGGCCCTTTGGCGAAGAAAGCGCAAGACTTATCTTGAGTCCATGAAGAAGAAGAAGGCATCAGATGCCCCATCCTCTTGTATCTTCGTTATTGATTGTCATTCTATTTCCTTAGACACTTGGGTATTGAATCTTGGGTGTAGCTCACATATATGTAATGACATACAGGGCTAAGGAATAGAAGACTTGTCGGAGAGTCAAATTTTGCGAGTTGGCAATGGAGCAAAGGTTCTTGCGGTCGCCATCGGAACTTATTTCTTTGAAGCTCCTAGTGGACTAGTCTTGGGCTGGACAATTGCTATTATGTTCCTTCTCTAATAAAGAACATTGTTTATTTCTGCTTAAATAGAAATGGTTTCCATTTAACGTTTAGTAACAATTGTTGTTATATAACTTTGAATGGCGTACTTTATGGGCTGGAACTTTGAGTAATGGCATTTATCGTTGGGCGTATCCGGTGACATCTTCAATATCGAAGCGAGCAACAGCGTGCTCGAAAGGATAATCAAATAGACTCCTATATGTGGCATTGTCGTCTTGGCCATATAAGCAAGAAAGCATGTCGAATTACAGATGTGGAATTACGGAATCGTTGAATTGGATTCATACGATACATGCGAATCATGCTTAAAAGGCAAGATGACTAAGTTACCTTTCTTTGGAAAGGTGAGCAGTGGGAGAGTTACTAGGTCTAGTACATCTTGATGTATGTGGACCTATGTCAACTCAAGCTTTAGGAGGCTATAACTACTTCATTACCTTCAGATGATCACTCACGGTTTGGGTATGTGTTCTTGATGAAACACAAGTCTGAAGCCTTTGAAAGGTTCAAAGAATTCAGAAATGAAGTAGAGAAACAACATGACAAAGTATTAAAATACTTGATCGGATCGAGGTGGTGAATACTTAAGTCAAGAGTTTCTTGATTATCTAAGAGACAATGGCATATTGTCTCAATGGACTCCGCCCTATACACCCACGACATAATGGTGTATCGAGAGGCGTAGGACCTTGTTGGACATGGTCGGTCAATGATGAATCATGCGACTCTTCCCAAGTCCTTTTGGGGTTATGCACTTGAACATTTGTTTACTTGTTAAGCAGAATGCCTACAGGTAGTCTCTACTACTCCATATGAGATATGGAATAGTAAGAAACCTCATGTATCTTACTTGAAGATATGGGGTTGTCTGCTTATGTGAAGCGGTATATCGGACAAATTGGATGCTAAGTCGATAAATGTCTATTTATTGGATACCCTAAGGAAAGCGAGGGTTACCAATTCTATCATCTGTGGAACAAAGGTGTTTGTTTTGAGGCATCTTTGTGTTTCTAGAGAAAGAGTTTCTCTTGCAAGAAAGCAGTGGGAGTGTCGTCGAGCTTGAGGAGGCTCGAGAGACTCAAATAGACATTGATGAGATACGGTGAAACCTGACACTCATAGTGATGAGCAATCATTTGGACCTATTGTAACACCACATCTTCGTAGATCAGTAGAACACGTAATATTCACGAGAGATATGGATTTCTCGTAAGTGAATCGAATGGCGTGTTACTCATTGATGATGAGAGCCTACGAGTTATGAAGAAGTCTTGACAAGTTGAGAAAGGGATAAGTGGCTTGGTGCCATGAAGTCGGAAATGGATTCCATGTATGAAAACCAAGTTTGGAACTTGGTTGACCCACTGAAGGCATAAAGCCTATAGGGTGCAAGTGGGTTTTCAAGAAGAAAACCGACATGGATGGTAATGTGATTACCTATAAGGCTAGATTGGTGGCGAAGGATATCGTCAAAAACAAGGTGTTGATTATGGCGAAACCTATTACTTCGCTGTAGCTATCTTAAATCCATTCGGATGCTCTGGCCATAGCGGCTCATTATGATTATGAGATATGGCGGATGGATGTGAAAAGCGGCTTTCCTTAATGGAAACTTGCTCGAGGGCGTGTATATGATACGACTGAGGTTTCACATCGGTTGATAAAACCAAGGTATGCAAATTGCGGACGATCCATTTATGGATTGAAGCAAGCATCCGAGGCTGGAATATCCATTTTGATGAGACAATCAAAAGTTTGATTTCTCACAAAATCGAGCGAACCTTGTGTGTACAAGAAGGTTAGTGGGAGTGCGATCGTGTTCCTAGTATTGTATGTCGATGACATATTACTTATAGGAAGCGATGTGTCAATCTTCTGATCGATTAAGGTTTGGTTATCAAGACATTCTCCATGAAAGACACAGGAGAAGCAACCTACATCCTTGGGATTAAGATCTATAGAGATAGATCGAAGCAGTTGCTTGGTCTTTTCGCGATCTACATATATAGGCCAAGTGCTAAAGAGGTTTAGCATGTCGGAATCAAGAAAGGTTTCCTACCCATCGGGCATGGGGTACACCTTTGAAGTCTATGTGTGGATTTGCATAGGTAAGATTCATATGCATCCAAGATTCCTATGTATCCGCAATAGGATCTATCATGTATGCTATGTTATGTACGAGGCCCGATGTATCGTACGCTCTGAGTGTCACGAGCAGATACCAATCCGATCTAGGAATGGATCATTGGGCGGCTGTTAAGACGATCCTTAAGTACTTGAGAAGAACTAAGGATGTGTTCCTAATATGGAGAAGGGACATGGTGATACGAGTATCTGGATGCGGCTTCGAGACGGACATAAGGATGATTCCGTCTCGACCGGATACGTGTTCACCTTGAATGGGGGCGCGATGAGTTGGAAAAGTTCCAAACAAGAGATCAGCGGATTCTACCATCGAGGCAATATATTGCAAACGGCGCAAAGGAAGCGGTTTGGATCAAGAAGTTCGTTCATGAACTTGGTGTGATTCCGGCCATTGTTGAAGCAATACCGGTCTACTGCGACAACAATGGAGCAATTGCACAGGCGAAAGAGCCAAGGTCTCATCAACGATCCAAACATGTGCTTCGCTGCTATCATCTTATCAGAGAGATCATAAGTAGGAACGAAATACAAATCGAGAAAATTCCCACTGAAAGGAACTTAGCGGATCCTTTGACTAAGGCATTACCTCAAAGTAAGTTTGAGGGTCATGTTAGAGCTTATGGTATTGGATACCGTAGCGATTGGCATTAGGCCAAGTGGGAGTCTGTTAGTAATATATGAGAGATGTCCTAAGGCAATCGCCTTATGTATGAACCATTTATATGATAAATGAAGATTCACTATTTGAGTATACATGTTTAATGTATTTGATTGGATCTTAAACTCATTTATCGAATGTCCACGATACGATTCACGATGAGAGAATTTGTGATTGGATCACAACTAGTGAGTATCTCTACATGTGTAATTGTGATGTATCGGAATTATCCTAGTCGATGAATTGATGGAATTTGGACACCATCAATTCGCCGAGACTAGCACGAGGTATACTCCTTGGTGTATCCAAGCGGTGATTCTCACCGGCCGGAGACATTGTGATGTCCGAGTTAATCGTGGATGCTAGTTATGGTAACTAGTTCATTGGAGTGACCTAGTAAGACTTCATATGGTTCTCTGCATATATAGATATGTCAATGAAGTTCTTCGTGGCTTAAGTGCGATGTTCCTTTGACTTGCGGTATTCAAGTCATCTTGATCATGGAGACTTATGCTTTGACATCTTAAGCAAACATCTCTAGAAGATGTGGACCCGGATGATTGGGTATAAGTCAAGTGATCGAAGGTGTTTGAATAGCCTATAAAGGATTCACCACTCCTTGCGAGGAGATGTATACCGATGGCCTCTCGTCGGATTGTTACTAAAGTCTTTGGCCAAAGCATTACATGTTTAGAGTAAGGTACTCTTCGATACATGTGGAGTAACTAGAATCCGTAGGACGAGGAAATGATACTTTGGCTAGGTGTGACGTAGTCAGCCTAGTGGGGACTGACACAATAGACCATGTCCTGAACCAAGTGGGTATAAGATGAGTGAAGGGAATGGGGCACGAATCATTCGAGCCATGAAGGGTTTCAAATAGTTCGATCAACCGCTGATCTTTTCGGTTAATTGGGGATCATGATGTACTACTAGGTGCCACTCATGATCGCTTCTATAATTAATGGTTAATTATAGACCAACATAAACCGAGAACCTATTTGGTCACACGACAACGAGTGTAATCCAAAGGATTTAAAACGAGCTTGAGAATGGGATTCTCGCATCGAGAAACTATGTTTGGTTGGACCAAACATAAAGCGAGCATGAAATTGTTTCAGTCGCAATGGAAGCGTGGATGGGCCATGTCTTATGAAGACATAATGGATGGACAAAATGGTTTGGTTCTAATCAAATGGATGAGAATAAACCAAAGGGTTTGGTTTATATTAAACGAATGAACCAAAGGTTGGTTCGGTTCGTTTTAACTTAAAATAAACCATCATGGTTTGGTTTATTTTAACTTATCCTAATGGAGCGGGTTAACGGGCTTTATGGATATGATCCATTAACCATTAAGAGAATTAGTTCTCTATAAAAGAGGGCTTAAGGGATTGTTAAACCCTAATCATCCAAAACCCTAGCTTGAAGTTGCCGCCCACCCCTTGGAGGAATTTTCGGCGCCCAACTACAAGCTGTTGCCGCCCAGCTTTGTGCCGCCGTCCAAGACCCTTGCCGGCATCCAAGCTCCAGCCGGTGAACCTCCGGCGACCCTCCGGTGATCTCCTATAGGTTCGGCATCAAGGTGAGCCTTTTCTCTCCTTGTTTTGGCCGGCGCCTACTCCTCCACCAAGCTGTCCAGTTTTCTGGACAGCTTCTTCTCCTCTCGTCGGAGCGTCGTTTGGACGACGGTTAGTGATCCGACAGCGGCTAACATACCGGGGATTTGATCTCCGGTAATCCTCTGAGGTGGAGGACGAAGGATTCGTCAATCGGTTGACAAATACCTCTCCGGAGAAGCGAGTCTTGAGGACTTGTTTTAGATCCGAATTTGGATTCGGATCGTGATCATCTCTCGATCACGTCGTCTTCAACACGAGGCTAGTAACCCGTACGAAGACGAAGCTCGTGGCTTGGCGAAGTCATCCCGAGGAGCTCGGCGTGGATACGGATAGAGACGATTCTTACGAGGATCGTTCCGGTTGATGTCGTTCCCGCTACACGTCATACGAAAGGTATAACGTAGTTTAATTTCCTTTTATTGCAAATTATAATTTACGGTTATGTCTACACTTGTTGTAATATGCATGCGTGTGTTGTGTGTGTTGTAATAAATATAGATTTATTATTTTTAATTGCTTCCGCTGTGCTCATGTTTACGAAACATAAACAAGATACATAGATTATGTTCTTTGTTAATGCAGGTACATAAAAGCACTCCTCTAGTTCTAAGATAAGCCTAGTGGGCAAAGACAAAGAATATGTACATAATAGAAGAACTTTTCGCCATTGCCACGTAGGTCACTTCGCTTTTGCCATTAGTCTACTATTTCTACTCGCACATTAGTACAAATGTGAGATGCACATCCGCATCTAATACCCATGTAGAAGAAATAGATAGATTAACTTCTATAACTATACCGGTGTAAGTCCCACTTTTTATTCTTTTCCTAAAGGAATTTTGGCTGTAAAATATCAGAAATGGTCAGTAGCACATGTAACTGAAACGTCACCGCAATGGAAACAGTCCCCTTCCTTAGGTACTTTACCTTTACCCTTTGAAGTGGATGAATTGGCTTTGCCTTTGGCTTGGGTCTTACCCTTGCCTTTGCGCTTACCTTTGCCTTTCTTGACCATTAGTACATTACTAACTTTCTTTTTGAGATTCGGTTCAGATTCTTAACATCTTTGAGAATCTCAGGCAAAGGTTTATCAATTTCATTCATGTTATAATTCATGATGAATTGATTATATGCTTCCGGCAACGATTGCAGGATAACATCGGTTGCCAATTCTTGGCTCAATGGAAAACCTAGTCTTTCAAGGTTCTCAACGTACCCAATCATTTTAAGTACGTGAGTTCCTACAGGTGTTCCTTCTTGCATCTTGCATGCAAAAAGAGCCTTAGACACTTCAAAACGCTCGTGCCTAGCTTGTCCTTGATATAGTTGTTTTAAATGCTCAACCATATCATAGGCATCCATGTTCTCATATTGCTTCTGAAGCTCAGAGTTCATGGTGGCAAGCATAAGACATGACACATCTAATGCGTCATCTTGATGCTTCATATAAGCATCCTTTTCAGCACGAGTGGCCACAGGGGCGGGTGTTTCAGGGATAGACTGCTCTAGGACATACAGTTTACGTTCTTGCTTGAGGATAATCCTCAAGTTCCTATACCAGTCTAGAAAGTTAGCTCCATTGAGCTTGTCTTTCTCAAGGACATATCGCAAGTTGAGGGGGTGTGTCGTGTTAGATGACATGGTGATCTACAACATTAAAATGCAAAATTAAGTATCATACCTAAGTCATTTAATTAGGCCTTTAATTAAATGAGGCTCCCACTAAATTCTCATAGCTTTGATATGAGCTAATTATTGATGTAGGCAAACACATTTTGCTTACATCATTAGCTTCTATTTAGCTATAAATTTATATGGGATAAAGATCCACATCATAATTCGTCTTGAGTTAGCTTTGGCTAATCGCCCAAGACGTAGTATGATTAGGTAGGCAATCTTTTGCCAATTACATCTGATGTAACTCTTTAATAGCTTTGGTTAAGTTTAGATTAGTTTAGTGCTTATTCCTTAACCAGTCGTGGCACAGAGGCCTTCTTGGATATCGGAGCAACGACCACTTCTAAGACAAAGCTGATGTTCGGAAATCACACAAAACTAATTTTTAAACTTATGTTCAAAGCTAATATATGCCTCTACTTTAAAAACTTAATTAAGTCTTAACCAAGTTTGATAGCGGGACATCACGATTGTCCACTCGCACTCTTCCAAGATAAAATGCATTGCTTTGCTTTGGCAAACCCAATAACAAATGATCGAGGAAGTAGTGAGTACCAAACTTTGGTAGGCATATCGTTTAGACTTATTAAGAAATAAACTTAAACATGCATCACATACATATTAGCATACATCACATATAAGCTAAATTAACATGCATCACATACATATTAGCATACTAAGCGTGTCATGGTTATGGCCCTTATTCTACAATCTTCTCAAGCCAATGAGAAGATTGATTGGTCAACCTAGGGATAGCATCTTCTCCCAAGTGCTTCCTTTTGGTTGTCGTGTGTTGTTGACTTCCTCCTTGTAACATCATCTTCCAATGGACCCTCCATCTTTATTTTGTATATTACAAAAGGAGAAATACTCGAGTTACATTCGAGTCTAAAACTAATTTTACAACAAGATTTTTAGGAGAAAGGCACGACTCGCAGGCCGTATTAAGAATTACAACACACATTCACAAACTTTTTGGGACTAGGCCATAACCATGCACCATGTCATTTTTAACTTTTAAAAGACATCGGATATTTTATTATGTTTGAAAAATTGCTAATGCAATTATCAACTCATAATAAAATTTATCCTACTTCTATATCATATATAAAATAGAGAAAGACTATTTTTATACGATCTTTCGCAAGTGGCTCTGATACCACTGTTGGGATCTCTTTATGCAAAATAGCATATGCGCAACGGAAAAATTAGGATCCCTTCCAAGTGATCCTGAAAAAGAAAAACTCGTACAAAAATAAATTTCTCAAAAGAAAACCTATCTTATAGGAGAGTTCTACCTTTGTTGCGTGCCCTTTACAATCCCGCTTTTCCTTGGATGTGTTGAATCTTTTAGCACGTTCAAATGTCCGTGCCTCTATATGTATCCACACGAGCAAGCTCTTGTCTCACAAAAGAAAACTAGAAGATCTCTCCTTTACTTCTTGCTAGAGAAGTCCCTAAAGGAGAGGAAGGTAGGGAAGAAGAGAAAGGAAGAAGAAGACTACTCTTCTTGCTAGCTTACACTCACAAAACCACACAACAAAAGCCTCTCCCACCAAGCTCTCACCAAGCCTTAAGCTCCAACTCAACTCTTTTGGCCGGCCACCCCATGGGGTGTTTTATAGGATTTGAAAAACCTTTCATCTCCTATCACATTCAATGCAATCAATGGCATTGAAAGATAATTAAACAAGGAGTTATCCTCCTTGTTTTGGCAGGCCACATGTGGAGGAAATCCAAGGGTCAAAACCCTTTGTCTCCTTCCAACTCATCAAGCTTAGGTGGCATGCTTATGTGGCATGCTTAGGTGGCATGCTTAGGTGGCATTCATGGATGTTGAATTAATCTTATTAATTCAATAAGCTTATGTTATCATATTGAATTAATCTCATTAAATCAATAAGGTAACATATTGAATTAATCTTATTAAATCAATTAAGCTTAGCATATTGAATTAATCTCATTAAATCAATAAGCTAAAATTCTCTTTAAGCTTAAAGTCCAAAAACCATTTTGTACTTAAGCTTATTCCCAAATTATTCTAGTCAAACTAGAATGCACTAATTCTTCTAATCATCATGCTCTTTGTGTGTGACCCTATAGGCTCTCATAACGTTGACAGTGGATCTAAACTCTTTTAGATACACAAGCAATGAGCGGCATCTAGCAATACATCATTGCTACCCAAGTTACGAGATAAGTCAAGATCCGACTAACCTTTCCGTGACTACTATAATGTATGACCGTGTCCTTCTATCCTTGATATCAGATTGACCAATGAGGCATAGACCGTGTCATCCTCGATCAATCTATGTGTTTCTTGATCCCTGAGTAAACTAACTCAAACAAATGAGCTCAATATCTCATATTGACTCATTCGAGCATGGCCATGCATTTTAGTAGTTCTACTCAATCAAGGGGCCCGCCGATATCACTCTCGTCATATGAGAGGGATAGATCCCATCTACATCACTCACATCCCTCCGCATAATTTGTTATATACCCAGTAATCGCCTTTATGGTCCACCCTGTTACGGGTGACGTTTGACGATACCAAAGTACATAACTCCTTATGTAGGGAACCGTAGTGACTTCAGGTTTGAGGACTATTCATACCAATAGTCACATGAGAAAGTTTATGACACTCATATGACGATCCATGAAACTTTCTCATGGCGGGTCAGTTCAGTATATATTCTTTAATATATACCCATGTGTCAACTTGATATCATATATCCATAACTTGTGAGATCAAGTCATCAATTGACCTACATGCTAGTCTTTATGTATTAATATTGCCCTTGCATATTAATACTTGACTAGGAACATTTAGGAAAGTGTTCTCTACAGCCTCTCATAATCAATTCTGCCAATTGATGTGCTGTAGATAATAACCTACTTTTCTAGGG
The DNA here is from genome assembly GCA_025175895.1 of Wurfbainia villosa. Taxonomy (NCBI): domain Eukaryota; kingdom Viridiplantae; phylum Streptophyta; class Magnoliopsida; order Zingiberales; family Zingiberaceae; genus Wurfbainia; species Wurfbainia villosa. The sequence goes on along the minus strand of CM046008.1, from coordinate 17,609,390 downwards.
CATTATTATATTTAATTTAGCTGGCACAAGCAAGATGTAAATATAATAACCAATCCTTTGCCTTTATAGAATATGATACATAATGTTCCCTATTCAACCATCACATGATTGGTTCTAGGGCTATAACTAACAATTGGAGGGTATAGACTTTGAAGAGATATTTTCTCCTATAGTTATGTCCGTGTCAATCCGAGTCATTCTGGCTTTTGTGGTGCATTAAGACTTGGAGTTATATCAGATGGATGTAAAATCTCTTTCCTTAACGGTGAGCTTGATGAGTAAATCTATATGGTTTAGCCAGAAGGTTTCAATGTTGAAGGCCAAGAAGAAAAAATATATAGATTGAAGAAATGTATTTATGGGTTAAAGCGAGCATCAAGACAATGAAATATAAGATTTAACGAAGTCATTTTATCTTATGGTTTCAAAATGATTAATGAGGATCATTGTATTTTCCTAAAAAAAGGAAAAAGAAAAGTATGTAATTTTATCATTATATGTTGATGATATGCTGATAGTAGGAAATGACATAGGTTTTGCGATAGAAGTCAAAGAGTGACCTTCATCACAATTTGACACAACAAATATGGGAGAAGCTGAATACATCTTAGGAGTTAAGATCATCAGGGATCGATCTAAGAGATTTTTGGATTTGTCTCAAGAGTCTTATATAAATAAGATGTTACAACATTTCAGCATGCTTGATTGCAACAATGAACATACACCGATTGTGAAAGGTACTATTCTAAGCAAGAGTATGAGTCCCAAGACTTCTGAAAAAATAGCCAAGATGAATAAAAAAATCATATGCCAGTGCTATAGGTAGTTTGATGTACACTATGTTGTGTACTCGTCCCAATATCAGCTATTTTGTTGGCTTAGTCAGTCGGTTCCAATCGAATCCAGGACTGAGACACTGGAAGGCAGTGAAAAGGATATTCAGATATCTAAAAGTGACAACAGGTTATAGTCTCTGTTATCAAGGATCAGATATGAGCCTGAAGGGCTATTCAGATACAGATTGGGCTGGGGATCTGGATGATAGAAAATCCACATCAGACTATGTGTTCTTGTTGAATGGTGGCACCATCTCCTAGAACAACAAGAAATAGGCTTGTGTGGGCTTATCAACTATGGAAGCTAAATATGTGGCATGATCAGCAGCTGTACAAGAAGAAGTCTTGTTAAGGAGGTTCCTGAAGCATCTAAAGATTGCTGAGGACAGTGGGAGTCCAGTGACCGTGTATTGTGATAGTCAAGCTTCTATAGCATTTTCTAAGGATGACAAATATCACAGCAAGGACAAACATATAGCTATAAAGTATAACTTTATAAGGGATATTGTTGCTAAGAAGAAGATAATTCTTGAGTATATCCCTACATGTGCTATGCTTACAGATTCTTTTTCTAAGCTGATGACTAGAGAGTTATTTAATGAGCATGTAAAGTCTATGGGACTTCGTAAAATGTAACAATTTTGTAATGACAATCGGATATTATAATTTGATTATTTGAAATGCTAGCCATAATTTATTCAATATATGTAATGTTACATTCTGATAAGATCTTAGTGAACATGTTGGTAGGTAGTGATTGGTTTTCTCACATGGACAATCATCTCTATTTCTTAAGTGCGAATAGGAATAAGACCATTGCTTATATGATAGCTTTGGAAGCTATATGTATAGAGATACATACCTACAAGCTGGGGTCATCTTGATATTTGTATCAAGATAAGATCATTTGAGAAAAGTGATCGAAGTAAATGCTCCCACCATTTACTATACCTATTTGGAGCCAGATTTGAATTAATGTGTTGAATTCAGAATTAGACATTTGGAATGTCTAGATCGAAATCTGTACGATATTAATTTGATCACTTTTTGGAATTGATGTGTGCCAAAGGGAAAGAAGTGTCATTTAAGTTAGGTAAATCTTCACTATGCTTTGGCATTGGAAGTGTTTAAGTTTAGGTTATTGTTTAGCCTAATTTAAAGGTATTATAAAACCTTAAAAAGGGGGAGATTGCTGGTGCAATCGACCTAGTTCACGATTGACAAGACTCGAGTTTGACTCAAGTAGTATTTTGATGTTTGACAATGGGTTGACCATTGTTTGACAATGGGTTGACTATATGGTTGAGATGGGGTTGACCATTGATGGAGAAGTCCAAGTGGGACACTCGGCATGGAAAGTCCAAGTCTTGAGTACTTAGCATGGAAAGTCCAAGCATGGGTCTTGGCAATGGTAAAGTCCAAGTCATGGGTAATTAGCATGAAAAGTCCAAGCATGAATCTTGGCAATTGGAAAGTCCAAGCATGTCACGCCCGCCCTTTTTCCTCCTAATCTATAGGGGTTGAAGGGCGGCACGACGCGATCATACATACATGCATTTACAGCGGAAGACTTTAAACTTCTTTTTTTTAAAACATAGAACATGAAACATAGAGCATGCATAATTATTTCATAAGTACTTAGTTCAAGTTCATGATAATCAACTTAAAGGACACCAAGTAGCAACCATCAACATCAAGTAGAATTCGACTCTTAACAACTAACATGCAAAACTTAAGGAAACATGCATAAGTCTAGGAACATAAAACATATCTCTTCCACCATGCCACTACCACACACACTTTGCCCTTCCTGCTGCTCCCTTTAGTTTAGTCATTCTTTACCCTTATCTGCAGTACAAGGGAACATGAAACTATAAGTACATAGGCTTAATAAGATCCTTTCCTACTCACAAAAGTCATACATCAAGAATTAGACATAGAGTAGTGACATGATCATTGAAGAACATATAAGCATAGCATTCATATAAGAGTAGTGACATGATCATTTAAGAACATATAAGCATAGCATACATATAAGAGTAATGACATGATCATTCAAGAACATATAAGCATAGCATTCATATAAGAGTAATGACATGATCCTTCAAGAACATATAATCATAGCATTCATATAAATATCATAATCACATAGACATAAAAAGGGGTATATGCAAGATGCTCTTTGAAAACATATATTTTATAGGTACTTAAACATAATCTCAACATATTGGGCCCAACATTGTACCACATACATCATCATCTTTGCGCGCATCCCTAAATAGACCCGAGGTAGCTAATCCCGAACATACTAGGGTACTAGGTCCGTACTACGTCCGTCGACCTAGGGGCAACATAACATAGAAGCCCATCCTAGGCCCATACTATGACCGTCGGCCTAGGGCAACTTAGGAGCCCATCCCGTACTAGGTCCGTACTATGACCGTCGACCTAGGGGCACGTAGGAGCCCATCCCTTGTACCTTATTAGGCTCCGGTACAAGCCATGCAAAAAGTAAAATAGCATATCATGTTCTTATCATAACATATCATGCTCCTTATCATAGAATATCATATTCCTTATCATAACATATCATGTTCCTTATCATAGCATATCATGTTCCTTTTCATAACATATTATGTTCCTTTTCATAACATAAAGAGTGCTCTTAGTCCCCATTCATAGGGAAGCATCTCTTAGGCATTTTCATCATACATACTTGTTCATCATGATGCAATGAGCATAACATAATCATACATTCATACAATTAACATGAACATAAGGTAGTGGTATAAACCAATCATGCTATCATAAAGTCTAACTATCAATATGTTAACATCATATATAGATATATCATGGCATGGAAGATCATGGGTGAGCATGGACAAGGTTTGGCCGAAACTTCCAAGGGGAAATCTTAAGAATTCAAACCCTAATTCAACTTGTACAAGGTCTAACTATCAACATGTTAACATCATATACATATAAAACATGACAAGGGGAAAACATTGGTAGCCCAAACATGGTTTGGCCGAAACCCTAATGGAGGTTTTTAGGGATTCAAATGCTCCACAACTTACACAAAGCCTAACTAACATCATATTAACATCTTATATACATGTAGCATGGCATGGAAGATTATTAGAGGGCATGAGCATGGGTTGGCCGAAACCTTAAGGGAGGGTTCTCAAGAATTCAACCACTAAAACAACTTGTACAAGGTCTACCTAACATCATACTAACATCATATACATATAGAGTAGGGCATGAAACATCATTAACAAGCATAACATGGGTTGGCCGAAACTTCATGGAGGTTCTAACAAAATTCAAACCCTAAACAACTTGTACAAGGTCTAACTAACCACATGTTAACATCCATTACATATAGATCATGGCATAGAAGACCATTAGGAGCATGATTAGGTCTTGGCCGAAACTTCAAGGAGGGCTTTGGGATCAAACACTCAAATCAAGCCTATCTATCAACATGTTATCTTCATCTATATACAAAACATGGCATGGAAACATATAGATCATGGCATGGAAGACCATTAGGAGCATGATTAGGTCGTGGCTGAAACTTCAAGGAGGGATTTGGGATCAAACACTCAAATCAAGCCTATCTATCAACATGTTATCTTCATATATATACAAAACATGGCATGGAAACATATAAATCATGGCATGGAAGACCATTATGAGCATGATTAGGTCTTGGCCGAAACTTCAAGGAAGACTTTGGGATCAAACACTCAAATCAAGCCTATCTATCAACATGTTATCTTCATATTCATACAAAACATGGCATGGAAAAATCATTGGAAGCATGAAGGGGGTCTCGGCCGAAAGTTTCAAAAGGGGTTTTTAAGCAACTAACAACCGAAACAACTTGTACTGCAGGTGAGGGGATACTTACATCCTTTCGCTTGTTTAGTAATAAGATATACCCTAGATGGTGTCAAGACAAGAGCCCTTTTCTTCCTTTCTTCTTGAGGTTTTCAAAAATGGAAGAAAGGGGAGATAGGGTTTCGGTGGAGGAAGAAGAGAGGAAGAGGAGAATGACAACTTGGGTTCTCTTGTCTCCTCATACTCCTATTTATTCAATTGAAGGTGTCCCATAGTCTCCCTTACCCTTATCTATCATTTCCCATATCCTTCTAATAGCACAACCCTGCTGGGCTTCTGGTTATCGGATGCATCCTAAGGTTTAGTTATCTACTTGGAGGTTTAGGGTTCAAACCCTGGGCCATGCATCCTTTTTGTCTCTATTTTCTTTTATTTTTGAAAGAGCCCACCTAAAAGCCCATTATGATCATGCAAAAATTCTTATAAAAATTTCTAGAAATTTTACGGGCGTTACAAAGCATGGGTCTTGGCATTTGGAAAGTCTAAGCATGGGTCTTGGCATTTGGAAAGTCGAACATGGAGTTGGCAAGGAAAGTCCAAGGGTGTGATATTGGCGACTTAAAGTCCAAGCGGTAGTCTTAGCAGCATAAGTCCAATGTTTGACAGCGTAAAATCCAAGCATGTGTCTTGGTAGCGTAAGCCCAAATGTGCCTTGGCGGTATAGACCTGGTTAGCATGACAATAGCGGATGAAAGCACCTAAGGGCTAGCATGTGGATGAACAAGTCATGAATGACTTAGAGGGATGCGATAGGCGTGAGGTTAATGGAGGTGACTAGAAGGCTTAGGTATAGGATAATGGTGGTCTAGCAAGTATGAGGTGATCATACTTGGGGTAAACATCATGGTTGAGGTTTAGCAGTCAACTGGGGTTATAGATCAGTCGACTGGTCAAGTGTTTTGACACCTGGCAGCCGAGTCGACTCTGAGCAGTCGACAAGGATTGTGACCAGTCAACTTGTTAGGAGTTGACTGGCGTTCGATTGTGGTCATGTGGCCTTGGCAGTCGACTGCCAGCTTTGGTCAGTCGACTGGCCTTGAGCAGTCGACTTCCATGGAGGGAAGTTGACTGCTAATCGAGGACATGGGCATAGAAATCTAGATAGATGACTGAGTAGTTAGCTACGGGCTTGGCAGTCGACTGCTGGTAATGGCAGTCGACTGCCAATGTATCCGTTGGCTGGAATGCCAACGTGGATTAAGCCCGTTTTGAAACAATGGCACTGTAGACAGTCAACTGGGGCCTTTTGGCAGTTGACTGCCAGGCATGGATTCATCCCGATGCAGGCATAAAAGGAGTAGCTTATGGAGGATTTTTGCTATGGTTTTTTGAGGGTTCTTGAGGCGATTTGAAGGCGAAGTGTTGGTGCATTTCAGGGTCCTTCAAGCTCATCGAAGCAACCAACAAGTAAAACATTCAAAGTAATCATTTGTAAAGCTTCCTTTACTTGTATTCATTATTGTCTTTGTATTTGCTGGTATTCTCTTATATTACTTTTGTAATCACTTGTACGAGGTTTCTTCACCTCCAGATTGTTCCGAGAAGAAGTGTATTAGTGGTGGTTTACATCACTAGAGCTCATTTGAGCTCGACCTGTGGAGTAGGAACCCTAGATTCCGAACTACGTTATATTCTTATCTTGTTCTTGTGTTCTTATTGTGTATTTTCATTATTGTATATTCTGTTGCGCTAACAAGTATTGTAGACAAGCAACACGATTGATTTCGAGCGATGATGCATTCCGCTATTCACCCCCCTCTAGCGACGTACAATTCCTCTACATTTTCCAATTCTGGACAACTACAAGATTTGGGCTTTGGTTCGTTCATTGCTTGCAAACCTAAGTTATGTAGTGCATCATATATGGGGGCGCTATGAGGGGTGTATTTCCTATACCTAGTTGTGCACAGAGTTGCTTCACTATATAGATTGTGAAGAGGATCCAGAAGAAGATCCAAAAGAAGACCTTGAAGAGGTTTTTTCTATTGGTTCTCTTCGTGTGGGTTCTTTATAGGATTATGTGTCCTGGCATCATTCTGACAATGTCCCAGTAGAAGATGTCCTGGTTTAGCCTTGAAAGATAGGACATGTATGGATTACTACTGCGCTAGGGTTTGTCCTAGTGAGAGTAGTAATTGCTTATCTGGCTTATTAGAGTTGTTTTTCAGGTTATGAGTAGGAAGAATGTTATGTGTAACATTCTTAGTAGAGTTTTGTTATCTGTTAACAATGTACAACATGTTTATGTTAATGATATATTCATTCAAATGATTTTCTCATTTTATGCTATTTACTCTATATGATGCATGATATTTATTCATTACAAAATACTCCTTGATTAGTTCATTATGAGTATAATTATAAATGATCAGTTCTTTTAATATTAAGTATCATGATTGAATAATGATTAAGTTCATTAGATAGGATGTATGTAATAGAATAGATCAATGTAAGTCAGATTGACACATACAGATGATGAGTGAGAACGTAGTTGTCACTTGATTTTGTAAACCAATTCAGATTTACATTGAGTCAATTAGATATTATATACATGAGATATATACTGAGTATCTAAATAATTTATTTATTTATGATGGAATATGACAACAAAGAACATTATAGTTGAACTTAACAAGGGTGAAACTTAACGTGAAAAATGTTGGAAGATTGTTGGTGCAATCGTCCCAGGTAGACTCCCGATGGTATTTTGATGATAGGCAAAACTCATGACATGGGATTGTCATGGGAAAGTCCAACATAGGGTTGGCATGGGAAGTCCAAAGCATTGCGGAGTCGTGCGCTCGGTGCTTGGCATGGGAAATCCAAAGCATTGCGGAGCCGTGCGCTCGGTGCTTGGTGAGAAAAGCATTGCGGAGCCGTGCGCTCGGTGCTTGGTGAGAAATGCATTGCGAAGCCGTGCGCTTGGTGCATTTGGGAAGTCTTGAGGACTTGGTAAGTTCACTAGGCTCGGGGTCCTTGAGTCGGTGAAGGATGGCATTGCGAAGCCGTGCGCTTGGTGCATCCGAGGGACCGCCGGACGGGGAGCGAAGGGAGTGAGCCCAAAGGAAGCATACTTCTAGGGCATGAGACGCGAAGGATGGCGTTGCGAAGCCGTGCGCTTGGCGCATCCGAGGGACGTAGGCCGAGGGAAGAGAGCTTCGGTGGGGAACTCCGTGTGGACTTGGCCAAGTGGCTAAGACTGAATGTCGGAGGCTCAAACATGGTAATGTTTGAGGTTTTAGCTGACATCACCGATCGGGCATAGGTGCCGGCCGATCGCTTCTAGGTCGAATAGGTTCGACGTTGTTCGACGAACCGTAGATCGAGCCGATCACCGACCGCCGAGGGAGGGCGATCGATGGATGACCACGACCGCTCAAGGGATGGCGATCGATGACACTGTGCACGGGCACAGAATGGAGTCGAGTTTGCCAGCACTCGACTGATGGTAGATCAGTCGACTGATGGGTGCCATCAGTCGACTGATGAGTGATCCGTTGGAAACTTGCCAACGTGGATCTTGCCGTTGTGAGACAACGGCTACAGGATCGATCCGATCGATGGTCACGATCACGATCGATGGGCAAAAACCTTGATGCAAAGTTATAAAAGGAGCACGAGTTGGAGGATTTCGCCATGGTTTTGTGGAGCTATTGGAGAGGAATTGCTGCTGCATTCCAGTCCTTCAAGAGCCAAACAAAGCAAGCAACAAACAAGTGATCAAAAGCAATCGGTGAAAAGTGTTTCTTTTGTATTGTATTTGTATTCTTGTTTGTATTTGTATATTACTGTTGTAATTGCTTGTGAGAGGTTTCTCCACCTCCGACGTGTAGTCGATAAGGAGTTTGAGTATTGCCGTGTGCATCTCTAGAGCTCGAGGAGCTCGCCCGTGGAGTAGGAACCATTCGGTTCCGAACCACGTATATGCTTGCGTATTTGGTGTGCTTGTATTGTTGTTAGTATTATTGTTATTTCTATTGTTATTCTGCTGCGTATATTAACGACAATTGTAGACGAGCACACGAGAACGAACAAAATACGACATCCAACGAACGAGGGCTATTCACCCCCCTCTAGCCGGCCAACCGATCCTCCCAACAAGTGGTATCAGAGCCGAGGTCGCTCTTCAAGGACTAACCGCCGCGAGAGCACTACAAATGGCCGGCTTCATCCATCCACCAAAATTCGATGGAGATTTTTCTTGGTGGAGGAAACGGATGGAGGTATATCTCGAAACCAATTTTGATTATATGATTATTGTAGAAAATGGTTTTGAGATGCCTAGGGATAAAAACAACAAGCAAATTGAGAAGTCAAGGTGGACCCAAGACCAAATTATGACTCAGAACTTATACATGGCCATAGTAAATGTAACAAATTGAACGAAGCACTAACTCTATTTGGTCTAGATTGGGTGATTATAGGGATGCAAGGAATTATGGAATAAGGTAATGAAATTCCAAGAAAATTCTCAATCGGCACAAGTAGAGGAAAATGCCGAGGAAAAGCACCACAACATTTGAAGATGTTGATGACTTGGTGGAGACCTCCACCTCTAGCTTTGAGGGGGAGGAAAGACAATCTTTCATCCCGGAGCAAGAACAAGAAGCATCTACATCCGGGAGAAGTGAAGATCAAGAAGAGGCCTCCACCACCTCCTAGGTAACTCAAGTGTTATCATTTTGAATAAAAATCACATAATATGCTTTGAGTGTAGGGAGAAAGGGCATTACAAAGCAAATGCCCTAAATTGGCTAAGAAGAAGGCATCGACACCAAAAGTCAACCCAAAGTCAAAGGATGCGGTGTTCCTCAACTAGAAGCAAAGAGCACATTGTGTGCTTCAAATGCAATCAAAATGGACACTACCAAGCCAATGCCCTAGGGGAGGAAGAAAGGGCAAGAAGGTGCAACTCATGTAGGGAGCTCGTAAAGCTAACCCTAAGGTACATTTATTTAATGCACTTTTAATTCCTAAAGTCAAAAAGCATGCCAAAAGGAATTATTTTAGCTCTCTTGCTATGATTAATGAAAAGCATGCTAGTAGGAATAAACATGTTTGTTTAAGTGCTAAGCATGTTAGTTTCTCTAAGAACAAACCTAGGACTCACAATTCTAGATCAATTTTACCTAAAGAGTCAATTAGGAGAGTTGAAGAAAACTTGGGTATTAATCCCAAGAAATCTAGGCACATGCCTAAAAGGAAAAATATTTCCCCTAAATCTAATGAAAATTCAAAATTGAGGAAATTGGAGTTAGAAAACCAAGCCTTAAGGTCAAGGCTTGAAAAATTGGAGAAGACCCTAGCATTGATATCAAATTCGGTTAAAGGGCCTAACATACAAAAATCAAAACCTAGAAAACAAGAAATGTCTAAGGGCAAGAAGGGTTTGGGTCACAAACCTATGTCCTACCATAATGTTCCATTTGATTATGGAACTATTTCTAGGTCTAGACAAACCAAGGCTAATAGGGAAGTTATCCCTAAGTCTAGCCATGGTATGTGTTTAGTGGCCAAGGACTTAAGAAAAACCAAGAAAGCCACTAAGAAGGTCAATGGAGGAGTCACCTCTAGAGTTGACCCAAGTAAGACCCATTTGACTAAGGCTTCAAAGCCTAAAAGGGTCATTAGGAAGGTATCTAGGAAGTTATCCTAGGAATACCTTGTTAACCCAAGGAGCTCCAATAGGTATTGGGTTCCTAAAAGTGTGATCGATTCACGCTAAATGGGTTAGGTGTGTCAACCCTAGGTGGATGGGTAGTTAACCTAACCATAGTAGAGTTGACACATTAGGGCCAATATGCTTGAGAAGTTTAAAATGATTTAAATTGGCACAATTAGGTCTTAGAGGTATTGGTGTGCCATTTTGGGTTTTGGCACACTAGGGAGATGAATGGCTTTAAGGCAAATTGATTTAATCCTAGAAATGGCAAATTGATTTTAACACTTAGGTATTCTAGACCTTAGTATATTTTTCTTGCCATGCTTTATTTGCCTTGCCATGTCATGACATCATTCTCATTTTTATTTATAAAAATGTCATGATCATGTTTAATGTTGTTTTTAGATGTCATGTATGCTTAAGTTTCATTTACATGCCATGACATCATGATATTGGCATATGTTTTTATCTAAATCATATCTATGCCATAATCATCATGCATAATAAAATGAATTCAAGGACTATGGCACAATTTGATGGGAATCAAATAAATATTGCCTAGATATATGCATGAGACCAAGAAAAGAACAAAAACCCACATCTCACTATGTTAATTGCCTTGAATGTGTTTTACAAATCTAGATATTAGTGAGATGTTTAGGAAAATGAAATTAAAGGTTTTGAAAACATTTTGAAAACATTTTTGCAAAACCTTGGTGAAGACTATCTTGTGATAGCTATCACCATTGAATGGGATGATACAAAGAGGGCTCTTTATTGAAGCTTTTCTAAACTTTTGAACTTTGTATCAATCTCCTAATTTAATGGGTAAAATAATTTTCCAATAATTTTCACCCATAATGATTGTAATAAGTATTATGCATACCAAATTTCAAGATTTATCTATGTATGTATATTTACTTATGGATTTCGAAATTCATTTACGATCAAAATCTGAAAAGCTGCAATCGATTATCGATCATTTGCCATGGCGGCGGTCGTGATAGTAAAGCATAATTAGGCCCATGTTCAGCTAGGTTAAGGTCCCTAACCACTCCTAACCTAGGATATGCTTGGAATAGCATTAGAGAGGGTGGAAATCCATTGGATATGGATTAGGAGTTGGGTTGAGGGTGAGTATCAATTTTAAGGTGGAAGAAAGTTCATTGTTGAACTTTGCCTTAATTTTGATTGGTAAATGTTCCTATTGGCTTAGGGACTCTCCAAGGACATTGTTGGTGCAATGGTCAAGGGAGCAAGCCTCTAGGGGAGGAATCCATCATGGGAGGATGGATTTGTATTTCCTCATGGGAGGAAATTGGGGTGCCTCTCTTTAAGTGATATGGGATCACTTGGAAGATTGTAGGCATGTGTTCCTCCAAGGGAGAGATTGTAAGATTTCATTGGGATATGAGACATTCATACCCTTGGGGAGGACCTTTTTGATGTAATGTCAAAAAGGGGGAGAAGTTACCAAGTTACCAATTAGGGTTCGTTGGAATTCTCATTGGGATATGAGAATTGCCAATATGGGAGAATTGGTAGACTTGAGATGGTAGTTTTGTCAATCATCAAAATGGGGGAGATTGTTGGAAGATTGTTGGTGCAATCGCCCTGTAGACTCTCGATGGTATTTTGATGATAGACAAAACTCATGACATGGGATTGTCATGGGAAAGTCCAACATGGGGTTGGCATGGGAAGTCCAAAGCATTGCGGAGCCGTGCGCTCGGTACTTGACATGGGAAATCCAAAGCATTGCGGAGCCGCGCGTGCTTGGTGAGAAAAGCATTGCGGAGCCGCGCGGTGCTTGGTGAGAAATGCATGGTGCATTTGGGAAGTCTTGAGGACTTGGTAAGTTCACTAGGCTCGGGGTCCTTGAGTCGGTGAAGGATGGCATTGCGAAGCCGTGCGCTTGGTGCATCCGAGGGACCGCCGGACGGGGAGCGAAGGGAGTGAGCCCAAAGGAAGCATACTTCTAGGGCATGAGACGCGAAGGATGGCGTTGCGAAGCCGTGCGCTTGGCGCATCCGAGGGACGTAGGCCGAGGGAAGAGAGCTTCGGTGGGGAACTCCGTGTGGACTTGGCCAAGTGGCTAAGACTGAATGTCGGAGGCTCAAACATGGTAATGTTTGAGGTTTTAGCCGACATCAGTCGACTGGCATAGGTGCCAGTCGACTGCTCTAGGTCGAATAGGTTCGACCGTTGTTCGATCGAACCGTAGATCGGTTGATCACCGATCGCCAAGGGAGGGCGATCGATGGATGACCGATCATTCGGGACTAGCCGATCGATGACACTGCACGGCATGAGAATGGAGTCGAGTTTGCCAAAGACTGATCGATGAGATCGGGCCGATCGATGGGTGCCATCAGTCGACTGATGAGTGATCCGTTGGAAACTTGCCAACGTGGATCTTGCCGTTGTGAGACAACAGGATCACCGATCGATGGTCACGATCATCATCATGGGCGACTTGATGCAGTTATAAAAGGAGCACGAGTTGGAGGATTTCGCCATGGTTTTTGTGGAGCTATTGGAGGGGAATTGCTGCTGCATTCCAGTCCTTCAAGAGCCAAACAAAGCAAGCAACAAACAAGTGATCAAAAGCAATCGGTGAAAAGTGTTTCTTTTGTATTGTATTTGTATTCTTGTTTGTATTTGTATATTACTGTTGTAATTGCTTGTGAGAGGTTTCTCCACCTCCGACGTGTAGTCGATAAGGAGTTTGAGTATTGCCGTGTGCATCTCTAGAGCTCGAGGAGCTCGCCCGTGGAGTAGGAACCATTCAGTTCCGAACCACGTATATGCTTGCGTATTTGGTGTGCTTGTATTGTTGTTAGTATTATTGTTATTTCTATTGTTATTCCGCTGCGTATATTAACGACAATTGTAGACGAGCACACGAGAACGAACAAAATACGACATCCAACGAACAAGGGCTATTCACCCCCCTCTAGCCGGCCAACCGATCCTCCCAACAAAAAATTGCAAAATTTAGCACCTTAAGATTCAATATGTTTTTGAGGAACATGAAGTTCTAGAGGTTGTACATTAGGTTATGGTAGAACCTATTGAGGGCCCCATTGCACAGTACATACGAGAATTTGATGCCTATAAGACATGGAAAAAGAAGGATTCCACTGCTAAGGGAATATTGATAAGTTCAATTATTGATGACCTAGTTTTTGAGTATGAGTTGTATCCTACAGCTCATGTAGGTAGCCCTTAGAGATAGATACAGTGGAATGAGTTTGAGTATGCTTCGACAGCTGATGATCAGGTTCGACAACTACAAGAAGCACTTGAATATTTCAATGGTTCAAAATCTTAGGGAGATGTCGAACATGATTCGGGACCTTAAAACTGTTGGTCATGAGCTAACCAATGAACAACATGTTCAAGAAGTTATTCATTCCCTTCCAGATTCTTGGAAAACCATGAAGCAGACCTTAACTCACAGTGAGAGTATTAAGACTTTCATTGACATCTCATGCCATGTTGAATTGGAGGCAGAGAGAGTAGAATCCGCAAGGGTTTTTGGCCAAGCCTATTTGGCTGTCAGTTTTGCTGGATTATCTGGATCCAAGAAAAAGAAATGGTTCAAGAAGGGGAAGAGAAAGAAGAAGGAAGTTGCTGTTGCTGTTGGGGAAGGCCCAATCAAGAAGTAGGGCAAGATGACAGGAAAGAAACCTAAAACATAGGTGTCTTGCTTTAATTGTTACAGAAGGGCTACTATGCTCGGGAATGTACAAAGCCTTAAAAGGTAACTTCATGTCCGTCTTATAAGCATTTTATTGCTAGTTCTGTGTTGTTGCCTGATTCTTATCCCTTGTGGATTATAGATTCGGGAGCAGCCAACCATATAGCTGGGTAGTGGGTTACATATGTGGAGTACCGCAGGGTACCAGCTGACAATAAATGGATCTATGTAGGAAACAATGCAAGAGTTAAAGTCAAAGGAGTCGACACTTGCAAACTTAACCTTCATGGTGGAAGTACTTTGTTTCTACATGATGTCCTGTATGCTCCTGAGATTCGAAGGAATCATATTTCTGTTACTTGTCTTCTTGATTTAGGATACCGTATTAATTTTTACAGTCGGTGTGTAGAACTTAAGATTAACTCCATGTCAATCGGATATGATTTTTTAACGAATGGTTTTATGGTTCTTGATTTGGAACCAAATGCCAATAGTGTTGGGTTTCCGGCACCGCTGCGTGTGTGTTTTCGATCACGTTTCGTAAACATGAGCACAGCGGAAGCAATAAAAATAATAAATCTACATTTATTACAACACACACATCACACGCATGCATATTACAACAAGTGTATACATAACCGTAAATTTAAATTTGCAATAAAAGGAAATTTAACTACATTATACCTTTCGTATTACGTGTAGCGGGAACGACATCAACCGGAACAATCCTCGCTAGAATCGTCTCTATCCGTATCCACACCGAGTATCCTTAGGATGACTTCGCTAAGCCACGAGCTTCGTCTTCATACGGATTACTAGCCTCGTGTTGAAGACGACGTGATCGAGAGATGATCACGATCCGAATCCAAATTCGGATCCAAAAATGAGTCCTCAAAACACGCTTCTTCGGAGAGGTATTCGTCAACCGATTGACGAATCCTTCATCCTCCACCTCAGAGGATTACCAGAGATCGAATCCCTGGTAAGTTAGCCGCTGTCGGAGCTCTACCCGTCATCCAAATGACGCTCCGACGAGAGGAGAACAAGCTGTCCAGAAAACTGGACAGCTTTGGTGGAGGAGATAGGCGCCGGCCAACCAAGGGAAGATAAAGCTCACCTTGATGCCAAACCTAAAGGAGATCACCGGAGGGTCGCCGGAGGATCACCGGCTGAAGCTTGGACGGTGGCAAGGAGCTGGACGGTGGCACAAGGGGCTGGGCGGCAATGGAGGTCGGCGCCAACTCTTAGAGCGGATGAAGTGGGCGGCAACTATTGCTAGGGTTTTGGATTAGGGCTTAATTATACCTTAAGCCCTCTTTTATAGATAACTAATTCTTTTAATGGTTATTGGATCATAACCATTAGGCCCGTTAACCCGCTCCATTAAGATAAGTTAAAATAAACCAAACCATGATGGTTTATTTTAAGTTAAAACGAATCGAACCAACTTTTGGTTCATTCGTTTAAAATAAACCAAACCCTTTGGTTTATTCTCCTCCATTGGATTAGAACCAAACCATTTTGGTCCATCCATTATGTCTTCATAAGACACGGCCCATCCACGCTTCCATTGCGACTGAAATGATTTAATGCTCGCTCCATGTTTGGTCCAACCAAACTTAGTTTCTCACGGTCTGAGAATCCCATTCTCAAGCTCGTTTTAAATCCTTCGGATTACGCTCATTGTGCGTGTGACCAAATAGGTTCTCGGTTTATGTTGGCCGTCTATAATTAACCATTAATTATAGAACGATCATGAGTGGCACCTAGTAGTACATCATGATCCCCAATTAACCGAAAAGATCAACGGTTGATCCAGAGCTATTTCTGAAACCCTTCAGCAGCTCGAATGATTCGTGCCCCATTCCCTTCACTCATCTTATACCCACTTGGTTCAGGACATGGTCTATAGTGTCAGTCCCCACTAGGCTGACTACGTCATACCTAGCCCAAGTATCATTTCCTCGTCCTACAGATTCTAGTTACTGCACATGTATCGAAGAGTACTTTACTCTAAACATGTAATGCTTTGGCCAAAGACTTTAGTAACAATCCGACGAGAGGCCATGGGTATACATCTCCTCGCAAGGAGTGGTGAATCCTTTATAGGCTATTCAAACACCTTCGATCACTTCGACTTATACCCAATCATCCCGGGTCCACATCTCCTTAGAGATGTTTGCTTAAGATGTCAAAGCATAAGTCTCCATGATCAAGATGACTTGAATACCGCAAGTCAAAGGAACATCGCACTTAAGCTACAGTAAGAACTTCATTGATATATCTATATATGCAGAGAACCATATGAAGTCTTACGACTGGTCACTCCAATGAACTAGTTACCATAACTAGCATCCACGATTAACTCCGGACATCACAATGTCTCCAGCCAGTGAGAATCAGCTGCTTGGATACACCAAGGAGTATACCTCGTGCTAGTCTCGACAGAATTGATGGTGTCCAAATCCATTAATTCATCGACTAGGGATAATTTCGATACATTACAATTACACATGTAGAGATACTCACTAGTTGTGATCCAATCACAAATTCTCTCATGCTGTGAATCGTATCGTGGACATTCAGTAAATGAGTTTAAGATTCAATCAAATACATAAAATATGTATACTCAAATAGTGAATCTTCATTTATCATATAAATGGTTCATACATAAGGCGATTGCCTTAGGACATCTCTCATATATTACTAACAGACTCCCACTTGGCCTAATGCCAATCGCTACGGTATCCAATACCATAAGCTCTAACATGACCCTCAAACTTATTTTGAGGTAATACCTTAGTCAAAGGATCCGCTAAGTTCCTTTGAGTGGGAATTTTCTCGATTTGTATTTCGTTCCTACTGATGATCTCTCTGATAAGATGATAGCGGCGAAACACATGTTTGGATCATTGATGAGACCTTGTCTCTTTCGCCTGTGCAATTGCTCCATTATTGTCGCAGTAGACCGGTATTGCTTCAATAATGGCCGGAATCACACCAAGTTCATAAACGAACTTCTTGATCCAAACCGCTTCCTTTGCTGCTTCCGAAGCTGCAATGTATTCTGCCTCAGTGGTAGAATCCGCTACAGTGTCTTGTTTGGAACTTTTCCAACACACTGCGCCCCCATTCAAGGTGAACACGTATCCAGACTGAGACCTAGAATCATCCTTGTCTGTCTGGAAGCTGGCATCCGTATACCCGCGTATCACCATGTCCCCTTCTCCATATATTAGGAACACATCCTTAGTTCTTCTTAAGTACTTAAGGATCGTCTTAACAGCCACCCAATGATCCATTCCTGGATCGGACTGGTATCTGCTCGTGACACTCAGAGCATACGATACATCGGGCCTTGTACATAACATAGCATACATGATAGATCCTATTGCGGATGCATAGGGAATCTTACTCATGCAAATCCTCTCGTCTTCTGTGCGCGGACACATAGACTTCGAAAGGTGTACCCCATGCCTGATGGGTATGAAACCTTTCTTGGATTCCGACATGCTAAACCTCTTTAGCACTCGGTCTATATATGTAGACTGCGAAAGACCAAGCAACCGTTTCGATCTATCTCTATAGATCTTAATCCCAAGGATGTAGGTTGCTTCTCCCAGGTCTTTCATGAAGAATGTCTTGGATAAATAAACCTTAACTGACTGTAAGATTGAAACATCGTTTCCTATAAGTAATATGTCATCGACATACAATACTAGGAACACGACTGCACTCCCACTAACCTTCTTGTACACACAAGGTTCGTCTGGATTTTGTGAGAAATCAAACTTTTTGATTGTCTCATCAAAACGGATATTCCAGCTCCTGGATGCTTGCTTCAATCCATAAATGGACCATCACAATTTGCATACCTTGGTTTTATCAACCGATGTGAAACCCTCAGGCTGTATCATATACACATCCTCGAGCAGGTTTCCATTAAGGAAATCTATTTTCACATCCATCTGCCATATCTCATAATCATAATGAGCCGCTATGGCCAGGAGCATCCGAATGGATTTAAGCATAGCTACAGGCGAATAGGTTTCGTCATAATCAACACCTTGTTTTTGACGATATCCTTTCACCACCAATCTAGCTTTATAGGTAATCACATTACCATCCATGTCGGTTTTCTTCTTGAAAACCCACTTGCACCCTATAGGCTTTATGCCTTCAGGTGGGTCAACCAAGTTCCAAACTTGGTTTTCATACATGGAATCCATTTCCGACTTCATGGCACCAAGCTACTTATCACTTTCTGAACTTGTCAGCACTTCTTCATAACTGGTAGGCTCCTCATCATCAATGAGTAACACGTCGTTTGATTCACTTACGAGAAATCCATATCTCTCAGGAATATTGCGTGTTCTACCAGATCTATGAAGATGTGGTGTTACAATAGGTCCAGCCGATTGCTCATCACTATGAGTTGTCGGCTGTTGTGCTTCACCAGGTATCTCATCAATGTCTATTTGAGTCTCTCGAGCCTCCTCAAGCTCAACGACACTCCCACTATTTTCTTGCAAGAGAAACTCTTTCTTTAGAAACACAGCATGCCTTGAAACAAACACCTTTTGTTCCACAGGATGATAGAATTGGTAACCCCTTGTTTCCTTAGGGTATCCAATAAATAGACATTTATCAGACTTAGCATCCAATTTGTCTGATACTGTCCACTTCACATAAGCAGGACAACCCCATATCTTAAAGTAAGATACATGAGGTTTCTTACTATTCCATATCTCATATGGAGTAGTAGAGACTACCTTGGTTGGCATTCTGTTTAACAAGTAAACAGCTGTCTGAAGTGCATAGCCCCAAAAGGACTTGGGAAGATTCGCATGATTCATCATTGACCTGACCATGTCCAACAAGGTCCAGTTACGCCTCTCTGATATACCATTATGCTGTGGTGTATATGGCGGAGTCCATTGAGACCATATACCATTGTCTCTTAGTTGATCAAGAAACTCCTGACTCAAGTATTCACCACCTCAATCCGATCGAAGTATTTTAATACTCTTGTCATGTTGTTTCTCTACTTCATTTCTGAATTCTTTGAACCTTTCAAAGGCTTCAGACTTGTGTTTCATCAAGAACACATACCCAAACCATGAGTGATCATCGGTGAAGGTAATGAAGTAGCTATAGCCTCCTAAAGCTTGAGTTGACATAGGTCCACATACATCAGTATGTATTAGACCTAGTAACTCTCCCACTCGTTCACCTTTTCTAGTAAAAGGTAACTTAGTCATCTTACCTTTTAAGCATGATTCACATATATCGTATGAATCCAATTCAAACGATTCCAGAATTCCACATCGGTGTAATTCGGACATGCATTTCTTGCTTACATGGCCAATACGACAATGCCACATATAGGAGTCTAATTGATTACCCTTTCGAGCACACGTGTTGCTCGCTTCGATATTGAAAATGTCACTGGATACGTCCAAAGTATAAATGCCATTACTCAAAGTTCCAGTTCCATAAAGTACGCTATTCAAAGTTATATAACAAAAATTGTTACTAAATGTCAAATGGAAACCATTTCTATTTAAACAGGAAATAGAAATAATGTTCTTTATTAGAGAAGGAACATAATAGCAATTGTCCAGTTCCAAGACTAGTCCACTAGGGAGCTTCAGCAAATAAGTTCCGATGGCGACCGCAGCAACCTTTGCGCCATTGCCAACTCACAAATTTGACTCCCCTCTGACAAGTCTTCTTCTATTCCTTATCCCATGTATGTCATTACATATATGTGAGCCACACCCAGTATCCAATACCCAAGTGTCTAAGGAAATAGAATGACAATCAATAACGAAGATACCTGAAGAGGATGGGGCATCGGATGCCTTCTTCTTCTTCATGGACTCAAGATAAATCTTGCAGTTTCTTCGCCAGTGGCCTTCCTTGCCACAGTGATGGCAAGTGCCCTTTTGCGCTGGTTCTGCCTTCTTTGCCTTTTTGTTCTTCCCTTTCTTCTATTATTTTGCCTTCCTCTTAGAACCTTTCTTTGAGGAATCAACTAACAGAACCGCCTTCTCCTCATGCTTCACAGAAGGCTCCACAGTCTTCAGCATATTGAGGAGCTCGGGAATAGTGGATTCTAATTTGTTCATCCGATAGTTCATCACAAATTGTAAGAAACTCTTGGGCAAACAATGTAGAATTAAGTCAATACTTAACTCATGATCCATCACAAATCCGAGGGTGGCTAACCGCTCGATGTACCCATTCATCTTTAGCACAAACTGCACTACAGACGAACCTTCTTGCATCTTCGTGGTGAAGAGGAGCCTAGAGACCTCGAACCTTTCGGATCTCGCTTGCTCATCGAACAACTCATGAAGATGGAAGACCATAGTATTAGCATCCATATGCTCATGCTGCTTTTGCAACTCAGGTACCATCGCCGCTCGCATGATGCAACTCGCTAGCTCAGAATCTGCCACATGCTTCTGATAGACCAACATTTGGTCTGGAGATGCATCGTCCTTAGGACGGTTGGGAAGAGGCTCTTCAAGGACATATGCAAGCTTTTCCGCCTTGAGAACAATTCTCAGGTTTCTAAGCCAGTCCAGGAAGTTAGGCCCAGTCAGTTTGTTCGAATCACAAATAGTGCGAAAATTCAAAGACGTCATGATCAATTTATTGACCTAGAAATACAAAACGAGCATATATGAGAAAACAATTTTAAAATGCATCAATATACATTTATAAATCCCATTCATTTTTCGAATTTCAAAAACCCCAAAATCTCTTCGGGAGATCGTAGGTCCATCTCCGAATGGGTTGATATCCATCATAGTTATGAACAACCTTGGAGAGAGTCCAACATGCCATTCATAACTACGACGGTAGGTATCAACTATACCGATTGCATATCACGTATATGCAACTATCACAATGTGCTATCAACTAATTGAATGTTCACACATACATCGGGTTGTTAACACATTAACAAGTATGCATCATATGCATAGCGCCCAACTTCACCTCCCTTTACATCGACCTTGGAGAGAGTCCAACAAGCCGATGCTCCAGGTTAAAACCAACCCATTAATCGGGAAATAGTTTTAATATGGTTAGAGCGCATTCAACCAATTAGCCCAGCTTGGAGAGAGTCCAACAACCAAAGCTAACGATTGACCTCTGACTCTTACCATATTAGTATTAAACTATTCCATGGTTTGAACATGTTCGGGTTCGAGCCGGGCTTGGAGAGAGTCCAACAACCCAAACAAGAAACGGAACTCTGGTTCAAACCATATTAATGGAAGGTGTAGGCTTTAATATTGTTTAATGCTTTTTATGTCTCATCCTCTGTGCATGCAAATAACTATTATCTACATGGCATGACATACATGGCATACATCTACATGTTACAATACGCATGACATTATGATATGCATCTAATGCAATTACATGACATACAATTATGTCATGTACATAATTTCCTTATATGTCATAACTATTTATGAAAATAAAATATGTTTAAGATTTGATTCTCCAAATCAAATCATGATTAAATTAGGAAATAAATTTCCAAATCTAATCACATATTTTATTTGTGGAAATAGTTGATTAATGAAAGTCAATTTAGGAAACCAATTTCCTAAATCTTCAAAACTACTTATGGAAATAAAATATTTTAAGATTTGATTTCCCAAATCAAATCAAGATTAAATTAGAAAACAAATTTCCAAAATCTAATCAAATATTTTATTTATAGAAAATATCAATTTCCATAAATACTTCCAACTTTCCAAAAGTGGAAGATTTTCATAAATACTTCTAGACTTTCCAAAATTGAAAAATTTCCATAAATACTTCTAATTTACAAAATTAGAAAATTTCCAGAAATAACATTATGACTATCGCAAAACCATTTTTACGATTATGTCGAAACACAACCTGGGCTCTGATACCACTATTGGGTTTCCGGCACCGCGACGTGTGTGTTTTCGATCACGTTTCGTAAACATGAGCACAGTGGAAGCAATAAAAATAATAACTCTAAATTTATTACAACACACACATCACACGCATGCATAGTACAATAAGTGTAGACATAACCGTAAATTTAAATTTGCAATAAAAGAAAATTTAACTACGTTATACCTTTCGTATTACGTGTAGCGGGAACGACATCAACCGGAACGATCCTCGCTAGAATCGTCTCTATCCGTATCCATGCCGAGTATCCTTAGGATGACTTCGCTAAGCCATGAGCTTCGTCTTCGTACGGGTTACTAGCCTCGTGTTGAAGACGACGTGATCGAGAGATGATCACGATCCGAATCCAAATTCGGATCCAAAAAAGAGTCCTCAAAACTCGCTTCTCCGGATAGGTATTCGTCAACCGATTGACGAATCCTTCGTCCTCCACCTCACAGGATTACCGGAGATCGAATCCCCGGTAAGTTAGCCGCTGTCGGAGCTCTACCCGTCATCCAAACGACGCTCCGACGAGAGGAGAACAAGCTGTCCAGAAAACTGGACAGCTTTGGTGGAGGAGATAGGCGCCGGCCAACCAAGGGAAGATAAAGCTCACCTTGATGCCAAACCTAAAGGAGATCACCGGAGGGTCGCCGGAGGATCACCGGCTGAAGCTTGGACGTCGGCAAGTAGTTGGACGGCGGCACAAGGGGCAGGCAATGGAGGTTGGCGCCAACTCTTAGAGGGGATGAAGTGGGCGGCAACTATTGCTGGGGTTTTGGATTAGGGCTTAATTATCCCTTAAGCCCTCTTTTATAGAGAACTAATTCTCTTAATGGTTATTGGATCATAACCATTAGTCCCGTTAACCCGCTTCATTAAGATAAGTTAAAATAAACCAAACCATGATGGTTTATTTTAAGTTAAAACGAACCGAACCAACTTTTGGTTCATTCGTTTAAAATAAACCAAACCCTTTGGTTTATTCTCCTCCATTGGATTAGAACCAAACCATTTTGGTCCATCCATTATGTCTTCATAAGACACGGCCCATCCACGCTTCCATTGCGACTGAAACGATTTCATGCTCGCTCCATGTTTGGTCCAACCAAACTTAGTTTCTCTCGGTCTGAGAATCTCATTCTCAAGCTCGTTTTAAATCCTTCGGATTACGCTCATTGTGCGTGTGACCAAATATGTTCTCGATTTATGTTGGCCGTCTATAATTAACCATTAATTATAGAACGATCATGAGTGGCACCTAGTAGTACATCATGATCCCCAATTAACCAAAAAGATCAACGGTTGATCCAGAGCTATTTTTGAAACCCTTTAGCAGCTCGAATGATTCGTGCCCCATTCCCTTCACTCATCTTATACCCACTTGGTTCAGGACATGGTCTATAGTGTCAGTCCCCACTAGGCTGACTACGTCACACCTAGCCCAAGTATCATTTCCTCGTCCTACGGATTCTAGTTATTGCACATGTATCGAAGAGTACTTTACTCTAAACATGTAATGCTTTGGCCAAAGACTTTAGTAACAATCCGACGAGAGGCCATGGGTATACATCTCCTCGCAAGGAGTGGTGAATCCTTTATAGTCTATTCAAACACCTTTGATCACTTCGACTTAAACCCAATCATCCCGGGTCCACATCTCCTTAGAGATGTTTGCTTAAGATGTCAAAGCATAAGTCTCCATGATCAAGATGACTTGAATACCGCAAGTCAAAGGAACATCGCACTTAAGGTACAGTAAGAACTTCATTGACATATCTATATATGCAGAGAACCATATGAAGTCTTATGGCTGGTCACTCCAATGAACTAGTTACCATAACTAGCATCCACGATTAACTCCGGACATCACAATGTCTCCAGCCAGTGAAAATCAGCTGCTTTGATACACCAAGGAGTATACCTCGTGCTAGTCTCGACAGAATTGATGGTGTCCAAATCCATCAATTCATCGACTAGGGATAATTTCGATACATCACAGTTACACATGTAGAGATACTCACTAGTTGTGATCCAATCACAAATTCTCTCATGCTGTGAATCGTATCGTGGACATTCAGTAAATGAGTTTAAGATTCAATCAAATACATAAAACATGTATACTCAAATAGTGAATCTTCATTTATCATATAAATGGTTCATACATAAGGCGATTGCCTTAGGACATCTCTCATATATTACTAACAAATAGTGCAATTGATAGTTATTTTTCAAACATTGCTCTTACTAGTGATGTAGATAAAACTGATGATGTTTGGCATGCTAGATTAGGACATATAGGACAAGATTGCATGAATCAGTTAGCTAAAGAGGGCTTCTTGGGCTCTTGTGCTAAGCTTAGCTTGTCTATATGTAAGTATTGTCTTGCTGGAAAAGCAACTAGGAAACCATTCAGTAATGCTATTAGGGCTGAGTAACCATTGCAATTAATGCATTCAGATATTTGTGGTCCAATGATTATGAAGGCTAGACATGGAGCTTCCTATTTTATTACATTTATTGATGATTTCTCTCATTTCGATCATGTGTATTTGATTTCTCATAAATCTGACGCATTTGATTGCTTCATTCGTTATATGAATGAAGTTGAGAATCAAATGGAACGTAATGTTAAGACTTTATGCATTGACCATGGAGGGGAATATTTGTTTGATTTGTTCAAGATAATATGTAATAATAAGGGGATTATTAGACAACTGACAATCCTTGGAACTCCACAGCAAAATGGGGTTGCTGAGAGAAGAAATATGACTCTTCTAGAAATGGTTAGGTCTATGATGGCACAGACTAATTTGTCAATCTCTTATTGGGGAGATGCATTATTAACTACGACCTATATACTTAACAAAGTACCTTCAAAGTCAGTTTCATCTACCCCATATGAATGTTGGACAGACAGAAAATCAGATTTGAGCAATCTGAGACCCTGGGGGGCAGTTGCCTATATTCATGATAGTTCTCACAAGTATAGAAAACTAGGATCTAGAGGTAAAATTTATATCTTTATAAGATATTATGAGACATCCAAAGGTTATGTTTTCATAGGTGAGCAACAAAATGGAATCATCTTTGAATTTGATTTGAGAGATGTTACTTTTCTTGAAACTGAGTCTCCAGCTAGATGTGAGGTTGATAAGACAGTTCCTCTATTTGAGGAGGATGAGTCATTATCAACAAGACAGGTCTCAAGTGGGATACCTAGACTTTGTCAACCCAGTGAGAGTAATTTATCTGCTCACGGGGTGACTTCTTAGGACCCCAACTTACGAAGAAGTTTTCGTAAGATCAAACCTAAGAAGAGGTTTGATATTGAGAATAGGTAATGATGACACTCCCAGTTGATGATGATGAACCTCAATCAGTTGAGGAAGCTCTGGGATGTAAAGTTAGAGAAAAGTGGAAAAATGCAATGGTTGAAGAGATGGAATCAATGATTCAGAATCATGTTTGAGAGTTAGTCGATCTTCCTCCTGGCCGAAGGGCTATTTAGAATAAATAGATTCTCAAAATAAAGAGGAAATCAGATGAATCTATTAACCGATACAAAGCTTGTTTATTTGCAAAAGGATTTACCCAATTGGAGGGTATAGACTTTGAAGAGATATTTTCTCCTATAGTTATGTTTGTGTCAATCCGAGTCATTCTGGCTTTTGTGGTGCATTAAGACTTGGAGTTATATCAGATGGATGTAAAATCTCTTTCCTTAACGATGAGTTTGATGAGTAAATCTATATGGTTTAGCCAGAAGGTTTCAATGTTGAAGGCCAAGAAGAAAAAATATATAGATTGAAGAAATGTATCTATGGGTTAAAGCGAGCATTAAGACAATGAAATATAAGATTTAACGAAGTCATTTTATCTTATGGTTTCAAAATGATTAATGAGGATCATTGTATTTTCCTAAAAAAAGGAAAAAGAAAAGTATGTAATTTTATCATTATATGTTGATGATATGCTGATAGTAGGAAATGACATAGGTTTTGCGATAGAAGTCAAAGAGTGACCTTCATCACAATTTGACGCAACAAATATGGGAGAAGCTGAATACATCTTAGGAGTTAAGATCATCAGGGATCGATCTAAGAGATTTTTGGATTTGTCTCAAGAGTCTTATATAAATAAAACGTTACAACATTTTAGCATGTTTGATTGCAACAATGAACATACACCGATTGTGAAAGGTACTATTCTGAGCAAGAGTATGAGTCCCAAGACTTCTGAAAAAATAGCCAAGATGAATAAAAAAATCATATGCCAGTGCTACAGGTAGTTTGATGTACACTATGTTGTGTACTCGTCCCAATATCAGCTATGTTGTTGGCTTAGTCAGTCGGTTCCAATCGAATCTAGGATCGAGACACTGGAAGGCAGTGAAAAGGATATTCAGATATCTAAAAGCGACAACAGGTTATAGTCTATTTTATCAAGGATCAGATATGAGCCTGAAGGGCTATTCAGATGCAGATTGGGCTGGGGATCTGGATGATAGAAAATCCACATCAGGCTATGTGTTCTTGTTGAATGGTGGCACCATCTCCTAGAACAACAAGAAATAGGCTTTTGTGGGCTTATCAACTATGGAAGCTAAATATGTGGCATGTTCAGCAGTTGTACAAGAAGAAGTCTTGTTAAGGAGGTTTCTGAAGCATCTAAAGATTGCTGAGGACAGTGGGAGTCCAGTGACCGTGTATTGTGATAGTCAAGCTTCTATAGCATTTTCTAAGGATGACAAATATCACATCAAGGGCAAACATATAGCTATAAAGTATAACTTTATATGGAATATTGTTGCTAAGAAGAAGATAATTCTTGAGTATATCCCTACATGTGCTATTCTTACAGATTCTTTTACTAAGCTGATGACTAGAGAGTTATTTAATGAGCATGTAAAGTCTATGGGACTTCGTAAAATGTAATAATTTTGTAATGACAATCGGATATTATAATTTGATTATTTGAAATGCTAGCCATAATTTATTCAATATATGTAATGTTACATTCTGATAAGATCTTGGTGAACATGTTGGTAGGTAGTGATTGATTTTCTCACATGGACAATCATCTCTATTTGTTAAGTGCAAATAGGAATAAGACCATTACTTATATGATAGCTTTGGAAGCTATATGTATAGAGATACATACCTACAAGCTGGGGTCATCTTGATATTTGTATCAAGATAAGATCATTTGAGAAAAGTGATCGAAGTAAATGCTCCCACCATTTACTATACCTATTTGGAGCCAGATTTGAATTAATGTGTTGAATTCAGTATTAGACATTTGGAATGTCTAGATCGAAATCTGTATGATATTAATTTGATAAAAATATGCACTCTTTATTAGTAAAAAGAATAACATCGTAACATGTGATTCATACCACATGTGCTAAGACGGCAATAGGGGTAGTAGGAGAATGGATCCATGCTTCTCTACTATGTGAGTCCTTTGAGATTATATGTTAATCACAATATTTATCCTGAGTGACTATTTAGCTGTCTACTTGAAGTTTTAATCAGGGTCTGCTACTTTAGCATGTAAACCTATTGACTATAGATGATTTGGTGTATGGAACATGACTAGGAAAGCAACTAAAATGAATGGATTCAAACTAAAAAGGAAAATTAAATAGATTTATATCTTTTGAGAATTATTCACTGGTCGACCCATTTCTGTTGTGTATAGAAATGATTGTGAATATTGAAAATATGGAACATGCTCTTGACATGATGGTCATTATGAGGGATTCGAGATGTTCATATTGATGTAAATAAAGGTTATTTAATCTGGATAAATAGCAAGACATGGATGTATCTAGGGAAATAGTTATGTACCACCAGGAATATAGTTTTGTACCACCTGGAGAACGGTCGTGTGCCATCTGGAGGATTACTGTGTGCCATTAGACGAATGAATATGTGTCATTCAGAGAATGGTTATGTACCATTTCGAGAGAGGCTAAGTTAGGTGTAACAACTTTTCTTAGCATTGATTGCTCTATGAGCAGCTATGTAAGGTGTAACAACTTTCTTAAAAAAGGATTGCTTAGTGTGCTTGTTGTTGCACAAATCATTTTCCTAAGCATGAATTAGATGTTCTATTGGTATGTGTGACCATTAATCTCTGTTCTATTAGTCTTTTGGGATTATGAACTCTGACTCTATTTTAGTCTATGTGACTAAATACTTCTTATTAGTCTGTGTGACTATAAACTCCGACTATATTCAGTCTACCTGACTAAATACCTCTTATAGGTCTATGTGACCATTTTACCTATGTGGCATTCACTTGAACGAGTGGGAGATGTAGGCAGTTTGATAAACTACGCTACAGTTTAATTAACTGCATACACGTTGCCATGTATGACAACATGTTCTGATGCACATGGAATGCACTGGTTTCATTCTTGCACTTCCTTTTGGCCCTATATAAGGGGAGTGCGTCCAAGAGAATTGTGAGGTTTTTTTTTTTTGAGTGTGGAATGTTGTCGGAGTGGTGAGGAGTATTTGAGCAACACCGAAGGCTGCCAGAGAGTCAAGAGAGAGTGGAAATCATCCAAGGTGTGGATGAACTTGGTTTGGAGAAGAGTAGGGATCATCCGATCTCTTTGTGATCATCCCTCAGACGGTAGGCTTCTTCCCCTTCGATCTCCGGTGACCTTATGATAGAAGCATAGTAAGATTTCTACTTTTACAGTAATGTTGTTCAGTTTCATTAAATTCATGTAAACAAATAAATAAGAATATTCAAAAAACACATCATAATTTATATTTTAGGCAAAAGATCTATTTTTTTCTTGCCTAAACTAAGCCAACCCAAGTTTAAAAAAACCTTATTTTATCGAGCATTTTTACGAAGTTGTTATGCTGCATGACGGATACCTGCACGATTGTGAGCACCCGAGCATGTGCAGTAATCGGGAATGCACAATAACATCTAACGTCAGAAGCTACTATTGCTCGGTGCCGATGCCAACCGTAATCTGATCAAAATTTGGCCATGGTCTTGCCGATATCGGAGTCTGATCGAATCGCGGTCGGATTTCGATCAGATTGTGGCTGGAATTGGTCGCGATTGCGACCATCAATGCTAATGGTGTTGCCAACCATAATTCGATCAGATTCCAATAGCAATCCGATTGCGATTCAGTCGATTGGATGGTGACGACCCTAATGGGTTCAGGGATAAGGTTATAGTGTGGATGATGATCAATGCTGAAGAATTTGACTGGAGATCGCCGAAGAGAAATACTGTGCATTTTTCATGTACTATGCATCTCCATACAACGGACGACTGAGATCACATCGTGAAACATATCAAACCTTATATATATATATATATATATATATATATATATATATATATATATATATATATATATAACTCATCCGTGAGTACCTCCATTATTCATCGTCCGATCTTCTAGGGATCAAGAATTGGGATATAGTGCTCACCCGATAGGACAGTGGATAATGGAGATGTTCACGAGTGGTCACAGATGAGTTGTGTAAGATATATATATATATATATATAAGAATATTATTATTCAGAACTCATCAATGAGTATCCATGAGCACCTTTATTATCCATCGTCTAATTTCCTAGGGTTCAAGGATTAGGCTATAGTGCTCACCCGATCGGACGATGGATAATAGAGGTGCTCACGGATGAGTTGTGTGTGTGTGTGTATCGCATGATGAGCTCTTCATCGTCTGATCAAATGCAATTGCATAGTAAATAAAAAATGCACAATATTTCTCTCCTGCAACTCCGACCAAATTCTTCGATGTCAATTGCCATCCACACTATAGCCCAACCCCTAAATCCGACAGGATCACCCCCGCCATCTGAGCGACCGAACCACGACTAGATTCCGACCATATTGGGTCAGAATCCGACCGCAATCGCAACCTTATTTTAAATTTATACTATTGCATTCTTAGTAGTCTCTTAAATTTCTCCATGCTCTTTTTTTTTATAGATTTGAAGGTTCTTAGGGTCACTAATTTAGAAATTTGTGTCAAAAGTTCTTGGTAATATTGATTAAAAAAATTTGATGGCTCTAAAGTGATGGGGTTCGTTTGTTGCGCTATATGGGGGTTGAATAGTGATTCGTCGATTTTGTCATTCGATCTTGTTCGTGCTTGTCTACAAAGTGTCAGCATAGCGGAATACAAATACAAACACATGCATAAGACAATGTTTTTTACATGGTTCGGAACATACGGTTCCTATTTCACGGGCGAGCTAGTGATCCACACCCACTATACTCTTTCTCCTTCTCGGCAATACATCGGAGGTGAAGAAACCTCTTCAATGAGTTTACAATAATAAACAACAACACAAATAACAAAATACAATATATGAATGAAATACGAAATAAAAAACTGCTTTACAAGTGTGCTTTTGCTTTGAGTGTTTGTTGGTTGCGTTGGGCGAGCTTGGAAGGCCTGGAAAGCATCAACTTATCCCCTTCAAGATCACCAAGAATCGACTTCTTCAACCCTCCATCGTAGCCTCCTTTTATATCCTATACCAGGTTAATTTTCGACCTAACAATCGACTGCCTACCTATCTATTGTCTCACAATAGACTAATCGACGTCGACTTTCACCCAACAGACACTTACGCAGTGGATTGCCATTACCGTCAGTCAACTTCAAGCCATCAATCGACTAACTAGTCGACTATAAGACCTTTCCTGCCCTCTCCACTTAAGGGCAATTGAATGCTCAATACTAGTAGTCGACTGCCAGTGGCTAGTTGACTGGTATAACCCACTAGTCGACTGTTAGAGCCATAGTCAATAGTTGAGACTCAGTCGACTACTCACCAGTTGACTGGATCATAATCTCAGTTGACTACTTGAGTCAACTAAACCTCTCAAGTGTCGTGCACTCGACCAGCCAATTGGTCAATATCACTAGTTGACTAGTAAATCTCAAAATTAAGGTTTAACCCAAGTATGATCTCCACATACTTGATACTTACCCTAGGCCTAGACCAAAGCCTTCAAGCCACCTCCATTAGTCTCACGCCCTCAGAGTCCATCCAAGTCCTCCACGACTCCTTCACCATTTACGCTAGTATTCAAGTGCTTCCATCAACTTTGTCATCTCATCGGGTACCCTTAGCCTAGACCTCGACCTTCAAGCCACTTCTCTCAACCTCACGCCCTTGGTTCGAGTCCATGATTCTTCACTCTTGGTGCTAGCCTTCAAGTTCTTCCATTAGTTTTGTCATGCTAACGGGTCTACCTTTGCCAAGAGGTCGTGCCTCCAGGACTTATCCATTGCCAAGCCTTAATGCTTGGACTTTCATCGCCAAGACTACAAGCTTGGACTTACACTACCAAGACTACACCCTTGGACCTTTTCTTTTCCAAGTATCCATACTTGGACTTTCCCTTGCCAAGACTCTGTTAGGGCAATCAACCCAAGTATGTTCATGATTTTGATGTGTGTGTCAAAGAGTTTAAGTTAGGATGTATATGCTTTTGATGTGTGTGTTCTAGTTGTGCAAGTCTTGGTGAATCACACATAAGTAGCATGATACGGTCGAGCATTGGCAAGTTCACTAATTTCATGGATCGGGTCCTTGAGTTGGTGAAGGATGGCACGGGGAGAAGCCATGAGCTTAGTGCATTCGAGGGACCATCAGACAAGGAGCGATGGAGTTAAGCCAAAGGAAGCAAACTTCATGGCAAGACACAAAAGATGGCACAGGGAGAAGCCGTGAGCTTTAGTGCATCTGAGGGACATGGGTCGAAGGAAGAGAGGTTCGATGGTATACTCCATGAGAGGTTGAAAGTTGAGCGATTGTAACCTGGTGTGGTTAGTTCAACTTAGGTGAACTTGGCCAAATGGCTAAGATCAAGTGGCGGATGCTCAAACATCTTTATTTGAGGTTTTACTCGACGCCAGTTGACTGATATAGGTATCAATCGACTGGTTAAGCAGTTGACTACTATCGACTGAGGTGTTGTGGCCCATTAGTTGACTGTTATAAGTGGACACGGGCACAAAACCTCTCGTAGCCGACTGATTGCTTGAGCAGTCGAACTGATAGCTGGATTAGTCGGTTGCTAGTGTGATCAGTCGACTGATCAATATACCATTGAGCTGTGACGATCGTAGATCATGCTTGGTCAGAACCCGTTGGAGTCAGTCAGCTACAGTGACAGTCGACTGCTAGTATGCAGCAGTCAACTACTACAAGCCCAATGGGAAAATCATCCTCCTTTCTATAAAAGGAGGCCTTGGGAAGCTTGAGGAGGCTAGTGTTGATATTCCAAATCCTTGTCTCAAGCCTTCCAAGTTTTCTAAGTATTTTTACTCTATTCTTCTCTAATTCTACTTCTATTATCTTGTGAGAAGAAGAGGTTATTGTAAGAAGGTCCTTCTCCACCTTGTGTTCATCTAAAGGAGAAAATAGTGGAAGGTTGAAGGAGTGATCCACCTAAAGGATTGTCGTGGACTAGTGGCAAGAGGCCATGAACCATGTTAAAGGCTTGTGTTAGCATTGTCTTTCTTAATTTTGTTTTAGTCTTCATTTGATTTGTGCTTTCACTAACAAATCTTGTAGTTAATTATGAAAGGCTATTCATTCCCCACTTCTAGATGGAGCATCAGTCCTAACAGACTCCACCCTTGGACTTTCCTTGCCAAGTATTCATACTTGGACTTCTCCATTGCCAAGACTCTAATCTTGGAATTTCCTTGCCAAGTCTCTAAACTTGGACTTCTCTTTGCCAAGTATCCATACTTGGACTTCTCCATTGGCAAGACTCTAATTTTGGACTTCCACTTGAGTCTCACTCGAGCTTGGTCAACCTTTTGTAAGGGCAATTAATCCATGAATGATGTGTTTTGATGTGTGTGGAAAAGGTTTAAGTTAGGTTGTTATGGGTTTAATATGTGTGTTGAAGTCATGCAGGACTTAGTAATTCACAAATGGTGAAAGCATTGGCAAGTCACCATCTCATGACTCGGTCCTTGAGTCGGTGAGGGATAGCATTGCGGAAGTCGTGTGCTTGGTGCATCCGAGAGACCGACGGACGAGGAGCATTGGAGTGAAGCCAAAGGAAGTAGACTTTAGAGCGAGACGCGAAGGATGACATTGCGAAGCCGTGCGCTTAGTGCATCCGAGGGACGTGGCTGGACGAAGATAACTTCAAGGCGAGGGACTCCAAGGGAAGATGAGAGTGAGCGATTGTAACCCGGGATGGGGTAGCTCGTAGGTGAACTTGGCCAAATGGATAAGTGTCGGATGGGTTTTCCCGACATCAGTCGACTGCCACGAAGTGGTAGTCGACTGAAGACTCGACTGGTATTTGAGTCTAGTTTCTGTCTCAGCAGTCGACTACCAAGGATTGGTAGTCGACTGTCAAAACCATCAGTTGACTGCTGATGGCAGCAGTCGACTGGTCATGAGGGTTTAGGGCACAGAACATTGGAGAGTCGACTGCTCGCTTCAGGCACTCGACTGTTAGCTCCATCAATCGACTGATAGGAAGATCAGTCGACTGATGTGGGAGTCGTTGGTTGGAATCCAACATGGAAGAAGTCATTGCGAGGCAACGACTACAGTAGCAGTCGACTGATCGAGGCATCAGTCGACTGCTAGCTGCCCAACGGGAAGAATAACCTCTTCCCTATAAGAAGAGGCTTTGGGTCATCTTTAGGGGTTAATGCTTCTACTCTAAACATCTCCCAAGTGCCCAACATGAATTTCCTCCTCTTCTTTGAGTTTATTTCAATATTGTAAGAAAGGTTACCTCCACCTATCTTGGTGCAAAGGAGAGACTAGTGGATTTGAAGGGAGTGATTCGCCA
This sequence comes from Wurfbainia villosa, assembly GCA_025175895.1. Lineage (NCBI taxonomy): Eukaryota > Viridiplantae > Streptophyta > Magnoliopsida > Zingiberales > Zingiberaceae > Wurfbainia > Wurfbainia villosa. The sequence goes on along the minus strand of CM046008.1, from coordinate 17,575,482 downwards.
TACGAATTGGGTAGTGGATTAGCGACAAGTCCATGAACCACGTTACATAATTGTGTTAGCGATTGCTCTTCTTTTTACTTCTTGTATTTAGCTTAATCTTTTGTTAGCATTTGTTTTCCGCTGTGCTAACGAGTTTGTAGACGAGCAATCAATGAACGATCTCCACCGTACACGCGAAAAGCTATTCACCCCTTCTAGCTAGCCACCGATCTTCCAACAAGTTGTATCAGATCCAAGATTTCTTGTCACCGGACTCACCGCCGCAACAAGCACGACAAGAGATGGCCGGCTCCAACATTCATCCACCGAAGTTTGAAGGAGAATTCGCTTGCTGGAAAAAGCGAATGGAGGTATTCTTCGAAACGGATTTTGAAATAATGTTAATAATAGAAAATGGTTTCGAAGTTCCTAGGGATGAAGAAACAGAGCCAATGGTGAAATCTAGATGGTCAAAGAAGCAAAGAGAGGAGCACTTGGTGAATTCGAAAGCCAAGCATTATCTATTCAACATGCTTCCTCAACAAGAGATAAATAGAATTGGGGAGTGCTCAAGTGCCAAAGAGATGTGGGAGAGATTGGTAGAGCTTCATGAAGGCACCTCGGAAGCCAAATTAGTAAGAAGGGATCTCCTCCGCTCACAATTGAACAATATCAAACTTGACAAGGGAGAAAAGGTATTATCACTACACTCTAGATTTAAAGAAATTATTAATGGGTTATCAAGTGTAGGTGAGAAGCTATCAAACCGGGACATGATCATGAAAGAAATAGATTCTTTTCTCCGGTCATCCAAATGGAGCTCCATGGTGGACTCCTTTTATATTTCAAAGAATCTAGAGGTAAGTACTCTAGATGAATTTTTATCTTCTATGGAGCTTCACGAAACTAGAATTTGAAGGTATAATAGAAGAATCAAGGAGTCAACCAAGGGGAGTGGCACTAGTAGCAAGCAAGGGGAAGAAGAAGAAGGAAACTCCACCTTCTTCATCCGATGATGATTCTTCCTGTCATGCCCCGAGAGCCTACCGAGCCAAAAATCAAACGGACGACACCTCCCCTGTACGTGGCAATATTTCGGGTTAATACAAGGCCCGTAGGCCCACAATAACAACAATATATATAACAATATCACCAAACCACAATCAACATAACAAACTACTACAACAAATACACAGCGGAAACGATACCACAATAATACAATCCCACACATGCATACCGGTATGACTAACACAACACGACAACACAGAACCTCGACAAAATCCGAATATACAATATGTAAATCAAAAAAACTCCAAAATACAATACACAATGGACGGAAAGCCCAAAGCCAATACGGGAGCCTCGGAGGTGAGATGAGACGTCAGCCAGCGGTGCTTCAAGCTGTCATGAAGTCTTCTACCTGTTACCTGGGCAACAGAAAACCCAGGGTCCATGAGGGGTGGTGAGTAAAACTCAGCTAGTAATAGAAAAACATGTATATATGTCATATCACATATAGTTTCAACAACATACTCTAGAAGTACAACAGGTATATCAACATAGTATATAAATACAAGCATATACCGTCAAACCAAATAAACAACATAAAAATGCAGACATACCTGAAGTATGCCATGCTACTCTGATCCAACCTGAACATATATCCAACATATATATATATATAACAGGAAGAGTAGATCAAATCACAATATACTCTAGCTACAGGTCAAGGTATCTAATGGTCTGTCCAAACATATACGAGTACCCGATACAATCGTATAATAAATGCAAGAAACATGCATGAATATGATGTACAATCAAATGCAACAAACATAATCCAATCAAGTGCAACATCACAATAAGCATATATATATAGACTGTATCTATATATATATTAATCTCAACCATCCATATATATATATATACATACATATATGTATCTATATATTGTAATATGCAAAGTGCCATCAGATACGGCAATGCAACATGCATGGTCATGTCTGCTCACCCCTACTCGCTACCACGACCCCAGTGTGGCCTAGGTGGCACGACATGACAACTTTCCCAACTCACACCAACCACTGCTATAGAGTGGCCGAGTGGGAAGTATGATCAAGTAGCATATGAGCGTAAAACGCTCGCTACACAACGGGGGTCCCTGCTGCTGGCCACTGTGACTAACACTACCAATGAGTGGTCGAGTACCACGCACCCAGGACAACAACACGCAACTCCAACTACCACCGTCTATAGTAGTAGAGTGCGGCACAACAGATGCTCTGCCCTCACACCAGTTACTCCTCGGGGAGTGCTCTGGGAGGCAAGATGACTGACGACTCTCTCAACCCCAAGGGAGACTATGTCGTCAGAATGCATGCAAATGACATGTGTATGTTGTCACACGTACAACCATCTACCACAGACTCTCTGTTCAGCAAAGAGTCGTACCCATCTAATCAATACACTCTCTATCCTGTAGAGAGTCGTACACAATAGATCGACGGACTCTCTATCCTGTAGAGAGTCGTACTCGACTGATCCTGACTCTCTCTCCAATAGAGAGTCGTACTCAACTGATCGATGCACTCTCTATCCAATACAGAGTCGTACTCGACTAATCATACCAAGTTGGGACCACCGGTCCGCAGCGACACACTAATCACCTTTCACTTAACCATTACACAACTCATGGTTGGTAACAGTATGCAACATACGGGTATTGGAAATAAATCCTACCTTTAGGGCATTACTTACCCATAGATGATCTTTTTCCAATTTATAAATTGGGTCATCCCTCGTACTAACATTTACACCCTACTAAACATCTAGGTCAATTTACATCACATCTATAACTCCTAAATCATGATAGGGTATATGTGATATCAACAATTGAGCATAAATATATCAAACGATAAGTTCAAGCATACGATAAAGAGAGCAGGGTCAAGGTACTATGAACACCTAACATGCTCATATCTATGACTAAATCTGAATGCAATACATCTACCCGGACCAGGTAGGAAATTACCCACCTGTTGAGATGCTCGTATCAAGTGTCTCCGCGTTCATGTCTCTATCTCAAATCCAGGTCCTATAAATATAACATACATAAACAAATGGCAGCGTAATCAAACTGTAGGTATAGAAATCTAATCCAACCTAAATCTTTGGCTGATTCGCTACTATCTGCAAGGGTAGTTCCATATCCTTCCATACTAATCCCTGTTTATATTCTAACTCTTGATTAGTCAATTTAATCATGTAGTAGTGTAATTCTTTACACTTCATTTACTAATCATATTTGATCTATGATTACTTCACAAATAATACTACTGTAACATATCACCTCAAATCAATAACCATATCCAAATCCAGTTTACAACCATACCTATTAGGTAGTTCGTGCTGATTGTATTCACCTCCGAGAATACTGCCTTGTATCAATGTCCTAATCGACCGCTTCTTGCTCCAACTCAATGTGCCAAATCTGCACAACCCATTTAGGTAGGGAATGACAACTCTTCATCACCTGAAAAATTCACACCGTAATTAACATTCTCTTGACTATTAATCTTTAAATCCTTGATCGATAGGAATGAAGACTATTGTATTACCAGAATCCGACTAGATAGGCTGCAAGGGATCACACAGCAGATCCACCGACTCATCCTCCTAAACCACCGTAAATTAGAATGGTAGCACTCTCCACCACCACGATCACACAGTCGAACTTTGGCTGTGCTCTGGATCAGCAGACTACCACAAATCCCTCGACAACCACCCCTTCCTTTTTTCACCGACTCAAGGCTCTCTGTTCACCGACTCAAGGTGCTACCCAAACTCACCGATCACTCAGCTACGGTAAATCCACAGAAATACCAAAAATTTCGTCCAAGGTGAGATAAGGGCAGACTCTTACCTAACTCCGACGATATTGGCCAGGAAACTCACGGTGACACCGATCCGGGAAAATGACTGGTCGATTCGGCAGAGTGGCTGTTCTGGATGTCCAATGGGGTCGAAAGCAAACCAGCCGACATTGCTATTCCCGACCAACGACTCCTTGCAGTGAAGATCTCCGGCGGCAGAAGGCTCGATCGACGGCGATGGAGCAGCGACCGTTGGTAGGAGAGAAGGGCCGACGATGGGGCAAAGTGACGAGGCACAGCGATAGGGCAAAAGCGGCTGTCGTGGCCGGTACGCGAGTGAGAGGCGACGAGGGAGGCACGGCGACAGGTGGCAACAGATCCCTCACAGCGGCAAGGTTTGGTCGGCTTGGGCGATGACGATGGATCGTCTTGCTGACGAGGCAAGCAGTGGCGGGCGGCAGTTGATCCACTCGCGGTGGCAGTGGCGATGGCATGGCGACGCGTGAGGGAGAAGGCGGCTGCGCGGGGGAAGGGCTAGATCCGGCGAAGATGAAACGGGGATCGGCTGGATTGGGCGGCGACACGCGTGGAGAACTCGAGAGGGGGGAAGAAGACGACGTGATCGGAAGGAAAAGTGCAGTCGCGTAGAAAAAAGAAACCGACGGGAATGAGAAGTCGCGAAAGGGAATCGGCTTAATTAAGCCATTGAAGATAGTCTAAACCGGCTTTACAAAAGCCTGTTTGCTTTATCCCCATGAAATATCTATAAGACCTCCGTTTAAATCCAGAAAAATTTCTAAAATTTCCTGAAAAATTCCATAGTGTGTTTTATCAATTACCGAGGAATATTCTTATTTTTCTTTATTTATTTTTTTTTCCGGTATTTTACATTCTCCCCCACTTATAAAAATTTGGTCCCCAAATTTCGTACTAACATGCAAAAATTTCTTCAAGCGAGTTTCCAAAAGGACCACATACCTTCCTCAAGTGACTAGATGAGACCATCGAGCTCGGATAGTATCTTCTATCTCCCATATAGCCTCCTCATCGGTATGATGCTGTCATCCAACCTTTACGAGTCGGATGATTTTCGTCCCACTACTGTCGCTCCTTGCGACCCAGGCTCCACCCTGGAATCACCTCGTAAGTCGCATTAGATTGAGGTAGAATCGGAACCTCTTTCAGAACATGGTCAACATGCGACACGTATTTCCTCAGTATAAGAATAGGAAAATACGTTGTGAGCACCCGCAAGTGTTGGAGGTAAAGCCAACCGATAAGCTACACCTCCATAATCCACGACACAAGATCCGAATAGATCCTCCAACATTTGAATGTCATTCTCAGACAGTCCATTAGTCCGCGGATGAAATGTTGCACTAAGCCGAAGCTCTGTGCCCATAGTATGGTGCAGACTCTGCCAAAATCGCAAGATAAATCGCGAATCTCTATCTGATATGGTACTTAAGAGTACCCCAATCAATCTGATAATCTTTCGGTAATACAATGCTATCGGATGGTCCAACGAGTACGACCCACGAATAGGAAGGAAATGAGCTGATTTGGTCAGTCGATCCACAATCACCCAAATCACATCACGTCCTTTACGGGTTCTAGGCAATCCCGTAACGCAATCAATCGTGATATGCTCCCACTTCCATTCCGGAATCGGAATTTTCTAGAGCAATCCATCGAGTTTTTTTTTTTTGATGTTCAGCCTTCACCTACTAGCATACTAAACATCGAGCAGCAACATCTGCTATAACTCTCTTTATACCATTTCACCAGTATAAACGTTCAACTCTCGGCACATCTGAGTACCACCAAGGTATATAACCCATCTCGAATGATGTGCTTTCTGTAGCAACTCTTTCTTAAACACTGCAACTCTGAAACCCACTATCCTTATCAGAGATGGAGAATTATCTTCTCAAAAGAGAAGTCCATCAACCATTCAAAATTCACTCCACCACACACTCTGTAAGTGCATGGGAGACTATAGCGACCAATCTCACAAGTTGCAACTGTTCGCATTCCAGCAACTTTATAGTAGCTACTCAATAGCTAGTTAAAATCCCATGAGCATTCCTGCTCCATGCATCTTTAAATCCAGAAAATAACTACTAAAGTCTCGTCATGTATATGACAGCATATCTCGTAGTTTCTTAACTGACGTAAACATAAGGTACGTCTCATTCAATTGTATCGGAATCGTTCCGATCCCTAAAACGACGCATCTGCGTATAACATCCTTTTGATCCACTCCGGAAGGATTAACCAATACTTGCGTAAAAGTTAACCGCCATCTAGGTCCTATAAACTGGTTTCACCAGCTTCCGACTAAATGATTTACAACATCATCTTTGTCAAACAAGTCTGTGGTATAGTAATGCTAAAACATTCTATCCACATCTACAGTAATATCTAAACCATACAAGGAAAACCACCATCTACGGTGGCCGAGTGCACAACTCCAACTACCACAATCAACAGTGGCCAAGTTACGCAACTCCAACAACTACAAAAGGATCCAATCGTGTTAAGAATACATGATTCTTAAATCCAATGACGACTAAATCGTTAATTAGTCTAGCAACTTAATCAAAATTCATACAATTCATACCAAGTATAAAATTGTCGTCTCCACACACCTGCATCTCCTTTACTCTAAGCTGACGATATAATAATCATCTCAACGACAATGATAATTGTATGACATCATGTCACTACAATATCAACACTCCAGTCGTAAACCAACCCTAGAGTATACACAGGCGTTATTGGCTGATCTAAGTAGATCATTCATCCTCAATGAAGGATACTTACTTTCAACAACTATCACATTCCATCATCGATGATCGATACATACTTTCAAAGGTCCATCTCTCTTTCAATAAAGAGTTTCGGATCTTCTCAAGGAGGAATACTGGGATAGATAAATATCCCCTTCAACATCTCCTATAATCGCAACTCACATTCTTCCAATTTCTATAGTGTTTAACAATACTGATACCAGTTAAATTATCACTCGGTATAGGATCTTCGATACCGGATCTATTTTGGCAATCATTTCGATCGCCTACTCCACTTGCCTAAGAAACGACAAGGCTAGGAGTTCACCCAAAACTACATCTGAATGCTCTCGAATTATACGCACATCTGAGAGACATAATCATATTATAATCTCAACAACTTGACCATCTGTAAGGACATGTCTACAGTAAAGATATGTCTATCCGAGTCTAAGGGCATCCCTTGACTTCTTAATTGTTGATCCTCATCTCACCTGACAGTAGAGATACCATCGACCCACAAGTCGATGTAAAGGACCCTTCTAATCCGACTGAGAATGTTCTAGATACAGATACCTGTAACTACAAGCATCTCTCAACATATTAACCTAAAGGGTAAAACTAGAGTAATACTCTGAACGATAAAATATCTATCAATCCGATCCTAAAGGCTCCACGTAGGTCTTGACCTTTCTCCGAAGAGAATAAGATCAGATCCAACTGTCCGCGATAAAACGGTCGCATTTCTGCGATGAATGATCCAAGGATTTTTTTTCCTAGATTATATGATCCTATCACTTAAATCTATGAGCTACAACTGTAGAATACCGACTAGATATGACCTTTGTCGTATACTCTCTCTTCTGCACTAAGCAAAACACATCTGGAGGTAACTACTTGTTGTTGTCTGCCGAGTCTTCTACAATGTCTTCTGCTGATGCTGCTTCTATGCTGATCTCTGCTGAAGGGGAGTATCAAGGAACTCCAACCACTCCTGAGGTAGTAGGTTGATGCTAATACGGTAACCCACATCTTTTGAGCTGATCTCTGCTGTCGAGACGATGCATCTTCCTCCCGGAACACCATCGATAGTCTTCAACTGAATCTTCAAGGTACACCTCCTCCACTGTACTGGTTTCTCAACAATAGCAACAGCTGAACTGCTCCAACAGATAATCTGGCTTCACGTGTCTTCATGATCTGCACTACACACACACAATCCCTTCGGAGTCTTTGTTCTGATTTTGCTGATATCTACAAGAACCTTCTAATGATCTATGATTGGTCTTCTATAATCGGAAAATAGCTTAAAGCCTATAACTCCGATCTTGCTTCTTTTATCCAACAGTCGGAGACTTCTGACTCTAATAAGTTGACCTGCAATAGTTGCTTACCGGTCTCCAACTCTTAAACACTTGTACGGAGTCATTTCTAACTCCTGTCTCAATCCAACGTCTTTCAGCAGGATCTGATAGAAGATCCCGGCATCCTAATCCAACTATAAACCAATAACTCTGGGTGGCTTAAATCATCCATTCATCTTCTTGAGCTATTAGGTGGTCATAACCTCCGCAAGTCTCACGACTCTGCACAGTACACAATTAATAACCGATCACCCTTTCTTGAAGCTCAAGAATTCCTTACAATGTGTCACTAAAAAGTGACACAGGGAAATACACTCTTTCAACATCACTAATCCATGATCAAGTGATATTTTATTTCCCGAATGTCATTTTCTACATTTATCACCAAATATCGGCTTGACCTCGATAATGGTATGCAAATAACTCTACTTTCTCGGTATAACATGAGTTAAGTACTTAAAAGTACTCTCAAAGTTATACAACTCAGTACGAACAACTCAGGGATGAAATCCCTATGAAACTCCATAACCTAGCCTTCTGCTATCTGCATCAACAATAGACAATTTGTCCTGTCCATTACCCAACAGGTAATGATCTGACGAGTATAGTTAGTGGAAATCTCTAAGACTATAGTCTGTGATTTCCATAATAAATGTGATGACTTGGCCCCTATTTTTCGACTCGGTATCAGTCGGCTCTCAGAGGTAAATTACCTCCTCGACACAGGTTCAAGACTCAAAAACACAACAGGTCATTCCCGTGGTCAACTCATACCACAGTTACGCATAATAACCAGCACACTACTGGTTATTCCCTGGTATAAGCATCTAAATGCATAGCCAACATAACCGGGATTATAAACCCTAAAGGTCACTCCGGTTGGTCGCCTCGGTGGATGACCCCTACTACAAGTTTGCACAGGTGTCATAACTATACTGTATACACCTACTAATCAAGTTTAGATAAGTATCGACTAAACCATAAGTTTTCAAGAATTCTTACCTCGTGTTGCTTGGAGCTCAGGCCGCTGTCCATCTCATCTCAGAAAACCAAAATCGAATAAATCGACTCCCGAGAATCTAAGACTCGACACAAAACAACATTGTATGGCATCGCAGAACCTTGGGCTCTGATTCCACTAAAGTTGTCACGCCCCGAGAGCATACAGAGCCAAAAATCAAACGGACGGCACCTCCTTTGTACGTGGTAACATTTCGGGTTAATACAAGGCCCGTAGGCCCATAATAACAAAAATATATATAACAATATCACCAAACCACAATCAACATAACAAACTACTACAACAAATACACAGCGGAAATGATACCACAACAATAAAATCCCACACATGCATACCGGTATGACTAACACAACACGACAACACAGAACCTCGATAAAATCCGAATATACAATATGTAAATCAAGAAAACTCCAAAATACAATACACAACGGACGGAAAGCCCAAAGTCAATACGGGAGCCTCGGAGGTGAGATGAGACGTCAGCCAGCGGTGCTCCAAGCTATCACGAAGTCTTCTACCTGTTACCTAGGCGACAGAAAACCCAGGGTTCGTGGGGGGTGGTGAGTAAAACTCAGCAGGTAATAGAAAAACATATATATATGTCATATCACATGTATTTTCAACAACATACTCTAGAAGTACAACAGGTATATCAGCATAGTATATAAATACAAGCATATACCATCAAACTAAATAAACAACATAAAAATGCAGACATACCTGAAGTATGCCATGCTACTCTGATCCAACCTAAACATATATCCAACATATATATATATATATATATATATAACAGGAAGAGTAGATCAACTCACAATATACTATAGCTACAGGTCAAGGTATCTAATGGTCTGTCCAAACATATACCAGTACCCGACACAATTGTATAACAAATGTAAGAAACATGCATGAATATGATGTACAATCAAATGCAGTAAGCATAATCCAATCAAGTGCAACATCACAATAAGCATATATATATAGACTGTATCTATATATATATTAATCTCAACAATCCATATATATATATACATACATATATGTATCTATATATGGTAATATGCAAAGTGCCATCAGATACGGCAATGCAACATGCATGGTCATGTCTGCTCACCCCTACTCGCTACCATGACCCCAGTGTGGCCTAGGTGGCACGACATGACAACTGTCCCAACTCACACCAACCACTGCTATAGAGTGACCGAGTGGGCAGTATGATCAAGTAGCATATGAGCGTAAAGAGCTCGCTACACAACGGGGGTCCCTACTGCTGGCCACTCCGACTAACACTACCAATGAGTGGTCGAGTACCACACACCCAGGACAACAACACAACTCCAACTACCACCGTCTATAGTGGTAGAGTGCGGCACAACAGATGCTCTGCCCTCACACCAGTTACTCCTCGGGGAGTGCCCTGGGAGGCAAGATGACTGATGACTCTCTCAACCCCAAGGGAGACTATGTCGTCAGAATGCATGCAAATGACATGTGTATGTTGTCACACGTACAACCATCTACCACAGACTCTCTGTTCAGCAAAGAGTCGTACCCATCTAATCAATATACTCTCTATCCTATAGAGAGTCGTACACAACAGATCGATGGACTCTCTATCCTATAGAGAGTCATACTCGACTGATCCTAACTCTCTCTCCAATAGAGAGTCATACTCAACTGATCGACGCACTCTCTATCCAATAGAGAGTCGTACTCGACTAATCATACCAAGCTGGGACCACCAGTTCGCAGCGACACACTAATCACCTTTCACTTAACCATTACACAACTCATGGTTGGTAACAGTATGCAACATACGGGTATTGGAAATAAATTCTACCTTTAGGGCATTACTTACCCATATATGACCTTTTTCCAATTTATAAATTGGGTCATCCCCCGTACTAACATTTACACCCTACTAAACATCTAGGTCAATTTACATCACATCTATAACTCCTAAATCATGATAGGGTATATGTGATATCAACAATTGAGCATAAATATATCAAACGATAAGTTCAAGCATACAATAAAGAGAGCAGGGTCAAGGTACTATGAACACCAAACATGCTCATATCTATTACTAAATCTGAATGCAATACATCTACCCAGACCAGGTAGGAAATTACCCACCTGTTAAGAAGCTCGTATCAAGTGTCTCCGCGTTCACGTCTCTATCTCAAATCTAGGTCCTGTAAATATAACATACATAAACAAATGGCAGCGTAATCAAACTGTAGGTGTATAAATCTAATCCAACCTAAATCTTTGGCTGATTCGCTACTATCTGCAAGGGTAGTTCCATATCCTTCCATACTAATCCCTGTTTATATTCTAACTCTTGATTAGTCAATTTAATCATGTAGTAGTGTAATTCTTTACACTTCATTTACTAATCATATTTGATCTATGATTACTTCACAAATAATACTACTGTAACATATCACCTCAAATCAATAACCATATCCAAATCCAGTTTACAACCATACCTATTAGGTAGTTCGTGCTGATTGTATTCACCTCCGAGAATACTGCCTTGTATCAATGTCCTAATCGACCTTCGCTTCTTGCTCCAACTCAATGTGCCATATCTGCACAACCCATTTAGGTAGGGAATGGCAACTCTTCATCACCAGAAAAATCCACACCGTAATTTACATTCTCTTGACTGTTAATCTTCAAATCCTTGATCCATAGGAATGAAGACTATTGTATTACCAGAATCCGACTAGATAGGATGCAAGGGATTACACAGCAGATCCACCGAATCATCCTTCTGAACCACCATAAATTAGAATGGTAGCACTCTCCACCACCATGATCACACAGTCGAACTTTGGTTGTGCTCTGGATCAGCAGATTGCCCCAAATCCCTCGACAACCACCCCTTCCTCTGTTCACTGACTCAAGGCGCTCTGTTCACCGACTCAAGGCGCTGCCCAAACTCACCGATCACTCAGCTATGGTAAATCCACAGAAATACCAAAAATTTCGTCCAAGGTGAGATAACGGCAGACTCTTTCCTAACTCCGGTGATATTGGCCAGGCAACTCATGGTGACACCGATCCAAGAAAATGACTGGTCAATCCGGCAGAGTGGCTATGCTGGATGTCCAATGGGGTCGAAGGCAAACCGGCCGAAGTTGCTATTCCCGACCAACGGCTCCTTGCAGTGAAGATCTCCGGTGTCAGAAGGCTCGATCGACGGTGATGGAGCAGCGACCGTTGGCAGGAGAGAAGTGCCGATGACGGGGCACAACGATAGGGAAAAAGCGGTTGTCGTGGCCGGCGCGCGAGTGAGATGCAACGAGGGAGGCACGGCGACGGGTGGCAACAGATCCCTCACAGCAGCAAGGTTTGGTCGGCTTGGGCGACGACGATGGATCGTCTTGCCGACGAGGCAAGCGGCGGCGGGCGACAGTTGATCCACTCGCGGTGGCAGTGGCGATGGCGTGGCGACGCGCGAGGGAGAAGGCGGCTGCGTGTGGGAAGGGCTAGATCCGGCGAAGATGAAACGGGGATCGGCTGGATTGGGCGGCGGCACACGTGGAGAACTCGAGAGGGGGGAAGAAGACGACGCGATCGAAAGGTAAAGAGCAGTCGCGGAGAAAAAAGAAATCGACGGGAATGAGAAGTCGCGAAAGGGAATCGACTTAATTAAGCCATTGAAGATAGTCTAAACAGGCTTTACAAAAGCCTGTTTGCTTTATCCCCATGAAATATCTATAAGACCTCCATTTAAATCCAAAAAAATTTCTAAAAATTCCTGAAAAATTCCATAGGGTGTTTTATCAATTACCGAGGAATATTATTATTTTTATTTATTTATTTTTTTCTCGGTATTTTACACTTCCTCCTCCTCCATGGATAACAATGAATGTTAGGGCAATCAACCCAAGTGATGTGGTTTTGATGTGTGTGGCAAAGAGTTTAAGTTAGGATTGTTATGTATTTAATATGTGCGTTGAAGTCATGCAGGACTTAGTAATTCGCACATGGATGACGATAGCATTGGCAAGATTCACCTCTCATGACTCGGTCCTTGAGTTGGTGAAAGATGCATTGTGGAAGCCATGCACTTGGTGCATTCGAGGGACCACCGGACGAGGAGCATTGGAGTGAAGCCGAAGGAAGTAGACTTCAGGGCGAGACGTGAAGGATGACGCTGCAAAGTCGTGCGCTTAATGCATCCGAGGGACGTGGCCGGACGAAGAGAACTTCAAGGCGAGGGACTCCAAGGGAATGAGAGTGAGCATTTGTAACCCGGGACGGGGTAGATCATAGGTGATTTGGCCATTTGGCTAAGTGTCATATGAGTTTTCCCGACATCAGTCGACTGCCATGATATGGCAGTCGACTGCTCCAAGTCGACTGGAGACTCGACTGGTGTTCGAGTCGAACTTTTGGCCGAATAGTCGACTGTCAGCTCGTGGCAGTCGACTGTCAGCTCGTGGCAGTCGACTGCTATCTCCATCAGTCAACTGCCAAGGGGATTAGTCGACTAATGTCGAGGGTTTCGGGCACAGAAGGTTTAGCAGTCGATTGATCGCGTTGACCACTCGACTGATGGGAAGATCAGTCGACTGATGTGGGAGCCGTTGGTTAAAATCCAACGTCGAAGAAGCCGTTAGAGGGCAATGACTACAACAACACTCGACTGATCGGGGTATCAATCGACTGCTACTGGCTCTATAGGAAGAATGGCCTCTTCCCTATAAGAAGTGGGATTTGGACACTTAAGGAGCCTAATGCTTTATTACTAAACATCCTCACAAGTGCCCAAACGAATTCTACTCTTCTTACTTGCATTTATTTCAATCTTATTGTAAGAAGAGAGATTGTAAGAAAGGTTACCTCCACCCAACTTTGTGCAAAGGAGAGATTAGTGGAAAGCTTAAGACGTGATTTGTAGGTGATCGATTTGAAGCTAGAGGGGGGGGGTGAATAGCTTGTTTTTCGTCTCTACAAAAATATTAGCGGAAGCACAACAAAAATAATAATAACAAATGAAAAACAATGCTAACACGATTCTTTTACGTGGTTCGGAGATAGCGCTCCTACTCCACGGTGATCCTTGAGGTGGATCAACCCTAATCAATACCACTATGAAGCTTTCCTTTACAACACTTCTCTCTTTACAAAAGATGTAGATGAAGCTTAGAGAGGAGAAAAAGATTTAGAATCACTAGAAAGCATTGAAAAATCGTGGAGGCTTGAGAGTATAATCAGAGAATAAGCATTAACCCCAAAAACCTCCACCAGCCCTCTTTTTATAGAGAGAAGGTTGATTTTCCCGTTGGAGCACCAATAGTCGACTGATGCACAGAATCAGTCGAGTGTCGGCGCGGTTAACAACTTCTGAATAGCCGGATTCGCGGGATTCAGAGTCGTTTCCTCCAATGACACTCTCATCAGTCGACTGATCCCTTCATCAGTCGACTGATGGAGTGATCAGTCGAGTGATCACAGGCCGCAGTCGAGTAAGACTTCCACTGTTGGTAGTCGATTGATCGCAACATCAGTCGACTGCCACAACCAAAGCAGTTGACTAATGGTCAGGGTGTCATCTTGACTCAGTCGAGCACCTGACCAGTCGATTGATACATCGTATCAGTCGACTGATACTCATCAAGTATGAATAATTCATACTTGATTACACCCCCTAGACCTAGACCCAACCTTCTAGCTTTTCCTTATGCCTTGCGCCTCCAGGATCTCTCCGAGTCCGCGACTTGTTCATCCTTTGCGCTTTGCTTCCAAGAGCTTCCTTCGGTTTTGTCATGTCTTTTGGGTTTCCTTTTGCCAAAGCGTGCTTGGACTTTACACCGCCAAGTCTACATGCTTGGACTTACGCTGCCAAGACTTGCCTTTGGTCTTCCTTTGCCAAAATCCATTTGGACTTAATGCCGCCAAGACAATATGCTTGGTCTTATGCCGCTAAACCTTTACCTTGGACTTTTCTTGCCAAGCTCATACTTGGACTTTGCCTTTACCAAGTCTTCATACTTGGATTTTCCTGTTACATGAACATGTTCACAATTAGATCACAAATTGTCGCCTAACTTAGAGGATTATCCAAACATCAAAACATATAAATGCTTGGGGCATTGTTGCACTAACAATCTCCCCCTTTTTTAATGTTTGACAATCATTTAAGTTAGGTCTTTTAAAGATATGCACATAATCATATTTCCAAATCATATATCAAATTCTAACTTAAACATTTCTTCTCCTCCTTTGACATACATCAAAAAGAGAAGAAAGATAAAATCATATATTTCATAAAAGAATTGAATGTGTTATAATTTTGAACTAAGGTATAGAATTGACATTTAGCTCCCCCTTAATCCAAGATATAGTTCATGATGAGTGAAATACATGTGGAGCAAAAGCCTATCAAACAATTTGAAGGTTTAAATCTTTACTTTGCACCAACAATGTAAATTTGGGAATGAAAAAGATACATCTTATGAAACTCCCCCTAAAACACCGCATTAAACAGTCCTAAACGTTTGTTTATACTCAATATTATTATGCTAAAGGTTTAGGAAATCCAGGATACACAAAATATCAGAAAATGGAGCTATTTATCAGAGAACACAGCATATCAGTCGCTGGTTTCTGAACCAGTCGACTGCTACGCCTGAAATCCGAATTTCAACCTTTTCAGCCCAAATTCAGAAATGCATTAGAAATTCCAGAAACCTCAAAAAATCATGAAATTTTGTGTACACATTTCTAAAATCATACTTTATCAAGGAAAAATATTTTGAAAAATATATGTTTTCCAGATTTCAAGATTAATACAAACTTGGAAACCAACAAAAGTTCTAATGTTTTTGCAAACTTTGTATCACTTTTGTGTTTCACTTGAAAACTGTTTTTCAAAATGTGATAAACATAGTTTAAAATATGTTTTATTTGACATTTCCAATCATGTTCTTTGAGCTATATGCACATCAATTGTGTATAAGCCTTCCCAATGATTGGTCCAATGAAGGATCAATGTCTCTAGATGACACTTTGGTCCATAGTAATGCATCATAACAAGCATGATGAACCAAGTGCATCTTCCTAACATCTCACATGTTGTCTAAGTGGCTCAATACAAAAATCATGGTTTCTTAGGTATTTTGTGAGATGCTTAAAGGTATAAATCCTAGTATTTCTATAGGATCATGCAAACCTACACCTTTACTCAACCAAGCACATTCCAAGTTCTCTCCTAAGTGATGAAAATTCTACCTCGGGGAGAGCCTTGGTAAATATGTCGGCTAGGTTGGACTTGGATTCAATGTAATTAAGCTCAATGTCCCCCTTAGCCACATGATCTCTAATGAAGTGATGTTTCACTTCAATGTGCTTGGTCATAGAGTGATGCACTGGATTTTTGGTCAAGTTTATGGTGCTCACATTATCACAAAATACTTGCATGTTGGAGTAAGATAGCTCATAATCCTCTAAGGTATGTTTCATCTATAGTAGTTGAGCTACACAACCACCCATAGCCACATACTCGGCTTCGGTGGTGGATAGGGCAACACAAGGTTGCTTTCTACTACTCCAACTAACTAGGGAGGACCCAAGGAATTGACATCCACCACTAGTACTCTTCCGATCCAATTTGCAACCGGCATACTCGGAATCGGTGTACCCAACCAAATCAAAAGACCTAGTCCTAGGGTACCATAGTCCTACATTTAGTGTGCCTTTAATATATCTTAATATTCTCTTAACGACAACTAAATGAGATTCATTTGCACAAGATTGATACCTAGCACACATACCAATCGCAAATAATATGTCGGGTCTACTAGCGGTTAAGTACAAAAGGCTACCAATCATGCTCCTATAGAGTGTAAGATCAATTTGTTTGCCTTCATTATCACTATATATTTTTGTATTGGTTGCCATTGGAGTTGAAACTACTTTAGCATTTTCTAAACCAAATTTCTTAATCATTTCCTTAGCATATTTGGTTTGATAAATATAAATTCCTTCACTTGTTTGTTTAACTTGTAATCCTAGGAAGAAATTTAATTCCCCAACTAGACTCATTTCAAACTCTTTTTCCATATTCTTAATAAAGTCTTGGAGAAGTTTATCATTTGTTGACCCAAAGATAATGTCATCAACATATACTTGGGCTACAAAGATGTCCGTTGATGTTGACTTTATAAATAGAGTTTGATCTACCCCTTTTAAAGTCCATAGAAATTAAGAAAGATGATAACCTTTCATACCAAGCCCGGGGAGCTTGTTTCAAACCATACAAAGCTTTCCTAAGCTTGTATACATGGTTTGAATAGTCCATATTCTCAAACCCGGGAGGTTGTTCTACATATACCTCTTCCTTAATAAACCCATTTAGGAATGCCGATTTGACATCCATTTGATGAAGTTTGAAACCCATATAGGAGGCATACCCTAATAGTATCCTAATAGACTCTAATCTAGCAACCGGGGAATATGTTTCATCATAGTCAAGCCCTTCAACTTGATTAAAGCCCTTTGCAACTAATCTTGCCTTATTCCTAGTAATATTCCCTTGGTCATCTAGTTTGTTCCTAAAGACCCATCTTGTAGTGATGATGGTGTTTTCATTAGGTCTAGGAACTAACTCCCATACTTGACTCCTTTCAAATTGAGCCAATTCATCTTGCATTGCTAAGATCCAATCCGGATCAAGTATTGCATCTTTGATTGTTTTGGGCTCAATTTGAGAAATTAGAGCTATATGACTAGTGGGATCCCTATGAAATGACCTAGTCCTAACACCTTGAGATAATTCACCCACAATTTGATCTAAATGGTGATTTTGATGAACTCTTATGGTTCTAGGAGGTGTATTAATTTGAGTTTGATCATAATTAATCTCAATCCTTTGCTCATCATCGGAATCACCTCTTACTCCCCCTTGATCATTACCCCCTAATGTTAAATCTTGAAATTGTTGGGTAATTTCTTGATTTTCATTATTAATATCATCATCAATAGGGGATTTCCTAGGGTATGTATTGGAAGTTTCATCAAATTGGACATTTGAAGATTCTTCAATCTTTTGAGTCCTCTTATTGTAAACTCTATACCCTACACTTATGGATGAGTATCCAACTAGGATTCCCTCATCCGCTTTGGACTCAAACTTACCTAGGTTGTCTTTGGTATTTAAAATATAGACTTTACATCCAAAGACCTTAAAATAATGAATTGTTGGAATTGTACCATTCCACAATTCAAATGGAGTTTTTCCTAAAAACCTATGAATTAATACCCTATTTTGGATATATCAAGCGGTGTTAACCGCTTCCGCCCACAAGTAGCTAGGTAAGGAGTATGCATTAAGCATTGTCCTAGCTGCTTCTTATAGGGCACGATTTTTCCTTTCCACAACCCCATTTTGTTGGGGTGTTCTAGGACAAGAAAACTCATGCTTGTACCCTTTTTCTAAGCAAAAGGTTGAGAAATTAGAATTTTTAAATTCTCCACCATGATCACTATGGATCCGGTTGATTTTGAGTTTTCTTTCATTTTCTACTCTTTTGCTAAATCCTATGATTATTCCTAGGGTTTCATCTTTATTTTTCAAGAAAAATACCCAAGTAAACCTAGAGAAATCATCTACTATTACTAGGCAATATCTACTACCAATCATAGAAGGGGTACTATGACAATCAAATAAGTTCATATGTAAAAGTTCTAAAGGTAAAGTGGTACTAAGTAAATTTTTACCTTTGTGTGATGTTTTTTATTGTTTCCTTTCTTGGCATGCATCACACATTTTGTCCTTGAGAAATTTGACTTTAGGCAACCCTTTGACTAACTTCATTTTTGCTATTTTGGCTATGTTCTTCATGTTTATGTGTCCTAGCCTCCTATGCCAAAGCCAACTTTCTTCCTCTTTTGCTATAAGACACTTAGTAGAAGCATTAGTAGCATAGGATAAATCAACATAATATATATTTGATTTCCTAAAGCCTACTAGCATGCAATCATTTAGAGTTTGTGTCTTATAAAACATTTTGAGGAATCAAATTTAACATCAAAGTTCGCATCACATAGTTGACTTACACTAAGTAAATTAAATTTCATATTTTTAACTAATAACACTTTATGAATGACAAGATTGGGGGATACCTCAATTGTGCCTTGTCCTAGAATCTTAAGTTTGCCGCTATTACCAAATGATACCTTTCCCTTGCTAGTGTGGTTGATAGTGGAGAATTTTCTCTCATCACCGGTCATGTGTTTTGAGCACCCACTATCAACGATCCACAAGCTTGGTTCTTCTACCTATATCACATGAAAAATACAATCCAGGTACCCAAATCTTAGGACCACTAGCATCAATTAGAAATTTCTTAGGAACCCAAGCCTTTCTACCCTTGCTTTTAATAATGGTTTTTCTACTAACAAGGGATGTAAATGCTACCTCCTTTTCCTTAGGTTTATATCCTATTTTAGCCTTGTTGTAAATAGCCCTTTGATCCTTAATTATCATGTCTAGGTATTTAGAACCATTAGTAAATTTTTCTAAGCATGCTCTTAAGTTACCTATTTCTTTTCTCAATTCATCATTTTCATCCCTAAGAGTACATGCATCATCATCACAAGATAATTTACTACAAGAAGGTTCTACACTCTTAAGTGATTTAATTTCTATTTTTAGGTCCTTAATCCTAGTTTTCGATCTATTCAATGCATTTTAAAGACATGCAATTGTCTTGTAAAGTAAATCTACCCTAGGGGAGTCGTTTACCTCATCATCATAACTTGATGATTATTCATCGCTTGAAGAAGAAGATGAGGACTCTTCACTTGAGCACCCGACTTCTTCCTCCAATGCCATGAAGGCTGGATTCCGGGTGGCGTGACATACTTCTTCATCGTCGGAAGAATCCTCCATGCTTAGGTGTCCCATGTTTGTGCCACCATTGCCTCCTTCTTCTTCTTCTCCTTCTTTTCCTTCTTTTTTTTTTCCTTCTCTTCCTTCTTTAGTTTCGGGCAATTTGGCTTTATATGCCCTTTCTTGTTGCAACCAAAGAAAGTTATGTTAGGTGTAGAACTTGAACTATTTGAAGACTTACCTCTTAAGGATTGGAACATCCTCCTCACATCTTTCTTGGTGAGTTTACTTGACTTCCTACCAAATTTCTTGACGTAATGAGCCACCTCGCTTGCCGATAGCTCATCTTCACTACTTGATGAGTCTTCCTCGGATTTGGATGAGGAGGGCACTTCTTTCTTCTCCTTCTTCTTCTTGTCCTTCTTTCCTACAAAAAGAGCTATACCCTTCTCTTTGGATGAAGTGTTAGCTTGTTCATGTAATTGAAATTCACAAAATAGCTCATCTAACTTAACCAAAGAGAGATCTCTAGAGACCTTATAGGCATCTACCATTGAAGCCCATAAGGTTGTTCTAGGGAAAGCTTGGAGCACATACCTTACAAGGTCTCGGTTGTCGACCTTCTCACCTATAACATGTAGTCCGTTGACTACTTCTTTGAAGCGACTGTGCATTTGGCTCACAATCTCATTGGTCTTCATGGAGAAGCTTTGAAGTTGGCCAATTAGGAGATCTCTCTTGGCCCTTCTTGTTTCCTTGGATCCTTCGTTAAGCTCTATCAACTTCTCCTAAAGCTCCTTCGCCGATTCAAATGGCCCCACTTTGCTTAATTGCTCTTTTGACAAACCACATTGAAGTGTGGTTGTTGCCTTGGCGTTGGCTTGAGCCTTCTTGGCCATGTCTCTTGTCCAATTCTTTGTCGGTATGGGTGCTCCATGTTCATCGACCGGCTTCTCGAAACCATCTACAACACTAAACCAATTCTCAATATCATTCATTAAGTAATACTCCATCCTACCTTTCCAATAGCCGAAGTCGTTGTCGTCGAAGAACGGAGGCCTCACCGTGCTATACGCCTCTTGGAAAGCCATTTTTACTCCGGTTGATTGTTAGATCTTCGGATGCGATCCGAGCTCTGATACTAATTGTAGGTGATCGATTTGAAGCTAGAGGGGAGGTGAATAGCTTATTTTTTGTCTCTACAAAAATATTAGCGGAAGCACAACAAAAATAATAATAACAAATGAAAAACAATGCTAACAAGATTCTTTTACGTGGTTCGGAGATAGCGCTCCTACTCCACGGTGATCCTTGAGGTGGATCATCCCTAATCAATACCACTATGAAGCTTTCCTTTACAACACTTCTCCTCTCTTTACAAAAGATGTAGATGAAGCTTAGAGAGGAGAAAAAGATTTAGAATCACTAGAAAGCTTTGAAAAATCATTGAGGCTTGAGAGTATAATCAGAGAATAAGAATTAACCCCAAAAACCTCCACCAGCCCTCTTTTTATAAAGAGAAGATTGATTTTCCCGTTGGAGCACCATTAGTCGACTGATGCACAGAATCAGTCGACTGCCAGTGCGGTTAACAACTTTTGAATAGCCGGATTCACAGGATTCAGAGTCATTTCCTCCAACGACACTCTCATCAGTGATCCTCCATCGATCGTGATGGAGATCGATCAGTGATCACGGTAGTAGTCGAGTAAGACTCCATTGCATGCCCGTGTTTAACTTAATCGATCGACTACCGCGTTGGCGATCGATCGCAACATCGATCAGCGCCACGACCAAAGTAGTCGTGATGGTGGGGTTTCATCGACTCGATCGAGCACTGACCGATCGATACATCGTATCGGTCGATTGATACTCATCAAGTATGAATAATTCATACTTGATTACACCCCCTAGACCTAGACTCAACCTTCTAGCTCTTCCTTAAGCCTTGCGCCTCCAGGATCCCTCAAAGTCCGCAACTTGTTCATCCTTTGCGCTTTGCTTCCAAGAGCTTCCTTTGGTTTTGTCATGTCTTTTGGGTTTCCTTTTGCCAAAGCATGCTTGGACTTTACGCCGCCAAGTCTACATGCTTGGACTTACGCTGCCAAGACTTGCCTTTGGTGTTCCTTTACCAAAATCCGTTTGGACTTAATGCCGCCAAGACAACATGCTTGGTCTTATGCCGCCAAACCTTTACCTTGGACTTTTTTTGCCAAGCTCATACTTGGACTTTGCCTTTACCAAGTCTTCATACTTGGATTTCCCTGTTACTTGAACATGTTCACAATTAGATCACAAATTGTCGCCTAACTTAGATGATTCTCAAACATTAAAACATATAAATGCTTGGGGCATTGTTGCACCAACATGATTCACCTTGGAACGAATTGGGTCGTGGACTAGCGGTAAGGGTCGTGAACAACGTTATATCGGTTTGTTAGCGCTTGTTCTTAATTGTCTTTATTTTTTATATTTCCGTTGCGTAATCATATTTGTAGATGATCAAGAACGAGCAAATTCCATCGCACACGCGATAAAGGGCTATTCACCCTCCCTCTAGCCGACCACCAACGTTCCAACAAGTGGTATCAGAGCCAAGTTGCTTGTCACCGGACTCACCGCCGCAATAAGCACAACAACTATAATGGCCAGCTCCAACATCCATCTGCCAAAGTTCGAGGGGGAATTTGCATTGTGGAAGAAGCGCATGAAGGTATTTTTCGAAATGGATTTTCATATCATGTTAATAATGGAATCCGATTTCGATATACCTAGGGATGATGAGGGGAAGCTAATAGATAAATCAAGGTGGACCAAGAAGCAAAGGGAGGAGCACCTTGCAAACTCAAAGGCCAAGCACCACCTTTTCAATTTGCTCCCCCAATAAGAAATAAACCAAATTGGAGAGTGTGCAAGCGCCAAGGAAATGTGGGAAAAATTGGTAGAACTTCATGAACGCACTTCCGAGGCAAAGCTTGCAAGAAGGGACCTTCTCCACTCCCAACTCAACAACATTAAACTAGAAAAGGGAGAAAAGGTACTTTCTTTACATTCTCGTTTCAAGGAAATCATAGGTTTATCAAGTGTAGGAGAAAAGCTATTGAACCGGGACATGATAATGAATCCCATAGACACCTTCCCCCAATCCTCAAAATGTAGTTCCATGGTAGATTCATTCTACATCTCCAAGAATCTAGAGGTAAGTACTTTAGAAGAATTCTTTTCAACTGTGGAACTTCATGAAACAAGGCTTGAAGGAATAATTGAAGAACCAAGCATCAAGCCATCAAGGGGAGTGACACTAGTAGCAAGCAAGGGGAAGAAGAAGAAGGAGACGCCACCTTCATCATCGGATGAAGACTCCTCCTCCTCCATGGATAGCACGGAAGAAGCCTACATGGTAAGGAAGGTAAGATGTGTTTTAAAAGGTTTTAAATTTAACAAATCTAATGATAGGAGGAGAAGGCCTAGAAGAAAAATTATTTGCTACAATTTCCAAGGAGAGTGACATATAAGGGATAATTGTCCCCTCTTGAACAAGAGCAAAGAAGAAAGGAGGAAGAAAGAAGAAAAGAAGGGAGCAAGAAAAAGGAAGAAGAGAAGAAAGCCAAGGAAAAAGGGAAGGCCAAGGAACACAAGGCAACATGGGATGATCCATCATCATCATCCGAAGAAGAAGAAGCCTTCACAAACCTTGCTCTAATGGGAATAGATGATTTGGACTCCACCTCCTCCGAGGAAGAAGAAAGAAGCACTAGTGAGGAGGAGAGCTCGAGTGAAGGGGGAGCGTCCTCATCTTCATCCTCATCATCGGAAGAGGATTTGGTAAGTGAGGTAACAAATCTCCCTCCCAAGAAAATTATGTCCATGATTTCTAGCTTAACAAAGGAATTATTTAGGGCTAAGAAAAAGAATAAATGCATGCATGATAAAATTAAGGCCCTAGAAGAAAAGATAGAAAAAACATGTTTAAATATTAATGATAATGTCTCTTCTAGTTTTGATAATACATGCTCACATGAAGATTACATGCCTTTTAATGTTAATGATGAATGCATTGAGGAAAATATGGCTTTAAGAGAAAAGGTAGATTTCTTAACTAAAGCCTTAGAAAAGTTTACAATTGGCTCCAACACATTGAACATGATTAGAGGGAGCCAAAGGGCTAGCTTTAATAAGAAATGCCTAGGATATAAGGGAAACAAAAATGAAAAGGCCTATCATTGTTTAATTGCTAGGGGTCAAGCCAAAAATAAGATGATAGCTAGAAAATGGATCCCTAAGGAATTTTTAGTGAACCCTATAGGGAAGAATTTATATTGGATTCCCAAATCCATCCTTAAGGGTTAGGAAAACCTTAGGATAGTCAACCATGAGTGGACTTTACTTATATCATATTGAATGGTTGACTTAGGATGGTGTGGGTTATAAATTTTTAACATAGTGTTGGGCGATGATAATGTATAACCCATAAATTGAATGCTTGAATCATGATTCATGCTTAATTATATATTTTATGATCATGATATGTAATTAATGATTATAATCATGATATGCAATAATTGATTATTTATGATCATGATTGATAATTCTTGATGCATGTTCATGATTGGGTTTTTAGGATGATACTTAACCATGGGTAGAATTGCATGAAATTTTGGTTAAGTATAAATACCTTTAGATACATCTCACATCCCACTATAAGGCTTACTTGATTGAGAACATAGCAATGGGTGAGATGATAGGATGATATAAATGGTCCACTAATGCTTATGGTATTTAGATGTGTCATTAAGTGTATCATTAGAGCAATCATAGACCAACTATGGGGAAAGCAAATGTTTAATCAATGGACATATTTCCCATAGATCATAGTTGGATATTTTAAATGTTTTAAAACCATTTTATGTTTCATAAATAGTGAGTTCATGTTTTGAAAAATTTCAAGGAAAAACTAGGCCTCAAAGATGATACAAACTTTAGACCTTTTGCAACTTTTGAGTTTTTGCCTAATTTTCGAAAATAAAATGAATTTTCATGAAAAATTATTTTTCACTGATAAAGGAACTCACTAGAAATATGTACTTCAAATTTCATGATTTTTTTGAATTTTCTATAATTTCTGATGCATTTCTGAAGTTCATTCGAAAAATTAGAAAAACCTGAAAATTGAGTGCCAGTCGACTGATTGACTGATTCAGTCGACTGATGTACTGTACACGAGCACAGTGACCTATTTTTATCAGGTTTTGAACTTGTTTTGGTATTTTTCTCCCATTAGACTTGATGTCATGCGTGTATAACATTTGTATAATGTTTTTGATGGTGTCAAAGGGGGAGAATTATGAGGGTTAATCATGCTAAGGGGAGAGTTAGCATGTCTTAAGGGAGACTTGCATGTTTAAGGGGGAGTTTTTATACTCATGTTATTTACATGCTTTCTTGCCTTATGTGTTTGTGTTAAATGTTTTTACCTAACTTAAACGGATTGCCACACATCAAAAAGGGGGAGATTATTAGGGCAATCAACCCATGTGATGTAGTTTTGATGTGTGTGGCAAAGGGTTTAAGTTAGGATTGTTATGGATTTAATATGTGCGTTGAAGTCGTGCAGGACTTAGTAGTTCGCACATGGATGACGATAGCATTGGCAAGATTCACCTCTCATGACTCTGTCCTTGAGTCGGTAAAAGATGCATTGCGGAAGTCATGCGCTTGGTGCATCCGAGGGACCGTCGGACGAGGAGCATTGGAGTGAAGCCGAAGGAAGTAGACTTCAGGGCGAGACGTGAAGGATGGCACGGCGAAGCCGTGCGCTTGGCACATCCGAGGGGCGTGGTCGGATGAAGAGAACTTCAAGGCGAGGGACTCCAAGGGAATGAGAGTGAGCGTTTGTAACCCGGGATGGGGTAGCTCGTAGGTGATCTTGGCCAATTGGCTAAGTGTCGGATGGGTTTTCCCGACATCAGTCGACTACCATGATATGACAGTCGACTGCTCCAAGTCGACTGGAGATTCGACTGGTGTTCAAGTCAAACTTCTGGTCGAATAGTTGACTGCCAGCTCATGGCAGTCGACTGCTATTTCCATCAGTCGATTGCCAAGGGGATCAGTCGACTGATGTCGAGGGTTTAGGGCACAGAAGCTTCAGCAGTCGAGTGATCGCGTTGACCACTCGACTGATGGCTCCATCGATCGACTGATGGGAAGATCAGTCGACTGATGTGGGAGACATTGGTTAAAATCCAATGTTGAAGAAGCCGTTAGAGGGCAACGGCTACAGCATCAGTCGGCTGCTGCTGGCTCAATGGGAAGAATGACCTCTTCCCTATAAGAAGAGGCCTTTGGATACTTGAGGAGCCTAATGCTTTATTCCTAAACATCCTCACAAGTGCCCAAACAAATTCTACTCTTCTTACTTGCATTTATTTCAATCCTATTGTAAGAAGTGAGATTGTAAGAAAGGTTACCTCCACCTAGCTTTGTGCAAAGGAGAGATTAGTGGAAAGCTTAAGGTGTGATTCACCTTGGAACGAATTGGGTCATGGACTACCGGCAAGGGCCGTGAACCATGTTATATCAATTTGTTAGCGCTTGTTCTTAATTGTCTTTATTGTTTATATTTCCGTTGTGCTAATTATATTTGTAGACGATCAAGAACGAGCGAATTCCACCGCACACACGATAAAGGGCTATTCACCCCCCTCTAGCCGGCCACCAACTTTCCAATAATGAAGAGGCCTACATTGTAAGGAAGGTAAGACATGCACTTAAAAGTTTTAGATTTAACAAGTCTAATGATAGGAGAAGAAGACCAAGAAGATAGATAATATGCTACAATTGCCAAGGAGAGGGACATATAAGAGATGATTGTCCCCTCTTGAACAAAAGCAAAAAAGAAAGGAGGAAGAAAGAAGAGAAGAAGAAAGGGAACAAGAAGAAGGAGAATGAAAAGAAAACCAAGGAAAAAGGGAAGGCCAAGGCACACAAGGCCACATGGGATGATCCATCATCCTCATCGAAAGAAGAAGAAGCCTTCACAAGCCTTGCCCTAATGGCAATACAAGATTTGGACACCTCCTCCTCTGAAAAAGAAGAAACAAGCTCAAGTGAGGAGAGCTCAAGTGAAGGGGGAGCTTCATCTTCAACCTCAATGGAATTGGAGGAAGAAGATATGGAAAGTATGGTAACAAATCTTTCCCCTAAGAAGATTGTTTCTATGATTTCAAGCTTAACTAGGGATTTGTTTAAGGCTAAAAGGAAAAATAAATGCATGCTTGATGATATTTGAAAATTAGAAGAAAAGCTAGAAAATGCATGTTTAAATGTCAATGCTTCTTCTTCTATGACTAGTGATGCATGCTTACATGATGATTATATGCCTTTTAATGTAAATGATGCATGTATTGAAGAAAATAAGACCTTAAGGGCAAAGGTAGATCATTTAACTAAAATCTTAGAAAAATTCACAATAGGCTCCAACACTTTGAACATGATAATTGGGAGCCAAAAGGCAAGTTTTAATAAGAAAGGATTAGGCTACAAGGGGACCAAAAATGAAAAGGCCTACCATTGCCTAATTGCTAGGGGTCAAGCTAAAAATACAATGGTAGCTAGAAAATGGATCCCAAAGGAGTATTTGGTGAACCCTATAGGAAAGAACTTATATTGTGTTCCAAAGTCCATCTTTAAGGGTTATGAAAACCCTAGGATAGTCAACCATGAGTGGACTTATTTTATATCATGTAAAATGGTTGACTTGTAAGGATGTGGGTGATAATTTTTGAATTAAGTGTTGGGTGATGATAATGTGATCATAATATAAAATCATAATAATATTTGATTTTTGATCATGATATGCAATAATTGATAATGTTTGATCATGATTGATAATATGTGATTTTATGATCATGTTGGGTGTTTTTGGATGATAGATACTTAACCTTGGTAGAAATTGCATGAAATTGATGGTCAAGTATAAATACCTTAGGTACATCTTACACTCACTATAGGTTAACTTGATTGAAAACATAGCATGGGTGAGATGTTAGGTTGATACAAATGTCCACTAATGCTTATGACATTTAGATGGTCATTTACATGTATCATGTCATATTAATCATAGACCAACTACGGGGAAAGCAAATGTTTAATCAATGGACATATTGTCCATAGATCATAGTTCGATATTTTAAATGTTTTAAAACCATTTCATGTTTGATAATCTGTATGTTGATGTGTTGAAAAGGATCTAAGGCAAAACTAACTTTCAAGTTGATACAAAATTGAGTGATTTTTAAACTTTTGAGTTTTTGCTTAATTTTCAAAAATAAAATGAATTTTCATGAAAAATCATTTTTCATTGATAAAGGGACTTACAAGAAATATGTTCCCCAAAATTCATGAATTTTGAATTTTCTATAATTTCTGGTGCATTTCTGAATTTTGTTCGAAAAATCAAAAAATTCTGAAATCTAGGTGCCAGTCGACTGATGCTCTGATTCAGTCGACTGATGTACTGTGCACGAGCACAGTAACTTGTTTTATCAGATTTTGAGTTGATTTTTGGTATTTTCTTCCATTAGACTTGATGCCATGCTTGTATAACATTTGTATAATGTTTTTTATGGTGTCAAAGGGGGAGAAATTGTGAGTTTAAGTTAATCATGCTAAGGGGGAATTTAGCATGTCTTAAGGGGGAGTTGCATGTTTAAGGGGGAGTTTGATACTCATGTTTACTTACATGCTTTCTTGCCTTATGTCTTTTGATTTATGTTTTACCTAACTTAAACAAGGTTGCCACACTTCAAAAAGGGGGAGATTGTAAGGGCAATCAACCCATGAATGATGTGTTTTGATGTGTGAGGCAAAGGTTTAAGTTAGGTTGTTATGGGTTTAAAATGTGTGTTGAAGTCGTGCAAGACTTAGTAATTCACACATGGCGAAAGCATTGACAAGTCACCATCTCATGACTTGGTCCTTGAGTCGGTGAAGGATAGCATTGTGGAAGCCATGTGCTTGGTGCATCCGAGGGACCGCTGGACGAGGAGCATTGGAGTGAAGCCAAAGGAAGTAGACTTCAGGGCGAGATGCGAAGGATGACATTGCCAAACCGTGTACTTGGTGCATCCGAGGGACGTGGCCGGACGAAGAGAACTTCAAGGCGAGGGACTCTAAGGGAAGATGAGAGTGAGCGATTGTAACCCGGGACGGGGTAGCTCATAGGTGAACTTGGCCAAATGGCTAAGTGTCGGATGGATTTTCTCGACATCAGTCGACTACCATAAAGTGGCAGTCGACTACTCCAAGTCGACGAAGACTCGACTGGTGTTCGAGTCTAGTTTCTATCTCAGCAGTCGACTACCAAGGATTGGCAGTCGACTGTTGAAACCATCAGTCGACTGTTGATGGCAACAGTCAACTAGTCGCGAGGGTTTCGGGCACAGAACGTTGGAGAGTCGACTGCTCGCTTCGGGCACTCGACTATTAGCTCCATCACTCGACTGATGGGAAGATCAGTTGACTGATGTGGGAGCCGTTGGTTGTAATCTAACGTGGAAGAAGCCATTGTGAGGCAACGGAGCCTGACTAGTGATGATCGATGGACCAATTAAGGAATGACCTAATGGGAAGAATGACCTATTCCCTATAAGAAGAGGCTTTGGGTCATCTTGGGGGGGGGGGGGTTAATGCTTCTACTCTAAACATCTCCCAAGTGCCCAACACGAATTTCCTCCTCTTTCTTGAGTTTATTTCAATCATATTGTAAGAGGAGTGATTTCTTGTAAGAAAGGTTACCTCTACCTAGCTTGGTGCAAAGGATAGACTAGTGGATTTGAAGAGAGTGATTCGCTATACGAATCGGGTCGTGGATTAGCGGCAAGGCCGTGAACCATGTTACATAATTGTGTTAGCGATTGCTCTTATTTTTACTTCTTGTATTTAGCTTAATCTTTTGTTAGCATTTGTTTTCCGCTGCGCTAACGAGTTTGTAGACGAGCAATCAACGAACGATCTCCACTGTACACACGAAAGGCTATTCACCCCCTCTAACCGGCCACCGATCCTCCAACACCTTTGTCCTGAGGTCGATTGCTCCAACAATCTACTCATAATAATCTCCCCCATATGACATTAGATATCCCAATAATCCACTAGTCATATGGTCAACCTATGGTCAAACCCATTATCAAACATCAAAACTCTACTCGAGTCCCACTCGAGTCTGGTCAATCGTGACCTGGGCTGATTGCTCCCTTTTTTGATGTTTGACAAAACCTTTAAGTTTGGTAACAATACCTTTGAGTTCGGCTATCCCATAATCATAACTCGACTCTTCTTTTGCAAAATCATAATGAATGTTTACCTAAATTAAACCCTCATTTCTCCCCCTTTGACATACATCAAAAATCCTACTAAGGTTTTCAATGTCTCATCTCCTAATGGGATCCCTCATTCTCCCCCTTGGTCCAAATTCATCTTAGATGCCTTCACTTTTCCTAGTGACAAAACCTTTATCACTAAATGAGAGGCAAACTTTCATTCTCTCTCTTTTTTTAACATCCATTATCTTTTGATGGACAAACTCCTCCTAAAGGCTTGCTCCCCCTTGACTATTGCACCAACAATGTCCTTGGAGAGTTCCTGAGCCTATAGAAAATCTAAACCATCAAAATAAGGGTAAATGTTCAAACTTGAACTTTAACCCCTCTTAAACTTTGATTCTCACCATAATCAACTCTCCTATTCATTTTTAATGAACAAAATAGGGTTAGGAGTAGTTAGGCTACATAGGGGTGTTGATAACTAGCAAAACAACCCTTGTTTAGCCAAAATCAACATCAGAAGTCGACTGTGTCAGCAACTGGTCGACTGCCACTGCCACTAGTCGACTTCTCCATGAGGCAACTGATTGGAGTCTGATTTTTCATAATTCAGACTTTTAGTTCAAATTTTAAAAAAGCATAAGGAATTATACATTTTTTAAAAAATCTTAAAATTGCATATGTACATTACTTATGTCAAATATTATGAGTGAAAATAGTTTTATATTAAAAATATCCACTACTTTAAAAGAATGATACAAAGTTCAAAAACATTGAAAACTTCAATATTTTGCCTAATTTTGTGTCAATCTTGTAAGATCGAAAAGCGGGCTAGAGGGGGAGGGGTGAATAGCGAGCGTAAAATCTTTTCGTCTTTTCATTCGATTCTACAAAAACAAAGTTGTGCAGTGGAAAAATAAATGACACAATTTATTTTTACATGGTTCACAACCAAACGATTGCAAATCCAAGGCCCTTATAATCCTAGACTGTGTACGGAGGGCAATTCACTAACTATGTCTCCTCCTAGTTGGAGGTAGGAGACAACGGTTACAAAACAAATAAAAGAATGAGGAAGAGGGACAATCCAACCTCTCCTCTAAGCAATGAAAGTACGACAATGAAAACTCGAATACATTGAATTGAAATGGAAATGAAAACTGAAGTATATTGACGATGATCTGATCTTGAACTTAGGAGCGTATCGTCGGCGTTGCAACAACATTTCATCATTGTAGAGATGCGGCATTGCTGGAGCATTTCGAGAGCTTAATTGATGACCTAAAGGGGTGAAACCCCCCTTCTTTTATAGCCCTCCAACCCCCAAAATGTTGAGTAGAAAATCTGATCCAAATGGACACCTCACCCCAAGAAAAGGGGTTCTTATCTTGACCTTCATCGAAGTTGGCAGTTTGAATAGCAGTCGAATGATTGCCCTAATCAGTCGACTGATGCCACCCATAGTTGACTTCCAATAGCCAACAGTCGACTGTGAGCTTGGTTATTCAACTGCAATAAAGAGTTAGTCTGA
This sequence comes from Wurfbainia villosa, assembly GCA_025175895.1. Classification (NCBI taxonomy): domain Eukaryota; kingdom Viridiplantae; phylum Streptophyta; class Magnoliopsida; order Zingiberales; family Zingiberaceae; genus Wurfbainia; species Wurfbainia villosa. The sequence continues at coordinate 17,543,752 of CM046008.1, read as the reverse complement.
AACATACAAGTAAATGTAAATTCAACGGCCACTTACCGTCCGATCTCGACCTAGACCTTCCACTGGAAGTCTTAGTTGAATCACCGCCTAAGGACGTTGTCGTATGGAGGATCTGACCTCATCTTTACTCACACTCGAGCTTACCTCTGGTCCTTGTAGCTTGGCTTTCGGTCTTCACCTGGGTTCTTTGACTCCATTCGAAGTTCTCTCGGGGTCGCTCGACTACCACAGTTTCTTAACTCAAGATTCTTCGGGTGCCACCAACCTTCAGCTCAGCTTAATTATTTTTGTACATTTAGTTTAGGTCTTTAGATAACAATATGACCTTAACTTTGGGCCTTTGCCATAATCAAAACCTAGGTTCGATTATCTGGTGTCACTGCACCAACAATCTCCCCCTTTTGATCTATGGCAAACCAACACAAAGTTAAGGGAAAAATTAATGCATGAAGTAAGTGAAATAACATGAAAGAAGTATGAATGTATAACTTAGTAAGTTAGTATGAATAACTTAGTAGGTTTAGCATGAGTGAGAGTACGAGTAAAACTCTTTTTGATGTCCTCCCCCTTGAGGTAACCTCCCCCTTGACCTTAGGTGAGTACTTGAAGAAGAGGCTTTGCTCTCCCCCTTAACGTTTTCCACTAAAAAGGTTAAGTTAAGTGTTGGGTTTCCCCGACACCGCGGCGAGTGTGTGTTCGAACACGTTTCGTAAACATGCACACAGTGGAAGCAATAAAAGAAATAAATCTAATTTATTACAACACACACATCACACGCATGCAGGATACAACATGTGTAGACATAATTGCTATTTAAAAGTTTGCAATAAAAAGAAACTTATACTAGGTATACTTGACGAATCACGTGTAGCGGGAATGACATCAACCGTAGCGACAATCGCTAGAATCGCCTCTATTAGTATCCACACCGAGTATCGTCGGGATAGCTTCACAAAGTCATGAGCCTCGTCTTCGCAAAAGTCACTAGCCCCGAGTCAAAGACGATGTGATCCGAGAGACGATAACAATCTGAAATAAATTCGGATCCCAAAATGAGTTTCAAAAACTCGCTTGTCGGAAGCGGTTTTCGTCAACCGTTTGATGAAAACTTAACCCTCCACCTATGAGGATTGCTGGAGATCCAATCTCTGACAAGTAGACTACTATCGGAGCACAAAACACCGACCAAACGACCTCTCAACGTGAAGGAGATCAAGCTGCCTAAAACTTGACAACTTGTTGTGGAGGAAGAAGGGGCCGGCCAAAGGCTTGGCCGGTTACTCCTTGGTCGCCGGCGCGCAAAGGGAGGTTGGCCGGTGGCTGAGGGTGGCCCAAGGGACACCAGCGGCTGGTGGATGGCCAGCAGTGAGGAGAGCCAGCAGCTCCAATGGGCGGTAGCAGCACAAAGGTGGGCGACAACCACCTTGGCTTGGGCGGCAGTGGCACAAAGGTGGGCGACAACCACCTTGGCTTGGTCGGCAAGGAGATGAAGGAGGCTAGGGTTTCCAAAACCCTTGAACCAATTAATTCTCCACAAAAAACCCTTAATCCGTGTTTTTATAGAGAACACATTCTCCTAACGGTTATTGGTTCATAACTAAAATCCGTTAACCTGCTGCAATAACTTAAGTTAAAATAAACCAAACCGCTGCAATAACTTAAGTTAAAATGAACCGAACCAACTTTGGTTCATTCGTTTAAAACAAACAAAACCACTTTGGTTTATTTTCCACCATTGGATTAGAACCAAACCAATTTGGTTCATCCATCATGTCTTCAAAAGACACGACCCATCCATGCTTCCGATGCCACTGAAACCATTTCGTACTCGCTCTTTGTTTGGTCCAACCAAACCTAGTCTCTCTCAATCTGAGAATCCTATTCTCAAACTCATTTTAAATCCTTCGAATTACGCTTATTGTGTGTGTGATCAAATATGTTCCTGGTTTATGTTGGCTGTCTTAATTAACCATTAATTATAAAACGATCATGAGTGGCACCTAGTAGTACATCATGATCCCCAATTAACCAAAAAATCAATGGTTGATCCTAGAACCTTTTCTGAAACCCTTCAGCAGCTACAATAAATCATGCCCCATTCCTTTCACTCATCTTATACCCACTTAGTTCAGGACATAGTCTATTGTATTAGTCCCCACCAGATTGACTATGTCACACCTAGCCCAAGTATTACTTCCTCGTCCTCTGAATTTTAGTTACTGCATATGTATCCAAGAGTACCATACTCTAAACATGTAATGCTTTGGCTAAAGACTTTAGTAACAATCCGATGAGAGGCCATTGGGTATACATCTCCTCGCAAGGAGTGGTGAATCCTCTATAGGCTATTAAACACCTTCGACCACTTCGACTTATACCCAATCATCCTGGGTCCACATCTCCTCAGAGATGCTTGCTTAAGATGCCAAAGCATAAGTCTTCATGACCAAGATGACTTGAATACCGCAAGTTGAAGGAACATCACACTTAAGCTGTTGTAAGAACTTCATTGACATATCCACATATACAGATAACCATATGAAGTCTTAGGTCACTCCAATGAACTAGTTACCATAACTAGCATCCACGATCAACTCCGGACATCCCAATGTCTCTAGCAGTGAGAAACAGCTGCTTGGATAAACCAAAGACTACACCTCATTCTAGTCTCAACAGAATCGATGGTGTCCGAATGCATCAATTCATCGACTAGGGATAATTCCAATACATCACAATTACACATGTAGAGATACTCACTAGTTGTGATCAAATCACAAATTCTCTCATGCTGTGAATTGTATTGCGAAAATTTAGTAAATGAGTTTAAGATCCAATCAAATACATGAAAAACATGTATACTCAAATAGTGAATCTTCATTTATCAAATAAATGGTACAACGATAAGGCGATTGCCTTAGGACACCTCTCATATGTTACTAACATTAAGTAATCAAGATTACTTAACTTTGGCATGAATGTTTTAAGTCAAGCTTAAGTTAGGTTATAAAAAATAATAATAATAATTTTATATCCCTTAACTTTAGCCTTTCTTCTCCCCCTTTTGCCATAAATCGAAAAGGATGGGGGTTTGTAAATAAATTTTAGAAAATAAGTGATTATAATTTGTAAGTCCAAGCATGTCTTGTATAGATTTTGAAAATAGATAATTTCAAAATAATCTCAACTAATAGTATGTTCAACTCTTTATGACTTAATTGATATAAAATGATCAATATGTCCTGAATAGAGTTGGTTATTATAAATAATTATACTCCATGGTTCATATCGATGAACTAGATTAACATCTGAAACCAGGAGTAAGGTCCTCACATCTCACGCCCATCTATGTGGCTAAGTACACAAACACATTGATCCTATGTGTTGTGAGTTGTGTTGGCTCATTAAATCTATAGGTGCATGCTTTCTAAGGTAAACCCTAAGCTAGTACCATTTCGCATAAAAAATAGAGTATTTAAGAAAAGTATAAGTTTTAAGTCCTACTCTATTACGCACATGCCTAATTTCTGCCTAAGCAGACTAAACTCTGCTTGGGTAAGGGTTTGGTGAATAGGTCTGCTAGGTTCGATTTGGACTCCATGTATTCTAGTTGTATGGTTCCATTTGCTACATGTTCTCAAATGAAGTGGTGTTTGACCTCTATATGTTTAGTTCTAGAGTGACAGATTGAGTTTTTGGTTAAATTAATAGAACTAATGTTGCCGATATAAATTTTAGTGTTGTTAAAATTTAATTTAAAGTCTTGGAGAGTGTGCTTCATCCAAAGGAGCGGACCTACACACTCACCCATCGCGACGTATTCGACTTCGGTGGTAGATAAGGCAACACAGTGTTGCTTTCTACTACACTAGCTAACTAGACTCGAGTCGAGAAGTTGGCAACACCCACTCGTGCTCTTTCTATCGAGTTTACTACCGGCATAATCCGAGTCGGAGTAGCTGATTAGTTCGAACTCGTTGGATCTAGGGTACCAAATTCCTACATTTAGTGTACCCTTTATATATCTAAAGATGTGTTTGACTAATGTTAGGTGCAATTCCTTAGCGCAAGATTGAAATCTCATACACATACTCACTACGAAAAGTATATCAGGTCGACTCGTAGTTAAGTATAGAAGACTACCTATCGCGTTCCTATAGTATTTCAATTCTATTGATTTTCCTTCTAAGTCCTCTCCTATATTAACATTTGTAGCCATTGATGTATTAATTAACTTAGCATTTTACATTCCAAATCTATTAATTAATTCTTTAGCGTATTTATGTTGATGTAGGTAAATTCCTTAGTTTGTTTTATTTGTAAGCCTAGGAAAAATGTTAATTCTCCTACTAAGTTCATTTCGAATTCACTTTCCATTAGTGAAATGAACTCATTTAGTAATATTGTATTAGTTGTTCCAAAGATTATATCATCTACGTAAATTTGGGCAATGAAAATTTCTTTACCTATGGATTTTACGAAGAGAGTTGGGTCTACTAAGCCTTGACTAAACCCTTTAGATTTGAGATAAATGGAAAGCCTTTCATACCAAGCTCTAAGAGATTGTTTTAGTCCATATAAGGCTTTTCTAAGCTTAAAAACATGGTCAGGTTTGTCTAAACTCTCAAAACCTGGTGGTTGGCTAACGTAGACCTCTTCCTTAATGAATCCACTTAAAAATGTTGACTTCACATCCATTTGAAATAACTTAAATACTCGATGTGAAGTGTAGGCCAACAACATTCTAATCGATTCTAGTCTAGCTACGTGTGCATAGGTTTCATCATAGTCTAAGCCTTCTACTTGACTAAATCCTTTAGCGACTAATCTTGCCTTATTCCTAATTACTTCTCCTTTATCATCAAGTTTGTTCTGGAATACCCACCTTGTTCCAATGATCATTTTATCTTTAGGTGGGGGTACTAATTCCCAGACTTCACTCCTAGTGAATTGAGCTAGCTCTTCTTGCATAGCTATAATCCAATCGGGATCAAGAAGAGCTTATTCAATTATTTTGGGTTCGATTTTCAAGATTAATGAAATTTGACTTAGATTTCTATATGATGATCTAGTTCGAACCCCTAGGTTGGGATCATCTATCACTTGATCAATAGGATGATTTGATTGTAACCTAGACTAACATGGGTTAGGGTTTGTACTAGACTCATTTTCATGATCAGATTTAGGTCTAGTTTCAATTTGTTTATCCAGTAGTTATACTTCGGGTTTTGTAGGTTTATCTTCTTCGTTGAATACTACATTTATTGTTTCTTCGATTTTTAGGGTTTCATGATTATATACCCTATAGGCTTAACTAGTGGTTGAGTAACCTAGGACTATTCCAGTGGTTGTTTTGGAAGTGAATTTTCCTAGGTAGTCTTTAGTATTTAAGATATGTACCCTACATCCGAAAACCCTAAAGTATTTAATGTTGGGTAATTTTTCATAATAGATTTCGTATGAGGTTTTAAGGTGTTTCTTAACTAGTAGGATCCTATTTTGAACATAGCACGCTGTATTAACGACTTCTACCCAAAACCTATTGTTGGTGCAACAATGCTCCAAGCATTTATATGTTTTGATGTTTGGATAATCATCTAAGTTAGGCAACAAATTGTGATCTAATGGTGAACATGATTAAGTGACAGGTAAAGACAAAGTCCAAGTATGATCTTGGCAAGAGAAGTCCAAGGTAAAGGTTTGGCGACATAAGACCAAGCATGTTGTCTTGGCAGCATTAAGTCCAAACAGACCATGGCAAAGGAAGTCCAAAGGCAAGTCTTGGCAGCGTAAGTCCAAGCATGTAGACTTGGCGACGTAAAGTCCAAGCACGCCTTGGAAAAGGAAACCCAAGACATGACAAAACCAAAGGAAGCTTTTGGAAGAAAAGTGCAAAGGATGAAAAAGTCGTGGACTCGGAGGGATCATGGAGGCGCAAGGCTTAAGGAAGAGCTAGAAGGTTGAGTCTAGGTCTAAGGCGTAGAATCAAGTATGAATTACTCATACTTGATGAGTATCAGTCGACTGATACGATGTATCAGTCGACTGGTCATGTGCTCGACTGAGTCAGGATGAAACCCTGGCCATCAATCGACTGCTTTGGTCATGGCAGTCGACTGATGTTGCGATCAGTCGACTGCCAACAGTGGCAGTCGACTGATCAAGTTAAATACGGGCACAGAATGGAGTCACACTCGACTGTAGCCTGTGATCACTCGACTGATCACTCCATCAGTCGACTGATGGATGGATCAGTCGACTGATGAGAATGTCGTTGGATGAAATGACTCGAAATCTCGCAAATTCGGCTGTTCAGAAGCCGTTAATCGCGCCGGCAGTCGACTGATGTTGTGCATCAGTCGATTGATCATGCTCCAATGGGAAATTCAGCCTTCTCTCTATAAAAAGAGGGTTGGTGGAGGTTTTTGGGGTTAATGCTTATTCTCTGATTCTTCTCCAAAGCTTCCATGAGTTTTCAAGCTTTCTAAGTGATCTTAAATCCCCTCCTCCTCTCTCTAAGCTTAAGTTTCATTCTTTGTAAAGAAGAGGAGGTTTTGTTGTAAAGGAGAGCTTCTTAGTGGAATTGCTTGGGTTGATCCACCTTAAGGATCGCCGTGGAGTAGGAGCGTTATCTCCGAACCACGTAAAGGATTTGTTAGCATTGTTCTTTTGTTTTTACTTATATTATTTTTGTTTACTTCCGCTAATCATTCTTGTAGAAATGAAAACGCGCTATTCACCCCCCTCTAGCTTCCAAACGATCTCCAACAAGTGGTATCAGAGCCCGGATCGCATCAGAAGATCTAGCAATAAACCGGAGCAAAGATGGCTTTTCAAGAGGGGTATATCATGGCGAGGCCTCCGTTCTTCGACGGCAACGACTTCGGCTATTGGAAAGGTAGGATGGAGTATTACTTAATGAATGATATTGAGAATTGGTTTAGTGTTGTAGATGGTTTCGAGAAGCCGGTGGATGAACACGGAGCACCCATACCGACGAAGGATTGGACGAGAGACATGGCCAAGATGGATCAAGCCAACGCCAAGGCAACAACCACACTTCAATGTGGTTTGTCAAAAGAGCAACTAATCAAGGTGGGGCCATTTGAATCGGCAAAGGAGCTTTGGGAGAAGTTGATCGAGCTCAACGAAGGATCTAAAGAAACAAGAAGGGCCAAGAGAGATCTTCTAATTGGCCAACTTCAAAGCTTCTCAATGAAGACCAATGAGTCCGTGAGCCAAATGCACGGTCGCTTCAAAGAAGTAGTCAACAGACTACATGTTATAGGTGAGAAGTTCGACAACCGAGACCTTGTAAGGTATGTGTTACAAGCATTCCCTAGAACAACCTTATGGGCCTCAATGGTAGATGCATATAAGGTCTCTAGGGATCTTTCATTAGTTAAGTTAGATGAGCTATTTTGTGAATTTCAATTACATGAACAAGCTAACACTTCATCCAAAGAGAAGGGTATAGCTCTTTTTGTAGGAAAGAAGGACAAAAAGAAGAAGGAGAAGAAAGAAGTGTTCTCCTCATCCGAATCCGAGGAAGACTCATCAAGTAGTGAAGATGAGTTATCGGCAAGTGAGGAGGCACACTACGTTAAAAAGTTTGGTGGGAAATCAAGGAAACTCACCAAGAAAGATGTGAAGAGGATGTTCCAATCCTCAAGAGGTAAGTCTTCAAATAGTTCAAATTCTACCTCTAACGTGACTTGTTTTGGTTGCAACAAGAAAGGGCATATAAAGCCAAATTGCCCGGAACTAAAGAAGGAGGAGGAGAAGGAAAAGAAAAAGAAAGAAAAGAAGGAGAAGAAGAAGAAGGAGGCAATGGTGGCTCAAACATGGGACACTCTAAGCATGGAGGATTCTTCCGACGATGAAGAAGTATGCCATGCCACCCGGAATCTAGCCCTCATGGCATTAGAGGAAGAAGCCGGGAGCTCAAGCGAGGAGTCCTCTTCCTCTTCAAGCGATGAATCATCATCAAGTGATGCTGATGAGGTAAACAACTCACCTAAAGTAGATTTACTTTACAATACTATTGCATGCCTACAAAATGCTTTGAATAGATCGAAAACTAGGATTAAGGATTTAAAAATAGAGATTAAATCACTTAAGAGTATAGAATCATCTTGTGGTAAGTTATCTAGTGATGAATGTACCCTTAGGGATGAAAATGATGAGTTAAGAAAAGAAATAGGTAACTTAAGAGCATGCTTAGAAAAATTTACTAATGACTCTAAATACCTAGACATGATTATTAAGGATCAAAGGGCTATCTATAACAAGGCCGGATTAGGATATAGACCTAAGGAAAAGGAGGTAGCATTTACATCCCTTGTTAGTAGAAAATCAATAATTAAAAGCAAGGGTAGAAAGGCTTGGGTACCTAAGAAATTTATAATTGATGCTAGTGGTCCTAAGATTTGGGCACCTAAGGATTTTATTTTTCATGTGATATAGGTAGAAGAACCAAGCTTGTGGATAGTTGATAGTGGGTGCTCAAAGCATATGACCGGTGATGAGAGAAAATTCTCCACTATCAACCACACTAGCAAAGGAAAGGTCTCATTTGGTAATAGCAGCAAACTTAAGATTCTAGGAAAGGGCACAATTGAGGTATCCCCCAATCTTTCCATTCATAAAGTGCTATTAGTTAAAAATATGAAATTTAATTTACTTAGTGTAAGCCAACTATGTGATGCAAACTTTGATGTTAAATTTGATTCCTCAAAATATTTTATAAGACACAAAACTCTAAATGATTGCATGTTAGTAGGTTTTAGGAAATCAAATATATATTATGTTGATTTATCCTATGCTACTAATGCTTCTACTAAGTGTCGCATTACAAAAGAGGAAGAAAGTTGGCCTTGGCATAGGAGGCTAGGACACATAAACATGAAGAATATAGCCAAAATAGAAAAAATGAAATTAGTCAAAGGGTTGCCTAAAGTCAAATTTCTCAAGGACAAGATGTGTGATTCATGCCAAGAAGGAAAACAATCAAAAATATCACACAAAGGTAAAAATTTACTTAGTACCACTTTACCTTTAGAACTCTTACATATGGATTTATTTGATTGTCATAGTACCCCTTCTATTATTGGTAGTAAATATTGCTTAGTAATAGTAGATGATTTCTTTAGGTTTACTTGGGTATTTTTCTTGAAAAATAAAGATGAAACATTAGGAATAATCATAGGATTTAGCAAAAGAGTAGAAAATGAAAGAAAACTCAAAATCAACCGGATCCGTAGTGATCATGGTGGAGAATTTGAGAATTCTAACTTTTCAACTTTTTGCTTAGAACAAGGGTACAAGCATGAGTTTTCTTGTCCTAGAACACCCCAACAAAATGGGGTCGTGTAAAGAAAAAATCGTGCCCTACAAGAAGCGGCTAGGACAATGCTTAATGCATATTACTTACCTAGCTACTTGTGGGCGGAAGCGGTCAATACCGCTTGTTATATCCAAAATAGGGTATTGATTCATATGTTTTTAGGAAAAACTCCATTTGAATTGTGGAATGGTACAATTCCAACAATTCATTATTTTAAGGTCTTTGGATGTAAAGTCTATATTTTAAATACCAAAGACAACCTAGGTAAGTTTGAGTCCAAAGCGGATGAGGGAATCCTAGTTGGATACTCATCCACTAGTGTAGGGTATAGAGTTTACAATAAAAGGACTCAAAAGATTGAAGAATCTTCAAATGTCTGTTGGGGATCGAAACAGCCGGCTAGAGGGGGTGAATAGCCCTCTTACGATGGATGTAGTAAATTGCTCGTCTACAAAAGATTAGCGCAAGCGGAATATACAAATACAAATAGACAAAGCAAAATATAAACAATAAAACAAACGCTAACACGATGGTATAACGTGGTTCATGGTTACGCCGCTAATCCACTGTCCGATTCGTCCAAGGTGAATCACTCCTTCAAAGCCAATCACTATTGGTCTCTCCTTTGAATAAAGCTAGGTGGAGGTAACCTTTACAATCAAGATCACTCTTCTTACAATAAGAATGGAGTAAAAGCAAGTAAGAAGAGTTTAGAGCTTGTGGAGCACTTGGATGGTCGTTTGGAGTAAGAGCATTAGCCCCCCAAAGCTCCACACCCTCTCTTTTTATAGAGAGGAGGCTTTTCTTCCCGTTGGCCGCCACCAGTCGACTGCTGCCCTTGGCAGTCGACTGCCGCCACTCCAACGGCCTCCGAACACATCGGATCCCGACCGTTGTAGTCCAATGGAACACTTGGCAGTCGACTGATGCCTCCGTAGTCGACTACTCAGTCGGCTACCAGCAGTTCTGTGGCCAAACCCTTTCGACCGATCATTCGCGCCTTCGGCCGATCGGTGATGGTCTTAACGATCATTGCCCACATATGGCAGTCGACTGCTGGCCTCAAAACAACCAGTCGAACCACGTTCGACTCAGAGCAGTCGACTGCCATTCCATGGCAGTCGACTGGTGTCGGGAAATCCCATCCGACACTTAGCCAAATGGCCAAGTTTCACCTAAGAGCTACCCCTTCCCGGGTTACATTCGCTCACTCTCATCTCTCGGAGTCCCTCGCCTTCGAAGTTCTCTTCATTCGCGGCCACGTCCCTCGGCAGCATCAGGTGCACGACTCTGCAATGCTCCTTCGCGTCTCTTGCCTTAAAGTCAACTTCCTCCGCCTTCACTCCAAGCTGCTCGTCCGACGGTCCTTCGGATGCTCCAAGCGCACGACTTCCGCAAAGCCATCCTTCACTGACTCAAGGACCGAGTCATGAGTTGTGAAACTCGCCACAACTCCATGTGCGAATTACTAAGCCCTGCAAGACTCCAACGCACATCTTAAATCACACTAACACCCTAACTTAAACCCTTTGCCACACACATCAAAACCTTATCATGGCAAGAGATTGCCCTAACAATCTCCCCCTTTTTGATGTGTGACAATCCGTTTAAGTTAGATAAAAACATTTGATAGAAATTCTAAGGTAAGAAAGCATGTAAACATAAACATGATATAGCAACATGCAACTCCCCCTTAATCCATGAAACTCCCCATACATATTTCTCCCCCTATCATAATTAACTTAAACATAATTATTTCTCCTCCTTTGACACCATCAAAAAGATTAACACTAAGTTATAAACTCAAGGCATCAAGTATAATAGAAGGAAAATACCAAAAATTTGTCTAAAACCTGAATTCAACCTTAACGCTATCGGTATGGCGATCTGATCGCATAATGAATACAAATTACGATTTTAAGTAAATTGAGAATGCATTAAAAATTTCAAAAAATTCAAAAAATCATGAAATTTGGGGAACACATTTATTTTAAGTATATATATCAATGAAAAATAGTTTTTCATGAAAAGTCATTATATTTTCCGAGATTTGCCAAAAATCCAAAAGCTTTAAAAACCACTAGGTTTTTGATCATGTGAGTATCAAGTTTAACACCTAGTTTTGCATCCAATTGTTTCAAAACATGAATACATAGATTTTAAAGTAAGAAATTGTTTTGAAAACATATGAAATATCCAACCATAATCTTTGGGCAATATGTCTATGAATTAAACATAAGGCTTCCCCATGATTGGTCTATTATTGCTATTTTGATACTTTAAATGACCATCTAAATGCCATAGGCATTAGTGGACATTTGTATCATACTAACATCTCACTCATGCTAAGTTTTCAATCATGGTAGCCTATAGTGAGTGTGAGATGTATCCTAGAGGTATTTGTATATACTTAACAATTATATTTATACAATTCTATCAAGGTTAAGTATCATCCTAACACTCAACATGATCATAAAGACATATATGACTTAAATTCATATTATGATCATGAAATACATGTATTCATCAAATTGTAATCATGCATTAGGTATTATATCATGATAATAAACAAAATATCACCTAAAGCATGATCTACATCTATTTCTCATGATTATGTGCCAAATATCAAAATCATAAATCATAAATCATGATTGCAAACATACATAGCAATTACATTAATCATCATGATTTAAGCATTATTAACTATTTATAGGCACGTTATCATCACCTAACACTATTTTAAAATGTTGTCCCGCCATCCTAAGTCAACCAAAATATGATATAGGTCAATTGCATATGGTTGACTACCCTAGGGGTTTTCTAACCCTTAAGGATGGATTTTGGAACCCAAAATAGGTTCTTTCCTATGGGGTTCACAAGATACTCCTTGGGAATCCATTTCCTAGCAATTACTTTCTTCTTATCTTATCCCCTAGTAATTAGGCATTTGTAGGCCTTTTCATTTTTCTTTTCTTTATAACCTAGACCTTTCTTATTAAAACTAGCTCTTTGACTCCCTATAATCATGTTCAATGTATTTGAGCCAATTGTAAACTTTTCTAGGGCTTTGGTTAAATAATCTACTTTCTCTCTTAAAGCCCTATTTTCCTCTATGCATGCATCATTAACATCAAAAGGCATATAGTTATCATGTGAGCATGCATCATTTAAGCTAGAAGAAATATTATCATTTAAGCATGCTTTTTCTAGTTTATTTTCTAAATCCTTAATTTGATCTAACATGCTCTTATTTTTCTTCTTTGCTATAAATAAATACTTAGTTAAGCTAGAAATCATAGAAACTATTTTACTAGGTGAAAGATTGGTTACCATAGTTTCCATGTCCTCTTCTTCTTCGGATGAGGAGGTAGAGGAGGCTCCCCCTTCACTTGAGCTCTCTCCACTTGTGCTTGATTCTTCATTTTCGGTGGAGGAGCAATCCAAGTCGTCAAATGCCATCAATGCTAGGTTGGTGACATATGCATTTTCTTTCTCGGATGATGATGAAGATGAGGAGGAAGGGTCATCCCAAGTCTTTGCTTTGAATGCCTTGGCCTTTCCCTTTTCCTTTGCTTTCTTCTCCTCTTCCTTTTTCTTCTTGCTCCCCTTTTTCTTCTTCTTTTCTTCCTTCTTTTTCTTTTCTTCCTTCTTTTTCTTTTCTTCCTTGCTCTTGTTTAGGAGGGGACAATTATCCCTTATGTGTCCCTCTCCTTGGCAATTGTAGCAAATGATTTTCCCCCTTTGTCTTCTATTCCTATCATTAGATTTATTAAATCTAAAACTTTTTAAAGCACGTCTTACCCTCCTTACCATATAGGCTTCTTCCGTGCTATCCATGGAGGAGGAAGAGGATGCTTCATCATCATCGGAGGAGGGGATCTCCATCTTCTTCTTCCCCTTATTTGCCATCAATGCTACTCCCCTTGAAGGTTGGATTCTAGGCTCTTCTTGTATTCCTTCAAGCCTTGTTTCGTGGAGCTCCATTGTTGAGAAGAATTCCTCCAAGGTGCTTACTTCTAAGTTCTTGGAGATATAAAATGAGTCCACCATGGAGCTCCATTTTGAGGATCGCGGAAAGGCATCTATAGCCTTCATAACCATATCCCGGTTTGATAGCTTCTCACCTACACTTGACAAACCGGTTATAATTTCCTTGAAATGAGAATGTAAGGAAATTACCTTTTCTCCCTTTTTTAGTTTAATGTTGTTGAGTTGGGAGCGGAGGAGGTCTCTCCTTGCTAGCTTCGCCTCGGATGTGCCTTCATGAAGCTCAGTTAGCTTCTCCCACATCTCCTTGGCACTTAGGCATTCTCCAATTCGGTTGATCTCTTGTTGGGGGAGCACATTGAAAAGATGATGCTTGGCTTTTGAGTTTGCAAGGTGCTCTTCCCTTTGCTTTTTGGTCCACCTAGATTTCTCTATTGGCTTCCCTTCTTCATCCCTAGGCAAAACGAAACCGGAATCCATTGTAATCATAATATCAAAATCCATTTCTAAAAATACCTCCATTCTCTTTTTCCACCAAGAGAATTCACTATCGAACTTCGGTGGCTGGATGTTGGAGCCGTCCATTTTGAAAGTTGCTTGTTGTGGCAGTTAGTCCTCGACAAGCTTTCCTTGGCTCTGATACCACTTGTTGGGGATCGAAACGGCCGACTAGAGGGGGGTGAATAGCCCTCTTATGATGGATGTCCTAAATTGCTCGTCTACAAAAGATTAGCGCAAGCAGAATATACAAATAAAAATAGACAAAGTAAAAGATAAACAATAAAACAAACGCTAACACGATGGTATAACGTGGTTCACGGTTACGCCGCTAATCCACGGTCTGATTGGTCCAAGGTGAATCACTCCTTCAAAGCCAATCACTATTGGTCTCTCCTTTGCACAAAGCTAGGTGGAGGTAACCTTTACAATCAAGATCACTCTTCTTACAATAAGAATGGAGTAAAATCAAGTAAGAAGAGTTTAGAGCTTGTGGAGCACTTGGATGGTCGTTTGGAGTAAGAGAATTAGCCCCCCAAAGCTCCACACCCTCTCTTTTTATAGAGAGAAGGCTTTTCTTCTCGTTGGCCGCCACCAGTCGACTGCTGCCCTTGGCAGTCGACTGCCGCCACTCCAACGACCTCCGAACACGTCGGATCCTGACCGTTGTAGTCCAACGGAACACTTGGCAGTCGACTGATGGACCTCATCAGTCGACTGATGCCTCCGTAGTCGACCGCGCTCGATCGGCTCACGGCGGTCCAATGGCTAAACCCTTTCGACCCGATCATTCGCGCCTTGATCGTGTGTCTTGATCGACTTCCCACATATGGCAATCGACTGCTGGCCTCAAAATAACTAGTCGAATACCAGTTGAACCACGTTCGACTCAGAGCAGTCGACTGCCATTCCATAGCAGTCGACTGGTGTCGGGAAATCCCATCTGACACTTAGCCAAATGACCAAGTTTCACCTAAGAGCTACCCCTTCCCGGGTTACATTCGCTGACTCTCATCTCTCGGAGTCCCTCGCCTTCGAAGTTCTCTTCGTTCGCGGCCACGTCCCTCAGCAGCATCAGGCGCACGACTCTGCAATGCTCCTTCGCGTCTCTTGCCTCGAACTCTACTTCCTTCGGCTTCACTCCAAGCTCCTCGTCCGGCGGTCCCTCGGATGCTCCAAGCGCATGACTTCCGCAAAGCCATCCTTCACCGACTCAAGGACCGAGTCATGAGTTGTGAAACTCGCCACAGCTCCATGTGCGAATTACTAAGCCCTGCAAGACTCCAACGCACATCTTAAATTACACTAACACCCTAACTTAAACCCTTTGCCACACACATCAAAACCTTGTCATGGCAAGAGATTGCCCTAACAATGTCCAATTTGATGAAACTTCTAATACATACCCTAGGAAATCCCCTATTGATGATGATATTAATAATGAAAATCAAGAAATTACCCAACAATTTCAAAATTTAACCTTAGGGGATAATGATCAAGGGGGAGGATTGAATCAAGGGGGAGTAAGAGGTGATTCCAATGATGAGCAAAGGATTGAGGTTAATCATGATTAAACTCAAATTAATACACCTCGTAGAACCATAAGAGTTCATCAAAATCACCCCTTAGATCAAATTGTGGGAGAATTATCTCAAGGTGTTAGGACTAGATCATTTCATAGGGAACCTACTAGTCATATAGCTTTAATTTCTCAAATTGAGCCCAAAACAATCAAAGATGCATTATTTGATCCGGATTGGATCTTAGCAATGCAAGATGAATTGGCTCAATTTGAAAGGAGTCAAGTATGAGAGTTAGTTCCTAGACCTAATGAAAACACCATCATTACTACAAGATGGGTCTTTA
Organism: Wurfbainia villosa; assembly: GCA_025175895.1. NCBI lineage: Eukaryota > Viridiplantae > Streptophyta > Magnoliopsida > Zingiberales > Zingiberaceae > Wurfbainia > Wurfbainia villosa. The sequence continues at coordinate 17,528,058 of CM046008.1, read as the reverse complement.
GGAACAAACTAGATGACCAAGGAAATATCACTAGAAATAAAGCAAGATTAGTTGCAAGGGGTTTTAATCAAGTTGAAGGACTTGACTATGATGAAACATATGCCCCGGTTGCTAGATTAGAGTCTATTAGAATACTATTAGGGTATGCCTCCTATATGGGTTTCAAACTCCATCAAATGGATGTCAAATCGGCATTCCTTAATGGGTTTATTAAGGAAGAGGTATATGTAGAACAACATCCCGGGTTTGAGAATATGGACTATCCAAACCATGTATACAAGCTTAGGAAAGCTTTGTATGGTTTGAAACAAGCTCCCCGGGCTTGGTATGAAAGATTATCATCTTTCTTAATCTCTAAGGACTTTAAGAGGGGTAGTGTAGATCAAACTCTATTGATAAAGTCATCATCAACGGACATCTTTGTAGCCCAAGTATATGTTGATGACATTATTTTTGGGTCAACAAATGATGAACTTCTCCAAGACTTTATTAAAAATATGGAAAAAGAGTTTGAAATGAGTCTAGTTGGGGAATTAAATTTCTTCCTAGGATTGCAAGTCAAACAAACTAGTGAAGGTATTTATATTTATCAAACCAAATATGATAAGGAAATGATTAAGAAATTTGGTTTAGAAAATGCTAAGGTAGTTTCAACTCCAATGGCAACCAATACTAAAATAGATAGTGATAATGAAGGAAAACAAATTGATCTTACACTTTATAGGAGCATGATTGGTAGTCTTTTGTACTTAACCGCTAGTAGACCCGACATATTATTTACGGTTGGTATGTGTGCTAGATATCAATCATGTGCTAAAGAATCTCATTTAGTTGTCATTAAGAGAATCTTAAGATATGTTAAAGGCACACTAAATGTAGGATTATGGTACCCTAGGACTAGATCTTTTGATTTGATTGGGTACACTGATTTCGATTATGTCGGTTGCAAATTGGATCGAAAGAGTACTAGTGGTGGGTGCCAATTCCTTGGGTCCTCCCTAGTTAGTTGGAGTAGTAGGAAGCAACCTTGTGTTGCCCTATCCACCACCGAAGCCGAGTATGTGACTATGGGTGGTTGTGTAGCTCAACTACTATGGATGAAACATACCTTAGAAGATTATGAGCTATCCTACTCCAACATGAAAGTATTTTGTGACAATGTGAGCACCATTAACTTGACCAAAAATCCGGTGCATCACTCTAGGACCAAGCACATTGAAGTGAAACATCACTTCATTAGAGATCATGTGGCTAAGGGGGACATTAAGCTTAATTACATTGAATTCAAGTCCAACCTAGCCAACATATTACCAAGGCTCTCCCCGAGGTAGAATTTTCATCACTTAGGAGAGAACTTGGAATGTGCTTGGTTGAGTAAAGGTATAGGTTTGCATGATCCTATAGAAATACTAGGATTTATACCTTTAAGCATCTCACAAAATACTTAAGAAACCATGATTTTTGTATTGAGCCACTTAGACAACATGTGAGATGTTAGGAAGATGCACTTGGTTCATCATGCTTGTTATGATGCATAACTATGGACCAAAGTGTCATCTAGAGACATTAATCCTTCATTGGACCAATCATTGGGAAGGCTTATACACAATTTATGTGCATATAGCTCCAAGAACATGATTGGAAATGTCAAAAACTATGTTTATCATATTTTGAAAAATAGTTTTTAAGTGAAACACAAAAGTGATACAAAGTTTGCAAAAATATTAGAACTTTTGTTGGTTTTCAAGTTTGTATCAATCTTGAAATTTGGAAAACATACTTTTTTCAAAATATTTTTCCTTGATAAAGTACGATTTCAAAAATGTGTACACAAAATTTCGTGATTTTTCGAGGTTTATGGAATTTCTGACGCATTTCTGAATTTGGGTTGAAAAGGCTGAGAATCGAATTTCAGGCTTAGCAGTCGACTGGTTCAGAAACTAGTTGATTGATACTCTATGTTTTCTGATAAATAGCTCCATTTTCTGATATTGAGTGTATCTTTGATCTCCTAAAACTTTAGCATGATTATACTGAGTATAAACCAACTCTTAGAACTGTTTAATGCGGTGTTTTAGGGGGAGTTTCATAAGATGTATTTTTTTCATTTCCAAATTTACATTGTTGGTGCAAAGTTAGGATTTAAACCTTCAAATTGTTTGATAGATTTATTCTCCACATGTATTTTACTCATCATGAACTATATCTTGGATTAAGGGGGAGCTAAATTTCAAATTCTATACCTTAGTTCAAGATTACAATGGATTCAATTCTTTTATGAAATATATGATCTCTTCTCTTTTTGATGTATGTTAAAGGGGGAGAAGAAATGTTTAAGTTAGAATTGTATATATGATTATGTGTATCTTTAAAAGACCTAACTTAAATAATTGCCAAACATCAAAAAGGGGGAGATTGCTGGTGCAACAATGCCCCAAGCATTTATATGTTTTGATATTTGGATAATCATCTAAGTTAGGCAACAAATTATGATCTAATGGTGAACATGATTAAGTGACAGGTAAAGACAAAGTCCAAGTATGATCTTGGCAAGAGAAGTCCAAGGTAAAGGTTTGGCGGCATAAGACCAAGCATGTTGTCTTGGCAGCATTAAGTCCAAACGGACCTTGGCAAAGGAAGTCCAAAGGCAAGTCTTGGCAGCGTAAGTCCAAGCATGTAGAATTGGCGGCGTAAAGTCCAAGCACGCCTTGGCAAAGGAAACCCAAGACATGACAAAACCAAAGGAAGCTCTTGGAAGCAAAGCGCAAAGGATGAACAAGTCGCGGACTCGGAGGGATTCTGGAGGCGCAAGGCTTAAGGAAGAGCTAGAAGGTTGAGTCATGGTCTAAGGGGTAGAATCAAGTATGAATTACTCATACTTGATGAGTATCGATCGGGCGATGTATCGATCCACCGTCAGTGCTCATTGAGTCGAGGATAAAACCACGACCATCGATTATTTGCTGGCGATGTTGCGATCGTCGATCAGCCGATAGCCGACTGATCAAGTTATATACGGGCACAGAATGGAGTCACACTCGACTGTAGCCTGTGATCACTCGACTGTTGGATAGATCAGTCGACTGATGAGAATGCCATTGGACGAAACGACTCGGAATCCCGTGAATCCTACTGTTCAGAAGCCATTAATCGCACCGGCAGTCGACTGATGCTATGCATCAGTAGACTGATCATGCTTCAACGGGAAAATCAGCCTTCTCTCTATAAAAAGAGGGTTGGTGGAGGTTTTTGGGGTAAATGCTTATTCTCTGATTCTTCTCCAAAGCCTCCACGAGTTTTCAAGCTTTCTAAGTGATCTTAAATCCCCTCCTCCTCTCTCTAAGCTCAAGTTTCAATCTTTGTAAAGAAGAGGAGGTTTTGTTGTAAAGGAGAGCTTCTTAGTCGAATTGCTTGGGTTGATTCACCTTAAGGATCGCTGTGGAGTAGGAGTGTTATCTCCGAATCACATAAAGGCTTTGTTAGCATTGTTCTTTCGTTTTTACTTATATTATTTTTTTTTCTTCCTCTAATCATTCTTGTAGAAACGAAAATGCGCTATTCAACCCCCCTCTAGCTTCCAAACGATCTCCAACACCTGTTAGGAAGGTTATATTCATTTAACATGGTTCAAGCTGTTGGGTTTCCGGCACCGCGGTGAGTGTGTGTTCGAACATGTTTCGCAAACATGTGCATAGCAGAAGAAATAAAAATAATAAATCTACATTTATTACAACACACACATCACACGCATGCATAGTACAACATATGTAGACATAACCGTAAATTTAAATTTTGCAATAAAAGGAAATTTAACTACGTATACCTTACGTATCACGTGTAGCGGGAACGACATCAACTGGAACGATCCTCTCTAGAATCGTCTCTATCTGTATCCACGCCGAGTATCTTCGGGATGACTTCGCTAAGTCATGAGCCTTGTCTTCGTACGGGTTACTAGCCTCGTGTTGAAGACGATGTGATCGAGAGAAGATCACGATCCGAATCCAAATTCGGATTCAAAGACGAGTCCTCAAAAACTCGCTTCTCTGGAGAGGTATTCGTCAACCGTTTGATGAATCCTTCGTCCTCCACCTCTGAGGATTACCAGAGATCAAATCCCCGGTAAGTAAGGCGCTGTCGTAGCTCCAAACGTCATCCAAAAGACACTCCGACGAGAAGAAAACAAGCTGTCCAGAAAACTGGACAGCTTTGGTGGAGGAGTAGGGCCGGCCAAAAAGGAAAGGTGGAAGCTCACCTTATTACCGAACCCAAGGGAGATCACCGGAGCTTCTCCGGCAGTAGCTCGACGCCGGCAAGAGGGAAGGTCAGCACCTTCTTGACGCCGGCCAAGGAGCTTCAAGGTGGGCGGCGGCAAGGAGGAGGGTTGGCGCCGAAATCTCCAAGGGGGGGAGGTGGGCGGCAACTTAAGGCTAGGGTTTTTGGATTAGGGCTTAACAAACCCTTAAGCCCTCTTTTATAGAGAACTAATTCTCTTAATGGTTATTGGATCATAACCATAAGGCCCCTTAACCCGCTCCATTAATATAAGTTAAAATAAACCAAACCATAATGGTTTATTTTAAGTTAAAACGAACCGAACCAACTTTGGTTCATTCGTTTAAAATAAACCAAACCCTTTGGTTTATTCTCCTCCATTGGATTAGAACCAAACCATTTTGGTTCATCCATTATGTCTTCATAAGACACGTCCCATCCACGCTTCAATTGTCAATGAAACAATTTCATGCTCACTTCTTGTTTGGTCTAACCAAACATAGTTTCTCTCGGTCTGAGAATCTCATTCTCAAGCTCGTTTTAAATCCTTCGGATTACGTTCATTGTGCGTGTGACCAAATAGGTTCTCGTTTTATGTTGGCCATCTATAATTAACCATTAATTATAGAACGATCATGAGTGGCACCAAGTAGTACATCAAGATCCCCAATTAACCGAAAGATCAACGATTGATCCAGAACTATTTCTGAAACCCTTCAGCAGCTCGAATGAATCGTGCCCCATTCCCTTCACTCATCTTATACCCACTTGGTTCAGGACATGGTCTATAGTGTCAATCCCCACTAGGCTGACTACGTCACACCTAGCCCAAGTATCATTTCCTCGTCCTACGGATTCTAGTTACTGCACATGTATCGAATAGTACCTTACTCTAAACATGTAATGCTTTGGCCAAAGACTTTAGTAACAATCCGACGAGAGGCCATGGGTATACATCTCCTCGCAAGGAGTGGTGAATCCTTTATAGGCTATTCAAACACCTTCGATCACTTCGACTTATACCCAATCATCTCGGGTCCACATCTCCACAGAGATGCTTGCTTAAGATGTCAAAGCATAAGTCTTTATGATCAAGATGACTTGAATACCGCAAATCAAAGGAACATCGCACTTAAGCTACAGTAAGAACTTCATTGACATATCTATATATGCAGAGAACCATATGAATGTTAGTTATAGCCCTAGAACCAATCATGTGATGGTTGAATAGGGAACATTTTGTATCATATTCTATAAAGGCAAAGGATTGGTTATTATATTTACATCTTGCTTGTGCCAGCTAAATTAAATATAATAATGCCCTAGAAAAGTAGATTCTTATCTACAGCACATTAATTGACAGAATTGATTATGAGAGGCTGTAGAGAACACTTTCCTAAATGTTCCTAGTCAAGTATTAATATGCAAGGGCAATATTAATACATAAAGACTAGCATGTAGGTCAATTGATGACTTGATCTCACATGTCATGGATATATGATATCAAGTTGACACATGGGTATATATTAGAGAATATATACTGAACTGACCCGCCATGAGAAAGTTTCATGGATCGTCATATGAGTGTCATAAACTTTCTCATGTGACTATTGGTATGAATAGTCCTCAAACCTGAAGTCACTACGGTTCCCTACATAAGGAGTTATGTACTTTGGTATCGTCAAACGTCACCCGTAACAGGGTGGACCATAAAGGCGATTACTGGGTATATAACAAATTATGCGGAGGGATGTGAGTGATGTAGATGGGATCTATCCCTCCCATATGACGGGAGTGATATCAGTGGGCCCCTTGATTGAGTAGAACTACTAAAACGCATGGCCATGCTCGAATGAGTCAATATGAGATATTGAGCTCATTTGTTTGAGTTAGTTTACTCAGGGATCAAGAAACACATAGATTGATCGAGGATGACACGGTCTATGCCTCATTGGTCAATCTGATATCAAGGATAGAAGGACACGGTCATACATTATAGTAGTCATGGAAAGGTTAGTCGGATCTTGACTTATCTCGTAACTTGGGTAGCAATGATGTATTGCTAGATGCCGCTCATTGCTTGTGTATCTAAAAGAGTTTAGATCCACTGCCAACGTTATGAGAGCCTATAGGGTCACACACAAAGAGCATGATGATTAGAAGAATTAGTGCATTCTAGTTTGACTAGAATAATTTGGGAATAAGCTTAAGTACAAAATGGTTTTTGGACTTTAAGCTTAAAGAGAATTTTAGCTTATTGATTTAATGAGATTAATTCAATATGCTAAGCTTAATTGATTTAATAAGATTAATTCAATATGTTACCTTATTGATTTAATGAGATTAATTCAATATGATAACATAAGCTTATTGAATTAATAAGATTAATTCAACATCCATGAATGCCACCTAAGCATGCCACCTAAGCATGCCACACAAGCATGCCACCTAAGCTTGATGAGTTGGAAGGAGACAAAGGGTTTTGACCCTTGGATTTCCTCCACATGTGGCCGGCCAAAACAAGGAGGATAACTCCTTGTTTAATTATCTTTCAATGCCATTGATTGCATTGAATGTGATAGGAGATGAAAGGTTTTTCAAATCCTATAAAACACCCCATGGGGTGGCCGGCCAAAAGAGTTGAGTTGGAGCTTAAGGCTTGGTGAGAGCTTGGTGGGAGAGGCTTTTGTTGTGTGGTTTTGTGAGTGTAAGCTAGCAAGAAGAGTAGTCTTCTTCTTCCTTTCTCTTCTTCCCTACCTTCCTCTCCTTTAGGGACTTCTCTAGCAAGAAGTAAAGGAGAGATCTTCTAGTTTTCTTTTGTGAGACAAGAGCTTGCTCGTGTGGATACATATAGAGGCACGGACATTTGAACGTGCTAAAAGATCCAACACATCCAAGGAAAAGCGGGATTGCAAAGGGCACGCAACAAAGGTAGAACTCTCCTATAAGATAGGTTTTCTTTTGAGAAATTTATTTTTGTACGAGTTTTTCTTTCGCAAGGATCACTTGGAAGGGATCCTAATTTTTCCGTTGCACATATGCTATTTTGCATAAAGAGATCCCAGCAGTGGTATCAGAGCCACTTGCGAAAGATCGTATAAAAATAGTCTTTCTCTATTTTATATATGATATAGAAGTAGGATAAATTTTATTATGAGTTGATAATTGCATTAGCAATTTTTCAAACATAATAAAATATCCGATGTCTTTTAAAAGTTAAAAATGACATGGTGCATGGTTATGGCCTAGTCCCCAAACGTTTGTGAATGTGTGTTGTAATTCTTAATACGGCCTGCGAGTCATGCCTTTCTCCGAAAAATCTTGTTGTAAAATTAGTTTTAGACTCGAATGTAACTCGAGTATTTCTCCTTTTGTAATATACAAAATAAAGATGGAGGGTCCATTGGAAGATGATGTTACAAGGAGGAAGTCAACAACACACGACAACCAAAAGGAAGCACTTGGGAGAAGATGCTATCCCTAGGTTGACCAATCAATCTTCTCATTGGCTTGAGAAGATTGTAGAATAAGGGCCATAACCATGACACGCTTAGTATGCTAATATGTATGTGATGCATGTTAATTTAGCTTATATGTGATGTATGCTAATATGTATGTGATGCATGTTTAAGTTTATTTCTTAATAAGTCTAAACGATATGCCTACCAAAGTTTGGTACTCACTACTTCCTCGATCATTTGTTATTGGGTTTGCCAAAGCAAAGCAATGCATTTTATCTTGGAAGAGTGCGAGTGGACAATCGTGATGTCCCGCTATCAAACTTGGTTAAGACTTAATTAAGTTTTTAAAGTAGAGGCATATATTAGCTTTGAACATAAGTTTAAAAATTAGTTTTGTGTGATTTCCGAACATCAGCTTTGTCTTAGAAGTGGTCGTTGCTCCGATATCCAAGAAGACCTCTGTGCCTCGCCACGGCAAGTGGTTTAGGAATAAGCACTAAACTAATCTAAACTTAACCAAAGCTATTAAAGAGTTACATCATATGTAATTGGCAAAAGATTGCCTACCTAATCATACTACGTCTTGGGCGATTAGCCAAAGCTAACTCAAGACGAATTATGATGTGGATCTTTATCCCATATAAATTTATAGCTAAATAGAAGCTAATGATGTAAGCAAAATGTGTTTGCCTACATCAATAATTAGCTCATATCAAAGCTATGAGAATTTAGTGGGAGCCTCATTTAATTAAAGGCCTAATTAAATGACTTAGGTATGATACTTAATTTTGCATTTTAATGTTGTAGATCACCATGTCATCTAACACGACACACCCCCTCAACTTGCGATCTGCCCTTGAGAAAGACAAGCTCAATGGAGCTAACTTTCTAGATGGTATAGGAACTTGAGGATTATCCTCAAGCAAGAGCGTAAAGCGTATGTCCTAGAGCGGTCTATCACTGAAACACGCCCCCTGCGCCACTCGTCTTGAAAAGGATGCTTATAAGAAGCATCAAGATGACGCATTAGATGTGTCATGTCTTATGCTTTCCACCATGAACTCTGAGCTTCAGAAGCAACATGAGAACATGGATGCTTATGATATGGTTGAGCATTTAAAACAACTATATCAAGGACAAGCTAGGCACGAGCGTTTTGAAGTGTCTAAGGCTCTTTTTGCATGCAAGATGCAAGAAGGAACACTGTAGGAACTCACGTGCTTAAAATGATTGGGTACGTTGAGAACCTTGAAAGACTAGGTTTTCCATTGGGCCAAGAATTGTGGCAAGATGTTATCCTGCAATCATTCTTGGAAGCATATAATCAATTCTCATGAATTATAACATGAATGAAATTGATAAACCTTTGCTGAGATTCTCGGCATGTTAAGAATCACAACCAATCTCAAAAGAAAGTTAGTAATGTACTAATGGTCAAGAAAGGCAAAGGTAGTAAGCGCAAAGGCAAGGGTAAGACCAAGCCAAAGGCAAGAGCCAATTCATCCACTTCAAAGGGTAAAGGTAAAGTACCTAAGGAAGGGGCTGTTTCCTTTGCGGTGAGGTGGACCGGAAGGCGCAAAGTCTACCTTGAGAAGTAAAGAATAAAAGAAGTGGGACTTACGCCTTATACATGTTATAGAAGTTAATCTATCTATTTCTTCTACATGGGTATTAGATCGGATGTGCATCTCACATTTGTACTAATGTGCGAGGGTGAAATAGTAGACTAATGGCAAAAGGCGAAGTGGACCTATGAGTAGGCAATGGCGCAAAAGTTGCTGCTGTAGCTGTAGGAACATATTCTTTGTCTTTGCCCACTGGGCTTATCTTAGAACTAGAGGAGTGCTTTTATGTACCTGCATTAACAAAGAACATAATCTCTGTATCTTGTTTAGACAAGAAAAACTTCTCTTTTATAATAAAGGACAAATGTTGTTCCATTTATTTGAATGAAATGTTCTATTGTAATGCACCACTTATGAATGGTCTCTATGTTCTAGATTTAGAAAACCCAATTTATAACGTAAATACCAAACCCTTCAAATCGAATAATTTGAACCAAACATATCTCTGGCACTGTCGCCTAGGTCACATAAATGAAAAATGCATATCCCAACTCCATAAAGATGGATTATTGGACTCATTTGATTTTGAATCATATGAGATATGCGAATCTTGTCTTTTAGGAAAGATGACTAAAACTCCATTTAGTGGACATGGCGAGAGAGCGACGGACTTGTTGGGACTCATACTGAAAGGTTTTGCCCAGAAGCTCTGATACCAATTTAAGGGATTTCCCTTGTCGAGTCCGTGAGGGGAAACTTCACTTCCCCTTCGCCTCGGTTGCTTGACCATGGTGATCCCTTCAATGTCCCCGGATTAAAAATTTAATCCTAGACAAAAGGGATTCCCAAAACAACCAAGTCATCGTCGTGCTATTCGTTTAGAGAGGTCACTTGAACAAACTAGTTGTTCAAGCGACCATTCTCTATTCTACGAGTAGCCGCGGAATAGACGATGTTCGGATCGCCGGTTTTTGTGTTTATACTCGGGATCCAAGTATTATTTAGCCTATTTACAGAAATATAACATGCTTATATTTTGAAAAACAAACACAAGCAATGAATAAAAGAGATAGAAGAATAGTTATACCTCTTGGTCTTCTAATGTATGACCCTCCTCCTTTTGGACGTCGTGTGGGCGACGATCCACCAAAAGTCGAAGCTCCTAGATCACAAAACTTCCTTCCTTGCTTTTCCCAAACAAGAGGAAGAAGAGAAACAATGTTTTTCTCCTTCAAAAACTCAACCAACAAAGAACTATAGAAGTTCTTGCCGCCGGCCAACTAGAAGGAGAAGAAGATGATGGAAAACTACCAAGACACCAAGGGAAACCCTATATCTTGTTTCCACCACCTAAGGAGAAGAGAGGAGTGTTTTGGGCGGCCAAGGGGCTGGGAAAGGGCTGGAATAGCTGCTGGATGTTGGCCACAAGGCAAGGAAGAAGAAGGAAAACTTGCCTTATTTGGTGCCACCCTTGCTTCCAAACCCTAACCCTAATTCCAATACTATCTCAACTAGGATTGCCCTATTCTTGCCGCCCAAGCCTTGCTCCCTCTCTATCATGTAATCCATGACCACTCCCCATGCCCTCCTTTTATAGAGTTAGGGATAATTCATGAATTAATCTCCTCCATTGGTTCTAGGGATTTAATCTCAACCGTCGGATCTAGAGATTTAATCTCAACCGTCGGATCTTAGAGATTTGATCTCTACCAATGGATCTTAGAGTTTTGTTTCTATCCATTGGATCTAAGCATCTTGAGGTGTTAATGGGCTACATTAGGGACCATGAGGAGGAGTTGGGTCTTGGCCACCCATGGATCAAGCCCACATAAAGTCTGATCCACTAATGATGATCCAATCCACTAAAGGTCCATCATTGATCTACCTCACCAACCCCCATATGACAATATGGGCTCCATATATTATTTGTACATTTTCTCCCCGTGTTTAAGATCTCGAATGTCCGTCGATTAATTAATTTACTAACCATTAATTAATCAACATCTAACTCCTTGAGTAGTACCACTCAACCTTTTCATCATGCCGGACCAAGTCCACCTGCAGGGTTTACATGATGAACCTTATGAGCTCCTCAAGGGGACATCATCATCCTAATATATAGGACACAGTTTCCTCCTATAATCAACGGCACACCATATAAATAATATCATCTCCCAACTTACCGAGTCTATCGATTTAATCTATAAATCTCGCCCATTGGTAAATCAAAGAGATGAGTACCAAGTATATGTGCCCGTTATTATATCGGGATTAAGAGCATGTACTAAATGATATCTGAGGTCCGATTCGATTATGTAGTCAGCAATAAATCGAATCACCTCTGTGTCGGTCCTGCTCAATACACACAAAGTGCACTAGTGTGATTCTATGGTCAAGACAAACCAATACCAAATCACACTACAACCATTCCGATGGTTTGTCCAAAGTCATCTCAGTTGTGAGCCTTTACTTATACTTTACAAGGAACCGATAACAAGATCTCCCATGTGACACCACACACCATGTTATCTACAATGTAACGTATTAGACAATATTGCATAACCATAAAAATATGCAAACAATGATCATGTGATTCTTATTTCAAAATAAAGATGTTCATACAAAAGAGCTAGGCTTTCAGTATACATCCCAACACATACATACTGATGTATGTGGCCCTTTCAATGTCGAAGCCAGAGGAGGCTATAAGTACTTTATTACTTTCACTGATGATATGAGTAGATTTGGCTACTTATATTTGATGAGACATAAGTCAGAATCCTTTGAAAAGTTCAAAGAATTCAAGAATGAAGTACAAAACCAACTTGGTAAGCGTATTAAGCTACTTCGATCAGATCGAGGTGGTGAATATCTTAGTCAAGAATTTCATCATCACCTGGCTGAGTGTGGGATAATATCCCAACTCACTCCACCTGGAACACCACAATGGAATAGTGTATCTGAAAGGAGAAATCATACTCTATTAGATATGGTACGATCAATGATGAGCCAGACTGATCTACCTACTTCCTTTTGGGGTTTAGCTCTAGAGACAGCCGCTTTCACACTTAATCGCGTCCCATCAAAAGCCGTAGAAAAGACACCATACACGTTATGGACTGGGAAGAGTCCCAAAATGTCTTTTATAAAGATTTGGGGTTGTGAAGCTTATGTTAGACGTCAAGTCTCAGATAAACTAGGACCCAAATCAGATAAGTGTTATTTTGTAGGATATCCCAAGGAAACTAAGGGATATTACTTTTACAATCCCACACATGGAAAGGTGTTTGTTGCTAGAAATGTTGTCTTTCTAGAAAGAGAATTTATTTCTAGAAAAACTAGTGGGAGTAAAATTCATCTTGAAGAAATTCAGGATGAAGATAACACTAAGGCTTCGATGGAAAATGAACAGGCACCACAAAGTGTTGTGGATGAGGAAATTGTTGCCCAAAGAGTTGTGGAGCAAACACCTGTTCAAGTAGACCAACCTCTTCGTAGATCTGATAGGATCCGTCGTCAACCCGAGAGATATTCTTTTCTCTTGGTAGCGGTGAAGTATTGCTTCGATCTTGGCGAGCCTACATCCTATCGAAGCTATGATGAGCCCAGTTAGAAATGGCTAGAGGCCATGAGATCGAAATGGAATCCATGTACACTAACCAAGTATGGACTTTGGTTGATCCACGAAGGGTAAAACCTATTGGGTGTAAGTGGGTCTTTAAAGTAAAGACATGGATGGTAATAAGCATACCTATAAAGGTAGATTGGTGGCTAAAGGATTCAAACAAATTCATGGTATTGACTATGATGAAACCTTTTCACGATTCGATGCTTAAATCCATTCGGATCATACTTGCTATTGCGACCTACCACGATTATGAGATCTGGCGGATGGATGTCAAAACCGCTTTTACGAATGGAAGCTACTCGAGGATGTGTACATGACACACCGAGGTTTTGAAGATCAAGCATCTGAAAGGTATCTGCGCAAAGGTCCATTTATGGACTAAAGCAAGCCTCTCATTTGGAATCTTGATTCGATGATGCAATCAAGGAGTTTGGTTTCATCAAGAATGAAGATGAACCTTGTGTCTACAAGAGAAATAGTAGAACCTGATTGTATTTCTTGTCTTGTATGTAGATGACATACTTCTCATCGGAAATGATATTCCCTCACTCCGGTCTGTGAAGATGTGGTTAGGGAATTGTTTCTCGATGAAAGACTTAGTGAATTGCCTATATTTTAGGCATCAAGATCTATAGAGATAGATCTAAAGATTACTAGCCTAAGTCGAGTACATTACATTGATAAAGTGCTAGATCGTTTTGCTATGCAAAATTCCAAGAAAGGATTTACGCCTTTATCACATGGTGTGAGTCTTTCGAAGACTCAATGTCCCTCTTCTAAGGAGAGAGAGATCGCATGGATAAGATCCCTTATGCATCGCCATAGGGTCTATCATATGCGCCATGCTTTGTACTCATCGTCCGTATGCTTTGAGCATAGCGAGTAGATACGATCGGATCGGTGAAAGTCAGCTGGATAGCGATCAAAAATATTCTTAAATACTTACGAAGAGCGAAAGAATATTTCCGATATTTGGAAGGCAATGAGAGCTAGCGTAAAGGTTCTGATGATGCAAGCTTCCAAGCAGACAAGGATGACTATAGATCGCAATCGGGGGTATGTGTTTTGCACGAATGGTGGGGTGTTGGAAGAGTTGAGCGAGACACGATTCTTGATTCTACAAGAAGCTGAGTATATTCTGCTGCGTCACGATGCGACAAAGGAGGCTGTTTGGCTCCATAAGTTCATCGATGAACTTGGGGTAGTTCCTAGCATTGCAGATCCAATAGACCTCTATTGTGACAACAATGGGGCTATTACGAGCTAAGGAACCTCGATCACATCGGCGGACCAAACACATCTTTGCGGCGCTTCCATCTCATTCGAGAGATCATCGATAGAGGAGATGTGAGGATATCTGAGTCGAAGCTAACATCGCAGATCCATTGACCAAGGCTTTGTACGCAGAGAAAGCATGATGGTCACACTAGGTCACTAGGTATTAGATATCATAGTGATTGGTACTAGTGCTAGTGGGAGATTGTTAGTTATAGCCCTAGAACCAATCATGTGATGGTTGAATAAGGAACATTTTGTATCATATTCTATAAAGGCAAAGTTGGTTATTATATTTACATCTTGCTTGTGCATTAAATTAAATATAATAATGCCTAGAAAAGTAGGTTCTTATCTGACACATCAATTGGCGGAAATTGATTATGAGAAATTTGAGAACACTTTCCTAAATGTTCTTAGTCAATTATTAATATGCAAGGGCAATATTAATACATAAAGACTAACATGTAGGTCAATTGATGACTTGATCTCACAAGTCATGGATATATGATATCAAGTTGACACATGGGTATATATTAGAGAATATATCTTGGTGACCCGCCATGAGAAAGTTTCATGGATCGTCATATGAGTGTCATAAACTTTCTCATGTGACTATTGGTATGAATAGTCCTCAGACCTGAAGTCACTACTGTTCCCTACATAAGGAGTTATGTACTTTGGTATCGTCAAACGTCACCCGTAACAGGGTGGACCATAAAGGCGATTACTGGGTATATAACAAATTATGCGGAGGTATGTGAGTGATGTAGATGGGATCTATCCCTCCCATATGACGCGAGTGATATCTGTGGGCCCCTTGATTGAGTGGAACTACTAAAATGCATGGCATGCTCGAATGAGTCAATATGAGATATTGAGCTCATTTGGTTGAGTTAGTTTACTCGGGGATCAAGAAACACATAGATTGATCGAGGATGACACGATCTATGCCTCATTGGTGTCGATATCAAGGATAGAAGGACACGGTCATACATTATAGTAGTCACGGAAGGTTAGTCGGATCTTGACTTATCTCGTAACTTGGGTAGCAATGATGTATTGCTAGATGCACTCATTGCTTGTGTATCTAAAAGAGTTTAGATCCACTGCCAACGTTATGAGAGCCTATAGGGTCACACACAAAGAGCATGATGATTAGAAGAATTAGTGCATTCTAGTTTGACAAGAATAATTTGGGAATAAGCTTAAGTACAAAATGGTTTTTGGACTTTAAGCTTAAAGAGAATTTTAGCTTATTGATTTAATGAGATTAATTCAATATGCTAAGCTTAATTGATTTAATAAGATTAATTCAATATGTTACCTTATTGATTTAATGAGATTAATTCAATATGATAACATAAGCTTATTGAATTAATAAGATTAATTCAACATCCATGAATGCCACATAAGCATGCCACCTAAGCATGCCACATAAGCATGCCACCTAAGCTTGATGAGTTGGAAGGAGACAAAGGGTTTTGACCCTTGGATTTCCTCCACATGTGGCCGGCCAAAACAAGGAGGATAACTCCTTGTTTAATTATCTTTCAATGCCATTGATTGCATTGAATGTGATAGGAGATGAAAGGTTTTTCAAATCCTATAAAACACCCCATGGGGTGGCCGGCCAAAAGAGTTGAGTTGGAGCTTAAGGCTTGGTGAGAGCTTGGTGGGAGAGGCTTTTGTTGTGTGGTTTTGTGAGTGTAAGCTAGCAAGAAGAGTAGTCTTCTTCTTCCTTTCTCTTCTTCCCTACCTTCCTCTCCTTTAGGGACTTCTCTAGCAAGAAGTAAAGGAGATATCTTCTAGTTTTCTTTTGTGAGACAAGAGCTTGCTCGTGTGGATACATATAGAGGCACGGACATTTGAACGTGATAAAAGATCCAACACATCCAAGGAAAAGCGGGATTGCAAAGGGCACGCAACAAAGGTAGAACTCTCCTATAAGATAGGTTTTCTTTTGAGAAATTTATTTTTGTACGAGTTTTTCTTTCGCAAGGATCACTTGGAAGGGATCCTAATTTTTCCGTTGCGCATATGCTATTTTGCATAAAGAGATCCCAACAATGAAGTCTTACGGCTGGTCACTCCAATGAACTAGTTACCATAACTAGCATCCACGATTAACTCCGAACATCACAATGTCTCCAGCTAGTGAGAATCAGCTGCTTGGATACACCAAGGAGTATACCTTGTGCTAGTCTCGACAAAATTGATGGTGTCAAAATCCATCAATTCATCGACTAGGGATAATTCCGATACATCACAATTACACATGTAGAGATACTCACTAGTTGTGATCCAATCACAAATTCTCTCATGCTGTGTGTCGTATCGCGGATATTCAGTAAATGAGTTTAAGATCCAATCAAATACATGAAACCATGTATACTCAAATAGTGAATCTTCATTTATCATATAAATGGTTCATACATACGGTGATTGTCTTAGGACATCTCTCATATATTACTAACAGACTCCCACTTGGCCTAATGCCAATCGCTATGGTATCCAATACCATAAGCTGTAACATGACCCTCAAACTTACTTTGAGGTAATGCCTTAGTCAAAGGATCCGCTAAGTTCTTTTCAGTGGGGATTTTCTTGATTTGTATTTCTTTTCTACTGATGATCTCTCTGATAAGATGATAGCGGCCAAACACATGTTTGGATCATTGATGAGACCTTGGCTCTTTCGCCTGTGTAATTGTTCCATTGTTGTCGCAGTAGACCGGTATTGCTTCAACAATGGCTGGAATCACACCAAGTTCATAAATGAACTTCTTGATCCAAACCTTCCCTTTCTTCACTTTCGCAATGTATTCTGCCTCAGTGGTAGAATCCGCTACAGTGTCTTGTTTGGAACTTTTCCAACTCACTGCGCCCCCATTCAAGGTGAACACGTATCCAGACTGAGATTTGGAATCATCCTTGTCTGTCTGGAAGCTGGCATCTGTATACCCGCGTATCACCATGTCCCCTTCTCCATATATTAGGAACACATCCTTAGTTCTTCTTAAGTACTTAAGGATCGTCTTAACAGCCACCCAATGATCCATTCCTGGATTAGACTGGTATCTGCTCGTGACACTCAGAGCATACGATACATCGGGCCTCGTACATAACATAACATACATGATAGATCCTATTGCGAATGCATAGGGAATCTTACTCATGCAAATCCTCTCGTCTTCTGTGCGCGGACACATAGACTTTGAAAGGTGTACCCCATGCCTGATGGGTAGGAAACCTTTCTTGGATTCCGTCATGCTAAACCTCTTTAGCACTCGGTCTATATATGTAGACTGCGAAAGACCAAGCAACCGTTTCGATCTATCTCTATAGATCTTAATCCCGAAGATGTAGGCTGCTTCTCCCAGGTCTTTAATGGAGAATGTCTTGGATAACCAAACCTTAACTGACTGTAAGATTGAAACATCATTTCCTATAAGTAATATGTCATCGACATACAATACTAGGAACACGACTGCACTCCCAATAACCTTCTTGTACACACAAGGTTCGTCTGGATTTTGTGAGAAATCAAACTTTTTGATTATCTCATCAAAACGGATATTCCAGCTCCTGGATGCTTGCTTCAATCCATATATGGACCGTCGCAATTTGCATACCTTGGTTTTATCAACCGATGTGAAACCCTCAGGCTGTATCATATACACGTCCTCGAGCAGATTTCCATTAAGGAAAGCTATTTTCACATCCATCTGTCATATCTCATAATCATAATGAGCCGCTATGGTCAGGAGCATCCGAATGGATTTAAGCATAGCTACAGGAGAATAGGTTTCGTCATAATCAACACCTTATTTTTGACGATATCCTTTCGCCACTAATCTAGCTTTATAGGCAATCACATTACCATCCATGTCGGTTTTCTTCTTGAAAACCCACTTGCACCCTATAGGCTTGATGCCTTCAGGTGGGTCAACCAAGTTCCAAACTTGGTTTTCATACATGGAATCCATTTCCGACTTCATGGCTTCAAGCCACTTATCCCTTTCTGAACTTGTCAGCACTTCTTCATAACTGGTAGGCTCCTCATCATCAATGAGTAACACGTCATTCAATTCACTTATGAGAAATCCATATCTCTCAGGAATGTTGCGTGTTCTACCAGATCTACGAAGATGTGGTGTTACAGTAGGTCCAGCTGATTGCTCATCACTATGAGTTATCGGCTGTTGTGCTTCACCAGGTATCTCATCAATGTCTATTTGAGTCTTTTGAGCCTCCTCAAGCTCGATGACATTCCCACTATTTTCTTGCAAGAGAAACTCTTTCTCTAGAAACACAGCATGCCTTGAAACAAACACCTTTTGTTCCATAGGATGATAGAATTGGTAACCCCTTGTTTCCTTAGGGTATCCAATAAATAGACATTTATCAGACTTAGCATTCAATTTGTCTGATACAGTCCGCTTCACATAAGCTGGACAACCCCATATCTTCAAGTAAGATACATGAGGTTTCTTACCATTCCATATCTCATATGGAGTAGTAGAGACTACCTTGGTTGGCATTCTGTTTAACAAATAAACAGCTGTCTGAAGTGCATAGCCCCAAAAGGACTTGGGAAGATTTGCATGATTCATCATTGACCTGACCATGTCCAACAAGGTCCGGTTACGCCTCTTAGATACACCATTATGCTGTGGTGTATATGGCAGAGTCCATTGAGATAATATGCCATTGTCTCTTAGATAATCAAGAAACTCTTGACTTAAGTATTCACCACCTCGATCCGATCGAAGTATTTTAATACTCGTGTCATGTTGTTTCTCTACTTCATTTCTGAATTCTTTGAACCTTTCAAAGGCTTCAGACTTGTGTTTCATCAAGAACACATACCCAAACCGTGAGTGATCATCGGTGAAGGTATTGAAGTAGCTATAGCCTCCTAAAGCTTGAGTTGACATAGGTCCACATACATCAGTATGTATTAGACCTAGTAACTCTCCCACTCGTTCACCTTTTCCAGTAAAAGGTAACTTAGTCATCTTGCCTTTTAAGCATGATTCACATGTATCGTATGAATCCAATTCAAATGATTCCAGAATTCCACATCGGTGTAATTCGGACATGCGTTTCTTACTTACATGGCCAAGACGACAATGCCACATGTAGGAGTCTAATTTATCATCCTTTCGAGCACGCTTGTTGCTCGCTTCGATATTAAAAATGTCACTGGATACGTCCAACGTATAAATGCCATTGCTCAAAGTTCCAGTTCAATAAAGTACGCTATTCAAAGTTATATAACAACAATTGTTACTAAACGTCAAATGGAAACCATTTCTATTTAAGCAGGAAATTGAAACAATGTTCTTTATTAGAGAAGGAACACAATAGCAATTGTCCAGTTCCAAGACTAGTCCACTAGGGAGCTTCAGCAAATAAGTTCCGATGGCGATCGCAGCAACCTTTGCTCCATTGCCAACTCGCAAATTTGACTCCCCTCTGACGAGTCTTCTTCTATTCCTTAGCCCCTGTATGTCATTACATATATGTGAGCCACACCCAGTATCCAATACCCAAGTGTCTAAGGAAATAGAATGACAATCAATAACGAAGATACCTAAAGAGGATGGGGCATCGGATGCCTTCTTCTTCTTCATGGACTCAAGATAAATCTTGCAGTTTCTTTGCCAGTGGCCTTCCTTGCCACAGTGATGGCAAGTGCCCTTTTGTGTTGGTTCTTCCTTCTTTGCCTTCTTGTTCTTCCCTTTCTTCTGTTCTTTTGCCTTCCTCTTAGAACCTTTCTTTGAGGAATCAACTAACAGAACCGCCTTCTCCACATGCTTCACAGAAGGCTCCATAGTCTTCAGCATATTGAGGAGCTCAGGAATAGTGGATTCCAATTTGTTCATCCGATAGTTCATCACAAATTGTGAGAAACTCTTGGGCAAACAATGCAGAATTAAGTCAATACTTAATTCATGATCCATCACAAACCCGAGGGTAGCTAGCCGCTCGATGTACCCATTCATCTTTAGCACAAACTGCACTACAGACGAACCTTCTTGCATCTTCGTGGTGAAGAGGAGCCTGGAGACTTCGAACCTTTCGGATCTCGCTTGCTCATCAAACAACTCATGAAGATGGAAGACCATGGTATTAGCATCCATATGCTCATGCTGCTTTTGTAGCTCAGGTACCATCGCCGCTAGCATGATGCAACTCGCCAGCTCAGAATCTGCCACATGCTTTTGATAGACCAACATTTGGTCTGGAGTTGCATCGTCCTTAGGACAGTTGGGAAGAGGCTCTTCAAGGACATATGCTAGCTTTTTCGCCTTGAGAACAATTCTCAGGTTTCTAAGCTAGTCCAAGAAGTTAGGCCCAGTCAGTTTGTTTGAATCCAAAATAGTGTGCAAATTCAAAGACGTCATGATCAATCGATTGACCTAGAAATACAAAATGAGCATATATGAGAAAATGATTTTAAAATGCATCAATATACATTTATAAATCCCATTCATTTTTCAAATTTCAAAAAACCCCAAAATCACTTCGGGAGATCGTAGGTCCATCTCCGAATGGGATGATATCCATCATAGATATGAACAACCTTGGAGAGAGTCCAACAAGCTATTCATAACTACGATGGTAGGTATCAACTATACTGATTGCATATCACATATATGCAACTATCACAATGTGCTATCAACTAATTGAATGTTCACACATACATCGGGTTGTTAACACATTAACAAGTATGCATCATATGCATAGCACCAAACTTCACCTCCCTTTACATCCACCTTGGAGAGAGTCCAACAAGACGATGCTCCAGGTTAAAGCCGAACCATTAATCAAGAAATAGTTTTAATATGGTTAGAGCGCATTCAACCAATTAGCCCGGCTTGGAGAGAGTCCAACAACTAAAGCTAACGATTGACCTGTGACTCTTACCATATTATTATTAAACTATTCCATGGTTTGAACATGTTCGGGTTCGAGCCGGGCTTGGAGAGAGTCCAACAACCCGAACAAGAAACGGAACTCTGGTTCTAACTATATTAATGGAAGGTGTAGGCTTTAATATTGAGTTAGGGTTTTTATGTCTCATCCTCTTTGCATGAAAATAACTATTATCTACATGGCATGACATACATGACATACATCTACATGTCATAATGATATGCATCTAATGCAATTACATGACATACAATTATGTCATGTACAATATTTCCTTATATGTCATAACTATTTATGGAAATAAAATATGTTTAAGATTTGATTCTCCAAATCAAATCATGATTAAATTAGGAAACAAATTTCCAAATCTAATCACATATTTTATTTGTGGAAATAGTTGATTAAGGAAAGTTAATTTAGGAAACCAATTTCCTAAATCATCAAAACAACTTATGGAAATAAAATATTTTAAGATTTGATTTCCCAAATCAAATAATGATTAAATTAGGAAACAAATTTCCAAATCTAATCAAACATTTTATGTATGGAAAATATCAATTTCCATAAATACTTCCAACTTTCCAAAAGTGGAAGATTTCCATAAATACTTCTAGACTTCCCAAGATTGAAAAATTTCCATAAATACTTCTAACTTTCCAAAAGTAGAAAATTTCTAGAAATATCATTATGACTATCGCAAAACAATTTTATGATTATGTCGAAATACAACCTGGGCTCTGATACCACTGTTGGGTTTCTGGCACCGCGACGAGTGTGTGTTCGAACATGTTTCGCAAACATGTGCACAGCGGAAGAAATAAAAATAATAAATCTATATTTATTACAACACACACATCACACGCATGCATAGTACAACATGTGTAGACATAATTGTAAATTTAAATTTTGCTATAAAAAGAAATTTAACTACGTATATCTTACGTATCACGTGTAGCGGGAACGACATCAACTGGAACGATCCTCGCTAGAATCGTCTCTATCCGTATCCACGCCGAGTATCTTCGGGATGACTTCACTAAGTCACAAGCCTCGTCTTTGTACGGGTTACTAGTCTCGTGTTGAAGACGATGTGATCGAGAGAAGATCACGATCCGAATCCAAATTTGGATCCAAAGACGAGTCCTCAAAAACTCGCTTCTCCGGAGAGGTATTCGTCAACCGTTTGACGAATCCTTCGTCCTCCACCTCTGAGGATTACCGGAGATCAAATCCCCGGTAAGTAAGGCACTGTCAGAGCTCCAAACATCGTCCAAACGATGCTCCGAAGAGAAGAAAACAAGCTGTCCAGAAAATTGGACAGCTTTGGTGGAGGACTAGGGCCGGCAAAAAAGGAAAGGTGGAAGCTCACCTTATTACCGAACCCAAGGGAGATCACTGGAGCTTCTCCGGCAGTAGCTCGATGCCGACAAGAGGGAAGGTCAGCTCCTTCTTGACGCCGGCCAAGGAGCTTCAAGGTGGGCGGCGGCAAGGAGGAGGATTGGCACCGAAATTACCAAGGGGGGGAGGTGGGCGGCAACTTAAGGCTAGGGTTTTTGGATTACGGCTTAACAAACCCTTAAGCCCTCTTTTATAGAGAACTAATTCTCTTAATGGTTATTGGATCATAACCATAAGGCCCGTTAACCCGCTCCATTAATATAAGTTAAAATAAACCAAACCATGATGGTTTATTTTAAGTTAAAATGAACCGAACCAACTTTGGTTCATTCGTTTAAAATAAACCAAACCCTTTGGTTTATTCTCCTCCATTGGATTAGAACCAAACCATTTTGGTTCATCCATTATGTCTTCATAAGACACGGCCCATCCACGCTTCCATTGCGACTGAAACAATTTCATGCTCGCTTCTTGTTTGGTCCAACCAAACCTAGTTTCTCTCGGTCTGAGAATCTCATTCTCAAGCTCGTTTTAAATCCTTCGGATTACGCTCGTTGTGTGTGTGACCAAATAGGTTCTCGGTTTATGTTGGTCGTCTATAATTAACCATTAATTATAGAACGATCATGAGTGGCACCTAGTAGTACATCATGATCCCCCATTAACCGAAAAGATCAACGGTTGATCCAAAACTATTTCTGAAACCCTTCAGCAGCTCGAATGTATCGTGCCCCATTCCCTTCACTCATCTTATACCCACTTGGTTCAGGACATGGTCTATAGTGTCAGTCTCCACTAGGATGACTACGTCACACCTAGCCCAAGTATCATTTCCTCGTCCTACGAATTCTAGTTACTCCACATGTATCGAAGAGTACCTTACTCTAAACATGTAATGCATTGGCCAAAGACTTTATTAACAATCCGACGAGTGACCATGGGTATACATCTCCTCGCAAGGAGTGGTGAATCTTTTATAGGCTATTCAAACACTTTCGATCACTTCGAATTATACCCAATCATCCCGGGTCCACATCTCCACAGAGATGCTTGCTTAAGATGTCAAAGCATAAGTCTTTATGATCAACATTACTTGAATACTGCAAGTCAAAGGAACATCGCACTTAAGCTATAGTAAGAACTTCATTGACATATCTATATATGCAGATAACCATATGAAATCTTACGACTGGTCACTCCAATGAACTAGTTACCATAACTACCATCCACGATTAACTCCGGACATCACAATGTCTCCAGCCAGTGAGAATCAGCTGCTTGGATACACCAAGGAGTATACCTCGTGCTTGTCTCGACAGAATTGATGGTGTCCAAATCCATCAATTCATCGACTAGGGATAATTCCGATACTTCACAATTACACATGTAGAGATACTCACTAGTTGTGATCCAATCACAAATTCTCTCATGCTGTGAGTCGTATCACAGACATTCAGTAAATGAGTTTAAGATCCAATCAAATACATGAAACCATGTATACTCAAATAGTGAATCTTCATTTATCATATAAATGGTTTATACATAAGGTGATTGCCTTAGGACATCTCTCATATATTACTAACACTAGCAGCTTTTTATAGGGTTATATTCTTTCGCTCGACTAGAACATTTTGTTGTGGGGTTCTAGGGAGGAGAACTCATGGTGGTATCCGTTTAGGTTACAAAAGTCGGTGAACCTATGATTTTCGAATTCACCACCATGATCGCTTCTAAGTCTCTTAACCTTAATATTATTTTTGTTTTCTATTAATTTGCATAAGTTGGTGAGTTGATATAAGGTTTCACTTTTATGTTTGAGGAACCTAACCCAGGTAAACCTAGAGTAGTCATCAACTATGACTAAACAAAATTTACTTCCACTTAGTGACCTCCATGAGAATCAAATAGGTCTAAGTGTAGGAGCTCAAGTACACTTTTGGTTCTTTCTTGGTTAGTTAGTTGATGTTGTGCCCTAGTTTGTTTACTTTGTTGACAAACATTACAGATTTTATTATCCAAGTTGTTAAGATTGGGTAAACCTTTGACTAAATCACTCTGACTCATTTTGTGTATGAGTCTTCGGTGAGAGTGGCCGAGTCGTCGGTGCCACAATCAAGATTCCTCTTGCTGTGTCGTAAGACACTTAGTTGAGGAGTTTGTTAGGGCAATCTCTTGCCATGATAAGGTTTTGATGTGTGTGGCAAAGGGTTTAAGTTAGGTTGGTATTGTTATTTGATATGTGCGTTGGAGTCTTGCAGGACTTAGTAATTCGCACATGGAGCCTTGGCAGGTTCACCCTCACAACCTCGGTCCTTGAGTCGGTGAAGGATGACTTTGCGGAAGCCGTGCGCTTGGAGCATCCGAGGGATCGCCGGATGAGATGACTTGAAGTGAAGCCAAGGAAGCAGACTTCGGAGGCATGAGATGCGAAGGAGCATTGTAGAGCCGTGCGCCTGATGCTACCGAGGGACGTGGCCGTGAACGAAGAGAGCTTCGGCGAGGGACTTTGAGTGAGATGAGAGAATGAGTGAAATGTAAGTAGCTCATTAGGTGAACTTGCCCGAATGGCTGAGTGTCGGAGACTTGACCGCAAGGGTTAAGGTTTACCCGACCGTCGGAAGCTCAAACTTATGTTAAGTTTGATTTTCACACGGCACCAGTCGACTGCCATGGAATGGCAGTCGACTGCTCTGATTCGAGTGGGTTCGACTGGTATCCGACCGATGGGTTTATGCCCAGCAGTTGACTGCCAGAGGATATCGCGGGCACAGAATCGCTCGTAGCCGACTGGGCAGTCGACTACGGAGGAAGCAGTCGACTGGTGAGGTCCATCAGTCGACTGCCAAGAGTTCCGTTGGACTACAACGGTCGGGATCCTACGTGTTCGGAGGCAGTTGTAGTGACGACAATCGACTGCCAAAGGCAGCAGTCGACTGGTGGCGGCCAACGGGAAGAAATCAGCCCTCTCTATAAAAAGAGAGGGTGTGAGCCTTTGAGAGGCTAATGCTTATGCTCTAAGTGATCTTCCTAGTGCCCCACAAGCTCTAAACTCTTCTTACTTGTTTTTACTCCATTCTTATTGTAAGAAGAGTGATCTTGATTGTAAAGGTTACCTCCACCTAGCTTGGTGCAAAGGAGAGACCAATAGTGATTGGCTTTGGAGGAGTGATTCACCTCGGACGAATCGGGATGATTAGCGGCGTAGCCATGAACCATGTTACATTCTTTGTTAGCGCTTATTTTCTCGTATTTCTATTTGCTTGTCTTTATTAGTCTTCCTCTTGCGCTAATTAGTTTTGTAGACGAGCAAATACCGACATCCAAACGAAAAGGGCTATTCACCCCCCTCTAGCCGGCTGTTCGATCCCCTACAAGTGGTATCAGAGCCAAGGAAAGCTTGTCGAGGACTAACCGCCACAACAAGCAACTTTCAAAATGGCCGGCTCCAACATCCATCCTCCGAAGTTTGAAGGAGAATTCGCTTGTGGAAGAAGCGAATGGAGGTATTTTTCGAAACGGATTTTGATATTATGATTACAATGGAATCCGGTTTCGTTTTGCCTAGGGATGAAGAGGGGAAGCCAATAGAGAAATCTAGGTGGACCAAAAGGCAAAGGGAAGAGCACCTTGCAAATTCAAAAGCCAAGCATCATCTCTTCAATGTGCTCCCCCAACAAGAAATCAACCGAATAGGAGAATGCCTAAGTGCCAAGGAGATGTGGGAGAAGCTAATTGAGCTTCATGAAGGCACATCCGAGGCAAAGCTAGCAAGGAGAGATCTCCTCCGCTCCCAACTATCCAACATTAAATTAGAAAAGGGAGAAAAGGTAACTTCTTTGCATTCTAGATTCAAAGAAATTTTAAATGGACTAACAAGTGTAGGAGAAAGACTCTCCAATCGCGATATGATAATGAAGGTCATAGATGCTTTCCCCCGATCATCCAAGTGGAGTTCAATGGTGGACTCATTTTACATTTCAAAGAATCTAGATGTAAGTACTCTAGATGAATTTTTCTCCACTATGGAATTACATGAATCTAGGCTTGAAGGAATACAAGAAGAGCCAAAAATACAACCTTCAAGAGGAGTAGCATTGTTGGCAAATAAGGGGAAGAAGAAGATAGAGATCTCCTCCTCCGATGATGATGAAGCGTCTTCCTCCTCCATGGATAGCACCGAAGAAGCCTATATGGTAAGGAGGGTAAGACGTGATTTAAAAGGTTTTCATTTTCATTAATCAAATGATAGGAATAGAAGACCAAGGGGGAAGGTCATATGCTACAATTGCCAAGGAGAGGGGCACATAAGGGATAATTGTCCCCTCCTAAACAAGAGCAAGGAAGAGAAGAAAAAGAAAGAAGAAAAGAAGAAGAAAAAGGGGAGCAAGAAAAAGAAGGAAGAGGAGAAGAAGACAAAAGAAAAGGGGAAGACCAAAGCTCTAAAGGCAAGGACTTGGGATGACCCATCCTCATCCTCCTCCTCATCATCGGATGAGGAGAATGCCTTTGTCACCAATTTGGCCTTGATGGCCTTTGATGACTTGGATTGCTCCTCCTCCGAAAATGAAGGATCAAGTTCAAGAGGATAGAGCTCAAGTGAAGGGGGAGCTTCTACATCCTCCTTATCCGAAGAAGAAGAAGAGGATATGGAAACTATGGTAACGAATGCCTCTCCTACGAAAATAGTTTCCATAATTTCTAGTTTAACTAAGGACTTATTTGGAATGAAAAAGAAAAATAAAAGCATGCTTAATCAAATTAAGGCATTGGAAAATAAGCTAGAAAATGCATGCTTAAATGATAATATTTCTTCTAGCTTAAATGATGCATGCTCAAATGATCTTTATGTGCCATTAGATGTTAGTGATGCATGTATAAATGAAAATAGGGCCTTAAGGGAAAAGGTAGATTATTTAACAAAAGCCCTAAAAGAATTCACAATTGGCTCCAACACATTGAACATGATCTTAGGGAGCCAAAGAGCTAGCTTCAACAAAAAGGGCCTAGGTTATAAAGAAAAGAAAACTGAAAAGGCCTATAAATGCCTAATTGCTAGGGGACAAGATAAAAAGAAGGTAATAGCTAGGAAATGGATCCCCAAGGAGTGTCTAGTGAACCCAATAGGCAAGAACTTATTTTGGGTTCCAAAATCCATCCTTAAGGGTTAGAAAACCCCTAGGGTAGTCAACCATATGCAATTGACCTATATCATATTTTGGTTGATTTAGGATGGCGGGACAACATTTTTAGAATAGTGTTGGGTGATGATAACGTGCCCATAAATAGATAATAATGCTTAAATCATGATGATTAATGAAATTGCTATGTATATTTGCAATCATGATTTATGATATTGTGATTTGGCACATAATCATGGGAAATATGTTTGAATCATGCTTTAGGTGATATCTTGTTTATTATCATCATATAATACCTAATGCATGATTATTATTTAATTAATACATGTATTTCATGATCATAATGTAGAATTAATTGATATATGCCTTTATGATCATGAGGATTGTTAGGGTGATACTTAAACATGATAGAGTTGCATGAATATAATGGTTAAGTATATACAAATACCCCCTAGGATGCATCTCACACTCACCATAGGCTACCTTGATTGAAAACTTAGCATGAGTGAGATGTTAGGATGATACAAATGTCCACTAATGCCTATGGCATTTAAATGGTCATTTAAAGTATCAAAATAGCAATAATAGACCAATCATGGGGAAGACTTATGTTTAATTCATAGACATATTGTCCAAATATCATGGTTGGATATTTCATGAGTTTTCAAAATAATTTCTTACTTTAAAATCTGTGTATTCATGTTTTGAAACAATTGGATACAAAAGTAGGTGTTAAAATGGATACTAACATGCTCAAAAACTAATGTTTTTTAAAGCCTTTAGAATTTTGGCTAATCTAGGAAAATATAATGATTTTTCATGAAAAACTATTTTTCATTGATAGATATACTTAAAACAAATATGTTCCTCAAATTTCATGATTTTTTAAATTTTCTAGAATTTTTAATGCATTTCTGAATTTCACCCAGAAAATCAGAATTTCGAAATCCTTTGTGCCCGATCATTATCCATCTTGAATATTTTCTGATTTCAGATTTTAATCATGTTTTTGGTATTTTCCTTTTAACTTGATGCCATGGATTTATAACTTAGTGTTAATCTTTTTGATGGTGTCAAAGGGGAAGAAATGTATGTTTAAGTAACGAGGAATATATTTTGGGGGAGAGATGATCATGTTTATGATAGGCGGAGAAAATTTTTATGGGGAGTTTCATGGATTAAGGGGGAGTTGCATGTTGCTATATCATGTTTATGTTTACATGCTTTCTTACCTTAGAATTTATATCAAATGTTTTTACCTAACTTAAACGGATTGCCACACATCAAAAAGGGGGAGATTGTTAGGGAAATCTCTTACCATGATAAGGTTTTGATGTGTGTGGCAAAGGGTTTAAGTTAGGTTGATATTGTTATTTGATATGTGCGTTGGAGTCTTGCAGGACTTAGTAATTTGCACATGGAGCCTTGGCAGGTTCACCCTCACAACCTCGGGCCTTGAGTCGGTGAAGGATGACTTTGCGGAAGCCGTGCGCTTGGAGCATCCGAGGGACCACCGGACGAGATGACTTGAAGTGAAGCCAAGGAAGCAGACTTCGGAGGCATGAGACACGAAAGAGCATTGCAGAGCCGTGCGCCTGATGCTGCCGAGGGACGTGGCCGCGAACGAAGAGAGCTTCGGCGAGAGACTTCGAGTGAGATGAGAGAATGAGTGAAATATAAGTAGCTCATTAGGTGAACTTGGCCGAATGACTGAGTGTCGGAGATTTGACCGCAAGGGTTAAGGTTTACCCGACCGTTGGAAGCTCAAACTTATGTTAAGTTTGAGTTTTACAAGGCACCAGTCGACTTCCATGGAATGGCAGTCGACTGCTCTGAGTCGAGTGGGTTCGACTGGTATCCGACTGATTGGTTTATGCCCAGCAGTCGATTACCAGAGGATATCGCGAGCACAGAACCGCTCATAGCCGACTGGGCAGTCGACTACGGAGGCAGCAGTCGACTGGTGAGGTCCATCAGTCGACTTCCAAGAGTTCCATTGGACTACAACGGTCGGGATCCGACGTGTTCGGAGGCCATTGTAGTGACGACAGTTGACTGGTGGCGGCCAACGGGAAGAAATCAGCCCTCTCTATAAAAAGAGAGGGTGTGAGCCTTTGAGAGGCTAATGCTTATGCTCTAAGGGTGCGTTTGGTTGGGGGTTTTTGTTGATAAATTTGTTAGGTTATCAAGAAAAACCTTGTTTGGTTTAGGTTATAAACAATTACCTGGTAATTGTTCATTACCTGGTTACGAACAAAAACCTTTTTAGGGGGAATCGGAAAACCTTGGAGAACCAAGGTTTTTGTTGATTCCCGGGGTTAAGGAAACTTTTTTCCAATATTACCCCTAGTAATATATTAAATGTCAATTTGTCAAAAGCGCCGCCGGCCGTCTTGCGCCGCCGGTCGCCGCTCGCCGCAGCTCGCCGCGCCGCCACCGCTGCCGCCGCCATCGCCGCTTCGCTGGCCGCGTCGCCGCCGCCAGCCGGCCGCCGCTGCCGCCGTCGCCGCCACCGTCGCCGTCCGCCACCGCCCGCCATCGTCCGGCCGTTCCGCCGCCGCCGGCCGGGCCAGCGCCGCGCCCGTCGCCACGCCGCCGTCGTTACCGGGCCCGCCGCCTCCGCTGTCGACGCCATTATCGCTCGCCGCCGCTGTCGCCGCCGCCGTCGTCGCCACCGCTGCGGTCGCCGACCGCTGCACGCCGCCGCCGCCATCGCCGCTGCCACCGCCATGCCGCTGTCGCCGTTGCCGCTGCCGCTGTCGCCGGCCGCCGCCGCTGCCGCTTATCGCCGACCGCCGCCATCGCCGCCGCCGTCGCCGCCGCCGCCGCTGCCCGCCGCTCGCTGCTGCCGCCGCCGCTGCTGCATCGCCGCCGCTGCCGGCCGCTTGCCGCCATCGCGCCGCCATTGCCGCGGTATCGCCGCTGCCGCCGTCGCTACTGCCGCGCCGCCGCTGCCGCCGCACCGTCGCCGCCGCTGCCGCCCGCCACGCCTGCCGCCGCTACCTGCCGGCCGATCACGCCGCTGCCGCCGATCGAGGCCGACGACGGCCGCCACCGACCGGGCCATCGCGCCATCGCCGCCAATCGGTCTCCCATCGTTGTCGCCGTCAATCGACCGATTGTCGTTGCCACCGCTGATCGGTCGACCACCATCGTCGCTACTGGTCGATCGATCATCGTTGTCGGCGCCCGATCACCACTGTCGCCAATCGGTCGCTGGTCGGTTATCGCCACCGCTGGTCGATCGGGCACTGCTGACGGCAGATCGCTGCCGTCGTCATTAATATTTCTGTCATCGTCATCGAATTGATTGAGCAAAGACAAAGGATAATTTAGTAAAATATTAAACTAAGTTATATATTAAATCTCCAACCAAACAAGGTTTTATCTAAGGTTATATTTTATTCCAAGGTTATGTTTTATTCCCTGGTAATCACATAACCAAGGTTAAGTATGATTGCTTGAACCAAACGCACTCTAAGTGATTTTCCTAGTGCCCCACAAGCTCTAAACTCTTCTTACTTGTTTTTACTCCATTCTTATTGTAAGAAGAGTGATCTTGATTGTAAAGGTTACCTCCACCTAGCTTGGTGCAAAGGAGAGACCAATAGTGATTGGCATTGGAGGAGTGATTCACCTCGGACGAATCGGGATCGTGGATTAGCGGCGTAACTGTGAACCACGTTACATTCTTTGTTAGCGCTTGTTTTCTCGTATTTCTATTTGCTTGTCTTTATTAGTCTTCCGCTTGCGCTAATTAGTTTTGTAGACGAGCAAATACCGGCATCCAAACGAAAAGGGCTATTCACCCCCCTCTAGCCGGCCGTTTGATCCCCTACAGAGTTGGGTAGGTTTATTGTGTAAATGTTGTTATTCCTAGTTCCTTTAAGTATTGTTTTTGAGGTTTCATTAGTTTTAATTAAGCATTCATTTTGTAAGAAGGTAATTTTATAGTTGTTACCATACAATTGGCTTACGCTAAGTAAATTAAAACCTAAATTTTCCATAAAAGTACATTACGAATTATAAAGTTAGAGTTCAACTCAATATCACTTGAACCGATGATTTTGAGCTTCCCGTTGTTTCCAAATGCTACCGATCCTTGACTTTTGAATTTGAGCTTCGAAAATTTTAGTCGGTCTCCGGTCATGTGTCAGGAGCACCCACTATCCAACATCCATTGATCCTACACATATAGTAGTTGGATCGGACATTGGATTTTAAAGTTGGTTGAATATTTTAGCCTAATAGTCATCTCACCTTATCTACATGATCAAACATGTTAACCTTAAATGTTTTTGAGATGACTTCAATTTTACTTGATTAAATTTAGTGTTTTGAAGCTAATCAACCATAGGTTAGATTCGAAATTAACCCTTAGCTCGTTAAGTATACTTTTCGAGAAATTGACTTCCAGGTCGTGGCAAGACAAAGAGACCTTCTTTGATCGGAACAATGACCACTTCCTTAGAAATAGCCAAATTCAAGAAATTGATTACTTGAGTCACTTAAGATTACTTCCTAGTCTAACTAGTTAAGGATATGATGAGGTAGCTTCAGCTAGTTCAACTTAGTCGAGTGCACCAAGCTAGATACGCCTTATCTAACTTGGACACACAGGACTTCGTTTCCCTAACGTACTATTTGTTAGTGTCAGCCCTTAGTGCCAATCATGAGATGATTGATTAGGGATCATATGTTTCATATTTCATTAATAATAGGCAAAGATTGATTATTATATTTACTTTATGTGTGTGACAGCCAAATAAATATAATAATACCCTTGAATAGTGATACACGTGAATGCAACCTCAAATCTCACGGCGGAGATCGTCGAGGACTCGAAGTGCACGCTTGCACTCAATGCTCGCAAGTGCACGGATGTCGTCAAGTAATAAAGAATATCGATCCCATAGGGACTGAGATTTCGAGTATTGGTTTGTCCAGTGGATGTGTTGTGGTTCGGATTGGAAATCTGAGGGTTCACAAATGAAAGGTCGTCGGTGGTCCGAACTCAGTACGGTGTCACACGGAAGAAGAGAAAAGTTTCTATGAGGAATTGGATTGGATTCTAGAACTTCGGTTTCATTTGTGTGTCGCAGAACATGCTATCAATTGAATGTATCCAGATTTTCTAGCTAGGGTTTTATGGAAAGGACATCATACACTATGGTACGAGGATGCCGAATCGATCGCTACGATGAGTCAGAAAAGATACACATTACCAACTCTATCGCATCCTTCTATCCACAATTGTAGGCAATGAGGCCAACCTCTAGGTTCCTCCTAATATCCCCTAAATCTTAGATACGAGGACTGGTACTCCTTGTATAGTCTACGCACAGAAGATAGAAAACCAAAACACAAAACTGTAGATCTAAACAATCATTCAACTGCAAATACGATTTCAAGAACAGAAACATATTTGAAATAGCAATGTTCTACTCAACACAAACTACTCCCTAATCCTAGAATTGGATAATCTACTCCATGAATACGAGATGAGAGTCACAATACATTATAGAATTCATGAGTAAAATGATAAATGTGCAAGAAATATGAATTACAATGGAATTGTAGCTCTTCCCTCCGCGTTGTGGTGCAAATCTTGATCCTCGAGCGACTCTCTCCTTCCCTTATGCGAGTTCCTGAAGCTTTTTATGGCTTCGGAGTGCTGTCTCGGCCAGCGTGCCTCCCCTAGGGTTTGAGGCGTAGCTTTCCTAATATAGACATCATGCCGGATCGCTACGAAATCTGGAAAAAACCTTGGTTGCGTCAAATCACATTGCCACCACATGGCCATGTGAAAACACATGGCCTGGTCGTGTGTTAGGCTGTGGCGGCCATTTTTGCCTTTTGAACACGACCGTGTGTAGGCACACGCCCTGCTCGTGTTCCCTTCTATGTTCAGCTGCCAAATATCTTCTTTTTGCTCTAAAAGTGCGCCGTTATCCCTACGAAATGCTATCATGCACACAAAAATATACAGAGCATATCTCTGAACCAGAAAACAAGAAATGCATGGAAAACAAAGTAAAATATGCATGAAACCAACATAAAATGAGATGAGATGTGAGCGCAAACTACTCCTAAAACCCTATATGTTTTGCTCACATCAAATAGTAGGTTCTAATCTACAGTATATCAACTGGTAGAATTGATTATGAGAAACTATAGAGAACACTATACTTAAACATTCCTAGTCAAGTATTGTATTAATAGACAAAGGGATATATTGATACATTGAGACTAGCCTGTAGGTCAATGGATGACTTGATCTCACAAGTCATGGATATGTGATATCACATTGACACATGGGTATATATATTGGAGAATATATGTACTGAATTGACCCGCCATGAGAAAGTATCATGGATCGTTATATGAGTGTCATATACTTTCTCATGTGACTATTGGTATGAATAGTCCTTAGACCTGAAGTCACTATGGTTCCCTACATAAGGAGTTATTTACTTTGGTATCATCTAACGTCACCCGTAACAGGGTGCACTATAACGACGATTGCTGGGTATGTAACGAATTATGCGGAGGGATGTGAGTGATGTAGATGAAATCTATCCCTCCCATATGACGGGAGTGATATCTTTGGCCTCTTGATAGAGTATGACCACGAAATGCATGACCATGCTCAAATGAGTCAATATGAGATATTGAGCTCATTTGTTTGAGTGAGTCTTCTTGGGGATCAAGAAACATAAAGATCGATAAGGGGATGACACGGTCTATGCCTCATTGATCGATCTAATATATCAAGGATAGAAGGACACCATCATACATGATAATAGTCAAAGAAAGGTTGTTGGATCTCGACTTTCTTGTAGCTTGGGTAACAATGATGTATTGCTAGATCTCGCTCATTCCTTATATATCTAAAATGGTTTTAGATACATTACCAATGCTATGAGAGCCTATAGGGTCACACACAAAGAATATGTTATTTTCGAGATAGGATCATTTTAGTTTGACTAAATGAATCATTAGTTAATTGAATGGACTAGAATGAGTTAAACTCATTGCTTGGCCAAACTTGAGTTGGACTCAAATTGGTTTAATTTGAGTTAGACTCAAGTGAAACCAATTGAAGAAGGTTAGCATGATTAATGATGATTAATCATGCATGCAAATGGGAGTTGTTGCATGCAAATGGATTAATGCAGGAAATGAGATTTAATGCTTAATGTTGAATGCAAAGGGATTAATGCATGAAATGAGAATTATTCCAAACGTTGCATGTAAAATGAAATATTACATGCAAAATGGATTATTGCATGCAAATGAGTTAATGCATGCAAATGAGATTAATGCATGCAATTGGAATTTGAGAAGTTTTCTTAATTTTGCATGCAAATAAATGGACTCATTAACATTGCATGCAAATTAAGGGCATGCAATTGGGAGTTGAGGAGTATCCTCAACGTTAATGAAAAAAAATGGGATTAATTGATAATAAAAGGGGATTTGAAGGAGAATGGTGATCTCTTGTGTGTGCATGTGATCTCATTTTAGCTAAGTATCCCATTTGTGCCTTGCATCCTTATTTTTCTTCCTCTCCCTTCTTCTTGGCCAAAGTCTAGAGTGGAGAGCCTTAGTCTGGTTGCTAGCACAACCAAAGGTGTTATCTCCTTCTCCAAGATACGGTTCATATGGATACCTTAGAGATACGGTTGTCCTTATTGTATTGAGATCCGATTGCGTTTGGCTAGCGGGATTGCGAAGGGCTTCACAACAAAGGTATACTTCTTCTTCTAGATAAGATCTAGACAAAGTAGGATAATTGAATCGATTTATACATATTGCATGGATCTCTGGAGGGATCCAATATGTATTTTGTTTCTGTTGTGGTTGTGCAAAATGTTTTGCCCGCGAACACATGCGATATGATATGAATCCTAAGAGTTGTATCATAACCACTTTCAATACGTATATTTCGTTATGATGATTTATATGAGATATAAATTTATATTTTCGTATTTTATATGAGATATAAAACATGTGTATTATGAGTACACGAATTTTAGGCTTGAAATTGTCACAAAGAGGAACACGGCTTGGAAAATAGGACCAACCACTGTCGTGTTTGAGAACAAGGGCAGCAACTCATTCAAGGAGTTGAAAATAAAGTTTTCTCCGGGGGCGCTGCCCCTTGACTCCGCAAGGGGCACTTTCCCTTGAACCCCGCCTGCTAACCGGCTAGCGGGACCACCGTGGCATTGCGCCTTATTGGCGAAGCGGCTTAAAATTCGTGTATGTATTTATAATAAATTTTATAACATTACATCATTATGAATGATATGGTGCATGGTGCATGGTTATGACCTAGGACCCAATGTGATTGTGGTTGTGTGTTGTGTGTGCATGTTGTAATTCGTAAATACGACCTGCGTGTCGTGTCTTCATCTTTATTTTTCTGGTTGTAAAATACACTTAGACTCGAATGTAACTCGAGTGTTCTTATTTTGTAATGTAAAAAATAAAGAAATGAAAAAGTCCATTGAAGGTTGAAGTTACAAAGAGGATGCCGACAACATAGGATGACCGAAGGAAGCACTTAGAGAAGATGCCATCCCTAGGTTAACCATTCGCTCTTCTCATTGGCTTGAGAAGATCGCATATTCGGACCATAACCATGTCATGTTTAAGATTATTTGCTATGTGTGTATGTGATACATGTGATGCTTGTATATATAATGCATGTGATGCTTGTATATTTGATGCATGCGTAGTTAGTTGTCACAAAAATTAGGTCACTTATTATATGCCTACCAAATTTTAATACTTACTATTACCTTGTTCAATCATAGCGCATTTTCCAAAGCAAAGTGACTCGATTTACCTCGGTAAAGTATGACAGGACAATTGTGATGTCCTCCTATTAAACTTTGAGTTTGACTTAACTAAGCTCTCTCTATTAGATTGATGAACTTAGAGACATAGCTCATACGGGACATCTACCTACATTATACAAATCTTGAGCGATTAGCCAAAGCTAACTCAAGATGAGTGGTAATTTAGAAAGATATCTCATGCGATGGGCACAATAAACAAATAATGTTGTCCATATAGATATACAAGAGTTACATTAGATGTAATTGGTACAAGTTACCTACCTAACTTATACAAGTCTTGGGCGATTAGCCAAAGCTAACTCAAGATGCGGTATAATATGGATCTTGTCCCATTTTGTGACCAGTGGGAGAATCATTTAGTTAGAAGACCTAATTAAATGATTGAAATATGATACATTTATGCACTTCTGTATTGTATATCATTATGTCATCAAATATACCAAACACACTCTCTCTGTGATCTGTCCTTGATAAGGACAAGCTCACTGGAGCTAATTTCCTGGACTGGTATAGGAACTTGAGGATAATCCTCAAGCAAGAATGTAAATTGTATGTCCTAGAGCAGTCCATTCCTTAACCACCTGTTCCTACGGCCACTCGTGCTGATAAGGATGCTTATAAGAAGCATCAAGATGACACATTGGATGTGTTATGCCTTATGCTTGCACCATGACCTTTGAGCTTCAAAAGTAACATGAGAACAAGGATGCCTATGGTATGGTTGAGCAACTAAAATAACTATATCAGGGACAAGCAAGGCACGAGAGATACTAAGTGTCAAAGGCCTTGTTTCAATGCAAAATGCAAAAAAGAAGCTCCCATAGGCATTATGTACTCAAGATGATTGAGTACGTTGAGAACCTACAGAGATTGGTATTTCCATTGGGCCAAGAGTTGGCCACTGACCTTGTTCTTCAGTCACTACCAGAAGGTTAAAGTCAATTTGTCATGAACTACAACATGAATGAAATTGACAAGCCTTTACCTGAGTTGTTAAGCATGTTACGAACTGCTGAACTCAACCTTAAGAAGGCAAAGCCTAGTACCATTTTGATGGTGAACAAAGGCAAAGGCAAAGGCAAGAAGAAGCCTAAAGATAAGGGTAAGACCCAAGCCAAAGGCAAAGGCAAAGGCAAGGCAAATGCATTAAAACCTAAAGGAGGGGTGTCTAAGGAAGGGGAATGCTTCCACTGCAGTGAGATCGGACATTGGAAGAGAAACTGCAAGCTATACCTGGAAGTGGTGAAAAGGAAGAGAAGTGAGACTTCTGCCTCAGGTATACATGTTATCGAAGTCAATTTATCTATCTCGTCTTCTTGGGTATTAGATACCGATTATGCTTCTCACATTTGTACCAATGTGCAGGGCCTTCAAAAGACTAGATCATTGACGAAGGGCGAGGTGGACCTACGGGTAGGCAATGGAGCAAAAGTTGGCGCCATCGCTGCAGGGACATATTCCTTATCCTTGCCCACTGGACTTATCTTAGAATTAAAAGAATGTTGTTATGTGTCTGCCTTGACTAAAAACATTATCTCCATTTCTTGTTTAGACAAGAAAGGTTTCTCATTTGTAATAAAGGACAAGTGTTGTTCCGTTTATTTAAATGATATGTTTTTTTGTAGTGCACACCTTGTGAATGGTCTCTATCTTCTAGATCTTGAAACCCCAGTCTATAACATAAATATTAAACAGTTCAAATCTAATGAACTGAACCAAACATATCTCTGACATTGTCGCCTGGGTCACGTAAATGAGAGTTGCATATCCCAGCTCCATAAGGATGGATTACTGGACTCTTTTGATTTTGAATCATATGAGACATGCGAATCCTGTCTTCTAGGCAAGATGACCAAGACTCCATTTAGTGGACATGGCGAACGAGCTACTGATTTATTAGAACTCATTCATACTGATGTATGTGGGCCTTTCAATGTAGCAGCTAGATGAAGCTATCAGCACTTCATTACTTTTACTGATGATTTCAGTAGATATGGATATGTGTATCTTATGAGACACAAATCTGAATCCTTTGAAAATTTCAAAGAATTCAAGAATGAAGTACAAAACCAACTTTGTAAGAATATAAAAGTGCTTCGATTAGATCAAGGTGGGGAATACCTTAGCTAAGCTTTTCGTGACTATCTCATTGAGTTTGAAATTAGATCTCAACTTAGTCCACCTGGAACACCACAGTGGAATAGTGTATCAGAAAGGAGAAATCGTACATTATTAGATATGGTACGATTCATAATGAGTCATACAAATCTTCCTTCTTTCTTCTGGGGATATGCTTTAGAGACGATTGCTTTCAAACTTAACCACGTTCCATCTAAGGCAGTCATAAAGACACCATATGCAATATGGACTGGGAAAAGTCCCAAGATATCTTTTATGAAGATTTGGGGTTGTGAGGCTTATGTTCGACATCAAGTCTTCGACAAACTAGGCCCCAAATCAAACAAGTGCTACTTTGTAGGATATCCTAAAGAAACGAAAGGATATTACTTCTACAATCCCACGCAAGGCATGTTAGGATGTATACAGAAAGCCTAGTCTTTCTATGGACATGCATCTTCATTTTGAAATAAGAATCACATAATTATTGTTTGCATATTTATAGTTAAGAATATTGTCTAATACTTTACATTGTAAATAAAATGATGTGTGATGTCGCACAGAAGATCATGTTATCAGTTTCTTATAGAGTATAAGTAGAGGCTCACAACCAAGATGGTTTTGGACAAACCATTGGCATGGTTGTAGTGTAATTTGGTATTGGTTTATCTTGACCATAGAATTACACTAGTACACTTTGTGTGTATTGAGCAGGACCGACTTAGAGGTGATTCAATTTATACAGACTATATAATTGAATCAGACCTCGTATATTTTTGTGTACATGCTCTTAATCCTGATTTAATAATGGGCACATGTACTTAATATTTATTTCTTTGATTTACTAATGGGAGAGATTTATGGGTTTAATCAATAGGCCCGGTAAGTTGAGAAATGATATTATTTACATGGTGTGCCATAGATTATAGGAGGAAACCATGTCCTATGTATTAGGATGATGATGTCCCCTTAAGGAGCTCATTAGGATCATCATGTAAATCCTGCAGGTGGACTTGGTCCAGCATGATGATAAGGTTGAGTGGTACTACTCATGGAGTTAGATGTTAATTAATGGACATTCGATATCTTAAATACGGAAAGATATTTGTACAATTAATATATGGAGCCCATATTTAATTATGGGGGTTGGTGAGGTAGATCAATGATAATCCTCTAGTGGAATGGATTATCATTAATGGAACGGATTTTATGTGGGTTAGATCCATTGGGTGGCCAAGATCCAACTCCTCCTCATGGTCCCTATTGTAGCCTATTAAAACCCTCACGAAGCCTAGATCCAACAAACACAATTAAAAGGAGGCTTGGGCGAAATCTATAAATAGATTCCAAGGCTTGGGCAAAAATAAGTTTTTTGAGGTTTTGATTGTTGGCGTGCTAGAGGCTTGGGCACCAAGCAAGGTTGGGCTAGGGTTTGTTGGTTGGCATTGGAGGTGGCTAGGGTTTGCTTCTCCTCTTGGGCGGCAGAAACCTAGGTTAGCCTCTCCTTTAGCCGGCAACAACTAGGGCCAACTCCATCACTTGGCTGGTGCCTCTTCCTCTCCAATTGGTCGACGCTTCTCCTCTTCCTAATCCTTTGGCCGGTGGTGCCATCTTTCCCTCTCCTTGGCCGATGGCAAGAACCAAGCAAGGAGGCTTGGTGGTCGGCGCTAGATAGGAGAAGAAGGGAGTTTGTATCTTCCTTTGTTCGGAGAGAGCAAGTAAAGGAAGATACGTGATCTAGGAGGCTTTGATTCTTGGAAGATCGTTGCCCACACAACGTCCAAGAAGAGGATAGGTCATATAATAGAAGATCAAGAGATAAACAAGAGGTATAATTCTTGTTTAAGTTCCTTTTTTGTTCTATGTAATTGTTTACAATTGTATGATCATGGACCACGATGATAAATACAAAAACCGGTGATCTGTACATCAT
The DNA here is from genome assembly GCA_025175895.1 of Wurfbainia villosa. Classification (NCBI taxonomy): domain Eukaryota; kingdom Viridiplantae; phylum Streptophyta; class Magnoliopsida; order Zingiberales; family Zingiberaceae; genus Wurfbainia; species Wurfbainia villosa. The sequence goes on along the minus strand of CM046008.1, from coordinate 17,487,458 downwards.
CTATTCCGTGGCTAATCGAGGAAAAGAGTTAGGTTGCTTGAACAATAAGTTTGTTCAAGCGACCACTCAAATCGAATATCATGATGATGGATCAGTTACTTAGGTAATCCATCTTCGTCTGGATTATTTTTTTTAATCTGGGGATGTATGGTAGGATCACCATGCACGAGCGACCGAAGCAAAGCTTCAACCTTCAAGTGGTATCAGAGCCACGGTTTCTGGTTTCGTGTGTTTAGGATTCGGTTACTTTTATGCATTTATCATATATTATGTGTGTCGGATAATAGTAGGATGTACGTAGGCTAACATTTTGATTGCAGGCATAAGATCCAACTATTATGGCGATATGTGTGTGTATGTGATTGTATTTGTGTAATCGTAATATTATTTGAAACCTCGGGGTTGACAAGGCTAGTATTTAATTTTTGTAATTAAGTATCGCATTGTTTAGCCTCTCTTTTATTTTATTTTACTTTTGATCTAGATTTCATGTACACTCCTTTGTGGAGTATAGGATCGATGGATGTAAATTAAAATAATTTTTCTCAGCTCAGATCTCCGGATGGCTTTTACATGGCGTAGGGAGGAGCGGACGAGGTGGCAACACGACTGGAGGCATATTGGAGAACAAAAGCCATAATAGTTGGAAATTTTATTTTTCATATTTATTGCTTTTAATTTATATGCTTGTTGTGGTTGCATAGTTAAAATTCCTCAATTTTAAATTACTAAGTGGGAGAGGGATATATTTTTAAAAAATTCCCGCAGCCTCCATTACAATTTGACATGTGATGCAAACAAATTTGCGCGTTGGCTCAGAGTGCCTTCCTCGATATCAGATGAGTTTGTTTTGTGGATCACTAGGTCAAATATGGTTATAGAAAGTTATTTAGGAGCATGTGTACTTCCCCATCGGAAGACACATAATCTGAGGTAATTGCCTTAGTATCGGGGTAATGGTGAACACTTGGATGCAAATAAAAGTATCCTTCCCATCGGAGTCACTGCTTTTATTTGTAGGGCCAAAGAGAAACCAACTATTAATTTTATTTATCAAAAAGTAAGGTTGATAGGATAATAAAATTAATGGATAAAACCTCCTCTTACAAATGTAGAATTCGTATACGTCCACACTATTGTGACATACGATATTCTTGGTGTTTTGAGGTGTTGGTTGATTTTAAAATTTTATTGTTTGAGGAATCAATAATTTTTTGAAATCTAAATGTTTTGATCTATGTGATTCTTAGGTTTTTCAAAATGACTTTCAACCCACTTGCTATGATTCTAAAGGAAAATAAACTTATTGGACCTAACTATGTGGATTGGAAAAGGAATTTGGACATAGTCTTGACGTCTGAGGAGTACAAGTATGTACTTCTCGAGGAGTGTCCTCCTAAGCCTACGGATGATTCTGGGGAAAAGGAGAAAGAGAGTTATAAGAAGTGGATCAAGGCTAATGAGATGACACGGTGTTACATTTTGGCTTCTATGTCAAATGTATTGCAACATCAGCATCATGCCATGACTACTACTTATGACATGATGATCAATCTCAAGGAACTTTTCGGATACCAGAATCGGGCTGCTAGGCAAGAAGCCATGAGAAACTTGATGATGACCACCATGGTTGAGGGAACACCCATGAGGGATCATGTTCTCAAGATGATGGCTCATTTGAATGAGCTGGAAGTCCTTGGAGCTGAGATCGATGGGGAAACTCAGGTCGATATCATTCTCCAATCTATACCTAGGAGTTTTGAGCAGTTTCACTTGAACTACTACATGAATAAGAGGTTGTATTCGTTGGCGGAGCTTCTGACAGAACTCAAGGCGATAGATGGGCTTTTTCATCAGAGTTCTCAGGTTTTGGTTGCCCAGAAGGTTTCTACTTCTAAGCCGAAAGGCAAGAAGAAGAAGATACAAGGTGCAACGAAGGTGGTGGGAGGAACTCAGGGAGGAGTGAAGAAGCCGAAAGGCAAGTGCTTCACTTATAAGCAGACTGGACATTGAAAGGCTGACTGCCCCAATCGGAAGCAGAACAAAGGTATATCTTTTGGTCTAGTCATTAAAACATGTCTGCAATACTTTGCAATACTTTGCAATACTTCCAGGAAACCAAACGACTAGCTGAGGGAGAGATTACCATCTACATGGGCAATGCTACTAAGGTGACAGCTATTGCAGTGGGAGATGTTTATTTATCTTTTCATAGGAATAAAACTTTGGTTCTGAGAAATTGCCTTTATGTACCTTCATTTAGAAAGAATTTAATTTCAGTTTCTAAATTGTTTTTAGATGGATATTCTATTTCTTTTAATGACAAAGTTGTTATAAAAAGGAATAGGGAGATTATCTATTCTAGTGCATTGATAGGAAATTTATACACTCTTGAACTGAAATCTCTCACGATGCAAATAGAAATAAATAACTCATCTTCTAAATCTAATAAGAGAAAAGAACCTTCGAAAGTGAACCAAACATATCTTTGGCATCTAAGGTTAGGTCATATTAACCTGAGTAGAATTCAAAGGTTGATAGCTGATGGACCTTTGGGTTCATTAGTGGTGGAAGATTTCCCAACCTGCGAATCTTGCTTGGAAGGTAAAATGACCAAGAGGCCTTTTAAGGCCAAGGGGTATAGAGCGAAAGATGTGTCAGAATTGGTTCATTCTGATTTGTGTGGTTCGATGTCTATCTAGGCTAGAGGTGGTTTTGAATACTTCGCCTCTTTTATAGATGATTATTCAAGATATGGATACATTTACTTGATGCACCACAAGTCTGAATGCTTTGATAGGTTCAAAGAATTCAAGGCTGATGTGGAGAGACATCAAGGTAAAAGTATCAAGACACTACAATCTAATCATGGTGGTGAGTACCTCTTGGGAGAGTTTAGGAGTTACTTATCAGAGGATGGGATTAAATCCCAATTGTCTGCACCTGGTACACCCCAGCAGAATGGTGTGGCGGAGCGAAGGAATAGGACTCTTATGAAGATGGTTAGATCGATGATGAGGTATTCTGAGTTACCAGATTCGTTCTGGGGGTATGCTCTGGATACGACAGTGTATATTCTAAACTTGGTACCATTTAAATCAGTACCTTCTACTACCACAGAATTGTGGACTGGGCAAAAGCCTAGTCTGAGACATATTCGGATTTGGGGGAGTCCAACACATGTGCTGAAGGTAGATACTAGTAAGTTGGAACCTCGTACAGAAGTGCACTTGTTCGTAGGCTATCCTAGAGGAATGAAAGATGCTTTGTTCTATAGTCCTAGAGATCAGAGGGTGATCGTTAGCACAAATGCTTGATTTTTAGAGGAAGACTATGTGATGAACCACAAGCCCATGAGCAAGATTGTTCTGGAGGAGTTGAGAGGGGAAGTCACTACTTCAGCACCAATGGTACAAGAGGACATACCACAAGTGACTGCACTGCATATCACAGAGGATACACAGGTGATACCTCGTCGTAGTGGGAGGGTTTTTAGACAACCTGAGAGATTTATGTTCTTGGGAGAATCTTCTGATTTGATCCCTGGCGAACATGAATCTGATCCCTGGACATATGACGAGGCAATCCAATACAAAGATGTGGTATCTTGGCAAAGGGCGTTGAATTCTGAGATAGAATCTATGGATTCAAATTAGGTCTACGAGCTAGTAGAACCACCCAATGGTGTAAAAACCATTGGATGCAAGTGGATCTACAAAAGAAAGAGAGGAACAGACGGGAAGGTTGAAACCTTCAAAGCAAGGCTTGTTACTAAAGGGTATACTCAGAAAGAGGGTATCGATTATGAGGAGACCTTTTCACCGATAGTCATGCTTAAGTCTATCCGGATTCTCTTATCTATTACTGCTCATATGGATTATGAGGTTTGACAGATGGATGTCAAGACAGCTTTCCATAATGGAAGTCTTGAAGAAAATATCTATATGGAGCATCCAGAGGGATTCATTGCAAAGGGCAAAGAGTATCTTGTGTGCGAGCTTAATCGGTCCATTTATGGATTGAAGCAAGCTTCGAGATCTTGGAACATCCGCTTTGATGAGGTAATCTAGTCATATGGATTTATTCAAAGTCCCGATGAGTCTTGTGTATACAAGAGATGTGATGGAAATGTAGTGGTATTTCTTGTACTGTACGTAGATGATATTTTGCTCATTGGAAACAATGTCAAAGTGTTGTCAGACGTAAGGGTATGGTTGTCCAAATAGTTTGATATGAAGGACTTGGGAGAGGTGGGACACATCCTTGGGATCAAGGTAATAAGGGATCACAAGAAAATGATGTTGTGCTTATCTCAAGCTTCATACGTAGACACTATTTTGGCTTGTTTTAGCATGCAGAACTCCAAGAAAGGGTTTCTACCTTTTAGGCATGGAGTACCTTTATCTAAAGAGATGTGCCCTAGAACATCAAAGGAGATAGAGGAGATAAAGACGGTTCCTTATGCTTCGGCGGTAGGAACCCTCATGTATGCTATGTTATGTATGAGGTTGGATATCTGCTTTGCTGTGGGCATGGTTAGCAGATATCAGAGTAATCCAGGATAAGGACATTGGACTGTGGTAAAGCATATATTGAAGTACCTGAGAAGGACTAGGGATTATATGCTGGTATACTTGGCAGATCAATTACTTCCTGTGGGTTACACAGATTCTGACTTCCAATCAGATAGGGATAACAGTAAGTCTACCTCAAGTTTTGTGTTTACTTAGGGAGGTGGAGCCATTGTATGGAGGAGTGTCAAGTAGAAATGTGTGGCGGACTCCACCATGGAAGCTGAGTATGTGGTAGTCTCTGAGGCAGCCAAAGAAGTTGTATGGCTCAGGAACTTCTTGATGGACTTGGATGTGATTCCTGGTTTGCCCAGAACTATAATAATTTATTGTGATAACAGTGGTGCAGTTGCAAACTCGAAGGAACCACGAGCCCATAAGGCAAGTAAACACATAGAGTGCAAGTACCACCTGATACGAGAGATCGTAAAGCGAGGAGAAATTGTTGTCGCCAAGATTGCATCAGAGGATAACCTGGCAGATCCTTTCACTAAGGCCCTTCAAGTGAGAGCTTTTGATAGGCATGTGGAGGAAAAGGGAATCAGATGTATGACACTTTGATGGCAGCATAGTCTTTTAGTATAAGTGGAAGATTGTTGGAATGTATACTGAAAGCCTAGTCTTTGTATGGACATATTCATTTTGAAATAAGAATCACATGATCATTGTTTGCATATTTATAGCTATGCATATTGTCTAATACTTTACATTGTAGATAACATGGTGTGTGGTGTCGCACAGAAGATCATGTTATCAGTTCCTTATAGAGTATAAGTAGAGGCTCACAACAAAGATGGTTTTGGACAAACCATTGGCATGGTTGTAGTGTAATTTGGTATTGGTTTATCTTGACCATAGAATTACACTAGTACACTTTGTGCGTATTGAGTAGGACCGACATAGAGGTGATTCAATTTATACTGACTATATAATTGAATTGGACCTCGGATATTATGGTGTACATGCTCTTAATTCCGATATAATAACGGGCACATGTACTTAATATTTATTTCTTTGATTTACCAATGGGCGAGATATATGGGTTTAATGAATAGGCCCGGTAAGTTGGGAAATGATATTATTTACATGGTGTGCCGTGGATTATAGGAGGAAACCGTGTCCTATGTATTAGGATGATGATGTCCCCTTAAGGAGCTCATAAGGATCATCATATAAATCTTGCAGGTGGACTTGGTCCAACATGATGATAAGGTTGAGTGGTACTACTCATGGAGTTAGATGTTAATTAATTAATTGTCAGTAAATTAATTAATTAATGGACATTCGATATCTTAAACACAGGGAGATATTTGTACAATTAATATATAGAGCCCATATTTAATTATGGGGGATGGTGAGGTAGATCAATGATAATCCTCTAGTGGAATGGATTATCATTAATGGATCGGATTTTATGTGGGTTAGATCCATTGGGTGGCCAAGATCCAACTCCTCCTCATGGTCCCTATTGTAGCCTATTAAAACCCTCATGAAGCCTAGATATAACGGACACAATTAAAATGAGACTTGGGAGAAATCTATAAATAGATTCCAAGGCTTGGGCGAAAACAAGTTTTTTGAGGTTTTGATTGTTGGCATGCTAGAGGCTTGGGAGGAAAGCAAGGTTGGGCTAGGGTTTGTTGGTTGGCGTTGGAGGTGGCTAGGGTTTGCTTCTCCTCTTGGGCAGCGGAAACCTAGGTTACCCTCTCCTTTGGCCGGCGGCAACTAGGGCCAACTCCATCACTTGGCCAGCGCCTCTTCCTCTCCAATTGGCCGGCGCTTCTCCTCTTCCTAATCCTTTGGCCGGTGGTGCCATCTTTCCCTCTCCTTGGCCGGTGGCAAGAACCAAGCAAGGAGGCTTGGTGGTCGGCGCTAGATAGGAGAAGAAGGGAGTTTGTATCTTCCTTTGTTCGGAGAGAGCAAGGAAAGGAAGATACGTGATATAGGAGGCTTCGATTCTTGGAAGATCGTTGCCCACACAACGTCCAAGAAGAGGATAGGTCTTACAATAGAAGATCAAGAGGTAGGTTGCTTGAACAACAAGTTTGTTCAAGTGACCACTCAAATCGAATAGCACGATGATGGATCGGTTGCTTGGGTAATCCATCTTCGTTTGGATTAATTTTTTTTAATCCGGGGATGCATGAGAAGTAGGTGTGGAGGGCGAACCAAGGCCAAACCACGGGTAACAATGGGAAGAAGACAATGAGCAATGACCTTATAAAGGACATTGTCAGAAGCAGACAATTCTTGTGATTGAAATAAATTGGTGTTCAAAGGTCGAGGATAGTGATAGAAAGTATCATGAAGGGAATCTAAAGAAATCTCCTTAAAGGGAGATGGAAGAGGTTCACTCCAAGATGGATATAGAGTGAAATCACTCTCGGAAGGAAGACAACCGAGAAAATCGGTCCAGATCTGGGGACTGAAATCCAGATCGCGCTGAGCAATGCGAGTCCGGTATCTCAGCCCATCTCCAACTGGTCGTAGGTTGTTGAAAAATTCAGAGAGGAGGGTGATGTTTACGTGATGTTCACAGAAAACCAAAGACTCAAGGTTGTAATGTTGGATGATTTGAACAATGTCGAAACAGAAGCCTTTAAGAAACTTGGAATCCATTGACCTAGGTGGAATAAGTTGGAATTTGTTTTTATGAAAAGCACTTTCAAGGGCGGAATTTGGAAATCGAGGATCAACAGAGGGTTGAGGGTTTGACGGGCCCTCATTGGTCGGAGGTGCCCGGGTGCGCTTAGTAGCAACGTGCTTAATTCTAAATGGGCGAAAAGACAACAAAAAATGCACAATGTAGGTTGATGATGCATGAACAAGATAAGCATGGGTTAGTGAAATGCAATCATAGGAACAAAACAAAACATTGATCATGAAAGAAAATATACCTAGGTGGCATGGTGAACAAGGATCAGTGCCGGACCACGAAACCCTAGCCGAGTGACTGGACCCTAGAGCGCAACCGGAGTGACACGAGAAGGTCCTCGAGTTGGAGAGCACTCTAAATGGGATCACGTGTCGATGAGGTCGCCGGAAAACAAAGGAGAATGGCTAAGAGGTGCGGTGGACGGTCGTCGGAAGAGGAAAAGAAGAGAGAAATCGAGAGGTTCTGGCGAGTCGAACCGGTGGAAAGCCCTAAAAACCGCGACACCAGTCGACTGCCATTAGTCGGCCAATGAATGATCGTGATCGATCGGCCAAACCGATCGCATCGAGCGATTCGACAGATGCTGCCGATCGCGCCATAAATGGCGTCGAATCATGGTTATCGATCGGCCCGACCCGATCGCATACGAACCATTCAGATCGTCGTTACCGATCGCTATAAATGGCGATCGGCCGATAACGAACCGGGTAAGCTCGGTTCGATATCGGATATCGATCGAAGCGGCGTTAGGTACCGGATCGGTGATATCGATCGATAACCTTTTGGCGGTTAAAAATTCATAATTAATTCAATAAAGATCAAAAAATCACAAAATTTCGTGGGTAATATTGTTAGATCATTTCCTATCAAGGAAAAATTATTTTAAAATTATATTACCTCTAGATTTTGATATTGACACAATCTTGAGATTTTGCAAAAGTTATGATATTTTTGCAAAACTTTGTATCACTTTGGCTTATCAGTAGGAAATTGTTTCTCAAGGTTTGATAGACATAGTTTACATTTTATTTTATTTGACATTTCCAATCATATTCTTGGAGCTATATGCACATTAATTGTACATAGGCCTTCCCAATGATTGGTCCAATGAAGGATTAATGTTTCTAGATGACACTTTGGTTCATAGTAATGCATCATAACGAGCATGATGAACCAAGTGCATCTCCCTAACATCTCACATGTTGTCTAGGTGACTCAATACAAAAATCATGGTTTCCTAAGTGTTTTGTGAGATGGTTAAAGGTATAAATCCTAGTATTTCTATAGAATCATGCAAAACTACACTTCTATTCTACAAAGCACATCCCAAGTTCTCTCCTAAGTGATGAAAATTCTAGTTCGGGGAGAGGCTTGGTAAAGATGTCGGCTAGGTTGGACTTAGATTCAATGTAATTAAGCTCAATGTCCCCCTTAGCCACATGGTCTCTAATGAAGTGATGTTTCACTTCAATGTGCTTGGTCCTAGAGTGATGCACCGGATTTTTGGTCAAGTTAATGGTGCTCACATTATCACAAAGTACTTTCATGTTGGAGTAAGTTAGCTCATAATCTTCTAAGGTATGTTTCATCCATAATAGTTGAGCTACACAACCACCCATAGCAACATATTCCCGGTGGTTGATAAAGCAACACAAAGTTGCTTCCTACTACTCCAACTAACTAGGAGGACCCAAGAAATTAGTATCCACCACTAGTACTTTTCCTATCAATTTACCGGCATAATCGGAATCGGTATACACAAGTAATTTAAATGACCTAGTCCTAGGGTACCATAGACCTACATTTAGTGTGCCCTTGACATATCTTAAAATTCTTTTAACGGCAACTAAATGAGATTCCTTAGCACATGATTGATACCTAGCACACATACCAACCGCAAATAATATGTTGGTCTCTTGGCTTAAATACAAGAGGCTACCAATAATGCTCCTATAATGGGTAAGATCTATTTGTTTTCCTTCACTATCACTATCTATTTTGGCATTGGTTGCCATTGGAGTTGACACTACCTTAGCATTTTCTAAACCAAATTTCTTAATCATTTCCTTAGCATATTTGGTTTGATAAATGTAAATTCCTTCACTAGTTTGTTTAACTTGCAAACCTAGGAAGAAATTTAATTCTCCAACTAGACTCATCTCAAACTCTTTTCCATATTTTGAATAAAGTCTTCAAGAAGCTCATCATTTGTTGACCCAAGATAATGTCATCAACATACACTTGGGCTACAAAAATATCCTTAGATGTTGACTTTATAAAGAGAGTTTGATCTATACTACCCTTCAAATCCTTGGAGATTAGGAAGGTTGACAATCTTTCATACCAAGCCCGGGGAGCTTGTTTCAAACCATATAAGGCTTTCCTAAGTTTGTATACATGGTTTGGGTAGTCCATATTTTCAAACCCGGGAGGTTGTTCTACATACACCTCTTCCTTAATAAACCCATTTAGGAATGCCGATTTGACATCCATTTGATGGAGTTTGAAACCCATATAGGAGGCATATGCTAAAAGTATTCTAATGGACTCTAATCTAGCAATCGGGGCATATGTTTCATCATAATCAAGTCCTTCAACTTGATTAAAACCCCTTGCAACTAATCGTGCTTTATTTCTAGTGATATTCCCTTGGTCATCTAGTTTGTTCCTAAAGACCCATCTTGTAGTAATAATAGTGTTTTCACTTGGTCTAGGAACTAACTCCCACACTTGACTCCTATCAAATTGAGCCAATTCATCTTGCATTGCTAAGATCCAATCCGGATCAAGTAATGCATCTTTAATGTTTTTGGGCTCAATTTGAGAAATTAGAGCTATATGACTAGTGGGGTCCCTATGGAATGACCTAGTCCTAACTCCTTGAGATAATTCACCCACAATTTGATCTAATGGGTGACTTTGATGAACTCTTATGGTTCTAGGAGGTGTATCAAGTTGAGTTTGATCATGATTTACTTCAATTCTATGTTCATTATCGGAATCATCCCTTACTTTCCCTTGATCCAATCCTTGATTATTACCTCCTAAGTTTAAATCTTGAAATTGTTTGGTAATTTCTTGATTTTCATTATTTATGTCATCATCAATAGGGGATTTTCTAGGGTATGTATTTGAAGTTTCATCAAATTGAACATTTGAAGATTCTTCAATCTTTTGAGTCCTTTTATTGTAAACTCTATATCCTACACTAGTGGATGAGTATCCAACTAGGATTCCCTCATCCGCTTTGGACTCAAATTTACTTAGGTTATCTTTGGTATTTAAGATATAGACTTTACATCCAAAGACCTTAAAATAATGAATTGTTGGAATTGTACCATTCCACAATTCAAATGGAGTTTTTCCTAAAAACCTATGAATTAATACCCTATTTTGGATATAGCAAGCGGTATTAACCGCTTCCGCCCACAAGTAGCTAGGTAAGGAATATGCATTAAGCATTGTCCTAGCCACTTCTTGTAGGGCACGATTTTTCCTTTCCACAACCCCATTTTGTTGGGGTGTTCTAGGACAAGAAAATTTGTGCTTGTACCCTTGTTCTAAGCAAAAAGTTGAAAAGTTAGAATTCTCAAACTCTCCACCATGATCACTACGGATCCGGTTGATTTTGAGTTTTCTTTCATTTTCTACTTTTTTGCTAAATCCTATGATTATTTCTAAGGTTTCATCCTTATTTTTCAAGAAAAACACCCAAGTAAACCTAGAAAAATCATCTACTATTACCAAGCAATATTTACTACCAATTATAGATGGGGTACTATGGCAATCAAATAAATCCATATGTAGCAATTCTAATGGTAAAGCGGTACTAAGTAAATTTTTACCTTTGTGTGATGTTTTTGATTGTTTCCCTTCTTGACAAGCATCACACATCTTGTCCTTGAGATATTTGACTCTAGGCAATCCTTTGACTAGCTTCAATTTTGCTATTTTGGCTATATTCTTCATGTTTATGTGACCTAGTCTCCTATGCCAAAGCCAACTTTCTTCCTCTTTTGCAATAAGACACTTAGTGGAAGAATTAGTAGCATAAGATAAATCAACATAATATATATTTGATTTTCTAAAGCCTACTAACATGCAATCATTTATAGTTTTGTGTCTTATAAAGCATTTTGAGGAATCAAACTTAACATCAAAATTTGCATCACATAATTGGCTTACACTAAGTAAGTTAAATTTCATATTTTTAACTAATAGAACTTTATGAATAGCAAGATTGGGAGATACCTCAATGGTGCCCTTTCCTAAGATTTTAAGTTTGCCGCTATTACCAAAAGACACTTTTCCTTGGCTAGTGTGGTTGATAGTGGAGAATTTTCTCTCATCCCCGGTCATATGCTTTGAGCACCCACTATCAACTATCCACAAGCTTGGATCTTCTACCTATGTCACATGAAAAACACAATCCTTAGGTACCCAAATCTTAGGACCACTAGCATTAGTTATAAGTTTCTTTGGTACCCATGCTTTTCTCCCCTTGCTTTTAATCATGGATTTTCTACTAACTAGGGATGCAAATGCTACCTCTTTCTCCTTAGGTTTATATCCTAAACCGCCTTATTGTAAATTGCCCTTTGGTCCTTGATAATCATATCTAGATATTTGGAACCATTAGTGAACTTTTCTAGGCATGTTCTTAATTTACTTATTTCTTTTCTTAACTCATCATTTTCATCCCTAAGAGTACACTCATCATCACTAGATGATTTATCACATGATGCATCTATATTCTTAAATGATTTGATTTCTAATTTTAGATCCTTAATCCTAGTTTTTGATCTATTTAAAGCATTTTGTAAACATGCAATAGTCTTATAAAGTAAATCTACTTTGGGTGAGTCATTTACCTCATCATCATCACTTGATGATGATTCATCACTTGAAGAGGAAGAAGACTCCTCGCTTGAGCTTCCGGTTTCTTCCAATGCCATGAGGGCTAAGTTCCGGGTTGAATGGCAAACTTCTTCACCGTCGGTAGACTCCTCCATACTTAGAGTGTCCCACGTTTGTGCCAACATCGCCTCCTTCTTCTTCTTTTCCTTCTTCTTCTTATCCTTCTCCTCCTTTTCTTTAGTTCCGCAATTGGGCTTTATATGCCCTTTCTTGTTGCAACCAAACACGTCACGTTAGAAATAGAATTTGAATTGTTAGAAGATTTACCTCTTGAGGATTGAAACATCCTCTTCACATCCTTCTTGGTGAGCCTCCTTGACTTCCCACCAAATTTCTTGACGTAGTGTGCTACCTCACTTGCCGACAACTCATCCTCACTACTTGATGAGTCCTCCTCGGATTCGGATGAGGAAGACACCTCCTTCTTTTCCTTTTTCTTCTTCTCCTTCTTTCCTACAACAAGAGCTATACCCTTCTCTTTGGATGAAGTGTTAGCTTGTTCATGCAATTGAAATTCACAAAATAACTCATCTAATTTAACTAATGAAAGATCCCTAGAGACCTTATAGGCATCTACCATTGAGGCCCATAAGGTGGTCCTAGTGAAGGCTTGTAGTACATACCTCACAAGGTCTCGGTTGTCGACCTTTTCACCTATAACGCGTGTAGTCCGTTGACTACCTCCTTGAAGCGCCCGTGCATTTGGCTCACCGTTTCATTTGTCTTCATAGTGAAGCTTTGGAGTTGGCCAATCAAAAGATCCCTCTTGGCCCTTCTTGTCTCTTTGGATCCTTCGTTGAGTTCGATGAGCTTCTCCCAAAGCTCTTTTGCGGAGTTGAATGGCCCGACCTTAGATAGTTGCTCCTTGGATAGACCACATTGAAGTGTGGTCGTTGCTTTTGCATTCGCTTGTGCTTTCTTGGCCATCTCTCTTGTCCAATCCTTTTGTCGAGTGGTGCTCGAATTCGTCGGCCAAGCTTCTCAAAACCATCTACAATACTAAACCAATTTTCAATATCGTTCATTAAATAATACTCCATCCTACCTTTCCAATATCCAAAATCGTTGCCGTCGAAGAACGGTGGCCTCGCCGTGCTATACCCCTCTTGAAATGCCATCTTTGCTCCGGTTGATTGCTAGATCTTCCGATGCGATCCGGGCTCTGATACCACTTGTAAGGGATCGTTTGAAAGCTAGAGGGGGGGTGAATAGCTCTTTTCGTTTCTACAAAAGTAATTAGTGGAAGCAAACACAAGTAATATATGTAAAAACAAAAAACCAATGCTAACAAAGCCTTTACGTGGTTCGGAGATAACGCTCCTACTCCACGGCGATCCTTAAGGTGGATCAACCCAAGCAATTTCACTATGAAGCTTTCTCTTTACAAAGACCTCCTCTTCTTACAAAAGATGACAATGAAGATTTGAGAGGAGAAAGGAGATTAATACACTTAGAAAGCTTTGGAAAAACTTGTAGGAGCTTAGAAGAAAGATCAGAATATAAGCATTAGGCTCTTCTTGCTCCCCTTGGGCTCTTTTTATAGGAAAGAGCCTCTTTTCCCATTGAGGTCTATCACCAACTGATGACTTACATCGATCGACCACGCCGATTCTAACGGCCTCGAACAGCCGGATTTGTGGATTTGACATCGCTATCGCTAACGGAAGACTATCACCGATCGCCAACAGGCGATTCGATCGACCGATATCGCCAGTGTCGACCGCCACGGCTACGGCCATTCTCGCTTAGGCGATCGCACCAGTAAGTCGCAGCCGAAATGAGTCGATCGTTACCACCTGACCGATAACCCCAATGATCGACCTTCCAAACTCTAATGCTATATTTTAAGGGCTCCGATACCATGTTCCAATAATTCATACTTGAAAACATAACCTAAGCCTAGACTTAACCTTCTAGCTTCTCCATCAGCCTTGCGCCTCTAGGATTTCTCTGAGTCCACGACTCCATCCATGCGCTTGCCTTCAAAAGCTTCCTTCGGTTTCGTCATGCTTTGGGTTTCTTCTTTGCCAAAGTACGCTTGGACTTTACGCCGCCAAGACTACATGCTTGGACTTATGCTGCCAAGACCTTTCCTTGACTTCTCTTTGCCAAGATCACACTTGGACTTGTCTTTTACCAAGTCTTCATACTTGGATTTTCCTGTCACTTAAACATGTATACAATTAGATCACAAAACATTGCCTAACTTAGATGATTATCCAAACATCAAAATATATATAAATGCTTAGGGCATTGTTGCACCAACATAATTAATCCACATCTAACTTCATGAGTAGTACCACTCAACCTTTTCATCATGTCAGACCAAGTACACCTGCAGGGTTTACATGATGAACCTTATGAGCTCCTTAAGGGGACATCATCATCCAAATATAAAGGACATGATTTCCTCCTATAATCAACGACACACCATATAAATATTATCATCTCCCAACGTACCGAGCCTATCGATTTAATCTATAAATCTCGCCCATTGGTAAATCAAAGAGATGAATACTAAGTATATGTGCCCGTTATTATATCGAGATTAAGAGCATGCACTAAATAATATCTGAGGTCCGATTCGATTATATAGTCAGCAATAAATCGAATCACCTATAAGTCGGTCCTGCTCAATACACACAAAGTTCACTAGTGTGATTCTATGGACAAGACAAACCAATACCAAATCACACCACAACCATTCCGATGGTTTGTCCAAAGTCATCTTTGTTGTGAGCCTTATACTTTACAAGGAGTCGATAACATGATCTCCCGTGTGACACCACACACCATGTTATCTACAATGTAATGTATTAGATAATATTGCATAACCATAAAAATATAAACAATGATCATGTGATTCTTATTTCAAAATAAAGATGTTCATACAAAAGATAGACTTTTCAGTATACATCCCTACAAGGTTTCCTACCGCCAAAGCATAAGGAACCGCCTTCATCTTCTCTATCTCCTCAGATGTTCTAGGACACATCTCCTTAGATAAAGGAACTCCATGCCTAAAAGGTAGAAATCCCTTCTTGGAGTTCTGCATGCTAAAATGATCCATAATCGTGTCTATGTAAATCATAGTAATCAAAGAGTCCAGGCATGGTCCCCAAGATTTTTCTAAACTCACATATAAGGACTAATAAGTATTGGATTCCCAAGGATCAAGTCCACTATGTGGTTAGACCATACCAGTTCAATGATCTAGGGGGAGCTAATACTAAAATTGTGTACACAATCTCTTAATTCTTAGTTTTTTTTTAATTTCTAGAATGGTTAGATAGGACCATTGGTTAATTAAACTTGACAACATAGTATCAGGATGCAGCGAGATGATAGTACATTAGAAAAATGAGGTCCTATGTATCCAAGCTGGATAAGGCGTATCTAGCTTGTTGCACTCGACTAAGTTGAACTAGCTGAAGCTACCTCGCCACATCCTAAACTAGTTAGACCAGGAAGTGACCCTAAGTTACTTAAGTAAACATTTTCTTGAAATTGGCTTTGTCTAAGAAAGTGGTCATTGTTCCGATCAAAGAAGGCCCCTGTGCCTCACCACGACCTGGAAGTCATTTTCTCAGAAAGTTTACTCAACGATATAAAGGTTAAATCTGAATCTAACCCAAGGTTAATTAATCTTTGAATCACTAATGTTTAAACAAGTAAAATTGAAATCATCTCATAAGAACATATAAGGTTAACATGCCTTGAGACACATAGAATGGGTGAGATGCTAAGGACAATTTAAATGAGAATAACCTAATATTCGAAATACCTTCAAAACTTATATGAATACTTATCTTCTTGATTTATGCATTTAATAGTTACTTATATTTTGAAAACATACTTATGGTTATAATGTTCAAGTATGTTTGAAATCGAAGATGTGTTTGTAAGTAGTTTCAAAAACTCACATTACCAAAACTAGCTATTATACACTTTCTCTCAAAACAAAAAAACTAGTATAATATTGTTGGTGTCAAGGAATAAAAACATAAATTTTTCCTACACCTTTTCACGATCCCTAGGACTTAATCAGTCAAGAGTTGACTTCAAAAGGGACACATGCTTGGACTTAATTTTTTTGCTATCTTTTCAATGATTTTACAAATGCATATAACATTTCTTCTCCTATTAATCTTTTAAATACACCCCTATTTTTCGATATATGGCAAAAGGGGGAGAAGAGGGCAAAGTTAAGGGGGAGCAAAAGTTTTTTAAAAAGAACTTCAAGTTTCTTTTTCAAAACTCACCTAAGGTTAAGGGGGAGGATCTGAAAAAGACTTTACTCATGCTCATTCTTACTCATTTCATACTTATAGTAAGTTACTCATACTAAGTTAGTCATACTTATTTCTCACTCATTCACTACTTGTTTACTACAAGCTTCAAACTTATTTCATACTTTCTTAGTACTACATGTTTACTACTTATGTTATTACTACTTCATTTCATGATTAAATTCCCTTAACTTTGAATCAGTTTGTCATAGCCAAAAAGGGAGAGATTGTTGGTGCAGTGACACTAGATAATCGAACCTAGGTTTTTATTATGGCAAAAGTTCAAAGTTAATCTCTTATTGTTATCTCATGAGCTGTGTTAAGTGTGCAGAAAGTGTTTAAGCTAAGCTGAAGGTTAGCTACACTAGTAGAATCTCGATACGTGAAACCGTAGTGGTCGGGCGACACCGGGAGAACCTCGTGGATTCGAGGAACCTAGGTGGAAGACTGGAAGCTAAGTGATAGGTCGGGAAGGATCGGAGGTAAGAATGAGTACAGAGTAATGGTGAGGTCGTGTCCTTTGTACGAGGACGAACTTAGGCAGCGATCCGACTAAGACTTCCCAGGGAAGGTCTATGTCGAGATTGGATGGTAAGGAATTGTCAAAGTATCCATTACTTGTATTTCTGTGCTAACTCTTTATTACAGGGGAGTGACCAAGCTGGTAGTCGACTACTAGCTATTAGAAGTCAATTGCTGCTAGCATCAGTCAACTGATAAAGGTCATCAGTCGACTGCTATTCAAACTGTCCAGCTCTAAGAAAGTGAAGATACAATCCTCTTATCTTGAGGATATAAAGAACTTTGACTTAGATCAAAATTTCAATGGGCTAGGATTTGAAGGACTATAAAAGAAGGGAGGTGTTCACCCTTTTGGATAATCATTTTTTGCTCCCAAAGTTCTTCAACGATGCTACACTCGATGATAACTCTACGACGTCGTAACGCCGATGACATGCCGAGACTCCATCCTATCTTCGTTGGTAGATCTAATTTGTTTCGTCAAGTTGTTTAATTTTCATGGTTCTCGAGGTTTTCATCGTAATGTGGTGGGGTAGGCTTGTTGCCTCATCCTCGATTTGGTTTTCCTTGTAATCATTGTCTCCTACCTCCAACGAGGAGGAGACCTTTAGTGGATTTCCCCTTCGTACGTGGTCTAGGATCGCAGGGCCTTAATGTAGCAACCTTTCAGTTATGAACCATGTAAAAACAAAGTGTTCATTTTTCTTATCTTTACTTCCACTGTATTCGACTTTGGTTTTAACTAACGAAAAGAAAAGAAGTTTTTACGATCGCTATTCACCCCTGGTGATTCTCTCGATCCAACATCATTGACCATCCCCCCCCCCCCCCAAATAGTCAGATGATTCGAATAAGTCTAAGTCAGATGATTCGAATAAGTCTGATGTCAATGTGTCATTTATCACATATGCCCAACTTTAGCTGAACCGAACGCTTACAAACTGCTTCTATAGGACGACAACCCTTCTCTTCTCTTCTCTTCTGCACTTTAGGCCCCATAACAATATTTCCAACAAAGAGAACCTTGGTCAAGGCAAGTATTTACTAACTACCTCGGTTGTGTGAGTATAAATACTTCTCTCTAAACTGCTTCATATAAGAATGCCTAAGTCGAGTAGAGAGCTTACGAATTTTCTCGGGCAAACGGGTGAAAATACTTCTCTCTAAACTACTTCATAAAAGAATGCCTGAGCAATGTGGAGGGCTTACAAATTGCCTCAGTGGGGAGAGTGAAAATACTTCTCTCTAAATCGCTTCAAAAAAGAATGATCGAACTAGGGTGAGGGCTTACAATTCAATTCCCCTGTGGTATATTCACCATCCAAATGATGGAGGTATCCCTTAGTCACAATATTCTAAAATACATTACTAGAATTAGATATGACCAAAATTTTGAAATAATAAAATATAAAATTAAATGCATGCATGCATGACGAAAATATAAGTCAAAAAAAGTAAAATAGGTTTATGATACCAAATCAAATTGTGAAAAAAATCCAAATTATGTAAATCAAAATGCAATAACGATAAAGAAAAACATATAAGCATATTAGTGATACAGTGGGACCAATGAGACAGGAGGATCTCTGAGCGAGGCAAAGATAGTCAACAAAATATGTCCTCTAACTACTAACTAGGAGGCTAAAGAAAAGAGGAAGTGAGTGCAAATCACTCAGTGGGTGCACAGAAAGATAGTGCATGATAATATAAAATATAATGAAGGTTAAAGGAAAGAATCCTGAGTAACTCAAATCTCATAGTACCAATATCAGTCCACAACTAACTTAGTCAATAATATAATAAATGCACCTGTGACATACACAATTAATCGAAAACCCACAAGAAATAAACATCAAGATACCATGACAAAATATCGTGGCTTTTGAGGTAATACAAAGGGGCACTCTCTGCGGGCAATAACATACTACCACAAATGGTACTCATGGGTAGATAGACAATATAAAGAGCATTGTTTATAGGCAACAACATGCTACCACGAATAGTTCTCGTTAGCAGATATGAAAAATAAAGACTCAATGTCTTAGGACAATAAGATGCTATCATGAATGAGTCTCATGGGAAGATAGAGTATATAACTATCTAGGTATTGATTGCACACAACAACATGCTACCATGAATGGTTTTCATGGGCAGTCAAGCAATATAAAAACTCAATGTCTGCAAGTAACGACGTGCTACCACGAACGAGTCTTATGGATAGACATAGTATATAGCTATCTAGATATTGATTGCACGCAACAACATGCTACCACGAATGTATCTCATGGGGAGTTGATCATCCTAGCTTTACTATCTCGATCCATCCAATTATGGTATCAACCAAAACAATAAATCACTAAGCACATATAATAATAATATCTTGTCGATGCAGAGAGCATCACTCCTTGGTTTTGATGTATGAACCATAGTTAAAGTTAGAACTTACTTGTGTTCTAATATCAGTGTTAAGTGTGTAGGCTTAACAGGAAGTGCTAGTAGGTCGTGTTGACCAGATACTAGCCAGATGATTTGATAGATTAGGAGGATCGAACACCAGATATGAAGTCTAGATGGGTCGTGTGGATTGGACATTTGGCATGAAGATCGATTGGGTCAGGATACAGGACAATAGTAAAAAGTCCAGCTGGGTCAGGTAGATCAGATAGCCGGTGGAAGTCCTGGGGGTCAGATCGGATGTCAAGAATGGTAAGTCCAGCAGGTAGCTGGCAGGTAAGCCTCAAGTGAAGAGGGAGGTCAAGTCCTCTTTAGGGGGGACAAAGCTAGGCATCGATCCTACAGAGAGTTCGCATGGGACTTAGAAGTCGAGATCGAGAAGTATTACTATTGCTATCCTATTTTGTATTATCTATTTATGCTAATCTCATTTTGTAGGGATCAGTCAACTGAATGAACTACAGTCGATTGACGTCTAGTTGACTGGATACCTAGTTGGCAGGATTAGCTGGTGATCGTTCAAAGATCTGGTAGCACAGATGTAAAGAGATTCAGTCTACTGGGGAGTTTCAGTCGACTGAAGAGTCAAACTTTCTGATGTGGAGTCGAGTGACTTGGAGTTGACTGGAGCGTGTTCAATTGACTGGAAGACCAGAAGTTCCATATCGACGAGCTGATGTGGAGTCAACTGGAAGGCATTCCAGTCCATTGGAAAAGGTTTATAAAACAAACGCTCGACCAGCTCCAAGGACAATACTGCTACTATGTCGAAGTGCTGCTTCTATCCATACTCGTCCACAAGAGCTCCATTTCCTCACAAAGATGAATTTTTGACACTCTGTGCTTACTTCAAAATCTCCAATGTGTCGATATAATTTAGCTCATAGTTTCTTGTATTCATTTTCACTTGTGTACTTAATTTCAAAGAGAGGGTAAAGTGTTACCATCTCTTACTTTTGTAAAATGTGAACCCCTCTGAAGTCGAGAGTTCTCGAGTCAGAGGGTATATAGTGATTGCCCATTGAGGTAGCTCTCGGAAGAGCTATAAAAGAAGCTTTCCTCTATTTTATTTTTGCTGCATACTCTTTAACGATTTTAAAATATAAAAATAAGTTTTAAAATTTAAAAAGAAAATTATAACCTCTGAGATTCACCCCTCTCTCTCGGAGTATCTCGATCCTACAATTGGTATCAGAGCGGGGGCGCTTCGAATTTGGTGCAACCACCATCGAAAGCATTAGAATAATTTTCTTTAATTTTCTTGCATTAGAATAATTTTCTTTAGTTTTCTTGCATTAGAATAATTTTCTTTGATTTTCTTGCATTAGAATAGTTTTCTTTAATTTTCTAGCATTAGAATAATTTTCTTGAATTTTGTTGCAATAGAATAATTTTAATTAATTTTCTGTATTTAGATTAATTTAAATTAATTTTTTGCATCGAAATTAATTTTCTACATCGAGATTAATTTTAATTAATTTTTTGTACCGAGATTAATTTTAATTAATTTTATGCATATAGATTAATTTTAATTAATTTTCTATATCTAGATTAATTTTAATTAATTTTCTGCATCTAGATTAATTTTAATTAATTTTTTGTACCGAGATTAATTTTAATTAATTTTATGCATATAGATTAATTTTAATTAATTTTCTATATCTAGATTAATTTTATTTAATTTTCTACATCAAGATTAATTTTATTTAAGTTTCTGTATCTAGATTAATTTTATTTAATTTTTTGTGTTTAGATTATTTTTTTGTATTTAGATTAATTTTATTTAATTTTCTGTATTTAGATTAATCCTAATTAAGTTTTCTACATTTAGATTAATTTTAATTATTTCTTTCTGTATTAGATTAATTTTTATCAATTTCTGCACTTAGCTTAATTTTTTTTAAAATAATTTTTTCTTTTGACTTAAAATAAATTTTCCATTAATTTCTGCACTTAGTATAAATTTAATTCTTGCATAATATTATTTAATTTTTATAACTCTAGAAATATTTTTTAAAAATAAAAATCTATATTTTCTAATATAAAAAATATCGCATTTAGAGGGTTTAAGCACCGTTCACCCTCCCTTCTTTAACAGAGAGGATCTTCCCTCTTAGAAGAGGCGAATAGAGTATTTTCTGAAAATCGACCTAGAGGTTTGGTTTTCGATTAAGAAAGGGTTCGTAGCTCCGGTGGACAACTCGGGAGAGTTGTTAGATCCGGAGAAATGGATTGCAAACATTAGGAAAAAGGTTCAAGTCGATTACAAGGCTTTAAACACTCGCAATGCGGACTTACGAATGAAGAGCTAAGTCGAGTCAGGTCAATTCAAAATTCTAAAGAATTATGGGATAAATTAATTAAATTATATGAACAGGCTAACTTGAGTCAACCCGAGGATGGTTTAGTTTTGATGGCAGGAATGAACAAAAAGGGAAAGAAATCCAAATCAAGGAAAAGGAAAAGGAAGGAAGCATCTAAGCCAACCATGGGCAAATCATCATTGGATAAGTCGGATGCTAAAATACTGGAGACAAGTTTTGTAGCATTCATGGCGTCCAACGAGTTTGAAGCCGAGACAAAATTCGAGTCCGAATCTGACAGAAGCCATGGATCCGCATCCGTTTCGAAAGGACTAGACGAGGTAACATCTCCCCTAGAAGATAAATTGTATAACATTATTGAATTCTTAGGTAGGACACTAGCCAAGTCCAAGAATCGAGTCGACTCGCTTCTTGAGGAAGTCCACGTACTTAAGGAGCAAGTCAACTCGAAGACTTCGACTTGCCAAATTAAGGATAGAGACTCAACTCAAGTTGCAAAGCTTGAGGAAGAGAACTCAGTCCTAAAAAGGCAAGTAGAAGATCTCACCGGATCGTTGTAAAGGTTCACTTCGGTCTCTAAGTATCTAAACATGATGCTTGGGTCTCAACGAGCCATGTACAAAAAGTCCGGACTAGGATACAAGGCTAAGGACACAAATAGATCATAAATGTCCATGTTTAATAGAAATGCTAAGGGTCGAGTCCAAGCATGGGTTCCTAAGTCTAGCTTAGTCAACCAAGTTGGACCAAATCATTTTTGGGTTCTCAAGAGTCAAGTTCACTTAGTGAACAAAACTCAACCTTGCTAGACCAAGGCTTAGTCCAAAGTGAATCAAGTACTTGATTCCTTCATTGACTTTGTCTAGGAAGTGGTCATTTCTTTGATATCCAAGAAGGTCATATGCCTCACCACGACCTGGAAGTTAATGCTGGAAAAACCTACTTGACTAGCTCAAGCTAAGCTTGAATCTAACACAAGTTTAAACACTTTGAAATTGCTCATTAAATTTAATTAAGATAAAAAGAAATTATCATCTCACAAAACCCATAGGAGTAACATGTATTGAAAACCTAGCTTGGGTGAGATGATTTAGAATTTAATCAATCTTAATTAGTTTAATACAATTTATGTAACTTAACAAATTTACTTAACTAAACTTAACAAATTTACTTATTTAACTAAACTTATCAAATTTACTTAAACTTGACAAATTTAAACAACTCAACCCTAATCAACTTAATCCTAAGTAAATCAATATAATTCAAAGATGAAGTTAGTCAAACTTTCAAAACATTCAAAAGTATCCATATTTTGAAAGTCCTTAAGTAAGATTGCATGCATAAGCATGAGATTAAGGGATAGTTAAGATATTTTTGAAAATATTATTTTGAAAACATAAAATAAAAACATAATTCTAGGGGAGTTTTACATTCAAAATTTTATTCTATGTATTTTCAAAAGAAATTAAATGTAAGCATAACAATGTTATTTTAAGGGGAGATAACGAATCTAGGGGGAGCCTACAAGATTTATGTTGCTAAATTATGAAATATTTATGATGCGGTCGTAGACGGATTTTCTCACCTCTTTTCAACGTCAAGATATGTACAGGAGGCTTAGGGTTCTCTCCGGCCACAACAGTAATAGAACACGAGTAGAAGATGCAAACAACCAAAATATAGAGTCAAGACACAAAGTTTTACGTGGTTTAGAATGAAGATTCCTACTCCACGGGGTGAGCTCTCTCACGAGCTACGGTGCCAAAGCACTTTCACTAATAAATTCCTCTTTCTTGGAAAGATTTTCCAGAGGTGGAGGGAAAACCTCTTACAAATTACTTCAGTTTACAAAGACCGAAAGAATGGAGTTTACTGCCCTCGTTGTCTCCTGTTCCCTTTCTTCCTCTTCCTCTTCTTCTCTGGCGATGTGTTCGCTCTTTGCCCTTCTGTGCTTTTGTCTCTCTCTCTTGGAAGTTGGATCCCCCTCTCTCTCGCCCCACCTCTGCCTTTTATCCTCCTCTTCTTTCCTTTCCATCTATCACGTAACAAACCCCTTCCATCACCGTACACGTGGCCACCTTGTTTACCTGGAGAATCATTATGTTAAAGAAATAGGGAGTAGAGACTCCTCCGAATATTATGTGGGGTCCTAGTCGGTTAGGTAACAAACTCCTACAAATATTTCGGAAAATATTCTAACCTTTCCTTTTCACCCTCTCGCCCTTTGCAAGGTTAGCCTAAGCCCAACACCTAGGCTTAGTATAACTCTTAGACTCCCTACCTCAAACTTCCTATAATAGCCTGAGCCAATTCCTGAACTCTCCTTACAGAGTCGATCCCCAAACTTGCTTTGTCGAGCCGATTCCCTTACTCACTCAATCAACCCAGCTCCCAGACTTACTATACCGAACCAATTCTCGTATACCTACTTTACCGAACCATTCCCCCAGACCTGCTTTACCAAACCATTCCCCCATACCCGCTCTACCGAACCAGTCCCTCAGCTTAGACAGTGTCTTCCACTTGGATTCTTTCACTTTAATCGCTGAACTAGATAGTGGAAGTATCATTAGCCACCTCCTAAAAATAGTCAAACGAAATGCTAAGTTTGACTTTCTGAGTGCAACATTTCTCATCAATCCTCCCCCTTATTAGCTCTGATTTCCCTTTTCGTGTTACCTCAACATATATGCTTGATGCGGCTAATTGGGCCCATGGGCCCCCCTTTTCTTCTTCTGCTAAGCAGTCGAAGAGTCACAAAAATCCTGTATAAATTCCCCTCTTCCCCTCTTTATGCACAACTTAGGCTTTAGTGACTTAGTCTTTTCCCCTCCCTCTACCGGCGATTCTCTTCAACGGTGGTCAGTTGCCCTAGCCTCCTTTTTCGCCAGTGTTTCATCCTCCACTTTCAAGTAAGTGTTCATCCTCCTTTCGCACCTATGGCCCCGAAGAACCCTATCTCATGCCCCTGGTACGAACACACTGTCACCCACCTAAACAACCAACATTATTTCTTCAACCGTAGGCGCCAACACATAGACCCCTCTGTATCCTGCCACTTCAACACTACCTCCTATCGACCTTATCTTCCCCCATCGGGCTTCCATTGCTTCTTCTCTGAACAGTTGCTAAATGGTCTGTATTTGCCCATGCCCCCTACCTACCTGGAGATATTAGACTTTTATAAACTACCCATCAATCAATTTGCCCCTAACTCTTTCCGTATAGTATTTCGGAATCTAGGTCTTCCTTTGTCCCCATTGATATTTCATTGCTTCTTCCAACTAAAGTCTTATAAGGGGGGGCCTCTTTTACCTTTCTAGCCATCCGGATTGCCAATTCCTAGTAAACATGCCCTCTTTCCATAAGGGGTGGGAAGTTCTCTACTTCTTCGCTCAACTTCCGACACCCCTCCCCTACTATGATACTTGGAAACTGGATCTCCCCGAACTACCTTCCTTCCATAAGAGTAGGACTCAGTGTCCCTTCCTGGAGGTCTACTGCGTGCTGAGGGAATACCATTATAGTTTAGATCATTTGATGAAACCTCCCCTCTTTAGTCGGTATGAGTTGTCCCCTTTCCCCCTAACCGATCCTGATGCCTTAGGTAGGATGCCATAGGTAGGACGTTGCTCGTACTCTAATACAAAATATCTTTTATTGCCAGCACACTTTCTAATGGTTGATTTTGTAGACAACCTGATGCAGGATGCCATAATCAAAGGGGAGGAAATTGCGGCAGCAAAGAACAAGCCTTCCAAGAAACGCAGCAAGGGCAAATCCCTGACTATTCCTTCTTCTCCTCACAAGAAACTTCGCCTTCACAAGAAGGACGCTCCCAGTTCCTCTTCTATTCCTGTATCCTCTTCCTCGCATTCTTCTCCTCCGCCTCCTCCCCTAAAATTAAATAGGCATTGACACCTAATCATCTATGAACCCTGCAAGGAAGAAACCGCCTTGGCCGCTCCTATTTCTTCCCCTCAATAAGAACTTCCCCCTTCCCCTTTTGCTGTTTTATCCCCTTTCCAACCTGACCAGAGGATTGATTCTCCAGTCGGCTCTCTCCCTACAGCTACCCATACAGATTTACCTCTTCTCCCCCCACATACTTGGGTCATAGACCCTTCTGTACCCTCCACATCCACGTCTGAGTCTTTTTTGATTGGGGAGACTCTTCCCCTTCTAGACACCCCATCCACTTCTTTAGGATCCTCCCTTAGGATCTTAAGTACCAAAGAGGTGCGACTCTTTAATCAATCCCAGATGCAGAGCCCTTTTGAGCACCTGTGCAAATCCTTGGCTGAGGTAAGCTTTCCTCTCTTTCATACCTACGGTGTACAGGCTAGCACTTGTTCCCCTAACATTCTATTTCCCATCCCAGATAGTTAAAGCTTGCAATGAAACCACGCGGGGCATAGTGAATTACCAATCCACGATGGCTACTCGCCACACTGCCTCCCTTACTCAGCATAAAAAGCTGACCCAACAACTGAATGATGGCAAACAATGGGAGTCCACCCTGGTCGCTCAATGTGATGACCTGATGACACAATTGGTAGTGGCTCGGAGTGAAAAAGAGGAACTCCAGAAAAAGAACTATGATTTTCAACAACAACTGTTCTTGCAATCCAGCCAACTTCAATAGATCACCCTCCTCACTCAAGAACTAGAGGAACATAAGATGCAACTTGCAAAGGCGGAGTTCTGAGCTTCTGAGTCTTCTACAACTGTACTCCAACTTCAACAGGAACGCCAAGTTTGGAAGGCCACTTTGAAGTCTTGCCGGCACCACCAAGAAGACCTCTCTTTGAAGGTGTCCGCGCTTCCAGGGATGCTAACTTCAATGACCACCAAGCAACATGAACTCCAAAAGGAGCACTCTGAAGATCTAGCTTCTCTGGGTCACCAAGTTGTGACGACGACAAAAGAAAGAGATGCCCTGGCTGTCCAGTTAGGTGAATGTCAGGCCTGGTTGGAATAACAGGAGACAGATCTAAAGATGAGATATGCTTAGAAAGGCGTGCAGCTGTTCCTGCTAGGCTTAGAGGGATCTTCCTCTCTGAACGCCGCCGAAGGCTACCCTCCACCAGGCATCGACACAAGTTATCTTAATCCTGAAGTGGCTCTAGCCAGATGTCCCCCGACTTTTCGAACTGGAATTACAAAGAATTTGTGGAAATTGTAATGCCAAGTATTGCTTTTTGTGTATGAATTATTATTGACCAAAAATTTTCAAAGTTATTTCTGTGTTATTGATCATATGCTACTGTGGATTCTCCACCCTTTAGGGTGTCAGTCGACTGATAAAATCTTCCACTCCGGAATCCGCTCAGGTTACCCCAGTCTTCATTCTCCTCGAGTCGGGGCCAACTTTCACATGACAAAAAATATTAAACCTTACCAAGCCCCGGCAATTCGCCTCATCAAATGAGGAGGTTATTACCCGCTTCGGGACTAATATATTGATTATTCCCCATACTAATGTCATTACTTCCCTCGCCCCTTCACCTTCTCCTTCACTTCCCAAGGAGGAATACAAACCTACCCTCCCACCACGACTATAAATTGTTACTGTGAGCCCTGGCTATTTCCCATCTTACCTTCATGGCTTTCGCTAGACACTCCATCAACATAACCTCTGACTTTGATTCTTTTGAGTTGTATGATCTTGACGTAGGATCCTCTAAAGAATCTGCTACTCGATCCACAGCCACTTCAGCATTTCGGCCTCCTCCTCCTCCTGCGCCAGCTAATGTTTTGGCTTCTAATGTGAGGAGATCCTTCCGGGCTCCTTTCCCCTCCTTCCGCAACTGAGTCTAGAACCCCCCGTTGACTTGGGAATACATAGTGCGAGATCCTCGGGCTCCAACTGAACTTCCTCATCTTCCTCCTGCCCTAGATTTCCTTCCAGTCTCTCTGAATGAGGTTCCTCCGCTCCCCCTAGTCGAAACTCTGCCTACTTCACCTCGGTCCCAAGGAGACCTTTACAAGGTCGTTCTGGCGCCCCTTTCTGCAGAGGAGTCCTCCGCCAGCTCCCCTAGTACTAATGATAGTCCTAAACCTGTATAAACCAGAGTTTAACTATTGTAACCACCATTTGGCATATTAATAAAAAGGAATGGGTATCTGTACTTGTCTTTTTTATGTTTCGCAGACTCCAAACTATTTCAGCAAAAACATTCGATGACAGTAACCTTTTTTGACTAGGTCGACTTCGCGTAATCAAACTGAGGAAGAGCTTCAGAAAAGGATCGTTCTCCACATAAGCTAAATTGGCTTCATACTTACCCTTTTCGTGAAACACGAACAGTCTTTTTAGAATTACTGCGTCCAACAACCCCCACTACTGGCCTTATGTCTTCCCTCCTTCATCTGCATTTACTGCCTCAACTTCCTAGGAGGGTCAATTACTACCCCCTTTTTATCTATAAAAACCCCAACTACTATCCTATTAATTCACGTTTCTCCCTCCTCCTTGCACCATGGAACACCTATCTGAGCAAGCTAGTAACTCTCCTTCTCCAGAGAGACAGACTGAAGAATAACATCGTATTGAGGAATTAGAGGAACAGATCTAGGACGTGAAGTGATGCCTGCGGATAGCCTCTACTCACAACTATTCTCTGTGTCAAGAGCTAGTGGTATCTCAAAGGAATCTGTCCAAGCACATATTCATACAATAGTCCTACCTTCAGCAACTACGCCACCAGTCACAGACGCGTAAAGAAGCACCTTCGGTACCCCCTCGGGGATAACTGTAATTCCCCTTAAAGAGGGACCTCATCTGTTATTTTCCCCTTCCAGGAAGGCTGCATTATGTAACCCTTCTTTATTAACGAAGTTTTCATCGCCGCAGACTGTATGCGTCTCTTCTTTGCAAAATGCACATTATATGAATAATAAGTTAAAATATTTCAATTCTATCGGAAAATAAAACTTATTGAGTTTTCGCCTATACTCTTCTCGGCCCATCAATTCCTCCAGCCTTCCGTCTTCCGCTTGAGGCCTCAACCCCTCTTCACTGTACACAACTCAAGTAAAAATACAACTCTCCCAATCTTTCATCATAGTTGAGCAAAAACTCAACTCTTCCAATCTACCCCCACACGGGGATAAAAATAATATATATAGCTAAGTGAAGACTCAGCTCTTCTGATCCACCACCACACGAGGACAAAAATAATATATAGATGAGGAAAAACTCAGCTCTTCCGATCCACCACCACACGGGGAAAAAAATAATATATATATAGCTGAGGGAAAACTCAACACTTCCGATCCACCACCGCACGGGGATAAAAATAATATATAGCCGAGGGAAAACTCAGCTCTTCCGATCCACCACCACATGGGAATAAAAATAATATATAGCTGAAGGAAAACTCAGCTCTTCCGATCCACCACCACACGGGGATAAAAATAATATATAGCTGATGGAAAACTCAGCTCTTCTGATCCACAACCACACAGGGATAAAAATAATATATAGCTGAAGGAAAACTCAACTTTTCCGATCCACCATGACATGGGGATAAAAATAATATAAAGATAAAGGAAAACTCAGCTCTTCCGATACACCACCACACGGGGATAAAAATAATAATAATATATATAGCTAAGTGAAGACTCAGCTCTTTCGATCCACCACCACACGGGGATAAAAATAATACATAGCTGAGGGAAAACTCAACTCTTTCGATCTACCACCACACGGGGATACAAATAATATACAGCTAAGGGAAAACTCAGCTCTTACGATCCACCACCACACGGAAATAAAAATAATATATAACTGAAGGAAAACTCAGCTCTTCCGATCCACCACCACATGGGGATAAAAATAATATATAGCTGAGGGAAAAATCATCTCTTTCGATCCACCACCGCACGGGGATAAAAAAGAATAGTGATGACCTGGCCTAGGGCTTCGCCTGGTCGGGTCGGGAGGAATTTTTTACTCCGCCATTATTTTCTTCCGTGCATCTACCTTGAACTCTACTCCTCTTATCCGCCACCATACAGGGATATCTTCTTGCCTGGAAGACAAGCAAAGAGACTAGTGACGACCTAACTGAGGGCTTCACTTGGTCAGGTCGGAAGAATTTTTTATTTCGTCATTGTATTTCTTCAAAAGTGCCTCTACCTTAAACCCAACTCCTCCAATCCTCCACCATACGGGGATATCTGCTTGCTTGGAAGACAAGCAAAGAGAATAGTGATGACCTAACCGAGGGCTTCACCTGGTCAGGTCGGAAGAATTTTTTACTCCGCCATTGCATGATGTTGTGCACTTAGACCCAACTCTTTCGTTCCACCACCGTACAGGGATGACGACTTCGGCTAACACCGAACCATAAGAAAGTGTGGCGATCTGATCTGGGGCTTCACCCCATCAGGTCGGAAGAACTTTTTCACTCTGCAATTCTTCACAGGTATTTTTACCTTAAATCCTACTCCTCTGTTCCACCACTACACGGGGATGATGGCTTCGGCTAACACCGAGCCATAAAAAAGTGTGATGACCTGATATGAGCCTTTGCCCCATCAGGTCGGAAGAACTTTTTCACTCTGCCATTCTTCATAGGTGTTCTTACCTTAAACTCTACTCCTCCGTTCCACCATCACACGGGGATGACGGCTTCGGCTAACGCCGAGCCATAAAAAAGTGTGACGACCTGATCTAGGGCTTCGCCCCATTAGGTCGAAAGGATTTTTTTACTCTGCCATCCTTCACATGTATTCTTACCTTAAACTCTACTCCTCCGTTCCACCACCGCACGGGGATGACGGCTCTGGCTAAGGCCAGTCCTTAAGAAAGATAGACTGTAAACCTCCATGGGGCCACATCTCTACTCGGAAGCCCTATTCCTTAATTCTTCCACCACGCGGGGATAACAGTTCTGGCGGATAATGGTTCGTAAAAAAGATGAATTGAAATTCCACACCTCCTAAGGGCCCACATCTCTGATTTGAAGCCCGATTAACAACATAAGCATGCCCTGCTCCCCATATAAGATTCTTCGCCTTCCCTCTTCTTCACTTCTGCCCCCTTCCTGTTTTCAACCTTCTTCTTCCTCTTCGCCAGCTCCAGTCTCCCTGTGCCCGATAGACAACTTCCGTATTCTCTCTCCTCCTTGAAAGTCAAGATGCATTCCATCTTTAAACAGTTGTTAGTAGAATATCGTCAAGGATCGAGGCGAAGCGAATATCAACAAACTAATGTTGCGCCACTTTCACCCCCATTACATTTTCATCCTCCCCCACCATCCTTGCTCCAGTATTCACTTCTCCTCCTCATTCCTCCGCAACTTCCTCCCCCATGACGTCACATGCGCCCAGCGCAGACCTTCCATCGTTATTGCCCTCTGCTCCTTCTTCTTTAGTACCACCGACAAACACTAGCCCACCCATCTCTTCGCCTTCCATCCTGGGCGTCCGTAAGTCGCCCCCTCCTTTTTTACAGAATCAAGTTGAATTGAGGGGTGCAACATGCCCATGTCTGTAGGTGGAGGATATCCTCCCTCCTGATCTTTCTCCTCCCTCATAGCTCCCGCCAACATCAGGATCCATTTCAATGGCAACTCCTTCATCTTCACCTTCACACCTTCTGCTCACATCCACGCCGTCTTCCCCATCCATCCGGAGTTCGGGAACCATTTCTCCTCAACTGATCACGGATCATGCGATGTCCTTCCCCTTACCAGCTAGGAGCCCTTCACCCCGGTGTCCCCCTCGACCATCAACCTTTTGTCGATTTCATCGCCTCCCCCTGCACCTGTGTTATCAAGCACTTTATCGGGTGAATTATCCCATACAGATTCCCCTTCACCTGCCAGACCGCAGGTGATTTCTAACATTTTGCAACCAACATCCATTTCCCTTTTTTTCTTCTCCTGCTTCCTCAAGCCTACAGGTAAAGGCTCCGTTTGCAGCCCCTTCCACATATTCTACCGTCCCCAGAACCCCTTCCACTCCATTGGACACCACCCTTCCCCTCCTCGGGTCAGCAATACCATCTTCTGCCCCAGCTCCCTTCAAACCCATTATTAGTGCACCCTCTCCTTTAGTAGCCTCTATCCCCTCTTCTTCCTCTAGCCAGGTTGCTCAAATACTCAACCTGGAAGAGCTAGTTCCGAGGATGGAAAGCCTGCACCATGTTTTGGAATTGGTGAGTTCCTTAAGTTGATTCTGCTAGTTTCTCCTCCATAACAATTTCTTCTTTATTGGTGGCACGTAGGCATTAGTAAATTATCAAGAATTGGAGCGTTCTTTCTTACAATATCCAGCTCAGTTTCAACAGAAGGCCCGATAACAGCTGGAGGATCAAACTGCCACCTAGAGTCGGGAGCATATTTTACTACAGGAATTGGCACACTGCCGAGATCAACTAGCTGAGGCTCATCGCCAGCGACAGGAGGATACTGAGATCATAGCGGCATTACAGGCACAATAGCAAACACATATTGAACTCATATCTGCTCTTCAAAGTACCCAACAGAAAGATGCTGACAGAACAACTTCCACATTCCAAGAGCTGGCTAGCTATCAAGAATAGCTAGCTGAAATCCTCTGCAAGAGGCAGAAAGATGCTGAAACCATAGCAGGCCTTCAAGCTCGACATCAAAGAGACGCGAAAAAAATAGTTGACCTCCACACATGACTATATATGGAGGTACAAGAAAATTCCTTCTTAATAACATCTAGGGTGCATGCTCACGCCCGAATATGCAGGCAGGAAGCCTCCCTCCAACAATTAGGTAATGAAATTGTCCGCACTAGATCTCATACGGAGGCCGTGGAAGGGATTTCTGCCTCCATTCGCCAAGACATGATGGAGATGACTAGGGTCCTACAACAAGATCAAACTTCATGGGTCAACGATATATCCACTTTGGTCGATGTCATCCTTCAAATATCTCACCGATATTGTGAAATGCGCCAATCCCTTCGAGTACAACAAGAACAATGCCACAGGTTCCATCAAGATCGATGCTCCGATGACATGAGCCAACAAGAGCATCTGATATCTCTGATGCGGGCCACATATCAGGATGGATTCAACGAAGCGGTTCGATAATATGCGGATCAAGGTTGCCTCCTACTAATCGGCCCACACTCTTTCTGCATTAGAAAGTAGGCTTCAGATGTTATCCTCCGGATCACTTCAGATTATAATTTCCCCTATCGCTCTAAAACTACTGTCACTCGGGGATACCCGTCACAACGCTTCATCCATTTTTAACATCACTTCTAATTTCCTTTACTTTGTAAGCAGGAAACTATGTTCAATGATATTCATTTATCACCCAGGCTTGTATTCATCATATGCTAAATAATATGCAGAATATCATACATATTTCATAAGGAATATACCAAACTCCTCTCTCCAACCATCCTTTCTTACACGGTATGAAAATATTTCAAATGTACAATGTTCCAGGGTCTAGGGAATTCCTTGCCCTGATCATCTTTTAAATAATAAGCCGATCCTGCCACATGTCGAGCGACCGTGTAGGGTACTTCCCAGTTCGAAGCTAACTTCCCTGGGTCTCCTACAGGGTTGACCTTGCGTAAAACTAGATCTCCTTCCTGAAATCTTCAGGGCACCACCCTTTTATTAAAGGCTTGCTGTACTCTTTTCTTATAAAATTCTGCTCGCCTTCGTGCTTGCTCCCGTTTCTCCTCTAGCAAGTATAGCTCAGTTCCTCGGATGATTTGGTTCTGTTCTGGCTTATAAACTTCTATTCGAGCACTGCTCAGAAGGGCTTCCATGGGGATAATAGCTTTCGTTCCGTACACCAAGCTAAAGGGGGTTTCCCTCGTCGCCGTTTTAGGAGTAGTTCGGTAAGCCCATAAGATCCTTGGCAGTTCATCCACCCAATTTCCCCTCTGAGCATCCAGTTTAGTCTTTAACCCTTAAATGAGGATTTTATTAGTCACCTCTGCCTGTCCATTAGCCTGAGGGTGGGCTACGGAGGTGAAAGCCTGCTGGATATTGAGACTTTGACATCATTCTCTAATTTTCTTACCCTGAAACTGCCACCCATTATCACTGACTAACCTTCGTGGGATTTCATACCGGCAAATGATGTTCTTCCACAGAAACTGTATTACTGCATTTTCAGTGATTTTAGCGAGAGGCTCAGCTTCCACCCACTTGGAGAAGTAATCTACTGTCACTAATAAAAATTTCTTCTGTAAGGGTGTCGTAGGCATGGGACCCACTATATCCATTCTCCACTGATCAAAGGGACAAGAAGCAATGATAGCTATCATCAACTCGGCCGGTCGCTTTGACCGATTGTAGTGCTTTTGATAGGTTGAACAAATCTACACTATATGAGTTGCATCATGCTAAAGAGTGGGCCAAAAATACCCAGCTAAAAACACTTTCCTCACCAAGGCTCTTCCTCCAAGATGGTTACTACAATAACCCTCGTGTATTTCTCGAAGCACCCACTCGGAATCCTCCTTCCCCAAGCATTTCAATAGGGGACATCCGAAAGACATCTTATAAAGGACCCCATCCACAATTGTGAACCGCTTTGCTCTGGTCATCAAAAAAGATACCGCTCCTCTTTCTTCCGGGATCTTCTCTTGCTGTAAATATGCCATGATGTCAGTTCTCCAATCAAGGATCTGATCCATTCCTAGTATTGCCTCCTCCACATCAAACACTATTAGGGAACTGGGAACTGTTAGTGAAATCCCTAGAGCCAATCATGTGATGATTGTTGTATGGACTTTATTGTATCATATTCCTATTTATAAAGGCATGGTTATTATATTTACTTGTATTGGTGCTAAATAACTAAATATAATAACGTCCTTGAGTAGTAGGTTCTTATCTATATCAATCGATTGGTTGAATCGATAATGAGATGATATAGAGAACACTACTCTTAATCATTCCTAGTCAAGTACTAACATTCAGGGACAATGTTAATGCGTAGAGACTAGCATGTAGGTCAACACGATGAATTGATCTCACAAGTCATGGATATGAGATATCAAGTTGACACATGGGTATGCATTGGAGAATGTATACCGAATGACCCACCATGAGAAAGTATCATGGATCGTTATATGAGTGTCATATACTTTTTCATGTGGCTATTAGTATGACTATTAGTCCTTAGACCTGAAGTCACCATGGTTCCCTACATAAGGAGTTGCATACTTTGGCTTCGTCAAACGTCACCCATAAATGGGTGGACTATAAAGGCGATTACTGGGTATGTAACAAATTATGCGGAGGGATGTGAGTGATGTAGATGAGATCTATCCCTCCTATATGACGGGAGCAACATCGTTATTCTTGATAGAGTGAGACCATGAAGTACATGGCCATGCCCAAATGAGTCAATATGAGATATTGAGCTCATTTGATTAGAGTGAGTCTACTTGGAGTTCAAGATATAGATTGTACCAAGGATGATACAGTCTATGCCTTAATTGGTCAATCTAGATATCATGGATAGAGTGACATTGTCACATATTGTGAGAGTCACAATTAGTAGTCACAAAGGTGATGTTGGAGCTCAACATTATTGTATCTTGGGTAGCAATGATGTGTTGCTAGATACCGCTCATTGCTTATGTTCCTAAATCGGTTTAAGGACATTGCCAACGTTACAAGAACCTATAGGGTCACACACAAAGGTGTTAGTAATATGTGAGAGATGTCCTAAGGCAATCGCCTTATGTTAGAACCATTTATATGATAAATGAAGATTCACTATTTGAGTATACATATTCTCATGTATTTGATTAGATCTTAAACTCATTTACTGAATGTCCACGATACGATTCACTGTTGGGTTTCCGGCACCGCGACGAGTGTGTGTTCGAAGATGTTTCGTAAACATGTGCACAGCGGAAGGAATAAAAATAATAAATCTAATTTATTACAACACACACATCACACGCATGCATAGTACAACATGTGTAGGCATAACCGTAAATTTAAATTTTGCAATAAAAGGAAATTTAACTACGTATACCTTACGTATCATGTGTAGCGGGAACGGCATCAACCGGAACGATCCTCGCTAGAATCGTCTCTATCCGTGTCCACGCTGAGTATCTTCGGGATAACTTCACTAATTCACGAGCCTCGTCTTCGTACGGGATACTAGCCTCGTGTTGAAGATGATGTGATCGAGAGAAGATCACGATCCAAATCCAAATTCGGATCCAAAGACGAGTCCTCAAAACTCGCTTCTCCGGAGAGGTATTCGTCAACCGTTTGACGAATCCTTCGTCCTCCACCTATGAGGATTACCGGAGATCGAATCCCCGGTAAGTAAGGCGCTATCTGAGCTCCAAACATCGTCCAAACGATGCTCCGACGAGAAGAAAACAAGCTGTCCAGAAAACTGGACAGCTTTTGGTGGAGGAGTAGGGGCCGGCCAAAGGAAAGGTGGAAGCTCACCTTATTACCGAACCCAAGGGAGATCACCGGAGCTCCTCCGACAGCAGCTTGACGTCGGCAAGTTGAGAAGACGGCAACAGCTGGTCGCCGGTTGGAGGAGAAGGGGCGGCGGCACTAGGGTTGGCGCCGACTTCTTCAAAGGGGAGAGGTGGGCGGCAACTCTAGGTTAGGGTTTTTGGATTAGGGTTTAACAAACCCTTAAGCCCTCTTTTATAGAGAACTAATTCTCTTAATGGTTATTGGATCATAACCATAAGGCCCGTTAACCCGCTCCATTAATATAAGTTAAAATAAACCAAACCATGATGGTTTATTTTAAGTTAAAACGAACCGAACCAACTTTGGTTCATTCGTTTAAAATAAACCAAACCCTTTGGTTTATTCTCCTCCATTGGATTAGAAACAAACCATTTTGGTTCATCCATTATGTCTTCATAAGACACGTCCCATCCACACTTCCATTGCGACTGAAACAATTTCATGCTCGCTTCTTGTTTTGTCCAACCAAACCTAGTTTCTCTCGGTCTGAGAATCTCATTCTCAAGCTCGTTTTAAATCCTTCGGATTACGCTTGTTGTGCGTGTGACCAAATAGGTTCTCGGTTTATGTTGGCCGTCTATAATTAACCATTAATTATAGAACGATCATGAGTGCCACCTAGTATTACATCATGATCCCCAATTAACCGAAAAGATCAACGGTTGATCCAGAACTATTTCTGAAACCCTTCAGCAGCTCGAATGAATCGTGCCCCATTCCCTTCACTCATCTTATACCCACTTGGTTCAGGACAAGGTCTATAGTGTCAGTCCCCACTAGGCTGACTACGTCACACCTAGCCCAAGTATCATTTCCTCGTCCTACGGATTCTAGTTACTTCACATGTATCTAAGAGTACCTTACTCTAAACATGTAATGCTTTGGCCAAAGACTTTAGTAACAATCCGACGAGAGGCCATGGGTATACATCTCCTCGCAAGGAGTGGTGAATCCTTTATAGGCTATTCAAACACCTTCGATCACTTCGACTTATACCCAATCATCCCGGGTCCACATCTCCACAGAGATGCTTGCTTAAGATGTCAAAGCATAAGTCTTTATGATCAAGATGACTTGAATACCGCAAGTCAAAGGAACATCGCACTCAACCTACAGTAAGAACTTCATTGACATATCTATATATGCAGAGAGCCATATGAAGTCTTACGGCTGGTCACTCCAATGAACTAGTTACCATAACTAGCATCCACGATTAACTCCGGACATCACAATGTCTCCAGCCAGTGAGAATCAGCTGCTTGGATACACCAAGGAGTATACCTCGTGCTAGTCTCGACAGAATTGATGGTGTCCAAATCCATCAATTCATCGACTAGGGATAATTCCGATACATCACAATTACACATGTAGAGATACTCACTAGTTGTGATCCAATCACAAATTCTCTCATGCTGTGAGTCGTATCACGGACATTCAGTAAATGAGTTTAAGATCCAATCAAATACATGAAACCATGTATACTCAAATAGTGAATCTTCATTTATCATATAAATGGTTCATACATAAGGCGATTGCCTTAGGACATCTCTCATATATTACTAGCAGACTCCCACTTGGCCTAATGCCAATCGCTACGGTATCCAATACCATAAGCTGTAACATGACCCTCAAACTTACTTTGAGGTAATGCCTTAGTCAAAGGATCCGCTAAGTTCCTTTCAGTGGTGATTTTCTCGATTTGTATTTCTTTCCTACTGATGATCTCTCTGATAAGATGATAGTGGCGAAGCACATGTTTGGAGCATTGATGAGACCTTGGATCTTTCGCCTGTGCAATTGCTCCATTGTTGTCGCAGTAGACTGGTATTGCTTAAACAATGGCTGGAATCACACCAAGTTCATAAATGAACTTCTTGATCCAAACCGCTTCCTTTGCTGCTACCGAAGCTGCAATGTATTCTGCCTCAGTGGTAGAATCCGCTACAGTGTCTTGTTTGGAACTTTTCCAACTCACTGCACCCCCATTCAAGGTGAACATGTATCCAGACTAAGACTTGGAATCATCCTTGTCTGTCTGGAAGCTGGAATCTGTATACCCGCGTATCACCATGTCCCCTTCTCCATATATTAGGAACACATCCTTAGTTCTTCTTAAGTACTTAAGGATCGTCTTAACAGCCACCCAATGATCCATTCCTAGATCAGACTGGTATCTTCTCGTGACACTTAAAGCATACGATACATCGGGCCTCGTACATAACATAGCATACATGATAGATCCTATTGCGGATGCATAGGGAATCTTACTCATGCAAATCCTCTCGTCTTCTGTGTGCGGACACATAGACTTCGAAAGGTGTACCCCATGCCTGATGGGTAGGAAACCTTTCTTGGATTCCGACATGCTAAACCTCTTTAGCACTCGGTCTATATATGTAAACTGCGAAAGACCAAACAACCGTTTCGATCTATCTCTATAGATCTTAATCCCGAGGATGTAGGTTGCTTCTCCCAAGTCTTTCATGGAGAATGTCATGGATAACCAAACCTTAACTGACTGTAAGATTGAAACATCGTTTCCTATAAGTAATATGTCATCGACATACAATACTAGGAACACGACTGCACTCCCACTAACCTTCTTGTACACACAAGGTTCGTCTGGATTTTGTGAGAAATCAAACATTTTGATCGTCTCATCAAAATGGATATTCCAGCTCCTAGATGCTTGCTTCAATCCATATATGGACCGTCGCAATTTGCATAACTTGGTTTTATCAACCGATGTGAAACCCTCAGGCTGTATCATAAACACGTCCTCGAGCAGATTTCCATTAAGGAAAGTTGTTTTCACATCCATCTATCATATCTCATAATCATAATTAGCCGCTATGGCCAGGAGAATCCGAATGGATTTAAGCATAGCTACAGGCGAATAGGTTTCGTCATAATCAACACCTTGTTTTTGACGATATCCTTTCGCCACTAATCTAGCTTTATAGGTAATCACATTACCATCCATGTCGGTTTTCTTCTTGAAAACCCACTTGCACTCTATAGGCTTGATGCCTTCAGGTGGGTCAACCAAGTTCCAAACTTGGTTTTCATACATGGAATCCATTTCCGACTTCATGGCTTCAAGCCACTTATCCCTTTCTAAACTTGTCAGCACTTATTCATAACTGGTAGGTTCCTCATCATCAATGAGTAACACGTCGTTCGATTCACTTATGAGAAATCCATATCTCTCAGGAATGTTGCGTGTTCTACCAGATCTACGAAGATGTGGTGTTACAAGAGGTCCAATCGATTGATTGCTCATCACTATGAGTTATCGGTTGTTGTGCTTCACCAGGTATCTCATCAATGTCTATTTGAGTCTCTTGAGCCTCCTCAAGCTCGACGACACTCCCACTGTTTTCTTGTAAGATAAACTCTTTCTCTAGAAACACAACATGCCTTGAAACAAACACCTTTTGTTCCACAGGATGATAGAATTGGTAACCCCTTGTTTCCTTAGGGTATCCAATAAATAGACATTTATCAGACTTAGCATCCAATTTGTCTGATACAGTCCGCTTTACATAGGTTGGACAACCCCATATCTTCAAGTAAGATACATGAGGTTTCTTACCATTCCATATCTCATATGGAGTAGTAGAGACTACCTTGGTTGGCATTCTATTTAACAAGTAATATGCGAAGTGCATAGCCCCAAAAGGACTTGGGAAGATTCGCATGATTCATCATTGACCTGACCATGTCCAACAAGGTCCGGTTACGCCTCTCAGATACACCATTATGCTGTGGTGTATATGGCGGAGTCCATTGAGATAATATGCCATTGTCTCTTAGATAATCAAGAAACTCTTGACTTAAGTATTCACCACCTCGATCTGATCGAAGTATTTTAATACTCTTGTCATGTTGTTTCTCTACTTCATTTCTGAATTCTTTGAACCTTTCAAAGGCTTCAGACTTGTGTTTCATCAAGAACACATACCCAAACCGTGAGTGATCATCGGTGAAGGTAATGAAGTAGTTATAGCCTCCTAAAGCTTGAGTTGACATAGGTCCACATACATCAGTATGTATTAGACCTAGTAACTCTCCCACTCATTCACCTTTTCCAGTAAAAGGTAACTTAGTCATCTTGCCTTTTAAGCATGATTCACATGTATCATATGAATCCAATTCAAACGATTCCAGAATTCCACATCGGTGTAATTCGGACATGCGTTTCTTGCTTACATGGCCAAGACGACAATGCCACATGTAGGAGTCTAATTGATCATCCTTTCGAGCATGCTTGTTGCTCGCTTCGATATTGAAAATGTCACTGGATACGTCCAACGTATAAATGCCATTGCTCAAAGTTCTAGTTCCATAAAGTACGCCATTCAAAGTTATATAACAACAATTGTTACTAAACGTCAAATGGAAACCATTTCTATTTAAGAAGGAAATAGAAACAATGTTCTTTATTAGAGAAGGAACACAATAGCAATTGTCCAGTTCCAAGACTAGTCCACTAGGGAGCTTCAGTAAATATGTTCCGATGGTGACCGCAACAACCTTTGCTCCATTGCCAACTTGCAAATTTGACTCCCCTCTAACGAGTCTTCTTCTATTCCTTAGCCCCTGTATGTCATTACATATATGTTAGCCACACGCAGTATCCAATACCCAAAGTGTCTAAGGAAATAGAATGACAATCAATAACGAAGATACCTAAAGAGGATGGGGCATTGGATGCCTTCTTCTTCTTCATGGACTCAAGATAAATCTTGCAGTTTCTTCGCCAGTGGCCTTCCTTGCCACAGTGATGGCAAGTGCCCTTTTGTGCTGGTTCTGCCGACATTGACCTCCTTGGAGAGGAAACCTTTTTGATGTTAGTCAAAAAGGGGGAGAATGTTTGGGGGAGAACATTTGGTGAGTGTTTACCAATTTGGGATAATTGGTAAGGGATTTGAGTTAGTGTTCTAACTCAATAATTTGTTTGGTTTTGTCAAACATCAAAAAGGGGGAGATTGTTGGTGTAATCGGCCCAGGTCACGATTGACCAGGACTCGAGTTTGACTCGAGTGATGTTTTGATGTTCGACAAAAATATATGACAATGTAATTGTCATAGGGAAGTCCAAGTCTTGAGTACTTGGCATGGAAAGTCCAAGTGGGACACTTGGCATTTGGGAAAGTCCAAGCATGGGTCTTGGCAAGGTAAAGTCCAAGTCTTGAGTACTTGGCATGGAAAGTCCAACATGGGTTGGCAAGGAAAGTCCAACATGGGTTGGCAAGAGAAAGTCCAAGGAGATTGATATTGGCGGCGTAAAGTCCAAGCGGGAGTCATGGAAGCATAAGTCCAATGGTTGGCGGCGTAAAGTCCAAGCGGAGTCTTGGCGGCGTAAGTCCAATGTGCCTTGGCGGTGTAGACACCGTTAGCATGACATAGCCGATGGAAGCACCTGAAGGCTAGCGCGATGGATGAACAAGTCATGGATGACTTGGAGGGATCCGAGAGGTGTGAGGCTGATGGAGGTGGCTAGAAGGCTTAGGTCTAGGATAAGGGTGGTCTAGCAAGTATGGGGGAACCATACTTGGGTTAAAACCTCATGTTTGAGGTGTGCGGTCGGCCCGATGCCATGTGGCGGTCGGAGGACCAATCAACTAGGGTTTATTGCGGGTTATGGCCAGCGATTCGCGAGTGGGCGGATCGGTGATGGCTCAGCGATGTTGATCGTGTGATCAGTCGACTGGTGCTCGAGAAATCGGCCGCAGAATGGAGTCGAGACTCGACTGGTCGAGTGAGGACTCCATCAGTCGACTGATGATGGATCCGTTGGACTTATCCAACGTGGATCTAGCCGTTGTCTCACGACAACAGTGGCATCGATCGTGATGGATGGTCCCCAATCGATCGATCGACTTTTTCTAGCACAGGTTGAAGCTATATATGGAGCTCGTGATGGAGGAAAATGCAAGGGTTCTTTGAGGCGATTTGGGGAGAGTTGCTGCTGCAATTCAGGGTCTCCAAGTGCTACTCGATCAACCTAGCGATCAAGCATTCAAGAGCATTTGTAAAGTGTTTTCTTTACTAGTTTTGCTTTGTATTTCATTGTATTTGCTTGTAGCTATTTGTTTATTGTTGTAAACAATTGTAAGAGGTTTCTCCGCCTTCGACTCGTGTCGAGAAGGAGTTATTTCATAGTGGTGTGTGATTGGCATCGCTAGGGTTCGTACGAATCCGATCCGTGGAGTAGGAACCGTGCGGTTCCGAACCACGTTAAATCTTCGTGTCTTTGTGTGTGCTTGTCCATTTCGTTATTGTATTATATCTATATTCCACTGCGCTAACGAAATTGTAGACACGAACGCGAAAGAATTACATTGACGCTATTCACCCCCCCTCTAGCCGTTACAATATTCCTAACAGATCATACTTGGACTTCTCTTTTACCAAGTCTTCATCCTTTGATTTCCCTGTTACTTAAAAACATATTCGCAATTAGATCACAAGATATTGCCTAACTTAGATGATTATCCAAACATCAAAACATATAAATGCTTGGAGCATTGTTGCACCAACAGTTCTTCCCTTTCTTCTGTTCTTTTTCCTTCCTCTTAGAACCTTTCTTTGAGGAATTAACTAACAGAACCACCTTCTCCTCATGCTTCACAGAAGGCTCCACAGTCTTCAGCATATTGAGGAGCTCAGGAACAGTGGATTCTAATTTGTTCATCCGATAGTTCATCACAAATTGTGAGAAACTCTTGGGCAAACAATGCAGAATTAAGTCAATACTTAATTCATGATCCATCACAAACCCGAGGGTGGCTAGCCGCTCGATGTACCCATTCATCTTTAGCACAAACTGCACTACAGACGAACCTTCTTGCATCTTCGTGGTGAAGAGGAGCCTGGAGACTTCGAACCTTTCGGATCTCGCTTGCTCATCAAACAACTCATGAAGATGGAAGACCATGGTATTAGCATCCATATGCTCATGCTGCTTTTGCAGCTCAGGTACCATCGCCGCTAGCATGATGCAACTCGCCAGCTCAGAATCTGCCACATGCTTCTGATAGACCAACATTTGGTCTGGAGTTGCATCGTCCTTAGGACGGTTGGGAAGAGGCTCTTCAAGGACATATGCTAGCTTTTCTGCCTTGAGAACAATTCTCAGGTTTCTAAGCCAGTCCAGGAAGTTAGGCCCAGTCAGTTTGTTTGAATCCAAAATAGTGCGCAAATTCAAAGACGTCATGATCAATCGATTGACCTAGAAATACAAAACGAGCATATATTAGAAAAT
This sequence comes from Wurfbainia villosa, assembly GCA_025175895.1. Taxonomy (NCBI): domain Eukaryota; kingdom Viridiplantae; phylum Streptophyta; class Magnoliopsida; order Zingiberales; family Zingiberaceae; genus Wurfbainia; species Wurfbainia villosa. The sequence continues at coordinate 17,443,982 of CM046008.1, read as the reverse complement.
GATTTTAAAATGCATCAATATACATTTATAAATCCCATTCATTTTTCGAATTTCAAAAACCCCAAAATCACTTCGGGAGATCGTAGGTCCATCTCTGAATGGGCTGATATCCATGATAGATATGAACAACCTTGGAGAGAGTCCAATAAGTCATTCATAACTACGATGGTAGGTATCAACTATACCGATTGCATATCACGTATATGCAACTAACACAATGTGCTATCAACTAATTGAATGTTCACACATACATCGGGTTGTTAACACATTAACAAGTATGCATCATATGCATAGCACCCAACTTCACCTCCCTTTACATCGACCTTGGAGAGAGTCCAACAAGCCGATGCTCCATGTTAAAGCCAACCCATTAATCGAGAAATAGTTTTAATATGGTTAGAGCGCATTCAACCAATTAGCCCAGCTTGGAGAGAGTCCAACAACCAAAGCTAACGATTGACCTCTGACTTTTACCATATTAGTATTAAACTATTCCATGGTTTTGTTCGGTTCGAGCCAGCTTGAGAGAGTCCAACAACCCAAACAAGAAACTAACTCGTTCTAACCATATTAATGGAAGGTGTAGGCTTTAATATTGAGTTAGGGTTTTTATGTCTCATCCTCTTTGCATGCAAATAACTATTATCTACATGGCATGACATATATGGCATACATCTACATGTCACGACACGCATGACATAATGATATGCATCTAATGCAATTACATGACATACAATTATGTCATGTACAATATTTCCTTATATGTCATAACTATTTATGGAAATAAAATATGTTTAAGATTTGATTCTCCAAATAAAATCATGATTAAATTAGGAAACAAATTTCCAAATCTAATCACATATTTTATTTGTGGAAATAGTTGATTAAGGAAAGTCAATTTAGGAAACCAATTTCCTAAATCATCAAAACTACTTATGGAAATAAAATATTTTAAGATTTGATTTCCCAAATCAAATCATGATTAAATTAGGAAACAAAATTCCAAATCTAATCAAATATTTTATTTATGGAAAATATCAATTTTCATAAATACTTCCAACTTTCCAAAAGTGGAAGATTTCCATTAATACTTCTAGACTTTCCAAAATTGAAAAATTTCCATAAATACTTCTAACTTTCCAAAAGTAGAAAATTTCTAGAAATATCATTATGACTATCGCAAAACAATTTTACGATTATGTCGAAACACAACCTGGGCTCTGATACCACTGTTGGGTTTCCGGCACCGCGGCGAGTGTGTATTCGAACATGTTTCGTAAACATGTGCACAACGGAAGGAATAAAAATAATAAATCTAATTTATTACAACACACACATCACACGCATGCATAGTACAACATGTGTAAACATAACCGTAAATTTAAATTTTGCAATAAAAAGAAATTTAACTACGTAAACCTTACGTATCACGTGTAGCGGGAACGACATCAACCGGAACGATCCTCGCTAGAATCGTCTCTATCCGTGTCCACGCCGAGTATCTTCGGGATGACTTCACTAAGTCATGAGCCTCGTCTTTGTATGGGTTACTAGCCTCGTGTTGAAGACGATGTGATCGAGAGAAGATCACGATCCGAATCCAAATTCGGATCCAAAGACGAGTCCTCAAAACTCGCTTCTCCGGAGAGGTATTCGTCAACCAATTGGATCCCTCCTCACCTATGAGGATTACCGGAGATCGAATCCCCGGTAAGTAAGGCGCTGTCGGAGCTCCAAACGTCGTCCAAATGACGCTCCGACTAGAAGGAAACAAGCTGTCCAGAAAACTGGACAGCTTTTGGTGGAGGAGTAGGGGCCGGCCAAAGGAAAGGTGGAAGCTCACCTTATTACCGAACCCAAGGGAGATCACCGGAGGTCCTCCGGCAGCAGCTCGATGCCGGCAAGTGGAGAAGATGGCAGCAGCTCGTCGCCAGTTGGAGGAGAAGGGGTGGCGGCACTAGGGTTGGCGCCGACTTCTTCAAAGGGGAGAGGTGGGTGGCAACTCTAGGTTAGGGTTTTTGGATTAGGGCTTAACAAACCCTTAAGCCCTCTTTTATAGAGAACTAATTCTCTTAATGGTTATTGGATCATAACCATAAGGCCCGTTAACCCGCTCCATTAATATAAGTTAAAATAAACCAAACCATGATGGTTTATTTTAAGTTAAAACGAACCGAACCAACTTTGGTTCATTCGTTTAAAATAAACCAAACCCTTTGGTTTATTCTCCTCCATTGGATTAGAACCAAACCATTTTGGTTCATCCATTATGTCTTCATAAGACACGGCCCATCCATGCTTCCATTGTGTCTGAAACAATTTCATGCTCGCTTCTTGTTTGGTCCAACCAAACCTAGTTTCTATCGGTCTAAGAATCTCATTCTCAAGCTCGTTTTAAATCCTTCGGATTACGCTCGTTGTGCGTGTGACCAAATAGGTTCTTGGTTTATGTTGGTCATCTATAATTAACCATTAATTATAGAACGATCATGAGTGACACCTAGTAGTACATCATGATCCCCAATTATCCAAAAAGATCAACAATTTATCCAGAACTATTTCTGAAACCCTTCATCACCTAGAATGAATCGTGCCCCATTCCCTTCACTCATCTTATACCCACTTGGTTCAGGACATGGTCCATAGTGTCAATCCCCACTAGGCTGACTACATCACACCTAGCCCAAGTATCATTTCCTCGTCCTATGGATTCTAGTTACTGCGCATGTATCGAAGAGTACCTTACTCTAAACATGTAATGCTTTGGCCAAAGACTTTAGTAACAATCCGACGAGAGGCCATGGGTATACATCTCCTCGCAAGGAGTGGTGAATCCTTTATAGGCTATTCAAACACCTTCGATCACTTCGACTTATACCTAATCATCCAGGGTCCACATCTCCACAGAGATGCTTGCTTAAGAGGTCAAAGCATAAGTCTTTATGATCAAGATGACTTGAATACCGCAAGTCAAAGGAACATCACACTTAAGCTACAGTAAGACCTTCATTGACATATCTATATATGCAGAGAACCATATGAAGTTTTACGGCTGGTCACTCCAATGAACTAGTTACCATAACTAGCATCCACGATTAACTCCGGAAATCACAATGTCACCAGCCAGTGAGAATCAGCTACTTGGATACACCAAGGAGTATACCTCGTGCTAGTCTCGACAGAATTGATGGTGTCCAAATCCATCAATTCATTGACTAGGGATAATTCCGATACATAACAATTACACATGTAGAGATACTTACTAGTTATGATCCAATCACAAATTCTCTCATGCTGTGAGTCGTATCGAGGACATTCAGTAAATGAGTTTAAGATCCAATCAAATACATGAAACCATGTATTGTCAAATAGTGAATCTTCATTTATCATATAAATGGTTCATACATAAGGCGATTGCCTTAGGACATCTCTCATATATTACTAACATTCACAGTATGAGAGAATTTATAATTGGATCACAACTAGTGAGTATCTCTACATGTGTAATTGTGATGTATCAAAATTATCCCTAGTCGATGAATTGATGGATTCGGACACCATCAAATCCGTCGAGACTAGCACGAGGTATACTCCTTGGTGTATCCAAGCAGCTGATTCTCACTAGCTTGAGACATTGTGATGTCCGGAGTTAATCGTGGATGCTAGTTATGGTAATTAGTTCATTGGAGTGACCATCCGTAAGACTTCATATGGTTCTCTGCATATATAGATATGTCAATGAAGTTCTTACTGCAGCTTAAGTGTGATGTTCCTTTGACTTGCGGTATTCAAGTCATCTTGGTCATGAAGACTTATGCTTTGACATCTTAAGCAAGCATCACCAAGGAGATGTGGACCCGGGATGATTGGGTATAAGTCGAAGTGATCGAAGGTGTTTGAATAGCCTATAAAGGATTCACCACTCCTTACAAGGAGATGTATACCCATGGTCTCTTGTCGGATTGTTACTAAAGTCTTTGGCCAAAGCATTACATGTTTAGAGTAAGGTACTCTTGGATACATGTGCAGTAACTAGAATCCGTAGGATGAGGAAATGATACTTGGTCTAGGTGTGACATAATCAACCTAGTGGGGACTGACACAATAGACCATGCTGATATAAGATGAGTGAAGGAATGGGGCACAATTCGGAGTTCGAAGGGTTTTGAAATAGTTCGGATCAATCGTTGATCTTTTATTGGAGATCATGATGTACTACTAGGTGCCATGATCGTTCTATAATTAATGGTTAATTATAGATGGCCAACATAAATCGAGAACCTATTTGGTCACACTCCTGCGTAATCTGAAGGATTTAAAGCGAGCTTGAGAATGAGATTCGAGAGAAACTAGGTTTGGTTGGACCAAACAAGGAGCGAGCATGAAATCGTTTTAGCGTGAAGGCGTGGATGGTCGTTCTATGAAGACATTATGGATGAACCAAATTGGTTTGGTTCTAATCCAATGGTGGAGAATAAACCAAAGGGGTTTGGTTTGTTTTAAACGAATGAACCAAAGTTGGTTCGGTTCGTTTTAACTTAAAATAGACCAAATCAGTTTGGTTTATTTTAACAAATTAATGGAGAGTTAAAGAGTTATGAACCAATAACCATTAGGAGAATTTGTTCTCTATAAAATAGGGCTCAAGGGTTTAATGAGAGCCCTAATCCAGTCCCCTCCCTTTTCTCCTCTTGTGGTGGTGCCCATTCCTAGCCGCCGCCCGCCTTGTCGCCATCAAGATCCTTCTGGCGTCAAGCTTCAGCGATTCTCCAGCGACCCTCCGGTGATCTTCCTTGGCTCTGGCGACAAGGTGAGCATCTAGCTTCCTTATTTGGCCGACGCTAATCCTCCACCAAAGCTGTCCAGTTTTCTGGACAGCTTGTTTATTTCGTGTCGGAGCATTGTTTGGATGACGTTTGGAGCTCCGACAGTGGCTACTTTACTAGGGATTCGATCTCCGGTAATCCTCAAAGGTGGAGGACGAAGGATTCATCAAACGGTTGGCGAATACCTCTCCGGAGAAGCGAGTTTTTGAGGACTCATTTTGAATCCAAATTTTGATTCAGATTGTGATCTTCTCTCGATCACATCGTCTTCGACACGAGGCTAGTGACTCGTACGAAGACGAGGCTGGTGACTTTGTGAAGTCATCCCGAAGATACTCGGCGTGGATACGGATAGAGGCGATTCTAGCGAGGATCGCTCCGGTTGATGTCTTTCCCACTACACGTGATACGTAAGGTATACGTAGAATAAATTTCTTTTTATTGCAAAATTTGAAACTATGATTATGTCTACACATGTTGTACTATGCATGCGTGTGGTGTGTGTGTTGTAATAAATTAGATTTATTATTTTTATTTCTTCTGCTATGCATATGTTTATGAAACATGTTCAAAAACACACTCGACGCGGTGCCAGAAACCCAACAAAAGGGCAATTAGATGGAGATTAGGTTCATATGATGAACCATGAGGATTAGGTTCATGGGATGAACCAAATTGGATTAAGAGTAATCCAAATTAGACTAATTGAGTTTGACTCAAGTTGATTCAAGTGTTGAATGAGTCTAATTTAGATTTGATTCATTGAGTCAATTTAAATTAATGAATAGCGATTCATTAAATCAAATTGACTTGAATCAAGTGGTTAGATTTGATCAACCATGGGAGATAAGAGGTCAAGTTTGACTTGACTTGAGATGGAAGATGAATGGTAAATTTTGACTTGACCAATTGCCATGTCATGGTGACATAGCATGTGGGTCGGCCAATGATGGTGTTCCACATCATCATGGACTTATCATGGGGTGTCACCTCATGAGGGAGATCAAGAGCCATTGGCTCTTGGAGTTACATGCATGCATGTAACTCCCAAATAAGTGGTCGGCCACTTTAGGAGGCTTGATGGTGGTAATTCATTTGTGTGGTAACTCCAACTTCATCTTCTTCCTTGCTCCACTCAAGTTCTCTCCCAATCCTCCACTTTACCGAGACCTTCAAGGAGTGCTAGCACACTCAAGATTATCTTTTCTCCAACTATAGCTTGTGTGGATACCAATAGAGGAGTGTGCACTTGACACTCTCGAGTTCCGACAATCCATTTCGATGAGCGGGATAAGCGAAGGGCATCGCTTCAAGGGTAATTTCTTATCATGTAGATCTAGAGTAGATCTAAAGGTATTAAACACATACATGTTAGTTTTATTTGTTATACTTCGCACGGATCCGTGGCGGGCTTAGAGGTTTCGTGCATAAAAAGTAGTTTTGCCAAACCAACAATATCGAGCCACATGTATGTGTTTCGTATTTGTAGTTTTTATATTAGATATAAAAAATATATATTTTTAAGTTTCTGTAAATTTCCTATTTTTATATATTTTTTGGGTATTTTTCTCAAAGAGTCGAAGCAACAAGTGTTGGGACACTTGTAGGCTTCAACCACTGAAAAAACTCTCCGAAACGGCGAGTTCTCGCTTTAGGTTTTTGGGACAGCGACTTAATTCGTTGTAAGATCATAATAGGGATACTCACAAAGTTTATTTTGCGAGTAGGGGTGCTGCCCCTATCCCCGAAAGGGATCTTGTCTCGCAATCACATCCGGAAACCGCTTAGCGGGACCGTTACGGAGAGGTGACTCATAAAATTGAAAAAAAAAATATAAAAAATTATATAAATTTTCTGTAAAATACATAATTTAGTATTATGTATAATTCTGTGATGGGCATGGCCCAAGAACCCCAATATGATTGGATGATGATGTGTTGTAATTCATAATACGGCCTGCGTGCCGTTTTTGTGGTTGTGCGTGATGTATAGTGTATGCGACCTGTGCGTCGTACCTCTTCTTTTAAAATTTAGTTGTAAATAGTTTTAGACTCAAATGTAACTCGATTTTCATATTTGTAATGTACAAAATGGAGTGGTGGAAGGTCCACTTGTGAACGGAGTTACGAGGAGGGTGCCGACGACACATGGCGGTCAAAGGAGGCGCTTGGAGAAGTCGCTAACCCTAGGTTGACCATCCGATCTTCTCATTGTCTTGAGAAGATCGTAGTAGGGCCATGAACTAATCACAATTAATATATATATATATATATATATATATATATGTTGATATATATATATATATATATATATATATTTGTTATGCTTGTATGTATGTGATGCATGCTAGTAGAATAATGCTTGTATGTATATGATGCATGCTAGAATAATGCTTGTATGTATGTGATGCATGATAATATAGGATAATAAAGGCATTAAATCATATATGATACACATTACGATTAGATTAGATCTTAATCGAATCAACTCGTAAATGCCTACCAAGTCCTTGATACCCATCACTGCCTCGATCATTTGTAGTTGTTGAATCTGCCAAAGTAGAGCAACCATATTATCTTGGTAGGGTGCGGAGGGACAATCTTGGTCCCGCCTATCATGGCTTGGGTTAGAGTAAGCTCAATTAGATTGAGTAAAACTAGTTAACTCAATTGGATCGAGTAGAACTATAGACATATTCCAACTATTGGAAAGATAGGATAAGATCGCATTTATGCTAAATCTTGGGCGATTTAGCCAAAGCTAACTCAAGGTCTTTTGTAAATGTGGGTCTTGATCCTATAAACAAGAGTTGCATAGAGATGTAATCGGTAATGTGTTACCCACCGATTGTACTATGTCTTGGGCAATTTAGCCAAAGCTAACTCAAGGCTTAGTATGATATGGATCTTGTCCTGCAGGAATTATAGCTAGTTTGTATGAATCTAGTAATGTGGTTTGACCACATCCATAACTCGATTCTACAAAATTCTTATAATTCAGTGGAAGCATCATTTGCTTAAAGGCCTAATTAAATGATAAAAGGAATATGATATTAATTCTCTACATTGTATGTTGTAGATTACTATGTCGACAAACACGAACACTCTCTCTCTGTGTTTTGTCCTTGAGAAGGACAAGCTCAATGGAGTAAATTTCTTACAGAACCTAGAATCGTTCTCACCAAGAAAGCATCGTCTGGAGCATCCCATTCAGGCACATCGCCCTCTCGCGAGCTAACAAAGATGCTTACAAGAAGCATCAAGATGATGCATTAGATGTGTCATGTCTAATGCTCGCGACCATGAACTCTGATCTTCAAAAGCAACACGAGTTCATGAATGCTTATGATATGATTGAACATCTTCGTCAACTATATCAAGGACAAGCAAGGCATGAGAGATATGAAGTCTCTAAGGCATTTTTTGGTTTAAAAATGCAAGATGGGACTCCCGTAGGTCCATATGTACTCAAGATGAATGGTACGTAGAAAATCTACAGAGATTGGGATTCCCCCTTGGCCAAGAGTTTGCCACTGACTTGATCTTGCAGTCTTTGCCGCAAAGCTACAGTCAATTTGTCATGAATTACAACATGAATGAAATTGATAAGCCACTGCCTGAGATGCTCAGCATGTTGAGAACTACTGAGCTCAACCTTAAGAAGGGAAAATCTGACTCCATTTTGATGGTGCAAAAGAAGAAAGGCAAGGGCAAGCCTAAAGGTTAGGGAAAGTCCCAAGCCAAGGGCAAAGGCAAGGAACTGAAACCCAAAGGAGGGGTGGCCAAGAAAGGGGCTTGCTTCCACTACAAGGAAGCTGGACACTGGAAGCGTAACTGCAAAGCTTACCTAGAAGATCTTAAGAAGAAGAGAAGTGAGACTTCTACTTTAGGTATAAATGTTATAGAAGTCAATCTATCTATTTCTTCATCATGGGTATTAGATACCGGATGTGCATCTCACATTTGTACCAATGTGCAAGCGCTGAGAAATAGCAGGGCATTGACTAAGGGCGAGGTGGACCTACGAGTAGGCAATGGAGCAAGAGTTGCTGCTATTGTTGTAGGAACTTATGATCTATTTCTGCCCTCTGGGCTTGTACTAGAATTAGATGAATGTTGTTATGTGTCTGCCTTAACTAAGAACATAATTTCGGTTTCTTGTTTGGACCAGAAAGGATTTACATTTATAATAAAGAACAAATGTTGTTCAGTTTATTTAAATGATATGTTCTATTGTAGTGCACCTCTAATGAACGGACTCTACTTTCTAGACTTAGAGAGCCCTATCTATAACATAAGTACCAAAAGGTTCAAGTCAAATGAGTTGAACCAAACCTATCTCGCATTTGTAGGTCACATAAATGAGTCTTATCTCTCCATAAGGATGGGGCTAGACTCATTTGATTTTGAATCATATGAGACATAGTCTTGCCTTTAGGCAAGATGACCAAGACTCCTTTAGTGGACACGCGAAAATAGATTTGTTAGGACTTATACATAGTGATGTATGTGGCCCTTTCAATGTTGCTGCTAGAGGTGGTTACAAGTACTTCATTACATTTACTGATGACTTCAGTAGATATGGTTATGTGTATCTCATGACATATAAATCAGAATCCTTTGAAAAGTTCAAAGAATTCAAGAATGAAGTACCGACAGTATTAAGATACTTGATCGGATCGAGGTGGAGAATACCTTAGCCATGAGTTTCGTGACTATCTAGCTGAGTGTGGGATTCTATCCCAACTCACTCCTCCTGGAACACCAGTGGAATCTGTATTAAGGAGGAATCATTAGATATGGTATCTATGATGAGTCACGATCATAATACCCTTTTGAGGATATGCTCTAGACACAACAGCCTTTACCCTTAACCGTGTACCATCCAAGACTGTGATAAAGACACCATATACAATATGAAAAGGGAGAAATCCCAAGATGTCTTTCATGAGGATTTGGAGTTGTGAGGCTTACGTTCGATGTCAAGTCTCAGACAAACTGGGACCAAAATCCCCAAGGACACAAAGGGATACTACTTCTACATTCCCAGTCAGCACAAAGTGTTTGTGGCAAAGACTGGGGTTTTTCTAGAAAGGGATTTTGTTTCTAGAAAAACTAGTGGAAGTACGTTCGATCTTGAAGAAATTCAAGATAAGGACCATAGCACTGAGGCCTTGATGGAGGTTGAACAGGAACCACAAAGTGTTATGGGTGATGAGGTTGTTGCACAAAGGGTTGTGGAACAACCACCTGTTTAGGTAGACCTACCTCTTCGCAGGTCTGATAGGGTACGTCGTCCGCCTGAGAGATACTCATTTATCTTGTCTGACCATGATGACGTTATGCTCATTGAGAATGAGCCTACCTCCTATCAGGAAGCTGTGATGAGCCCAGATTCTGAGAAATGGCTAGAGGCCATGAGATCCGAGATGGAATCCATGTACACCAACCAAGTATTGACTTTGGTTGATCCACCTGAAGGGGTCAAACCCATTGGGTGTAAGTGGGTCTTTAGGAGAAAGACTAACATGGATGGACTTACACATACCTATAAGGGTTGATTGGTTGCTAAAGGATTCGAGCAAATCCATGGTATTGACTATGATGAAACCTTTTCTCCAGTGGCGATGTTTAAGTCCATTCGGATCTTGCTTGCTATTGTAGCATACCACGATTATGAGATCTGACAGATGGATGTCAAAACCGCATTTCTGAATGGAAACTTACTCGAGGATACGTATATGACACAACCTGAGGGTTTTGAAGATCCACAACATACTGGGAAAATATGCTAGCTGCAAAGGTCCATTTATGGGCTAAAGCAAGCTTCTCGGAGTTGGAATATTCGATTCGATGATGCGATCAAACAGTTTGGTTTTATCAAGAATGAAGATAAACCCTGTGTCTATAAGAGGGTTAATGGGAACACAGTTGTCTTCCTTGTATTGTATGTGGATGACATACTACTTATTGGGAATGACATCCCTTCTCTACAGTCTGTGAAGACTTGGCTAGGGACGTGCTTCTCAATGATGGACTTAGGTGAAGCAACCTGTATTCTAGGCATCAAGATCTATAGAGATAGATCTAAGAGATTGCTTGGCCTAAGTCAGAGTACATATATTGACATGGTATTACTACAGTTTGCCATGCAGAATTCCAAGAAGGGACTTCTGCTGATGTCACATGGTGTGAGACTTTCGATGACTCAAAGTCCCTCTTATAGAGAGGAGAGAGACCACATGGATAAGATCCCTTATGCATCTGCTATAGGATCTATCATGTACGTCATGTTGTGTACTCGTCCTGATGTCTCGTATGCTTTGAGCAAGACGAGTAGATACCAATCAGATCCAGGTGAGCATCACCTGATAGCAGTCAAGAATATTCTTAAGTACTTGAGAAGGACTAAAGAATATTTTTTGATATTTGGAGGCGATGAGGAGCTAGCTGTAAAGGGTTACAGCGATGCCAGCTTCCAAACTAACTAGGATGATTATAGATCGCAGTTAGGGTTCATGTTTTGCTTGAATGGTGGCGTTGTGAGTTGGAAGAGTTCAAAGCAGGACACAATTGCTGATTCTGTAGTCAGTATATCCTGCATAGCGTGAGGAAGCGATTTGGATCCACAAGTTCATTACTGAGCTTGGGGTGGTTCCTAGCATAGCAGATCCTATAGAGCTCTATTGTGACAACAATGGAGCGATTACACAGGCTAAGGAATCTCGCTCACACCAGCGGACCAAACACATACTATGGCGCTTCCATCTCATTCGAGAGATTATCAATAGAGGAGATGTGAAGATTTGCAGAGTACCCACAGAGGCTAACATCACAGATCCCTTGACCAAGGCTTTGGCATAGAAAAAACATGATGGTCACACTAGGTCATTGGGTATTAGATACTACGGTGATTGACACTAGTGCTAGTGGGAGATTTTTAGTGAAAGTCCTAGAGTCAATCATGTGATGATTGTTGTATGGACTTTATTGTATCATATTCCTATTTATAAAGGCATGGTTATTATATTTACTTGTATTGGTGCCAAATAACTAAATATAATAACATCCTTGAGTAGTAGGTTCTTATCTATATCAATCGATTGGTTGAATCGATAATGAGATGATATAGAGAACACTACTCTTAATCATTCCTAGTCAAGTATTAACATTCAGGGACAATGTTAATGCGTAGAGACTAGCATGTAGGTCAACACGATGACTTGATCTCACAAGTCATGGATATGAGATATCAAGTTGATACATGGGTATGCATTGGAGAATGTATACTGAATGACCCTCCATGAGAAAGTATCATGGATCGTTATATGAGTGTCATATACTTTCTCATGTGGCTATTAGTATGACTATTAGTCCTTGTAGGGAAATCTCGTATGCCAAATGGCATATGCGCAATGGAAAATAGGATCCCTTCCAAGTGATCCATGCGAAAGCAAACTCGTATAAAATAAATTTCTCTAAACCAAACCTATCTTATAGGAGAGGATTACCTTTGTTGCGTGCCCTTGTTAATCCCGCTTTTCCTTTCGGTTTGTTGGATCTTTAGCACGTTCAAGTGTCCGTGCCTCTATACGTATCCACACGAGCACGCTCTTGTCTCACAAAAGGAAAACTAGAAGAGCTCTCCTTTACTTCTTGCTAGAGAAGTCCCTAAAGGAGAGGAAGAGAGGGAAAAGGAGAAAGGAAGAAGAAGACTCCTCTTCTTGCTAGCCTACACTCACAAACCCACACAACCAAAGCTTCCACCAAGCTTTCTCACCACTAACACAACCAAAGCTTCCACCAACAACAAAAGCCAATGCTCTCTTTGGCCGGCCACTTAGGGTGTCTTTTATAGGGTTGGAAAAACCCTTTCACCTCCACACATTCAATGCAATCCATTGCATTGAGACATATCCTTGTTTGGCCAGCCACTTAAGGAGACAAAAACCAATTTGTCTTCTTCCACCTCATCTAGCTTAGGTGGATGCTTAGGTGGATGCTTAGGTGGCATGCTTATGTGGCATTCTTATGTGGCTTTCATGCATGTTGAATTAATCTTATTAATTCAATTAAGCTTATGTTATCATATTGAATTAATCTTATTAAATCAATAAGGTAACATATTGAATTAATCTCATTAAATCAATTAGCTAAAATTCTCATTAAGCTTAAAGTCCAAAAACCATTTTGTACTTAAGCTTATTCCCCAATTATTCTAGTCAAACTAGAATACTCTAATTCCTCTAATTATCATGCTCTTTGTGTGTGACCCTATAGGCTCTCATAACGTTGGCAGTGGACCTAAACTCTTTTAGATACACAAGCAATGGCGCATCTAGCAATACATCATTGCTACCCAAGTTCTGAGATAAGTCAAGATCCGACTAACCTTTCGTGACTACTATAATATATGACGTCCTTCTATCCTTGATATCAGTTGATCAATGAGGCATAGACCGTGTCATCCTCGATCAATCTATGTGTTTCTTGATCCACAGTAAACTAACTCAAACAAATGAGCTCAATATCTCATATTGACTCATTCGAGCATGGCCATGCGTTTTAGTAGTTCTACTCAATCAAGGCCCAGATATCACTCCCGTCATATGGAAGGGATAGATCCCATCTACATCACTCACATCCCTCCGCATAATTTGTTAATATACCAGTAATCGCCTTTATGGTCCACCACATTACGGGTGACGTTTGACGATACCAAAGTACATAACTCCTTATGTAGGGAACCATAGTGACTTCAGGTCTAAGGACTATTCATACCAATAGTCACATGAGAAAGTTTATGACACTCATATAACGATCCATGAAACTTTCTCATGGCGGGTCAGTTCAGTATATATTCTCCAATATATACCCATGTGTCAACTTGATATCATATATCCATGACTTGTGAGATCAAGTCATCAATTGACCTACATGCTAGTCTTTATGTATTAATATTGCCCTTGCATATTAATACTCGACTAGGAACATTTAGGAAAGTGTTCTCTACAGCCTCTCATAATCAATTCTGCCAATTGATGTGCTGTAGATAAGAACCTACTTTTCTAGGGCATTATTATATTTAAATTAAATTAGCACAAGCAAGATGTAAATATAACAACCAATCCTTTGCCTTTATAGAATATGATACAAAATGTTCCCTATTCAATCATCACATGATTGGTTCTAGGGCTTTAACTAACAATCTCCCACTAGCACTAGTACCAATCACTATGATATCTAATACCTAGTGACCTAGTGTGACCATCATGCTTCCTCTGTGCCAAAGCCTTGGTCAATGGATCTGCGATGTTAGCTTATCGGTACTCTGCATATCCTCACATCTCCTCTATCGATGATCTCTCGAATGAGATGGCGCCCGCGATATGTGTTTGGTCGGTGATGTGATCGAGGTTCCTTAGCTGCAATAGCCCCATTGTTGTCACAATAGAGTCTATTGGATCTGATATGCTAGGAACTACCCCAAGTTCAGCGATGAACTTGCGGGCCAAATGACCTCCTTTCTTTGCATCGGATCTTTGCAATATACTAAACTTACATTGTAGAATCGCAATGTGTCTGCGAACTCTTCCGACTCACGGCTCCACCATTCGAGCAAAACACGTACCCGATTGCGATCTATAGTCATCCTTATGCATTTGGAAGCTTGCATCACTGTAACCCTTCTGATTAGCTCCTCATTGCCTCGAATATCGAAATATTCTTTTGTTCTTCGTAAGTACTTAAGAATATTTTTGGCGCTATCGATGACTTTCACTGGATCCAGTGATATCTACTCGTCATGCTCAAAGCATACGAGGCGTCGGAGGCAGTACAAAGCATGGCGTACATGATAGACCCTATAGGCGATGCATAAGGGATCTTATCCATGCGATCTCTCTCCTCCTTAGAAGAGGGACATTGAGTCTTGAAAGACTCACACCATGTGATAAAGCGAAACCCTTTCTTAGAATTTTGCATAGCAAAGCGATCTAGCACTTTATCAATGTATGTACTCGACTTAGGCCAAGTAATCTTCTAGATCTATCTCTATAGATCTTGATGCCTAGAATATAGGCGCTTCACCTAAGTCCTTCATCGAGAAACAATTCCCTAACCACATCTTCACGGTGGGTGAGGGAATATCATTTCCGATGAGAAGTATGTCATCTACATACAAGACAAGAAATACAACTGTGCTCCCACTATTTCTCTTGTAGACACAAGGCTCATCTTCATTCTTGATGAAACCAAACTCTTTGATTGCATCATCGAATCGAAGATTCCCGGCTTGAGGCTTGCTTTAGTCCATAAATGGACCTTTGCGGTTTGCATACCTTTCCGAGGATGCTTTGGATCTTCAAAACCCTCGGTGTGTCATGTACACATCCTCGAGTAGCTTTCCATTGAGCGGTTTTGACATCCATCTGCCAGATCTCATAATCATGGTAGGCTGCAATAGCAAGTATGATCCGAATGGATTTAAGCCTCGAAACTGGTGAAAAGGTTTCATCATAGTCAATACCATGAATTTGTTTGAATCCTTTAGCCACCAATCTACCTTTATAGGTATGCTTATTACCATCCATGTCAGTCTTTACTTTAAAGACCAACTTACACCCAATGGGTTTTACCCCTTCAGGTGGATCAACCAAAGTCCATACTTGGTTAGTGTACATGGATTCCATTTCGGATCTCATGGCCTCTAGCCATTTCTCGGAATCTGGGCTCATCATAGCTTCTTGATAGGATGTAGGCTCATCAAGATCGACAAGCAATACCTCACCGTTGTCGTCAAGAGAAAAGAATATCTCTCGGGTTGTGACGGATCCTATTAGATCTGAAGAGGTTGGTCTACTTGAGCAGTGTTTGCTCCACAACTCTTTGGGCAACAAATTCCTCATCCACAACACTTTGTGGTGCACATGTTCATTTTCCATCGAAGCCTTAGTGTTATCATCATCTTGAACTTCTTCAAGATGAATTTTACTCCCACTAGTATTTCTAGAAATAAATTCTCTTTCTAGAAAGACATTTCTGCAACAAACACCTTGCCAAGTGTGGGATTGTAAAGTAATATCCCTTAGTTTCCTTGGGATATCCTACAAAATAACACTTATCGATTTGGGTCCTAGTTTATACGAGACTTGGCGTCTAACGTAAGCTTCACAACCCCAAATCTTTATAAAAGACATTTTGGGACTCTTCGATCCATATCGTATATGGTGTCTTTTCTCTGACTTTTGATGGAGCAGCGATTAAGTGTGGCTTGTCTCTAGAGCTAAACCCCAAAAGGAAGTAGGTAGATCAGTCGGCTCATCATTGATCGTACCATATCTAATAAGTACGATTTCTCCTCTCGGATACACCATTCCATTGTGGTGTTCGGGTGGAGTGAGTTGGGATATTATCCCACACTCGGCCGGTGATCACGAAACTCTTGACTAAGGTATTCACCACCTCGATCGATCGAGTAGCTTAATACGCTTACCAAGTTGGTTTTGTACTTCATTCTTGAATTCTTTGAACTTTTCAAAGGATTACGACTTATGTCTCATCAAATATAAGTAGCGAATCTACTCATATCATCAGTGAAAGTAATAAAGTACTTATAGCCTCCTCTGACTTCGACATTGAAAGGGTCACATACATCAGTATGTGTGAGTCCTAACAAGTCCGTCGCTCTCTCGCCATGTCCACTAAATGGAGTTTTAGTCATCTTTCCTAAAAGACAAGACTCGCGTACCTCATATGATTCAAAATCAAATGAGTCAATAATCCATCTTTATGGAGTTGGGATATCGTTTTTCATTTATGTGACCTGGCGCGATGCGAAGAAGATATGTTTGGTTCAAATCATTCGATTTGAACCCGTTTATATTCACGTTATAAATTGGGTTTTCTAAATCTAGAACATAGAGACCATTCATAAGTGGTGCATTACAATAGAACATTTCATTTAAATAAATGGAACAACATTTGTCCTTTATTATAAAGAAAGTTTTCTTGTCTAAACAAGATCTGAGATTATGTTCTTTGTCAATGCGGTACATAAAAGCACTCCTCTAGTTCTAAGATAAGCCCAGTGGGCAAAGACAAAGAATATGTTCCTCTGACATGACAACTTTTAGCCATTGCCTACTCGTAGGTCCACTTCTTTTTGCCATTATTCTACTATTTCTCGGTCCCTGCACATTAGTACAAATGTGAGATGCACATCCGTATCTAATACCCATGTAGAAGAAATAGATAGATTAACTTCTATAACGTGTATACACAGGCGAAGTCCACTTCTCTTGTTCTTTACTTCCTCAGGTAGACTTTGCGGTTCGCTTCGGTGTCGATCTCACAATGGGCGATCCCTTCCTTAGGTACTTTACCTTTACCCTTTAAGTGGATGAATTGGCCTTGCCTTTGGCTTAGGTCTTACCCTTGCCTTTAACTTACCTTTGTCCTTCTTGACCATTAGTACATTACTAACTTTCTTCTTGAGATTTGGTTCAGTGATTCTTCAACATCTTTGAGAATCTCGAGCAAAGGTTTATCAATTTCATTCATGTTATAATTCATGGCGAATTGATTGTATGCTTAAACGATTGCGAGGATAACATCGATTGCCAATTCTTGGCTCGATGGAAAACCTAGTCTTTCAAGGTTCTCAGCGTACCCAATCATTTTAGTCGTGAGTTCCTACAGTGTTCCTTCTTGCATCTTGCATGCAAAAGAGCCTTAGACACTTCAAAGCGCTCGTGCCTAGCTTGTCCTTGATATAGTTGTTTCAAATGCTCAACCATATCATAGGCATCCATGTTCTCATGTTGCAGCTCGAGTTCATGGTGGCAAGCATAAGGCATGACACATCTAATCGTCATCTTGATGCTTCTTATAAGCATCCTTTTAGCCGAGTGGGGGCGGGTATTTCAGGGTAGCTTTGCTCTAGGACATATAGTTTGCGTTCTTGCTTGAGGATAATCCTCAAGTTCCTATACCGATCAAGAAAGTTTGCTCCATTGAGCTTGTCCTTCTCAAGGACGGATCGCAAGATTGAGGGTGTGTCGTGTTAGATGACATGGTGATCTACAACATTAAAATGCAAAGTTAAGTATCATACCTAAATCATTTAATTAGGCCTTTAATTAAATGAGGCTCCCACTAAATTCTCATAGCTACTATTTAGCTATAAATTTATATGGGATAAAGATCCACATCATAATTAGTCTTGAGTTAGCTTTGGCTAATCGCCCAAGGCGTAGTATAATTAGGTAGGCAATCTTTTGCCAATTACATCTGATGTAACTCTTTAATAGCTTTGGTTAAGTTTTAGATTAGTTTAGTGTTTATTCCTAAACCCGACTTCGGTGTGGCGAGGCCGAGGCCTTCTTGGATATCGAACAACGACCACTTCTAAGACAAAGTGATGTTAAATCACACAAAACTAATGTTAACTTATGTTCAAAGCTAATATATGCCTCTACTTTCTTAACCAATTAAGAAAACACTTAATTAAGTCTTAACCAAGTGATAGCGGGACATCACGATTGTCCACTCGCACTCTCAAGATAAAATGCATTGCTTTGCTTTGGCAAACCCAATAACAAATGATCGAGAAGTAGTGAGTACCAACTTTGGTAGGCATATCGTTTAGACTTATTAAGAAATAAACATGTATCATATACATATTAGCATACATCACATATAAGCTAAACTAATCATGCATCACATACAAGCTAAACTAACATGCATCACATACATATTAAACTAACGTGTCATGGTTATGGCCCTTATTCTACAATCTTCTCAAGCCAATGAAAAGATTGATTGGTCAACCTAGGGATAGCATCTTCTCCTAAGTGCTTCCTTTTGGTTGTCTTGTGTGTTGACTTCCTCCTTGTAACCTCATCTTCAATGGACCCTCCATCCTTGTTTTGTACATTACAAAGGAGAAATACTCGAGTTACATTAGTCTAAAACTAATTTTACAACAAGAATATTAGGAGAAAGGCCACGACCATGGTAGTATTACAACACACAATCACAAACTTTTTGGGACTAGGCCATAACCATGCACCATGTCATTTTAACTTTTAAAAGACATTGGATATTTTATTATGTTTGAAAATTTGCTAATGCAATTATCAACTCATAATAAAATTTATCCTACTTCTATATCACATATAAAATAGAAAAAACCTATTTTATACGATCTTTCATAAGTGGCTCACGATACCCTTTGTAGGGAAATCTCTTTATGCCAAATGGCATATAGGGAAAATAGGATCCTTCCAAGTGATCCATGCGAAAGAAAACTCGTATAAAATAATTTTATCTAAACCATTCATATCTTATAGGAGATTACCTTTGTTGCGTGCCCTTGTTAATCCGCTTTTCCTTTGGTTTGTTGGATCTTTAGCACGTTCAAAGTGTCAGGTGCCTCTATATGTATCCACACGAGCAAGCTCTTGTCTCACAAAGAAAACTAGAAGAGCTCTCCTTTACTTCTTGCTAGAGAAGTCCTAAAGGAGAGGAAGAGAGGAAAAGGAGAAAGGAAGAAGAAGACTCCTCTTCTTGCTAGCCTACACTCACAAACCACACACACAAAGCTTCACCAAGCTTTCTCACCACTAACACAACCAGCTTCCCAACAACAAAAGCCAATGCTCTCTTTGGCGGCCACTCCATGGGTGTCTTTTATAGGGTTGGAAAAACCCTTTCACCTCCACACATTCAATGCAATCCATTGCATTGAGACATATCCTTGTTTGGCCGGCACTTAGGAGACAAAACCAATTTGTCTCCTTCCACCTCATCTAAGCTTAGGTGGATGCTTAGGTGGCATGCTTAGGTGGCATGCTTATGTGGCATTCATGCATGTTGAATTAATCTTATTAATTCAATTAAACTATGTTATCATATTGAATTAATCTTATTAAATCAATAAGGTAACATATTGAATTAATCTCATTAAATCAATTAGCTAAAATTCTCATTAAGCTTAAAGTCCAAAAACCATTTTGTACTTAAGCTTATTCCCAAATTATTCTAGTCAAACTAGAATACTCTAATTCCTCTAATTATCATGCTCTTTGTGTGTGACCCTATAGGCTCTCATAGCGTTGGCGGTGGATCTAAACTCTTTTAGATACACAAGCGATCGGCATCTAGCAATACATCATTGCTACCCAAATTCTGAGATAAGTCAAGATCCGACTAACCTTTGCATGTACTATAATATATGACCGTGTCCTTCTATCCTTGATATCGATTGATCAATGAGGCATAGACCGTGTCATCCTCGATCAATCTATGTGTTTCTTGATCCCTGAGTAAACTAACTCAAACAAATGAGCTCAATATCTCATATTGACTCATTCGAGCATGGCCATGCGTTTTAGTAGTTCTACTCAATCAAGGGGCCCACCGATATCACTCCCGTCATATGGAAGGGATAGATCCCATCTACATCACTCACATCCCTCCGCATAATTTGTTACATACCCAGTAATCGCCTTTATGGTCCACCCTGTTACGGGTGACGTTTGACGATACCAAAGTACATAACTCCTTATGTAGGGAACCATAGTGACTTCGTGTCTAAGGACTATTCATACCAATAGTCACATGAGAAAGTTTATGACACTCATATAACGATCCATGAAACTTTCTCATGGCGGGTCGATTCAAAGATATATTCTCCAATATATACCCATGTGTCAACTTGATATCATATATCCATGACTTGTGAGATCAAGTCATCAATTGACCTACATGCTAGTCTTTATGTATTAATATTGCCCTTGCATATTAATACTCGACTAGGAACATTTAGGAAAGTGTTCTCTACAGCCTCTCATAATCAATTCTGCCAATTGATGTGTTGTAGATAAGAACCTACTTTTCTAGGGCATTATTATATTTAAATTAGCTGGCACAAGCAAGATGTAAATATAATAACCAATCCTTTGCCTTTATAGAATATGATACAAAATGTTCCCTATTCAACCATCACATGATTGGTTCTAGGGCTTTAACTAACAATCTCCCACTAGCACTAGTACCAATCACTATGATATCTAATACCTAGTGACCTAGTGTGACCATCATGCTTCCTCTCGTACAAAGCCTTGGTCAATGGATCCGCGATGTTAGCTTCGCTGCATCAGATATCCTCACATCTCCTATATCGATGATCTCTCGAATGAGATGGAAGCGCCGCAGTATGTGTTTGGTCCACGATGTGATCGAGGTTCCTTAGCTCGCAATAGCCCCATTGTTGTCACAATAGAGGTCTATTGGATCCGCAATGCTAGGAACTACCCCAAGTTCATCGATGAACTCATGCGAGCCAAACAGCCTCCTCACGCATCGACGCAAAGAATATACTCGGCTCGCTGTAGAATCAAGAATCGTGTCTCGCTTGAACTCTTCCAGCTCACACCCACCATTCGTGCAAAACACGACTCGATTGCGTATCTATAGTCATCCTTGTCTGCTTGGAAGCTTGCATCATCGTGAACTTTACGCTAGCTCTCATTGCCTCCAAATATCGTGAAATATTCTTTCGCTCTTCGTAAGTACTTAAGAATATTTTTGATCGCTATCCGCTGACTTTCACCGATCCGATCGTATCTACTCGTCATGCTCAAAGCATACGAGACGCCGTGACGAGTACAAAGCATGGCATACATGATAGACCCTATAGATGCATAAGGGATCTTATCCATGCGATCTCTCCTCCTTAGAAGAGGGACATTGAGTCTTCGAAAGACTCACACCATGTGATAAAGGCGTAAACCCTTTCTTAGAATTTTGCATAGCAAAACGATCTAGCACTTTATCAATGTATGACTGACTTAGGCCAAGTAATCTTCTAGATCTATCTCTATAGATCTTGATGCCTAGAATATAGGCACACCTAAGTCCTTCATCGAGAAACAATTCCCTAACCACATCTTCACAGATCGGAGTGAGGGAATATCATTTCGATGAGAAGTATGTCATCTACATACAAGACAAGAAATACAACTGTGTTCTACTATTTCTCTTGTAGACACAAGGTTCATCTTCATTCTTGATGAAACCAAACTCTTTGATTGCATCATCGAATCAAGATTCCAGCCGAGAGGCTTGCTTTAGTCCATAAATGGACCTTTGCAGCTTTGCATACCTTTCCAGATGCTTTGATCTTCAAAACCTCAGGTGTGTCATGTACACATCCTCGAGTAGCTTTCCATTCGTAAAAGCGGTTTTGACATCCATCCGCCAGATCTCATAATCATGGTAGGTCTAATAGCAAGTATGATCCGAATGGATTTAAGCATCGTGAATCGTGAAAAGGTTTCATCATAGTCAATACCATGAATTTGTTTCAACTTTAGCCACCAATCTACCTTTATAGGTATGCTTATTACCATCCATGTCGGCTTTACTTTAAAGACCCACTTACACCCAATGGGTTTTACCTCTTCGTGGATCAACCAAAGTCCATACTTGGTTAGTGTACATGGATTCCATTTCGATCTCATGGCCTCTAGCCATTTCTCTAACTGGCTCATCATAGCTTCTTGATAGGATGTAGGCTCGCCAAGATCGATAAGCAATACTCACCGCTGTCACCAAGAGAAAAGAATATCTCTCGGGTTGACGACGGATCCTATTAGATCTACGAAGAGGTTGGTCTACTTGAATGTGTTTGCTCCACAACTCTTTGGGCAACAAATTCCTCATCCACAACACTTTGTGGTGCCTGCTCATTTTCCATCGGCCTTAGTGTTATCATCATCTTGAACTTCTTCAAGATGAATTTTACTCCCACTAGTATTTCTAGAAATAAATTCTCTTCTAGAAAGACAAAGATTTGCAACAAACACCTTGCCAAGTGTGGGATTGTAAAAGTAATATCCCTTAGTTTCCTTGGGATATCCTACAAAATAACACTTATCCGATTTGGGTCCTAGTTTATCCGAGACTTGACGCCTAACATAAGCTTCACAACCCCAAATCTTTATAAAAGACATTTTGGGACTCTTCCCACCCATATCGATATGGTGTCTTTTCTACGGCTGATGGAACGCGATTAAGTGTGAAAGCTACTGCTCTAGAGCTAAACCCCAAAAGGAAGTAGGTAGATCACCTGCTCATCATTGATCGTACATCATATCTAATAGAGTACGATTTCTCCTCGGATACACCATTCCATTGTGGTGTTCCAGGGAGTGAGTTGGGATATTATCCCACACTCACCAGTGATCACGAAACTCTTGACTAAGGTATTCACCACCTCGATCCGATCAAGTAGCTTAATACGCTACCAAGTTGGTTTTGTACTTCATTCTTGAATTCTTTGAACTTTTCAAAGGATTCGACTTATGTCTCATCAAATATAAGTAGCCAAATCTACTCATATCATCAAAGTAATAAAGTACTTATAGCCTCCTCGCTTCGACATTGAAAGGGCCACATACATCAAGATGTATGAGTCCTAACAAGTCCGCCGCTTCTCGCCATGTCCACTAAATGGAGTTTTAGTCATCTTTCCTAAAAGACAAGATTGATACCTCATATGATTCAAAATCAAATGAGTCCAATAATCCATCTTTATGGAGTTGGGATATGCTTTTCATTTATGTGACCTAGGCGACAAGGTTGTAGATATGTTTGGTTCAAATCATTCGATTTGAACCGCTTGGTATTTACGCTTATAAATTGGGTTTTCTAAATCTAGAACATAGAGACCATTCATAAGTGGTGCATTACAATAGAACATTTCATTTAAATAAATGGAACAACATTTGTCCTTTATTATAAAAGAAAAGTTTTTCTTGTCTAAACAAGATACGTAAATTATGTTCTTTGTCAATGCAGTACATAAAAGCACTCTCTAGTTCTAAGATAAGCCCAAAGGCAAAGACAAAGAATATATACAGAAGAACTTTATGCATTGCCTACTCAGAGGTCCACTTCGCTTTGCCATTATTCTACTATTTCTCACCCTCGCACATTAGTACAAATGTGAGATGCACATCCCATCTAATACCCATGTAGAAGAAATAGATAGATTAACTTCTATAACGTATACCGAGGCGTAAGTCCCACTTCTTTGTTCTTTACTTCCTCAAGGTAGACTTCATAGCCCGCCTCCAAAGGTCCGCCTCACCGAATGGAAGCCCCTTCCTTAGGTACTTTACCTTACCCTTCAAGTGGATGAATTGGCCTTGCCTTTGGCTTCTGGGTCTTACCTTGCCTTTGCGCTACCTTTGTCCTTCTTGACCATTAGTACATTACTAACTTTCTTCTTGAGATTTGGTTCAAATAGCCTTAACATGCCGAGAATCTCAGCAAAGGTTTATCAATTTCATTCATGTTATAATTCATGACGAATTGATTATATGCTTCCGCAGAACGATTGCGGTAGATAACATCTACAATTCTTGGCTCTGGAAAACCTAGTCTTTCAAGGTTCTCAACGCATCCAATCATTTTGAGTACGTGAGTTCCTACAGTGTTCCTTCTGCATCTTGCATGCAAAAAGAGCCTTAGACACTTCAAAACGCCGTGCCTAGCTTGTCCTTGATATAGTTGTTTCAAATGCTCAACCATATCATAGGCATCCATGTTCTCATGTTGCTTCCAAGCTCGAGTTCATGGTGGCAAGCATAAGGCATGACACATCTAATGCGCCATCTTGATGCTTCTTATAAGCATCCTTTTCAAAGACGAGTGGCCGTAGGGGCGTGTTTCAGTGGGTAGACGCTCTAGGACATATAGTTTATGCTCTGCTTGAGGATAATCCTCAAGTTCCTATACTACCAAGAAAGTTTGCTCCATTGAGCTTGTCCTTCTCAAGGACAGATCGCAAGTTGAGGGGTGTGTCGTGTTAGATGACATGGTGATCTACAACATTAAAATGCAAAGTTAAGTATCATACCTAAATCATTTAATTAGGCCTTTAATTAAATGAGGCTCTACTAAATTCTCATAGCTACTATTTAGCTATAAATTTATATGGGATAAAGATCCACATCATAATTGCCTTGAGTTAGCTTTGGCTAATCGCCCAAGACGAGTATAATTAGGTAGGCAATCTTGCCAATTACATCTGATGTAACTCTTTAATAGCTTTGGTTAAGTTTTAGATTAGTTTAGTGTTTATTCCTAAACCAGCCTTTCCAGTCGTGGCGAGGCACAGGGCCTTCTTGGATATCTGAGCAACGACTCACTTCTAAGACAAAGCCGATGTTCTGAAATCACACAAAACTAATGTTAACACTTATGTTCAAAGCTAATATATGCCTCTACTTTCTTAACCAATTAAGAAAACACTTAATTAAGTCTTAACTAAGTTTGATAGCGGACATCACGATTGTCCACTCGCACTTCCAAGATAAAATGCATTGCTTTGCTTTGGCAAACCCAATAACAAATGATCGAGGAAGTAGTGAGTACCAACTTTGGTAGGCATATCGCTTAGACTTATTAAGAAATAAACATGTATCATATACATATTAGCATACATCACATATAAGCTAAACTAATCATGCATCACATACAAGCTAAACTAACATGCATCACATACATATTAAACTAACGTGTCATGGTTATGGCTCTTATTCTACAATCTTCTCAAGCCAATGAAAAGATTGATTGGTCAACCTAGGATAGCATCTTCTCTAAGTGCTTCCTTTGGTTGTCTTGTGTGTTGACTTCCTCCTTGTAACCTCATCTTCCAATGGACCCTCCATCCTTGTTTTGTACATTACAAAGGAGAAATACTGAGTTACATTCGAGTCTAAAACTAATTTTACAACAAGAATTTTAGGAGAAAGGCACACGCAGGCCGTATTAAGAATTACAACACACACATCACAAACTTTTGGGACTAGGCCATAACCATGCACCATGTCATTTTAACTTTTAAAAGACATTGATATTTTATTATGTTTGAAAATTGCTAATGCAATTATCAACTCATAATAAAATTTATCCTACTTCTATATCACATATAAAATAGAGAAAACCTATTTTATACGATCTTCGCAAGTATGGCTCGATACCATCGTAGGGAATCTCGTATGCCAAATGGCATATGCAACGGAAAATTAGGATCCCTTCCAAGTGATCCATGTAAAGCAAACTCGTGATAAAATAAATTTCTAAACCAAACCTATCTTATAGGAGAGGATTACCTTTGTTATGCGTGCCCTTGTTAATCCCGCTTTTCCTTTGGTTTGTTGGATCTTTAGCACGTTCAAGTGTCCGTGCCTCTATACGTATCCACACGAGCACGCTCTTGTCTCACAATAGGAAAACTAGAAGAGCTCTCCTTTACTTCTTGCTAGAGAAGTCCCTAAAGGAGAGGAAGAGAGGGAAAAGGAGAAAGGAAGAAGAAGACTACTCTTCTTGCTAGCCTACACTCACAAACCCACACAACTAACACAACCAAGCTTCCACCAACCAGCCAATGCTTTGGCGGCCACTTATGGGTGTCTTTTATAGGGTTGGAAAACCCTTCCACCTCCTTCACATTCAATGCAATCCATTGCATTGAGACACACTCAAAAAGGATTTGGCTTCCTTGTTTGGCCGGCCACTTAAGGAGACAAAACCATTTTGTTTCCTTCCACCTTAACTAGCTGAGGTGGATGCTTAGGTGGCATGCTTATGTGGCATTCTTATGTGGCATTCATGCATGTTGAATTAATCTTATTAATTCAATTAAGCTTATGTTATCATATTGAATTAATCTTATTAATTCAATAAGGTAACATATTGAATTAATCTCATTAAATCAATTAGCTGTAATTTCATTAAGCTTAAAGTCCAAAACCATTTTGTACTTAAGCTTATTCCCAAATTATTCTAGTCAAACTAGAATACTCTAATTCCTCTAATTATCATGCTCTTGTGTGTGACCCTATAGGCTCTCATAACGTTGGCAGTGGATCTAAACTCTTTTAGATACACAAGCAATGAGCGGCATCTAGCAATACATCATTGCTACCCAAGTTACGAGATAAGTCAAGATCCGACTAACCTTTCCGTGACTACTATAATATATGACCGTGTCCTTCTATCCTTGATATCGATTGATCAATGAGGCATAGACCGTGTCATCCTCGATCAATCTATGTGTTTCTGATCCCCGAGTAAACTAACTCAAACAAATGAGCTCAATATCTCATATTGACTCATTCGAGCATGGCCATGCGCTTTAGTAGTTCTACTCAATCAAGGGGCCCACCGATATCACTCTGGCCATATGGAAGGGATAGATCCCATCTACATCACTCACATCCTCCGCATAATTTGTTATATACCCAAGAATCGCTTTTATGGTCCACCTGCTACGGGTGACGCTTGACGATACCAAAGTACATAACTCTATGTAGGGAACCGTAGTGACTTCGTGTCCGAGGACTATTCATACCAATAGTCACATGAGAAAGTTTATGACACTCATATAACGATCCATGAAACTTTCTCAGTCGATATATTCTTCTAATATATACCCATGTGTCAACTTCGACATCATATAGCAATACGTAGAGATCAAGTCATCAATTGACCTACATGCTAGTCTTTATGTATTAATATTGCCCTTGCATATTAATACTCGACTAGGAACATTTAGGAAAGTGTTCTCTACAGCCTCTCATAATCAATTCTGCCAATTGATGTGCTGTAGATAAGAACCTACTTTTCTAGGGCATTATTATATTTAAATTAGCTGGCACAAGCAAGATGTAAATATAACAACCAATCCTTTGCCTTTATAGAATATGATACAAAATGTTCCCTATTCAATCATCACATGATTGGTTCTAGGGCTTTAACTAACAGTCCTTAGACCGAAAGTCACCATGGTTACCTACATAAGGAGTTGCATACTTTGGCTTCTTCAAACGTCACCCGTAAAAGGGTGGACTATAAAGGCGATTACTGGGTATGTAACAAATTATGCGAAGGGATGTGAGTGATGTAGATGGGATCTATCCCTCCTATATGACGGGAGCGACATCGTTATTCTTGATAGAGTGAGACCACGAAGTACATGGCTATGCCTAAATGAGTCAATATGAGATATTGAGCTCATTTGATTAGAGTGAGTCTACTTGGAGTTCAAGATATAGATTGTACCAAGGATGACACGGTCTATGCCTTAATTGGTCAATCTAGATGTCATGGATAGAGGGACATTGTCACATATTATGAGAGTCACAATTAGTAGTCACAAAGGTGATGTTGGAGCTCAACATTCTTGTAACTTGGGTAGCAATGATGTGTTGCTAGATACCGCTCATTTCTTATGTTCCTAAATCGGTTTAGGGACATTGCCAACGTTACAAGTGTTAGTTATAGCCCTAGAACCAATCATGAGATGGTTGAATAGGGAACATTTTGTATCATATTCTATAAAGGCAAAGGATTGGTTATTATATATTTACGTCTTGCTTGTGCCAGCTAAATTAAATATATAATAATGCCCTAGAAAAATGAGTTCTTATCTACAGCACATCAATTGGCAGAATTGATTATGAGAGGCTGTAGAGAACACTTTCCTAAATGTTCCTAGTCAAGTATTAATATGCAAGGGCAATATTAATACATAAAGACTAGCATGTAGGTCAATTGATGACTTGATCTCACAAGTCATGAATATATGATATCAAGTTGACACATGGGTATATATTAGAGAATATATACTGAACTGACCCGCCATGAGAAAGTTTCATGGATCGTCATATGAGTGTCATAAACTTTCTCATGTGACTATTTGTATGAATAGTCCTCAAACCTGAAGTCACTATGGTTCCCTACATAAGGAGTTATGTACTTTGGTATCGTCAAACGTCACCCATAACAGGGTGGACCATAAAGGCGATTATTGGGTATATAACAAATTATGCGGAGGGATGTGAGTGATGTAGATGGGATCTATCCCTACCATATGACGGGAGTGATATCTGTGGGCCCCTTGATTGAGTAGAACTACTAAAATGCATGGCCATGCTCGAATGAGTCAATATGAGATATTGAGCTCATTTGTTTGAGTTAGTTTACTCAGGGATCAAGAAACACATAGATTGATCGAGGATGACACGGTCTATGCCTCATTGGTCAATCGATATCAAGGATAGAAGGACAGGTCATATACATTATAGTAAAGGTTAGTCAGGATCTTGACTTACTCACTATTTTCAGCAATGATGTAGCAATGCTAGATGCCACTCATTACTTGTGTATCTAAAAGAGTTTAGATCCACTGCCAACGTTATGAGAGCCTATAGGGTCACACACAAAGAGCATGATGATTAGAAGAATTAGTGCATTCTAGTTTGACTAGAATAATTTGGGAATAAGCTTAAGTACAAAATGGTTTTTGGGCTTTAAGCTTAAAGAGAATTTTAGCTTATTTATTTAATGAGATTAATTCAATATGCTAAGCTTATTAATTTAATAAGATTAAATAAATATGTTATCATGATATCCTAAGCTAAATTGATTTTATAAGATTAATTCAATATGTTACCTTATTGATTTAATGAGATTAATTCAATATGATAACATAAGCTTATTGAATTAATAAGATTAATTCAACATGCATGAATGCCACATAAGCATGCCACATAAGCATACCACATAAGCATGCCACCTAAGCTTGATGAGGGAGAAGGAGACAAAGGGTTTTGACCTTTGGATTTCCTCCACATGTGGCCGGCCAAACAAGGAATTGTTTTTAAATGCAATTGATTGCATTGAATGTGATAGGAGGTGAAAGGTTTTTCCAATCCTATAAAACACTCCATGGGGTGGCCGGCCAAAAGGTTGAAGCTAGAGGCTTGGAGAGAGCTTGGTGGTGAGAGGCTTTGGTTGTGTGGCTTTTGTGAGTGTAGGCTAGCAAGAAGAGTGGTCTTCTTCTTCCTTTCTCTTTTTCCCTACCTTCCTCTCCTTTAGGGACTTCTCTAGCAAGAAGTAAAGGAGAGCTCTTCTAGTTTCTTTTGTGAGACAAGAGCTTGAAGAATACATGTGAATACATATAGGCATGGACATTTGATTCAAAAAAGCTAAAAGATCCAACAAACCCAAGGAGAAGCGGGATTAAAAAGGGCACGCAACAAAGGTAATATTCTCCTATAAGATAGGTTTTGAGAAATTTATTTTTGTACGAGGTTTTCTTTCGCAAGGATCACTTGGAAGGGATCCTATTTTTCCGTTGCGCATATGCTATTTTTCATAAGAGATCCCTACAGTGGTATCAGAGCCACTTGCAATAGATCGTATAAAATAGGTTTTCTCTATTTTATATATGATATAGAAGTAGGATAAATTTTATTATGAGTTGATAAATGCATTAGCAATTTTTCAAACATAATAAAATATCCGATGTCTTTTAAAAGTTAAAATTGACATGGTGCATGGTTATGGCCTGGTTAATCAGTGAGTTGTGTGTTGTAATTTTTAATACGACTGTGGTCGTGCCTTTCTCCTAAAATTCTTGTTGTAAAATTAGTTTTAGACTCGAATGTAACTCGAGTATTTCTCCTTTGTAATATACAAAATAAAGATGGAGGGTCCATTGGAAGATGAGGTTACAAGGAGGAAGTCAACAACACAAGACAACCAAAAGGAAGCACTTGGGGAGAAGATGCTATCCCTAGGTTGACCAATCAATCTTTTCATTGCTTGAGAAGATTGTAGAATAAGGGCCATAACCATGACACGCTTAGTTTAATATGTATGTGATGCATGTTAATTTAGCTTATATGTGATGTATGCTAATATGTATGTGATACATGTTTATTTCTTAATAAGTCAAAACGATATGCCTACTAAAGTTTGGTACTACTACTTCCTCGATCATTTGTTGTTGGGTTTGCCAAAGCAAAGCAATGCATTTTATCTTGGAAGAGTGCGAGTGGACAATCGTGATGTCCCGCTATCAAACTTGGTTAAGACTTAATTAAGTTTTCTTAATTTAATTAAGAAAGTAGAGGCATATATTAGCTTTGAACATAAGTTTTAAAATTAGTTTTATGTGATTCAACATCGGCTTTGTCTTAGAAGTGGTCATTGCTCCAATATCAAGAAGGCCTCGTGCTCGCCACGACTGAAGTCGGGTTTAGGAATAAGCACTAAACTAATCTAAACTTAACCAAAGCTATTAAAGAGTTACATCAGATGTAATTGGCAAAAGATTGCCTACCTAATCATACTACTTCTTGGGCGATTATCCAAAGCTAACTCAAGACGAAGTATGATGTGGATCTTTATCCCATATAAATTTATAGCTAAATAGAAGCTAATGATGTAAGCAAAATGTGTTTGCCGACATCAATGATTAGCTCATATCAAAGCTATGAGAATTTAATGGGAGCCTCATTTAATTAAAGGCCTAATTAAATGACTTAGGTATGATACTTAATTTTGCATTTTAATGTTGTAGATCACCATGTCATCTAACACGACACACCCCCTCAACTTGCGATCTGTCCTTGAGAAAGACAAGCTCAATGGAGCTAACTTTCTAGACTGGTATAGGAACTTGACGATTATCCTCAAGCAAGAATGTAAACTGTATATCCTAGAGCAGTCTACCCCTGAAACACCCGCCCCTGCGGCCACTGGTGCTGAAAAGGATGCTTATAAGAAGTATCAAGATGACGCATTAGATGTGTCATGTCTTATGCTTGCCACCATGAACTCTGAGCTTCAGAAGCAACATGAGAACATGGATGCCTATAATATGGTTGAGCATTTGAAACAACTATATCAAGGACAAGCTAGGCACGAGCGTTTCGAAGTGTCTAAGGCTCTTTTTGCATGCAAGATGCAAGAAGGAACACCTGTAGGAACTCACATACTTAAAATGATAGGGTACGTTGAGTGTTGGGAGATTGTTGGTGCAATCGTCCCAGGTTGACTCAAGTTTGACTCGAGCAGTACCCTGATAGTATTTTGATGATAGACAAAACTGGGAAAGTCCAACATGGAGTTGGCATGGTGCTTGGCATGGGAAATCCAAAGCATTGCGAAGCCGTGCGCTTGGTGCTTGGTGAGAGATGCATTGCGAAGCCGTGCGCTTGGTGCATATGGGAAGTCTTGAGGACTTGGTAAGTTCACTAGGCTCGGGGTCCTTGAGTCGGTGAAGGATGGCATTGCGAAGCCGTGCGCTTGGTGCATCCGAGGGACCGCCGGACGGGGAGCGAATGGAGTGAGCCCAAAGGGAAGCATACTTCTAGGGCATGAGACGCGAAGGATGGCGTTACGAAGCCGTGCGCTTGGCGCATCCGAGGGACGTAGGCCGAGGGAAGAGAGCTTCGGTGGGAAACTCCATGAGGGATAAGGTGGACTTGGCCAAGTGGCTAAGACTGAGTGTCGGAGGCTCAAACATTGTTATGTTTGGGGTTTTTGCCGACATCCCGATCGCATAGATGCCACCGACCGCTCTAGGTCGTATATGGGTTCGACCAAAGGTTCGATCAACCAAGATCGCGATCGCCGATCGCCAAGGAGGGAGGGCAATGAGATCGATCGGGATCACGATCGCATGGGACGGCAGCCGATCGATGACACCGCACGGGCACGAGAATGGAGTCGAGCTCGCCAAAGACTCGATCGATGGATGATCATCGATCGATGGGTGCCATCCGATCGATGTGTGATCCGCTGGAACTTTGCCAACGTGGATCCGCCGCTGTGAGACAACGGCTACGGACCGATCGATCGATGGTCACGATCAATCGACCGATGGCGCCAAAACAATTGATGCAAAGTTATAAAAGGAGCACGAGTTGGAGGATTTCGCCATGGTTTTTGTGGAGCTATTGAGGAGGAATTGCTGCATTCCAATCCTTCAAGAGCCAAACAAAGCAAGCAACAAACAAGTGATCAAAAGCAATCGGTGAAAAGTGTTTCTTTTGTATTGTATTTGTATTCTTGTTTGTATTTGTATATTACTGTTGTAATTGCTTGTGAGAGGTTTCTCCACCTCCGACGTGTAGTCGAGAAGGAGTTTGAGTATTGTCGTGTGCATCTCTAGAGCTCGAGGAGCTCGCCCGTGGAGTAGGAATGATTCGGTTCCGAACCACATATATGCTTGCGTATTTGGTGTGCTTGTATTGTTGTTAGTATTATTGTTTTATTGTTTCCGCTGCGTATATTAACGACAATTGTAGACGAGCACACGAGAACGAACGAAATACGACATCAAACAAACGAGGGCTATTCACCCCCCTCTAGCCGGCCAATCGATCACCAACAAGTGGTATCAGAGCCGAGGTCGCTCTTCAAGGACTAACCGCCGTGAGAGCACTACAAATGGCCGGCTTCATCCATCCACTGAAATTCGATGGAGATTTTGCTTGGTGGAGGAAACGGATGGAGGTATATCTTGAAACTGATTTTGATTCTATGTTAATTATAGAAAATGGTTTTGAGATGCCTAGGGACAAATACAACAAGCCCATTGAGAAGTCTAGGTGGACCCAAGACCAAGTCAAGGATTTCAAGACAAATCTTGAGGTAATCAAGTTGATTAGTGATTTGTTACCTAACACTATTTGGTCTAGATTGGGTGATTATAGGGATGCAAGGGAATTATGGAATAAGGTAATGAAATTCCAAGAAAATTCCCAATCGGCACAAGTAGAGGAAGATGCCGTGG
This sequence comes from Wurfbainia villosa, assembly GCA_025175895.1. Lineage (NCBI taxonomy): Eukaryota > Viridiplantae > Streptophyta > Magnoliopsida > Zingiberales > Zingiberaceae > Wurfbainia > Wurfbainia villosa. Next base: position 17,410,494 of record CM046008.1, on the reverse strand, counting down.
AAGAACCCACAATATTTGAAGATGTTGATGATTTGGTGGAGACCTCCACCTCTAGCATTGAGGGGGAGGAAAGGGTTTCTATTCCGGAGCAAGACCAAAACGAAGCATCTACCTCCGGAAGAAGTGAAGAGGCCTCCACCACCTCCCTAGGTAACTCAAGTGTTATTATTTTAAATAAAAAACACATAATATGCTTTGAGTGTAGGGAGAAAGGGCATTATAAGAGCAAATGCCCTAAATTGGCTAAGAAGAAGGCATCGACACCAAAAGTCAACCCAAAGTCAAACGATGCCGGTGCTCCCAAAATCAAGAGCAAAGAGCACATTGTGTGCTTCAAATGCAATCAAAAGGGACACTACCGAAGCCAATGCCCTAGGGAGAGGAAGAAAGGGCAAGAAGGTGCAACTCATGTAGGGGGAGCTCCTAAAGCTAACCCAAAGGTACATTTAGTTAATGCACCTTTAATTCCTAAAGTCAAAAAGCATGCTAAAAATTATTTTAGTTCTCTTGCTATTATCAATGAAAAGCATGCTAAGAGAAATAATAAGGTGTATTGTCTAGGTGCCAAGCATGTTCATATAACTAAGGACAAACCTAGGACTCAAAACACTAGATCTATTTTACCTAGAGTCAATTAGAGATTGAAGAAACTAGTTTAATCCCAAGAAATCTAGGCATATGCCTAAGAAGAACATTTCTAAACCTAATGAAAATTCAAAATTGGGAAATTAGAGTTAGAAAACCAAGCCTTGAGGTCAAGGCTAGAAAATTGGAGAAGACCCTAGCAATAATATCAATCTAAGGGTCTAATGCACAAAAGTCAAGACCTAGGAAACAAGAAACATCTAAGGGCAAGAAGGGTTTGGGTCACAAACCTATGTCCTATCATAATGTTCCATTTAATTATGGAACCACATCTAGGTCTAGGAAAACCAAGGCTAATAGGGAAGTCATCCCTAAGTCTAGCCATGGTATGTGTTTTAGTGGCTAACACCTCAAAGAAATCAAATGTAGCCACCAAGAAGGTCAATGGAGGAGTCACCTCTAGAGTTGACCTAGGAAAGACCCAAAAGACTATGGCTTCAAAGCCTAAAAGGGTCATTAGGAAGGTATCTAGGGAAGTTATCTCTAGGGAATACCTTGTTAACCCAAGGAGCTCCAATAGGTATTGGGTTCCTAAAAGCGTGATCGATTCACGCTAAATGGGTTAGGGTGTGTCAACCCTAAATGGATGGGTAGTTAACCTAAACATAGAAGAGTTGACACATTAGGATGTGCCAATATGCTTAAGAAGTTTAAAATGATTTAAATTGGCACAATTAGGTCTTAGAGGTATTGGTGTGCCATTTTGGGTTTTTGGCACACTAGGAAAATGAATGGAATTAAGGCAAAATTGAATTAATTCCTAGAAATGGCAAATTGATTCTAACACTTAGGTATTTTATACCTAAGTATACATTACTTGCCATCATTTTTTTGCCTTTATGTCATGACATCATTCTCATTTTTATAAAAATGTCATGATCATGTTTAGACTTATGTTTAGATGTCATGTATGCTAATTTCATTCATATGCCATGACATCATGATATTGGCATATGTTTATCTATATCATATATTATGCCATAATCATATCATGCATAAATTAAAATGAGTTAAGGACTATGGAATAATTTGAGGAATCAAATAATGTTGCCTTAGAAATATGCATGAGAATAAAAGAAAAAACCCACATCTCACTAGATTAATTGTAATGTGTTTTATATCTAGATATTGGTGAGATGTTTAGGAAAAGAAAATAAAGGTTTGAAAACATTTTGAAAACATTTTAAAAACCTTGTGAAGTATCTTTGATAGCTATCACCATTGAATGGGATGATACAAAGATGACTCTTTAAGCTTTTCTAAATTTTGAACTTTGTATCAATCTCTAATTTAATGGGTAAAATAATTTTCCAACATTTTTCACCCATAGTGTTTAGGATAAGTAATATATATGAAATTTCAAGATTTTTAAACTTATGTATATTTACTTATGGATTTCAAAATCCATTTCTCAAATCAAAAATGTAAGATACGACCGCTCAAGGCAATGATCGATGGTAAGTCCAATGACCGTATCCGAGAGTCGATCGCACAGCCGATTTCGTAAACTTGATAGTTAGGCCCATGTTTAGCCATGTTTTCCCAACTCCTAACCCTAGGATATGCTTGGGAGAGCATTAGAGAGGGTGGAAACTATTGATGGATTAGGAGTTGGGTTGAGGGTGAGTATCAATTTTAAGGTGGAAGAGAGTTCATTGTTGAACTTTGCCTTAATTTTGATTTTAATGTTCCTATTGGCTTAGGACTTCCAAGGACATTGTTGGTGCAATGGTCAAGGGGAGCAAGCTCTAGGGGAGGTATCCATCATGGGAAGATGGATGTGTATTTCCTCATGGGAGGAAAATTGGGTTGCCTCTCTTAAGTGATATGGGATCACTAGAAAGATGGTAGGCATGTGTTCCTCCAAGGAGAGATTGTAAGATCTCATTGGGATATGAGACATTCATACCCTTGGGAGGACCTTTTGATGTAATGTCAAAAGGGGAGAAGTTACAAGTTACTAATTAGGGTTCTGGAATTCTCATTGGGATATGAGAATTGCCAATATGGGAGAATTGGTAGACTTGAGATGGTAGTTTTGTCAATCATCAGATTGTTGGGAGATTGTTGGTACTTTTGTTGAAGTGACTGAGCAAAGACCTGATAGTATTTTGATGATAGATAAATCAATCCAACATGGAGTTGGCATGGTGGCATGGAAATCCAAAGCATTGCGGCCGCGCTTGGTGCTTGGTGAGAATGCATTGGGCCGGCGCTATATATGGGAAGTCTTGAGGACTTGGTAAGTTCACTAGGCTCGGGGTCCTTGAGTCTGAAGGATGGCATTGCGGCCGCGGCGCTTGGTGCATCCGAGGGACCGCCGGACGGGAGCGAATGGAGTGAGCCCGGGAAGCATACTTCTAGGCATGAGACGCGGGATGGCGCCGGCGGCCGCACGCTTGGCGATCCGGGACGAGGCCGAGGGAAGAGAGCTGGGGAACTCCATGAGGGATAAGGTGGACTTGGCCAAGTGGCTAAGACTGAGGTGAGGCTCAAACATCTATGTTTGGGGTTTCGACATCACGATCGCAGATGCCGACCGGGTCGAGGGTTCACTAGTGTTCGATCAACCAGATCGGTTACCAATCGCCGGATGGCGCCGATCGTTGAGAGATCACCAAGTGGGATGGATCGATGACATACACGCTATAATGAGTCGAGCTCGCCAAAGACTATCGATGGATGATCGCCGATCGATGGGTGCCATCACGATCGATGTGATCCGCTGGAACTTATAACGTGGATCCGCCGCTGTGAGACAATCTACAGATAATGATCGATGGTCACATCAATGATCGATGGGTCAAAACATGACTGTTATAAAGGAGCTCGTGGAGGATTTCGCCATGGTTTTTGTGGAGCTATTGAGGAATTGTCTGCATTCCGCCTTCAAGAGAACAGCAAAATAAACAAGTGATCAAAGCAAGAAAAGTGTTTTGTATTGTATTTGTATTTTTTGTATTTGTATATTACTGTAATTATCAGGTTTCTCCACCTCACGGTAGTCGAAGGAGTTTAGTATTCTGTGGTGCATCTCTAGAGCTCGAGGAGCTCGCCTGTGGAGTAGGAACCATTTGGTTCCAACCACGATAAACTAAGTATTGTGTGCTTGTAGAGTATTATTGTTTATTGTTTTATAGATATTAACGCAATTCAGACACGAGAACGAACAAATACGACATCAAACAAACGAGGGCTATTCATCTAGCCCAAATCGATCACCAATATAGAACCTTGAAGACTAGGTTTTCCATGAGCCAAGAATTGGCAACCGATGTTATCCTCGCAATCATTGTCATATAATCAATTCATCATGAATTATAACATGAATGAAATTGATAAGTTTTTCTAGATTCTCATCATGTTAAGAATCACAACCAATCTCAAGAAGAAAGAGAATGACTAATGGTCAAGGGCAAAGGTAACCCAAAGGGAAGGGTAAGACCTGCCAAAGGCAAGGCCAATTCATCCACTTCAAATTGGTAAAGTACAAGGAAGGGGTTCATGCGGTGAGACCGACATCAAGTGGAATCAAAGTCTACCTTGAGGAAAGAAGAAAAAGAAGTGACTTGTATACATATAGAAGAATTCATTTCTTCTACATGGGTATGATCTGATGTGCATCTCACATTTGTACTAATCTTGAAATAGTAGACTAATGGCAAACGAAGTGGACTCTACGAGTAGGCAATGAAAAGTTGCAGATCAGAGGAACATATTCTTTGTCTGCACCGGCTTATCTTAGAACTAGAGGAGTGCTTTTATGTACTGCATTATAAGAACATAATTTAGATCTGTTTAGACAAGAAAAACTTTTCTTTATAATAAAGGACAAATGGTTCCATTTATTTGAATGAAATGTTCTATTGTAATGCACAACTTATGAATGGTCTCTATGTTCTAGATTTAGAAAACCCAATTTATAACATAATACCAAACGGTTCAAATCGACAATTTGAACCAATATCTTTGCATGCGCTAGGTCACATAAATGAAAATGCATATCCCAACTCCATAAAGATGGATTATTGACATTTGATTTTGAATCATATGAGTATGAATCTTGTCTTTAGAAAAGATGACTAAAACTCCATTTAGTGGACGTAAGAGAGAACCAGGACTTAGGACTCATACATCGATGTATGTGCCCTTTCAATGTCGGGTAGGAGGCCATAAGTACTTTATTACTTTCACCGATGATACGAGTAGATTTGGCTACTTATATTTGATGACATAAGTCAATCCTTTGAAAAGTTCAAAGAATTCAAGAATGAACAAAACCAACTTGGTAAGCTTAAGCTACTTCGAGATCGAGGTGGTGAATACCTTAATAAGAGTTTGAGATCACCCGAGTGTGGATAATATCCCAACTCACTCCACTGGAACACCACATGGAATGGTATCCGAGAGGAGAAATCGTATTTATTAGATGCAATGATCAACAGATCGATCTACCTACTTCCTTTGGGGTTTAGCTCTAGAGACAGTACTTAATCACCCATCATGTAGAAAAAGACACCATATCGTATGGATGGGAAGAGTCCCAAAAAATTTTTTTATAAAGATATGTGAAGCTTATGTTGACGCCAAGTCTCGATAAACTAGGACCCAAATCTAAGGTTATTTTCAGAGGATATCCCAAGGAAACTAAGGATATTATTTTACAACCGCACTTATGTTTGTTGCGAAATGTGTCTTCTAGAAAGAGAATTTATTTCTAGAAACACTAGTGAGTAAAATTCATCTTGAAGAAATCACGAAGATAACACTAAGGCTTGTGGAAAATGATGTGAGCCAAAGGATGAGGAAAATGTTGCCAAAAGAGTTGGGAGCAAACACTTCATAAGGACCAACCTCTTCGAGATCTGATAGGATCTCCAACCCGAGAGATATTCTTCTTAGAAAGGTGATATATTGCTTGTCGATGATTTACATCCTATCAAGAAGCTGATGAGAGATTCGAGAAATGGCTAGAGGCCGAGATCAATGGAATCCATGTACACTAACCAAGTAGGGACTTTGATCCACCAAGGTAAAACCCATTCAGGGGTCTTACAAAGACGATATAGATGGTAATAAGCATCTTCCATAATGGTGATTGTACAAAGGATTCAAACAAATTCATGGTATCAATTATGATGAAACCTTTTAATGATATGATGCTTAAAATTCGGATCATTTTATCTGAACCACGACATGAGATCTATGTGGATGTCAAAACCGCTTTTTGAATGGAAAGCTACTTGAGATGTGTACATGACACAAATGAGGGTTTCAAGATCCAAAGCATCAAAGGTATGCAAATAAGAAAGGTCCATTTATGGACTAAAGCAGCCTCCAATCTTGATTTGATGATGCAATCAAGGAGTATGGTTTCATAAGATTGAAGATGAACTCCATCTAAGAGAAATAGCACAGCTTGTATTTCTTATCTTGTATGTAGATGACATACTTCTCATCGAAATGATATTCTCACTCCACCTGAAGATGTGGTTAGGAATTGTTTCCAAAGACTTTAGTCATATTCTAGGTATCAAGATCTATAGAGATAGATCTAAAAGATTACTTGGTTACACATACATTGATAAAGTGCTAGATCATTTTGCTATGCAAAATTCCAAGAAAGGATTTCCCTTTATCACATGGTGTGAGTCTTTCAAGACTTAATGTCCTCTTCTAAGGAGGAGAAATCGCATGGATAAGATCCCTTGCACCGCTATAGGTCTATCATGTACGCCATGCTTTGTACTCTGACTCTATGCTTTGAGCATAATCAAGATCATGATGGTGAAAGTCATGGACGAAAATATTCTTAAATACTTACGAAGAACGAAGAATATTTCGATATTCAAGCAAGAGGAGCAACCGTAAATTCAAATGATGCAAGCTTCCAAAGGATGGATGACTATAGATCGCAATCCACTGGTTTTGCAATGGTGGAGCAGTAAGAGTTCAAGCGACACATTCTATTCTACAATAGAAGAGTATTTGTATATGTGAAAGAAAGGATGGCTCGTAAGTCATCGTGAACTTGGGGTAGTTCCTAGTGTTTTGACCACGGCAGGTGTGTTCGATCATGTTTCGTAAACATGTGCACAAATGGAAGCAATAAAATAATAAATACTCCTATTTATTACAACACACACAACACACGCATGCTATTACAACAAGTGTAGACATAACCGTAAATTAAAATTGCAATAAAAGGAAATTAAACTACGTTATACCTTCCGTATGACGTGTAGCGGGAACGGCATCAACCGGAACGATCCTCGTAAGAATCGTCTCTATCCGTATCCACGCCGAGCTCCTCGATGACTTCGCTACGAGCTTCGCCTTCGTGACGGGTTACTAGCCTCGGTTGAAGACGACGTGATCGAGAGATGATCACGATCCGAATCCAAATTCGACCTAAAACAAGTCCTCAAGACTTGCTTCTCCGAGAGGTATTCACAACCGATTGACGAATCCTTCGCCCTCCACTAGAGGATTACCGGAGATCAAATCCGATGTTAGCCGCTGTCGAGCACTCAACCGCCGCCCAAACGACGCCCGAAGGAGAAGAAGCTGTCCAGAAAACTGGACAGCTTGGTGGAGGAGATAGGCGCCGCCAACAAGGAAGCCAAGTGCTTACCTTGATGCCAAACCTAAGGAGGATCGAACTCTTCCGCAGCAGCTCGACGCGAGGAGGAAGGAAGCCGCCTGACGCCGTTGATGAGCTGGGCGCGGCACACAAGCCGGGCGGCACTCTTGATGTTGGGCGCCACTAATTGGATTAGGTTTAGGGTTAGGTTTAATCCCTATTTTATAGAGAACTAATTCTCTTAATGGTTAATGGATCATATCCATAAAGCCCGCTAACCCCTCCATTAAGATAAGTTAAAATAAACCAAACCATGATGGTTTATTTTAAGTTAAAACGAACCGAACCAACCTTTGGTTCATTCGCTTAATATAAACCAAACCCTTTGGTTTATTCTCATCCATTGGATTAGACCAAACCATTTTGGTCCATCCATTATGTCTTCATAAGACACGGCCCATCCACGCCTATCATGCATCAAACAATTTCATGCTCGCTTATGTTTGGTCCAACCAAACATAGTTTCTCTTGGCCCGAGAATCCCATTCTCAAGCTCGCTTTTAAATCCTTTGGATTACACTCCAGCGGTGACCAAATAGGTTCTCTTTATGTTGGCCGCCTATAATTAACCATTAATTATAGAACGATCATGAGTGGCACCTAGTAGTACATCATGATCCCCAATTAACAAAAGATCAACGCTGATCCGTAACTATTTCTCAAACCCTTCAAGAGCTCGAATGAATCGTGCCCCATTCCTTCACTCATCTTATACCCACTTGGTTGTGACATGGTCTATTGTGTCCCTCACTAGGTCGACTACGCCACACCTAGCCCAAGTATCATTTCTCCCCCACTGATTCTAGTTACTCCACATGTATCAAGAGTACCTTACTCTAAACATGTAATGCTTTGGCCAAAGACTTTAGTAACAATCCGACGAGGCCATGGGTATACATCTCCTCGCAAGGAGTGGTGAATCTTTATAGGCTATTCAAACACCTTCGATCACTTCGACTTATACCCAATCATCCCGTCCACATCTCCTTAGAGATGTTTGCTTAAGATGTCAAAGCATAAGTCTCCATGATCAAGATGACTTGAATACCGCAAGTCAAAGGAACATCGCACTTAAGCCACAAGAAGAACTTCATTGACATATCTATATATGCAGAGAACCATATGAAGTCTTACTACCGGTCACTCCAATGAACTAGTTACCATAACTAGCATCCACGATTAACTCCGACATCACTATGTCTCCACCAAGGAGAATCACCGCTTGGATACACCAAGGAGTATACCGCGTTAGTCTCATGTAATCGATGGTGTCCAAATCCATCAATTCATCGACTAGGATAATTCCGATACATCACAATTACACATGTAGAGATACTCACTAGTTGTGATCCAATCACAAATTCTCTCATGCCGTGAATCGATCGTGACATTCAAGAAATGAGTTTAAGATCCAATCAAATACATAAAACATGTATACTCAAATAGTGAATCTTCATTTATCATATAAATGGTTCATACATAAGGCATTGCCTTAGGACATCTCTCATATATTACTACTAGACTCACTTGGCCTAATGCCAATCGCTACAGATCCAATACCATAAGCTAACATGACCTCAAACTTACTTTGAGGTAATGCTTTAGTCAAAGGATCCGCTAAGTTCCTTTCAAAGGGAATTTTCTCGATTTGTATTTCGCTTCCTACTTATGATCTCTCCGATAAGATGATAGCGGCGCTAATGTTTGGATCATTGATGAGACCACATCAAGTTCATAGATGAACTACTTGATCCAAACCGCCTTCACGCCTAAAGTCAAACGATTCTCGCCTTAGTGGCGTAATCCGCTATAGTGTCAAGCTTGGAACCTTTCCAACTTATTGCGCCTCCATTCTAGGTGAATACATACCCGCTAAGACATGGAATCATCCTTGTCCGTTCGATCCGCATCCGATACCCACGATCACCATGTACCCTTCTCCATATATTAGGAACACATCCTTAGTTCTTCTCAAGTACTTAAGGATCGCCTTAATACCACCCAATGATCCATTCCTCGATCGATCGTATCCGCCGTGACACTCAGAGCATACGATACATCGGGCCTCGTACATAACATAGCATACATGATAGATCCTATCGATGCATAGGGAATCTTACTCATGCAAATCCTCGCCTTGGCGCGACACATAGACTTCAAAGGTGTACCCATGCCCGATGGGTAAGAAACCTTTCTTGGATTCCGACATGCTAAACCTCTTTAGCACTCGGTCTATATATGTAGACTGCGAAAGACCAAGCAACCGTTTCGATCTATCTCTATAGATCTTAATCCCGAGGATGTAGGTTGCTTCTCCTGTGTCTTTCATGGAGAATGTCTTGATAACCAAACCTTAATCGATCAGAAGATCAAAACATCATTTCCTATAAGTAATATGTCATCGACATACAATACTAGGAACACGATCGCACTCTACTAACCTTCTTGTACACACAAGGTTCGTCGATTTTGTGAGAAATCAAACTTTTTGATCGCCTCATCAAAACGGATATTCCAGCTCGATGCTTGCTTCAATCCATAATGGATCGCCGCAATTTGCATACCTTGGTTTTATCAACCGATGTGAAACCTCAGTCAGTATCATATACACGCCCCTCGAGCAGTTTCCATTAAGGAAAGCTATTTTCACATCCATCCGCCATATCTCATAATCATAATGAGCCGCTATGGCCGAGCATCCGAATGGATTTAAGATAGCTATTAATAGGTTTCGCCATAATCAACACCTTGTTTTGACGATATCCTTTCGCCACCAATCTAGCCTTATAGGTAATCACATTACCATCCATGTCGGTTTTCTTCTTGAAAACCCACTTGCACCCTATAGGCTTTATGCCTTCAGTGGGTCAACCAAGTTCCAAACTTGGTTTTCATACATGGAATCCATTTCCACTTCATGGCACCAAGCCACTTATCCCTTTCAACTTGTCAAGACTTCTTCATAACTGTAGGCCTCATCATCAATGAGTAACACACGCTCGCTCACTTACGAGAAATCCATATCTCTCGTGAATCATGGTTCTACCAGATCTACGAAGATGTGGTGCAATAGGTCCAAATTGATTGCTCATCACTATGAGTTGTCTACTGTGCTTCACCGTATCTCATCAATGTCTATTTGAGTCTCTCGAGCCTCCTCAAGCTCGAACTCCCATCGCTTTCTTGCAAGAGAAACTCTTCTCTAGAAACAAAGATGCCTCAAAACAAACACCTTTTGTTCCAGTGATGATAGAATTGGTAACCCCTTGTTTCCTTAGGGTATCCAATAAATAGACATTTATCGACTTAGCATCCAATTTGTCCGACACACCGCTTATACATAAGTGACAACCCCATATCTTCAAGTAAGATACATGAGGTTTCTTACTATTCCATATCTCATATGGAGTAGTAGAGACTACCGTAGGCATTCTGCTTAACAAGTAAACAAATGTTCAAGTGCATAACCCCAAAAGGACTTGGGAAGAGTCGCATGATTCATCATTGACCGACCATGTCCAACAAGGTCCTACGCCTCGATACACCATTATTATGTGGTGTATAGGGCGGAGTCCATTGAGACAATATGCCATTGTCTCTTAGATAATCAAGAAACTCTTGACTTAAGTATTCACCACCTCGATCCGATCAAGTATTTTAATACTTTGTCATGTTGTTTCTCTACTTCATTTCAATTCTTGAACCTTTCAAAGGCTTCAGACTTGTGTTTCATCAAGAACACATACCCAAACCGTGAGTGATCATCATGAAGGTAATGAAGTAGCTATAGCCTCCTAAAGCTTGAGTTGACATAGGTCCACATACACGCATGTATTAGACCTAGTAACTCTCCCACTGCTCACCTTTTCCAAAAGGTAACTTAGTCATCTTGCCTTTAAGCATGATTCGCATGTATCGTATGAATCCAATTCAACGATTCCGCACCTACATCGTGTAATGACATGCTTCTTGCTTATATGGCCAAGACGACAATGCCACATATAGGAGTCTATTTGATTATCCTTCGAGCACGCTTTGTTGCTCGCTTCGATATTGAAAAATGTCATCGATACGCCCAACGATAAACACCATTGCTTAAAGTTCCAAATTCCATAAAGAACTATTCAAAGTTATGTAACAACAATTGTTACTAAAGTCAAATGGAAACCCATTTCTATTTAAACAAGAAATAGAAATGATGTTCTTTATCAAGGGAACATAAAAGCAATTGTCCGGGCTTCTAAGACAAGTCCTCAGGAGTTCCAACAATACGCCTGATGGCAGTGCAGAA